>CM057006.1:69579222-70200785 GCA_029891345.1 Dryococelus australis | reverse complement strand
TTGCAGAGAAATGTGGCACTGCATAGACAAATGTTATGGTTGTAATAGGCAGCCTACTGCCAGTATACAAAATTTAGTTAGAATTTATTTCGAAATAAACTGAGCAAAAATATTTATATAGCCACCATTTTAAAAATAAGTATATCACCTACATAGAACATATCAATTTACACCACCTGCTGCAGTACCTACTATTTTTTTGTCAAAATTGGAAGGAATATCTCAATTGTTTCCCGAATTATGACAAAAAATCTTAATTTACTTACATGGCGCTATTTTAACAAATGGCGGACAAAATATGCTCCATCCTCACAAAGTTAATAGTTGTATTATCTACTGTCAGCATACAGAATTTAGTTGAAATTTATGATGACATGGTTTCGACAATATAGCATTTTAAGTTAGAAATGGCTATATGGCCGCCATTTTAAAAATAGGTGTCTGGCATGCTTAAAACATACCACTTTACATCATCTTCGTCAGTAATACTTATTTGCAAAATTTGATAGGAATCGGTTAGTTATTTACCGAGCTATGACATAAAAACATTACTTATTTGTATGGCACTATCTTCTAAGATAGCTGAAGAAAGTGTTTCTTTGTTCGTATGTATGACACTTGTAATATATACTTTTAATATACGAAATTTGGTGAAAATGAGTTAAATTATATTGCAGATATAATAAATAAGCTTAAAAAATTTTGTATGGCCGCCCTTTTGAAAATCAGTTACTAATAAATTTCAAGCACCGGAGTATTACTTATATGCTGAATTGGGTGGGATGGTTGAATAGTTTTTGAGATATAATGAAAAATCTTTATTTTTTAAATTTTTGCTATTTCCAAAATGGCAAACTAACAATAATAGCTATCTCAAAATGTAATGGTTACATAACGGATTGCCAGCATATAAAATTTGGTTTATATCGGTTGGATGGTTCCCGAGATATGACATATCACCCAAAATACTAAAAATTTGCCGCTATTTTGAAAGTAAGTTCCCAACGTGGTTTAAAATTATAAAAGTAAGGTGATTGTCTTAAATAATTTACTGTTGACCCGGTTGCATACAAACACAGGAAAATCTGCGAGATTGCTCTTTCCCTCAGTGGAAGTGGACGAGTGATACACCTGCTTTGAAATGGCTGTAGCATGGAAACGGCACGTTTCCGGACATGGGTTCCTGTTTAAAATATAGTCTACTCTGTCCCCTCTACAAGTCCTAGGTGTTTGTAAGGGGAATTTCCGAGCATCGTTTGTATATGCGTTCATTCTAATATTCTTGTATCATCAATTCTGTTTACATTCGTTGACATAGAAATCGGACAAAGCGAGTTAAATGGAGTTCCAAAATGCTAGTTATTGTGTATAGTCATGCTAGCAGAATGAACAAAAAGCGTTCTCGAAACGGACTTTTGTGAAATATGTTTTCAGGACTGGGAATTAATAATTGGATGACATGAACCCCTAAACCATATTACTAAGCTAGATGTGCAGTGGTAAATCTTCGAACTCAACTCGTATTCGGGAAAGCCCAGTGCCCGAAACATGGTCCAGCTGTCAATATTTCCGTTCTTGCATAGTTTATGTGTATAAAGGCTGTTCGCATCAAAGTGAACGCTTTTGATACCAACCTTTTAAAAATGTCACTGCCCCTACCTGCAAATAGTTTAATGGGTGCAATACCGGGCGTGCGCCCTGTGAAGTTGGTAACGGTGGGAAGTAAAATAATTCCGAACTTTAAAAGTTGAATTGAGTATTATAAAAACGTTGTTGAATATTGAAATAATTACTTCGCTTTCTTTTTTGAATAAGCATAAGTAAACTTGTAAAAAATTTACTATTCCACTAATTCCACAGTTTCACTTGACCAACGCATCATTAAAGTGACCAGACCCATGACAAAGTTACCTTTACATACGGTGGAAGAAGACACACTGTGCATACAAGTAGATCTTCAGCAGGGCTTTCAAAAGTATTCACTATACAGTGAACCACCTTTATCAACGCATCTATTACGACACGTTACTAAATTCATACTATCGTAGGTGTGTTTCTATTTATAGGCTGTTCACGGTAAAGTGAGCACTTTTTAAGGCCCTTCTAAATTTCTCCTTATTTACTACCTTTCCTTCACTTTTCAATGTAAACATTGCAATATGACTAATAAACACAGTGTATGCATTTCATCACTCTCAGAAGTTAACGTCTGAGACTGAAATAAAATATATTTAATAGAGGTTAATGCTTTTTGTGAGGGCCTTAAAAAGTGCTCACTTTACAGTGAACAGCCTATAACAAATTATGTGTGAGACATCAATGAACAGTTTCAATTTAAGGATAAATAATACGTAATTTCTGATCAGACGTTAAACTTTGGAAATATTTTCTTTTTTCACTATTAGTGCAGATAGGGACATGGCATTTACTTTTAGAACTTTTTTTTTTTTTTTTTTTTTTTCAAAAGTAACTAACCAACTGCAAACCAGCCAAATTAATTTAGCTGTATGTACAGAACAGCGGGACAGCGGCAGTTTGCATGTTTCAATCACAAACAAAAGTTCTGAGCATTTCATTTATACTCCGCAAAGCGGTGAAAATTGTAGCTCAGCGAAATGCTATAAATCATTCCTTGTCAATACCGGGCAAATTCCTGACAAAATAGTTATTAATATAGCTGATGAATCGCAACTGTCGTTTTGCAGCAGGACGTTTGACGTGCTCTGACGTCATCCAAACTCTAATATCGGCTCTGTTCATTTCACGAGGACCGTACAGCAGAACGATTTTTCAATAACAGGATGCGGAGGAGGGCTTCTTTGAAGTCGAGCCCCTTTCTCGCTGCGGGGGTGTCGTCATTGCCCGCTCAAAGAAAAATCTGCCACTCAATGTCCGACGGCTTGCAAAGAAAATCTCTCCGGACGGGCTCTTCCTTCCGTTGGAAGTTTTTCAAAACTCGCTCGTATCGATTTTCGGTAAAGATGCGCGAGTCCTCGGTGCCTCTACCCGAGTTTCGTACGCAAGTCTCAAACAATTCAGAACTCAACCATCAATACAACAAAATAAAATAGAAATGTCTGTCTGTGATTTTCGAATTTTCCACTTTTATTTATTTTCTCATGTGATATAAATGATTTCAGGCTGTTCACGGTAATATGAGCACTTTTGAAAGCCCTGCTTAAGATCTACTTGTAAACACATTGTGTCTTCTTCAGCTTTGTGTAAAATTAACATTGCCATGAGCCTCATCACTTTATTTACGCATCGGTCAAGTGAAACTGTGAAATTATTAAAAGATTAAATATTGTACAAATATGCTCATTTCAACACTTCGATGCATTTAAAAAAAAACGCAAAGTGAAATGAATAATTTAAGTTACCACAAATAGTTACTTGACTTTTTTATTTGACGTTAAGATATGGAACTACTTTCCAGGATCCGTTGCCAACTTTACTGAGTGCATGTCGCTCAGAGCGCCCGTAAAAACATATAGAGGCAGTAGCGGTGAACTTTTTCCAAGGTTGATTTCAAAAGTGCTCACTTTATCGTGAACAGTCTTTACTAAGCCATATCTAATTTTATTTTTTTAGTGTCTGTCCGACCGGATTTAACTCAAAAACCACCAAACGTATTGACATCAAATTTACACAGTTTATATATAATAACTCTAGGACCAACTTAGTCTTTGTTTCATTGAGATATCTCAAACGATTCCGAAAATATGATGATTAGGGATGTCCAAATATAGGTACTGGATTAAGCTTTTCTCAGTATTACTGCATAAAAAAGGCATTGGTAAAAAAAAAAGTTCCGTCATTTCTCCTTTCTTTTTTGTCCATGGGCTGTCCACCTTTCCTTCCCAAGAGCGATTCCAAATCGTAAATGTCATGCTTACGAACTATCACCAGATATGGTAGAAGGACAATGTGGAAAACTGAGGCGGTTTAAGATTGTCAACAAAATACAGACACGCTACAACAGCGCTCCTAGCGGCTTATGCTGCCGAATACCCGGGAAATTCAAATTTTCATGGCTCGGCATGAGCGGTTTAAGTGCAGACGTTGTCATAGTATTTGAACGTGTTGTTTTGCCGAATGTAATATAATTGTTGTTTATTTATATAACTATGCCGTATTTAAAAATGCTCTTAAAGCATAAATATTGCTACGTGAAACAAGGACAATCAGTTGCAACAGAATCATGTTACTGGGCACAGACTTAGATGTTGCAAGTTACAAAGGACAAATGTTAATCAATTATAAGTAAGAGAATGGAATGCTAAATGGTATTCCATTTGTCATATATATAATTGGGAATGAACATAACCAAACGATTTTTTTTTTGGACAGAAAAATCTCCACAACTTATCTGTTATTTACTAACGAAAGATTAATTAAAAACAGCTCTACTACAGTTAAGTGATTTAACACTGGGGCTTTTATTAGCTCTATAAGCAGCAACATCTTATAGATATTTCAGATTAATCCAAAAAAATAATGCCTGAATATTAACTTATTGCTTTTTGAAGTTTTTATCATTAAATTTGCAACAAAATTAATAGTTCACAAATTTCTATTCCCAACAGATATTTGTTATTATCCCGCTTTCTTCTTTCGTAGAAGGTATATTTTGGTTGGAAATACATTTTCAAGAGAGAGACATATCGGGGAAGTAAATTTTGACATGATAAAAATGTATACTCAATTATTGTTTAAGTTTAAATTTTCTGAATTTACCACCAAGATAAATAATCACATATCCAGCGCGTTGCATTTTATTTCAAGGTGTGTATTCGCGTCGACAGAATCTCGTCAGAAGACAAAATCTCGCCAGAAGACAGAATCTCGTCAGAAGGTGGTGGCCCATCCGTCGGTCCGTCGAAAGTTAAAGTTTGACGAATTAAAAAAACATTTCCCTACGATTGGTCGAAGATCATGTGACTGCCTGACGGGTGCGACGGATGGTTGGAAGTCCACCTTTACACATATAAATCTCTTTTGTCGTGCAGTTATGCCACAGCTACACTGCCTCAAGTGAAACACAGGCAGCTATGGTTAACCCACTGGCAGCCATGCTTCAACATTTGAAACCTCACAGTCACTTCTTCATAATCTGATTGAACCAGTTATGAAATTTTGGGGGCTGTAACCAAAACTTATACGCAAATGACTATTTTGTAGCTTGGTAATATCTAGTGCCTGTTCATCAACAAAACAAAGTACCTTTGTAGTACAGAGCAACTCTGGATTGGGGGAAATTCAAATCTAAATGGGTATACTGTCATATTTGTAACCGTACTAAAGGCACAGTTAAGTACAGAAGGGGCAAGAGTATTGCCTCCTCCTCCCGCTCATTTCCAAATGCTGGTTTCATAGACACTAATTTATCACTTCATCATTTAGCAGGTTTTTATAAATTATGGTAAAACTGCTCACCTCACTCCTTTTAAAATGTTTTATTTGTACGTATTTATGTAAAAAGAAACAGACAAACCCAAACATACCACATATAATGCGACTGTGTTCAAAGTTACCATTTAGTACGATAGTATTTTAACATGTAGTAGTGTTCAGTTCGGATACTATAAGTCACTTGTTCAGATGTGGTTGCGATTTGGTAATTTAGAATTTTAGTAAGTATCGTTCCATAGTAAAATATCAAATCCGTCATTATTTTACTTGACTAATTCAGATCACGTTACCTCTTAGAATACTACGTCAGTGCCTACGCAGAGTACCCCAATTAAATTTCGTAGAACTATTAAGTTTGCTCATTACTTTGACCACCACACATGGTGCGTTCATATAGTACATACATGCATTGCAACACAACTTCCTACTTAAGACGTCCATTTTATTGGCTAGTGTAGATAATCCACGGAGGAAGCAGCAACATCGACTGCAAAATGCTTATAGCTTTCAAGAGATTATATATGAGATAAATAATTTAAATACTACACAAATTATAAATAAGGTTGACTGTATTAAGGAGAGCATTTCAGAACATAAATAGATGACAATCTTTAAACATTTTAATCAATCAATTCCCACCATTTACTAATGAAATTTATGCAGTACAGCTGGCGTTAGGATGAAAATGCAATTGTTTAAAATATTTGATAGTACACACTAACATATGTACTCAAGCCATTCAGCTTATTTACTTCACCTCTCAAGTTTTGCATGCATTAAGCACATCTGATTTTGTAATTCACTTTCAAACACAAAGCTTATATCCAAATTTTTATAACATTTGATCACCATGAACAAGTCACTGCGAATAACCAACCTGAATTTTACCACAGATTTTCATACGCTGCATGGCAAGAAGACTAGAAAACATGTTGCAGAATTCAAAAGGAGCTGAACTGAAAATAACTTACCTTGGTCATAAATTTAAGGTACTTTCTGTTCAAATTCATGGCACTTGTTATTGTAATGCAATTTGCAAGTAATTTCTCCAATACTGTTATCACCGCAAACAAAACTGTGTAAATAGACTAACAGGTCAAAATAAATGTGTGCATATCACTATAAGTGACTTATCGGCATTGCAGAATGTGGCAAAATAATTCATTGAAAAACACCTCATTTAAGGTAATACTATAGGTGTACGCACAAAGTTAAAATACTGAGTACATTACGGAATAAATAAAAGGAAGTGAAATTAAAAAAAAATCCTTTATTTATTTGTAAAAAATTTATAATAAATATCGCTGAAATGTAACGATGACTCTTAGGAGTGAAATATTATTGTTAGAAAGTTTTGTACACAGTTGTGTAAACAAATGTGAGTATGGTGAGGAGGGGGGAATGTTGCTACTTCTTTTGATTGGTTTTGACGGTAACCCTCAGTTCGACAGCTGGTTCACACACTGCAGTATATACACTGACTTGCCAACTGTAGACAACCTGATGACATCTCCACTGCTACAACTAAAGTGTCTGGTGTGTGGTGCCAGTACATGGTGTTTAGCACACAGAATGAACTTTGATACACTGGCTGGAGAATAATTATTCTCGCCACCGAAAGCTGCACTCAACAACTCTCCACTCGTTCAAATTATTATTACTTGCAAACTCAGTATGTAAAGAAATTAAAATATTTGCACAGTATAAGAGTAATGATATGTAGACCTTTGGATGTGTAAAGGGTAAGCGACTACCTAGAAAGGAGACTGTTACAGTTTTCATTCAGTTGTTTCTTTAATAAATCATCAAAAATATTTAGTAGTTGGTGCAAACACGACCTAAATTACATACAAATTAATATTCAAATGCATAGTATCCCAAATGTAAACAATAACAATCCAAAGTACGAAAATACACTGAAAAGGTATATAAACAATACGGATATGTACATAAACAAAATAAATATGCTGAAAACTGGTCAGTTTTTAGAAATGGCGGCTTTTCAAAAAAAAATCTCAGAAAATGGTATAGTTCCGCTCTACTAATTACACAGAACACGAATTTACTAGGAGCATCAACATTTGACGAATGGAAACTCGAAAAACGATAGTGGGGACGGCTATGAAGATAAGGGAAATTGAGGGGTAAAATAGGTAAAAAAATGTGTAAATAATGTAATATTTATTTAATGAAAATACATTAAATTGTAAAAAAACTGAACCATACAATAAATAAATATACAATATTACCAATACAAGCTACAAATACGATAGTGGGGAGGGATATTAAGACGAGGGAAATTGTGGGGTAAAAAAAATACAAGATATGTACTTTTTCATTGTAAACTTTTACCCCTCAATTTCCCTTAAGTTCATAGCCCTCCCCACTATCGTATTTCTAAATTGTATTGGTAAAATTGTCAATTTAGGTACGGAGCCTAATTTTCAGTTCAATCCTTTTGCAATTAAACATGTTTTATGAGACAATATTACGGAAATATTACAAATAGGCCTAGTACAGAAATATGTTGAATTGTAAAACACACGTACATTATTTCTCAGTGCAAATAGGCTATAAATGACAATCATTTATGGAGAAACTCCCAGTTTCGCTGATACGTTGTTACCGCCTAAAATAAATTTCCGGCGCGCCTTGAATCATTGTTTTGGGTATTTATTACCCTGCTGACGCTGGGACTCTGGCTCGGTGCATAATGTTTGGCTAATATGTAAACATCGTACGAGCAATCACCGACACAAATATGAAAACACTATTTAGATGAAATATATCAATTTTATCCCTAGCTCAACTTGCTAAACTATAGAAACACGTACGAGGCACCAGCCAGTTTAATATACGAACACTGATTGTGTAAACATTGTACGAGCAATCACCGACACACATACCTATGTAAACAACTTTTCTGAAGCAACCAATCCATTATATCCCTAGCTCGACTTGCTGAACTAAACACGCACTTTAATAAGAGGCTTCAGCCAGTTTCATATACGAATGTGGAATTTGTAAACATTGTTTACTTTTATTCTTCGAAGGTGTCGCTCCAATAAAAACAAACCTGCACATTTCAGGTTAAGGGCTATCAAACTTCGCCATGCCCTTCAGTGTACAAGGTCAGAAATAGCAGCTACGACACACAAGTGACATCGTTCTTGGTCATGTGGAAGCAGATTTGGGTTACGAAAATCATCGTTTCTAAAAAGGTTGGAACACACTATTCTCGTGTAGGTATAAACCTCCAGTCCCTTTTTCCTTCATTGTATCCGTCTGCTCTTACATTTCTGCACCCATTGCTTACACCTAGGAAACAACAAAACAGTATTTAAGTAAATTAAGGTTTGTTTGAATGGATCTTACAGCGAAAACGCGAATGGGAAATGTTATCCACTACAGCTCGTGTACTTACCAACTTGTATTCTTTGAAAATCTTTAAAAAAAAAACTTGCTGTAGTTCGCAACGTTGTTATTATTGCAGCCAAAAACTACACAATTTTTTCCTGCCATAATAAATAACCATTCAAGCGAAAAAAAATTTGAATTAAAATGCATCCAAAATACTCAAAACTACCCATTCAATGCACAGCTTATTATTGTACGAGCTGCACAAACCGCTAGGATCTCTGGCATCGGTGTCTCGCGATTTTTTCGGCTACTTTCCCATATTGTCCTTCTACCATATTTGGTAGCACAGGAAAACTAGTTTTCAAATAACTTTCTCTCCAAACCGTGGAGAAACAACAAATTAACTTTCGAATAGGCACGATCCACTTTACATTACGGGAATAGTTCATTCGAATACATCTCGAACAGAATGGTCGATTTTCGTGATTGATTTTTAAAGCAGACAATATTACGTCCTAGGCTAACCAACCAATTTAATTTTAAAAAATCGTTTTCAACTGAGGGAACAAATAAACATTTGGTGGAATGTTAATGTTCTCCAGTACATCTGAATGCGTGCGCTTGTTTTTATTTCAGTATGAACGTCTCACTTCAATGTGTGTTACTTTCTCATACCATAACAAGGCTCTTTCATTTATAACTATTTATTAAATTACACCACCTATCAGCTATTTCCTGTTTATGTTATATCGGTTATGCCAGCAATACTTAACGTAGCCTATAAAAATATTCTATTAATTTTTTATTGTTGGTACAAAAAGTTACAAGAAATACATCTCGGTAAATATCGCGTGTCCGGTGATTCAGTATTTTTGAAAATATAACACTTAAGTACTAATTTGCTAATGAGAAGCAGCATACAAAAAAATGTTTATATTTGCGCACATGCTGCAATGCTTTTGATTTTATCATGAATACTCCTGGTTTGTATGTACACACGCGCGGGTGTAATCTTTAGATACATTTGTTTGAAAGCTTTCAGTTCAGTGCATTATTTGATATTAATTTATTGTTTTTATTGGGGCTATTTCCAGTCACTTTTTCATCCATAACTATAGCATTTGTTTCCATATGCATATTTAAAATGATAAATGAATAAATCCGTAACAATCGCTTTGTGGGAATACTTAAATCCCTGTCATTGTATGTTATCTTTTATAACATGTACTGGGTTATCGTTTTATTCTGGTATCACAGAATATCTGCTCTCGCCACTTGAATTACCCGACTTTTAGTCATAAAATTTATACCCATAGTTACTTCTACATGTTGTAATGTATCGGCTGAAATGAGTGACTAGTCTGTGAGTATGTGTGAGAGGATAGATATGTGTATGTAGGAGGATGCGTGTTTGAAATCGTGATTAACCCTTTTACAACCTTTAGAACTTACTCTCCAGCGGCGTACTGGTCGTCTCAGGAACTCTGTAAGGGTATTTACATGCACTAGCATTCACAATACATAAAACTTTCAAACTTATTAAAAAGCGCCTCATTTGTATTATTACCTCTATAAAAGAAAATTTGGCTGGTGTGGTTTCAGCATTACCAATGGAAGAAATCGAAATGTTATTAATTATCTTTAATTAAAAGCAGAGAATTATAAATTCAAATCAGAATAAAACTGTTTAACTGTGTGTGGAAAAATATAATCAATTAAGTAAAAAATTATGTTCTGCAAGTAGATTAAAATCATTAAAATATGACCACCATCCAAACAAAAGAATTACTGAATTTGAAAATTAAATCAAATTAAATGCCTTTAAGCTGCTTTCAAAATAATTAAATAAACTGTAGTTAAATTAAACTATTTTCAAATTAAAAGTGTCTATAGTCTTAGTGACTCTTAACCAAGTTTTACGCAGTGAGCTCCATTAATTCATAGCATTACACATTCTAATCACTATCCCACATATCTGACCTAAGTTCGTAATCTCTTCAAAAATTAGCAAAATCTCAGGTTCTCCCACAAAGTTAAGTTCAATTCACAAATAGAAAACTAGTTCTTCACTCCCAATTTAAAATGAAATCACTGTAGAGTTCAAAAAGTTTGCTCCGGTAACTAGCTCAAGTCGGGTGGTAGCGTAGGACTACTGGACTGAATTAATAAATTATATCTGTACTGCAACTAAATATTCCAAAAATAATATTATCTGTCACCAACATTTCGGGAGCAATGATAAATTTGCAAAGGACGCTACCAAACATAAGTCTGAATGCCCAAAAATTAGGTGGCGTCACCTTAATCTGTAGTTAGGCTAACGTTACCATCATGGCTTTGTGGCATCAGTGTAGGCTCTCCTCGTCGACAGCGTTCACTAATAAGATCCAACTAACTTGGCTGGATTTTGGCCTCTTCTTCACTTGCCAAGCTAGCCCTCAACTATACTAACTTCAGGGTACCAAAACACTGTCCTAGATTATGACGATGCTGGAGATTCCGCCCAAGAAATCCCGGCTCTTAATAACCACGTCTTTGGATCTTCAGATCCGTACCCGTAACTTAGAGGCTCGTTTTGTTGAAATATAGTAATATAATATAAGCATCAGTAAATTTCCACAAAAGGACTTAATATTTAGTGTCCTTTACTCGGAAAAATATAGTTCCTACGCAAAAATCGATCCGTGTATTTCTATGCCCCCCCCCCCAACCCAAAATGACAAAAAAATTTACCATAAAGAAAATATAATAAAAGGTTTAGATTTTAAACAAAACGCATGGACAGATGACACATGGAATAGAATATTAAGAAAAGTTAATACTTCAAAAAAAATAATATCGTATAAAGACGTATTCTTAAATTAATGCCTTCGAGTGTTGAAAACATGCATACATAATAGAAAATCTTAGAAGTCAGGGTTCTTGCCATAATAACTTTATTGCACGGAACGAAATGCAATTTAATAGTTTGTAAAGCCTAATCATTCCGTTAAAGTTTTACCTGGTAATATTGACGAATGAAAGACGTTTTAGAAAAAGAAGAGTTCTTACTCATTAAAGAATGCATTAAAATCAAAAGATAATTATTTGCCTAAGTTATATATTAGTAAATTAATCGATTGACCAATTGTTGTCGGTGCGTTTAAATATCTACTTGTGGGATTCCGCTGTTCTACGCCAGGCCCCGGTAGCATTATTTTATCAAATGGGGTGCTTCCGTGAGTTGCGTGGTGGACACTGCAGTGACACGAGAGTTTTCCCAGGGTACTTCGTGTTTATCCTCGCATTCCATTCCATCGCTACCGAACCACATTTTGTATCTCGCCTCAGTAATTTTGCGGACTTGCCGATTACTGAGGTAGTTTCTGTACTATCAAAATATTGGTGAAATAGACTGTGATGAAAATCTTGCCTGTTGGGATACCGTAATTATTGCGTTGTTATGAATGCAATTCCAATAGCATTGTACTGTGTTAGAGTAGTGGGCTGTTAGCATTGTTCCATGTGCTAACATGAAATGCAAGTGCTTGCCAAACAAAATGCCACTACGTCGATTGAGTCAGTACTACCATTTATAAGATGGCAGCGTGTGGACGCGATACAATACATGGTAAAATTACGGGGGGAGAGATTGTTTACGTTACCGGAAAATGTTTCTGACGGCTGAAAATTATTATACTAAAATTTCTAGCTTTTTACAGACCTAATCTTTCTGCATTTCTAAACGACTGAAGCACAGTTAATGACGTTCTGAGGACTATGTCATTGAGGGTATAAAAAAGTTGTCACTATTCATAACATTGTTATGAAAATTCGCGTCATAGACAAGAACTGGGAAATTTTTAAACACGAAACATTTATCGACACACAAATTTCATTGTCGAGTAATATTTTTTAATAAAATGGGTAAATATTTTTAATATTTGTTAATTTTTAAAGTAATTATATCTACATAGTTACAAATATTTTTATGTTATTAGTTTCTGGCATAGTATCAGAAGTTTTTGCGGAATATATTACTAAGATCCTTCGTAAAGTGCTAATGTGTGTTTACTGGTTTAACCAATATGACTTAAAATTGAAGAAGTAGTGGTTTATATAAATGAAATATTGGATGTAATGTTACAAGTGCTAATTTTGGTTTTGATTAATTCTTATGAAGAATGAAAAATTAACATATTTTCTGCTGAAAGTTTTCAGTCATTAAATTCAAATTATAAGACGGGAAAATGTGTACGCACATCCTAAAGACTACTAGCGAACAATCGAAGAGCCGATGGCAACATAAAAAGCCAACGCAATGGTTTATAGACCGACTATTTTCGTATCGCCATCAAAGAAGCATTAGTGACCGCGCTTCTAATGCAGAGGACGAACGACCCTGATAACTAGGCATATTTTTCCACACCAGCCGAAGCAGCCTCCCAAATAAACAATGCTTATGCAGCACTTTCAACACGTATCTCGAACTGATATTGGAATGAAACCCCAGACAACTCTACAGGATGCTGTACGGCCACAATACTGAATCATTACAAACATTAATTAATTTTGAGTATACATGTACTTTTTAATTAGTTTAACACTTCGTAAGTCATATTTTTCTCATTATTCCTGCCTTATCCGTATGTATCTTGACGTGAAAACTAACTGCACCACTTCAGTAATGATGCCACAGAATTAGGAAAAAAGTTGCAATGACTTAGCATACCAGATTTAATGTTGTATTGATAATACATCATCGACATTTTTGTGTAGTAGACCGATTATTACATGGAATGGGACATTATGGAAAATCTAACATCGAGGTACATGGAAATGCTAATTTACATATGTGGCAGGAAGACGCGTAATGGGTAAAACCGCAGAGAAACGCTTAAAAAACTCATTTAACTACCCACAATTGTAGAGAGGGGTCTTCTAGTTACAAAAGCACCTAAACAAATATATATGTTCAGTGCTACAATGCATAAGTATAATTTGTTAATATTGCCTGAGAAAAATCATATTACACCTATTTACCCTTTGAAATTTAAATATTGACTTTTTTTTCTCGTTTCACTTAGGCATAGGAGTGACGAACCACAATGTCAGTATACTACCTGTCGCCCAGCAATTTAAAGAACACCTTCGAAGTAATCTCTGCTGCTGTCGCCACCAAACCTAATTCACACAGCTCGAACATTGTCATACTTGAAAACGTGGGAAAACGCTGGGAATTAATTTCCTGATGTATTTTCTCCTTGGTATGCACGTATAGAAAAACCAAAGCGATACCTAAATTATGAAGGATAGATTTGGAAATATATTACCTAAACTTTTGAGTTTCCAAGAAATAGAAAATAAAATTGTTTTCAAGTAAATTCTTATTTCGTATTTTTCATGTTATATTGTTTTAAATCATAGAATTATTCATAGTCTCTGCGAACGTTATACATTAAACAACAGTGCAGCATAGCGGAAAAGAGAACGAATTTTGTCATGGGTCTGAAAGAACCAAATGCATATATATCCTGAATCTGCGTGTGTGAAAACTTCCTTTTCAGTAAAATAATAGCCCTAAAAAAAAAATGGTCCATTTTGTTGTACTGAATCAAGCACGGGCTTTCACCCAAACTTCGTGTTCATTCATCTCCGCACTTACAAAAAATAATAAAAAAAGTAGAACTGGGGAGAACCATTACTAAATCAAGGACCACGGCGATGTAACGAAGATACGGTATTTACCTCCGTGTTTGACGCAGGTAACTCCGAGGCTGAAATTAGAGCACGCGTGTTCCAATAATGCAGCTTGCACTCGAGGGTCATGAATAGACCCGGACAGAATGGAATGATTTATTAAGCACAAGCTGATCTCGTCCATACATAAGAACACTTTGACTGACCCGGAAGCGATGATTGATACCATGGCCAATGTTTGCCCTTTCGAACTCAATGCACTGCTTCCACACAGACGGTAGCATACTGTCCCTCAGAAAACAAGTTACGTCAAAAACGATACTCGATATTCCGATAAAGGTGGTCTCGTGTATATAATCTAAATTTCATATTAACCTTGAGGCACATGACATAAGGGATTAAAAATGTGTCTCCTATTTCTGATAAGAACATTTTATTTTATCTGCACGAAATATATTTTGAACTAATTGGTTACTTAGCTAACCGTTAAAAATAACATTTTCATAGGAACTTTATATCCTCAGAAATTTTCGTTCATTTATCAGTACGGGCAGAACGAATTTTGGTTCTTAAAACACTGAAAACATGAAATTGTTAATGGAAACACGGAGGTATATCATGGCAATGTGTTATTTACTCGTGCAGAGCTGAATAATATCGTTGACAGTGTCTGAGCTGGTAGTTATGGGAGAATAGCTATATTTTTATTTGGCTACGACTATTTTCGTTCTTACGGGTGTAACACTTGCCATTATATTGTACTGATTAGTTAGTAAAGAGGAAGAGACCATTCCTCGAGCAATTCGAAAAACTTTCATGACCTATTTTCCATCAAGAATAAGAATTACTTTGTCGTTTAACTAATGTTCAAAAAACATTTCTCTGAAATTTTAAAATAATTATGGATATATTTTGGCAGATCACCTCGAAAAAGTACCAACTTTAGAAATAGTATTCTTCCGTACTCAAGTTAGAGTTGTTTTATAAAAAATAAAACTTGTATCTTTAATATGCTATTTTCGTTTGTTTGAATTTACTGCTAGAAATCGCGCATAAAAAGAACAAAGTGTTCATTAATTACTAATATGACAGTAAAATAATTCATTTTCGGGATGCTAAATGTTTTTCAATAATTATTATATTCCTGTCAGACTTGGTGCAGATGAGATTTTACTAAAAGAAGATGCAGTATTTTATGATACATGTAACAGTCTAGTTAAATTTGTTTCAATTGACAGGTTAAAGCAAAATTAAGGAAGACAAAACATTATAAAATACCAAAAGCTGCGAACATATGCACAGATGAGTATGCTATTTCAATTGTCTACATTCAATATTCGAATAAACTTGGCTGTCGTTTTACTTGCCCCCATACGTAATTTCATTGAGCGAAAACCGCATTTCGTGATCTGCAAACTCTCCGGAAATTTCGGGGGTATCCACATTAGGCAGACCATCCTGTATATTGTGCAAATTGCAAAACGTAAAGTGTATGATTATAATATTAAGTCAGAAGGAGCATTATGCACACAATGTTAATCGTGGATATCTTGTAATAATACTTCCACGTAATTCATATGATTCTACAGAATTTTGTGTTTATTTTAAAGTATATATTTATGTTTTAACTAAAAATATTTATTCATGCAGTTTGGCAACATACTTATGAAATCGTGTTGTAAAATATTCGTTAACCGATATTTCTTCGAAAATAATTTTTAATGACAATTTTTGTTATAGTTTTTAGACTGTGTGTTATTTCTACCAAAACTCTTTTGTATACTAAAGGTCACGAAATAATTTTCACAGCTTGGGAATGACACGTACTCTGAAAGACAAACTTTATCTGTATGTTAGATGAAACGAAACTCTGTGAGGAAGCCTTAATGAATATTTAGACAAACGAAATGGTTATAATACAACGTGGCGTACGAAACTTAACCCTACTCGTCGTTTGAACTTGCTTGAACTGAACACACTTGAGTGCCCACGAAGGCGCAAATAATTTTCCGTCACTGAGTGTAATTTGGCGCCTATGTCGTCGCCGCTGCCGACGCACAGTGTCATCATTTAAATCATCTAGAGGGACAAGAGTCAATTCTGACACTAGTTTATGCAGGCAAAATAGTTATATTCAAAATAGACAAGCTGCAGTACTAGGAACGAAGGTTTATTTTCCACGAAGTCGCACCGAACAATAGACAAATGGGTGTGGACAGCGGGCTACCTGCATTCGCTGACCTAGTGCTCCAAGAGAGCACGCCAGTCGTCTGAGCTTTCTCGATGAATACGTTGTGTTTCTGTGCGCTAGTAATGATTGTGTGGTGTTATCGGTTTATGTGCGATAATAAAGGTAAGTTTGCATATGTTTTTTCCTTAATATGTTTTAAAACGTAATCATAAGAACCAGTAAAACTGAGCGAGGTTATTTGTGAATGCAAAAACGACCAAGACAGTTTCTACTTGAGTTTTAGGCACATTATACCGGATTATACCGATCTCCTATTATATTTATTTTAAAGAGCTACTTGTTAGCTACAGGAAATACTTTCATTTGTTTGCGCGTGTTTGCGAAGCTCATAGAAATTTCCTTGTCTGCAGAACGACTGCGCACATATCACGCAGAAAATTCTTCGACGTTTGGCGTGCTAACGCCAAATAATCAAGAACAGATGCTTCGTTACAGTTTATATTGCAAGAACTTGGCGACCCATCGTTTTCTGATAACATGATAAGGGAGTTTAAAAGCTACTATCAGGAGTGTGTCTCAAAAAATCTAAACAAAGATGGTCGAAGTCGGGAAGACATAACAGACTGCTTCCCAAACACAAATTCTGAGTGGTTAGAAGAAAACGTATCGTTAGCGGATATTGTCACCGATGACGTTTCACTGGACGTGTTCGGGTCCAGTCGGAAGATCACAAAAAAGACTTAGAGAGTTCATGGACCAAAACAAAAAGACGGCGAATCCAACATCTCCTTGAAACTTCAAGTCAGTAAGGGATATCGATGGCAACCGAAGTACAGCTTCACAAGTCAGGAACAAGAGATCCCGCAGCAATAGTACAAGAGCTTTGTCTCTATTCGCCTAAAAGAGGCACCTATATAAAGAAAGCGCGGAAGCGTTTGGAGACCTCAAAAAAGTTGGACTACCTGAGGATCAAGCTCTCACATTAATGATTGATGCGAATCTCTCGACACACCAATATAACATAATACGCCAGCAATCAAAATATATTAACAAGAAAATGTATCCCCCTTATCATAGAGTGAAAATGGCGAAATAATCATGCTACCCCAGTGACATCAATGTCACTGAAACTCGCGCTGAAATTAAGTGCAATCTCTTATGGATCACACGATTACACGATTGTGCAAAGTGCAACGAGAGGTCCTGAAGACTATAACGGACATGAAACGTCTTGATATAGGTACTTGTAAAATGGGGCTGTGATGGAGCGGAACAAAGTAAGTACAAGTAAACATTTTCAGAAGAAAATTCCAACTATGAATGTTTATTCAGCATATCGATGGTGCCCATTCAAATGTAATCAGAACCCGACCGATGCGAAAACGTAATTGTGTGGCAAAACCATTCGTCTTCTTTGACCAGATATTGTCGTCCCATTGAATTCGTGTTCGCCAACGAAACCGTGGATGTTATGATGACGGAAATTGATAAAATGAAGGAACATGCAGCGTCACTGTCGTCCACTAAAGTTACTGTAAATGGGATGGAAGTCTCGGTAGAGCCAACATTGATATTTTGCACGATTAATGGCAAAATTTGTAATACCGTAGCATCATGTGCGTCCACGCAGACGTGCTATTTATGTGGCGCTAAGCTCAGTGGTATGAATAATGAAAGCCGTATCTTAGAAAAGCCAGTAAGTAGCGATCTTCTTTCTCTGGGCCTGTAACCTCCGCATTCTTGGATTCGATTTTTTGGATGCACGTTGCATGTCTCATATCGACTCGATATAAAATCATGGCAGGTTCGGGGAGATGATAACAGAAAGAAAGCAGCTGACAAAACAAACTAGTGAAAGGAATGTTCAGGAGTGAGTTAGGTATATTGGTGGATATGCCTAAGCAACACACAGGAAATACTAATGAAGAGGACACAGCTCGAAAGTTCTTTAGAAATGCTGAAAAGTCAGCCGAAATTACTGGTGTCAATGTTGAGCTTATTAAACGCTTCCATGTGATATACGAGTGTGTAAATAGCGGGTTTCCTATTGATATAAAAAACTTTCAAGAATACGCTAAGGAAATGAGAGAATTGTACACCAAGAAGTACCCATGGTACACAGTGCCTGTAAGCGTACGTAAAGTACTTTTTCACGGCAAAGATTTAATTGCTTCTTGTGTTCTTCCAATTGGCCAACTTTGGGAAGAAGCACAGGAGGCTAGAAATAAGCACAGCAAGAAATTCAGAAAACTTTCACTAGAAAGACATCAAGAGTGGATACAAATGTAGATTTAATGAATAGGTTACTCATGACGTCAGACCCGCTCATTGCAAGTTTACATGCTCCTCCTAAAACTGTTCGCGGCAAACTTACACCGGAGGTATGCGAGCTTTTAGAGATGAGAATTCCCAACACTGCACACGAAAGAACTGAACAGAAGAATCGGATCGCGAATCCGGTGAGTCCGGGAGCGATTTTGAAGAATATGATAGCGATGCCGAATAATCTGATAGTGATTCAAACTGATCTCATTAGTTTATAATTCTCTGAACTATCTATTGTCTTTGTTTATGTTAGTATATGTATTTGTTTTCTAGGTTTGTATAATACATCGTATTGGTTTTCTTATTTTGTATTTTTAGTTTATTAATTTTATATATACACATTGAACCTCAATAATGTAAAATATAATGTATAAAATGTTGTGTATATGTTGCAATATATGTATAAAACCTTGAAAGTGTTTCTATAGTTCATCCCATACATTTTGCTTCGTATTAGACTTCTATAGTTTGAGTTCAAATCTTTTGTCCCTCTAGATTACGAAAACATTACACCGTGCGACGCACCGAGCTGTATATTCGGCGGACAAAGCTTGAGCTAGGCCTCAATTGATTGTGAGGCTGTTCCCTCGAGATGGCTTCGCCCCCTTCGCTGCCGATGAACCTTGCGTCACGCGCTTTAGGGGGATGTTCGTTTCGCTGTAATATGGGGTGAATTTCTTTATACAACGTGATTCCGAACAACACTGACAAACTCCGGCAGGTTATTCCTGACGACAAAATGTAAATAACACTTTTTCCCTAAAGCGATTATTAAAGGATCTAAGCGCCCCTAAATCCCATGGTTTTGAATGCAATGGAGGTAAAAATATCAGTAACTACTCACGATTAAGCAACGAATAGGTGACTAGTGTTGTGTAGAGCGGAGATCTTACACCTGTGAAAATGCGGTTGGTAACATCATCCCCCGTCATCATGAAAATAGGGTTTGCCATCCTGTTCTTGCCCGATAAATGTGCACAGTGAGCTCCAAGCGATTCATTGAGATGACTTAAGAATCAGCACATCTCGACCAACAAAAATGGTCGTCTTGTTGAAATACTCTCGTGTGAACCGTTTTCGCGAAATCCTTTCGGAAAGCACGTATGCGAAACAGAAGGGTGAGTGGCTTACGAGGTTGGCAATGCGCATAATGGGGCAGTGCGACACCACGTGATATTCAACCTTACAACGTGCTGACTCTTAAGTAATCTCAACAAACCGCTTACAACTTACTTTTACAAATTTTTCTTGCGAGAACCTGGGAGGCAACCCTTATTTTCATGATGATGAGGATGGGGGGGGGGGGGATTGTAAAAGGGGGGGGGGGTTGATATTACCAACCACATTTTCACAGATGTAAGATCTCCGTTCTAAATAACAATATTCACCGATTTGTTGCTTAATCGTGAGTACTTGATTTTTTTATCACACATTCAAAATTGTGGTTTTTATGGGCGCGTAGCTCCCTTAAAAATCACTTCAGGGAAAAAGTTGTATAGAGATCTTCGTCTTATTTTGTCGTCAGGAACAACCTGCCGGAGTTTGTTGGTGTTGTTCGGAATCACGTTGTATATACCGAGCCTGGCACATGGTAGTCGCTCACTTCTGTGGGATCGTCATGGCTTCTTCAGTTCATATTCCTGGTCGTCGAAAGTATTTACAGGGGTCTATCGCAACGTGCACCAAGTTATGCAGTCTGTTTTTTTTATATAATTTTTGAAAGCAGACATTTTTCGGCTTTGGCCATCTGTTATTGATATACCTAATTATTGTATTTTTTTCACGGAGTGTTGTAGTTTTTCGCCTGCCAGTAACTTGCAATATTCCTGTTAGGCTTGAGGAGACTTGTGCATTTATTACTGTAAGGGTACCAGCTTGGCCCGGACATTTAGAATAACAAGTTGAAACTCTAAGGATATGCTAACTTCAGCCTCCTACATTATCTATAGAAAGTCCCTAAACAGCCGGTTGCGGGTTTTCTCGTAGTGATGCTAAACGTGCCACCATGTTTGTCATATGCCTACAATACTTTGATGATAACAGGTGAACTTATTTACTATCAGTGTTAGTTTTTTAATGATATTCTTATTGTGTTATTTTCTCATATATTATATATATATATATATATATATATATATACACACGCACACACACACATTACCTTAAAAACCAACAGTGTTGTTCGTATGATAATAATGGCAATATTTATATTTTAATCAAAAATCAAAATCTAAATTTTCTTTATTTTGTATCTTTTGTTTAACCTCTAGCCAAAAATTCGTTTAAATAAAAGTTTACAGCACTTTAAAACCCATCGGAATCACATGCCATAGCGAATATTCCCAATAATGTAGGCCATGGAAATATCTAATTAACTAAAATTAAATGAAACTCTACTCATACCACCAAAGTTAACAGTACTGAATTATGAGTCGAAATCACATATTCTTTTAGTCTGATAGTCGAAGAACCAAATAATAGTTGAAATATATTGTAAAGTTTATAAGTTAATGCGTTGTATCTTTATCATTAACCGCTAGGATTTCTCCTGTTTATGATTTTTTTTGTAGCTTGTTGATCGTAATTATTTTCATTGCCAATTGTTTGCTCGAATTCTGACATAGTATCTGCATCATTGCAGGTGCGGTAACAGCAGCCCTGTCCAGCATAGTACCCAAACATTTGCGAACCAGGTACTCCACTCTGGCGGCATTCACGTTTGCGTTCACATCCTGCTTTGCACTTGCAGACCACAAGTTTAAGTACGCTTTGAGGCGCTGGTTCTTTAAGAGACAACACTGGTTGTAGGTGGCCACTTTCCAGCTACCAGCTCCAATCAGTTGCTAGTAAGTCAATCTCTCGCCACAGTTGTACTTGGTGAAAATCCCAGAAGGAATGCTGATGTGCAGCTGCTGCTGTTGGAGGCAGTGTCGCCAAGTCAAATCTCGCGTTCACTTTCTGCAAGGCAACTGTTCTTAGCTACATATGGTACCTCATCCTATCCAAACTATCATCTGGCTTAGCTCCATACATTGAACGAAGAAATTCCTCACCTGCTCTAGCTATTACATTGGCAGAAGAGTGGGGGTTCGTTAAATACTTGTAATCGATTACACATAGCAGCTTCTGCTGTTAGTGTCTTCAATGGAATATGCTTTCCTTTATGATATGGAGTAGAAGTAGTATCACATCCCGTAAGAGCATGTAGAAACAGCAAATGGTTTACCATATCACCAAGCGCACACTGCAATACTTTACTGCTGTACAACTTATCTCGGTGAGGCTTACTCACGGGAATTGGGATTTTTATGTCTGTATCTGGCTTTGCAAGATCACGCAGAAGATCCAAAACGTCTGTATATTCTCCTTATAAAACAGACGTGATGCAGCACCAGAGTCGGCTGTTTGTATTGCTGTAGATACGATCGACATCTGCTAATGTTTTCTTCGTGGGAGAACGAGTATGTGGGTTTGCTCAGAGAGCTCACATTTTTTTATTTGAAATGTATGGCAAAGGTTTTCTGGGAGAATCATCATTCGAGCCCCTTAACAGATCACTACCAGAAATTTTCCTCCAATCAGATAGATAATTAAAATGTGTTTCGTGAAGTTATTCGAGGGTATTAGTTCGTAAGATGAATGAATGGTTAGAGAAAAATCATCCGAAATGCTTCGCAAAGGGGCGACTTGCATCTGGGCATCGAAGATGATGGCGAGTGTATCATTGGTTCGAGTCCTGATTGGATGGTGCTACATCGACTGTCATGGGCATGCTCGGCACGGATGGTGAGATATCTCGCGTCTGTTCGTTTAGCTCGAGAATTCGTCGGACAATAATTTGTAAAACAACATTGGCCAAGAGCCATGCGAAAAATAGCTGATACATGACATGACATTCAATGAACGGGATGAATTATCTGCATATATAAATTTATATAGTCATGCGTCATACGTTAGTTGTTACTGTACCAGCAAATCAGTAATATCTTGGAAAGAGTCCGAAGGCAAGAGTCTGTCGGTAATAGTCTGTCAGCAAAAATAAAGTGTATGAATTCATGTAAGCTTGAAGATGATGCAAGCCACTGACGATATGAAATCGAGTATGTCCTGTACGACTGCATGCATACATTCAACGACTGTCAACAATTACATGGGAAACAATGCTGTTACTGCGCAAAGTCCTTCAGTAAAGTTTGCAATACATGGCGACATGAGAAGAGTGACTGCTTGAAGAACAAATCTCATGTTTTACTTAGGTACTATAAATGTTCTAGACATTTCTGTCGAAGCGATAACTTAAGTAAACTCATCAAGACTGATAACGGTACCTAGTGGTTATTCGCCCACTGAGAAACAGCATGTGCTGGCTTCGTTACCTAACTGATGATGGTCATTCGACTCCTACAAATCCAAGTAAACTTTTTATTGACGATGCAAAAGGTGGTAAATACGATCATGAAGGCAGCATTGATGGTATTGAGTATGATAACAGTTTTGATGAAGTACCTGATGAGAAATACGATGGAATCCCTTGACGTTCCCATGCATTTCACCAATGAGTTTCCTTCGACAAGTGATGCGAAAGAAGTAGAAGGCGTCGAAAATGCTCGTTACTTATTTCCCGAGGACCTGAATGAAATTTTTGATAGACTCATATGTTTGATTGACCTACAGATCGCGGGGATCTCTCACGCATTGATGAGATATCTACAATCATCGATAAATTGAAGGATCAGGGTTACATCATATGAGACTGTTGGCTACTATCTATGATTTGAATACATCTGAGAAATGTAAATATCGAATGTTTAAAATAGTTAGAATGATAGAATTTACATAATGAGTAAATAAATTAAATTTATGTGAACTTATTAATGTGTTTAAATTCTTATACAGTCAATTCTGCAACTCTAAAAGTATTATCATTTCAGTGGTGTAAAAGTCGATTGCGAAATTCTGTTTTAGATAAATTTATGTGAGCTAGGGCTTGATTTGAAGAATTATGTCTTACTCGGGTCTTTTTAAATTGATGAGTTTTGTATGGCGAACAAATTAAATGAGGGGACTACTTTTTGAGGAATGTTTCGCAGCTAGTTAGTTGGCCTGGTTGGTTAGCTTGGTAAGTAAGTACGGCATTTTGGTATGGTCAGCTGAGGTAGAAATGTTTTGCGAAAATTTTGTGAAGATTTTCTGCGAAGAGCATAGCTGCGGTGCTCGTATTAAAGACTTTTTTTTCGAGATTGTCCATTATCGTTTGTATAGATGGGCGGTATTGCGGGTTGGTCTTGTCGGGTGGTCTAGCCAGTTGTGCTCAGTCAGTCTTGCCAATAACCAGTCTTGTGTGGAGTTAGTCTCAGGTGAAGTCAGTCGTTGACTAGTATGATTAGTCAGTAGGGGTCCTTATTGTGACCAGCTAGTAAAGATCAATTGAATGGACTGTGATTTTTCTCGATCTTTCGATAGCTATGTATTTCGGGTGAACAAATGACAAACGAAAAAATAAATATGGTTGGTGGAGTCCATTCGACAGAATGAGCAATTGTTAAGGGTAAGTAAAGGATTGGAAATGTTAATACAATGAGAAACATTGGTTGCGTGTCGAACAAGCGTGAGTAATCAACCAATGAATAATACTGTTGGGTGGCGAAGCAAACAAAAGTAATCAACCAATGAGAAACATTGGTGAGGGTTAGTCGTCTGCTGGACATAGTGCTGAGGGAACCTCCGGAAATGTCAATTTTGTTATTAGTTAAAAAAAAAAATTATTTTAATTTTTTGATAAATTATTTCTCGAGTTTTGTTGTTAAGTTCATTTAAAGCCGTAGGTTGTAGGGTCCAGGTCATAGGTCAAGGTCACTTTGGTTTAATATAATAGTTAAGTGACTTAATATGGTGGCTATTCGGCTGCAGTCCGCTATCCCATCTAAGCTGAAACATTTGACATTTATTTTCTTTATACAATTTTTATAAATCAATTTTAATAAAAAAAATTTCTGGTATTTGTAATTTTTTTTAACACGTTAGCGAATTTTTTGTTACAATGTCATCCAAGGTCATGGTGATGGTGTCAAGGTCACTGCCAGCCAGATCGCTGACAAGATGGCCGCCGAGGGCTCGGAATGACAGAGCATGAACAGCTCCGATCACGGATCCCGTTGTGCCAAAGTCGGCTATTTCCTTCTACTGATTGCATTTACACTAGATCATATAATTCGACAGTAAAATAAGAGGTAAAGTATATTATACCAATGCAGTAATGAAGTACTGAAAAAACACAGCTGTCTCGAACGAATCGTATCGAATAATAAACTATTTCTCAAATTGGTTCGTTTTTCAGGTAGCGCGAATGCAAATAATTAATCGAATTTGTGAAGTTCTCTGACCATTCTTTTTTATAGGTGATGTTTAATCGTATGCTATTTTGAGGAGTACTTTCCGCATACATGCAAAACGTTAATCCACTGTTATGTGTGTGTTCCAGTGGGAGCTGGTTTGCGGAAAGGATTTCTACCCGACGCTGGCTCTCGTCCTGTTTAATGCGAGCGGCCTAATTGGGAACTACGTGTTCGGATACCTGCAGGATGGGTGAGTAGGATTTCCTGAATGATTCAGTTTGGTTACCACACTTCAGCACTGCACGAGCGCTTGTCACGAAGAGCTAGTGTATCAGCGGATTACGGAGTTTAGTTCAATAATCCGCGGGAGATATGCATGCGTCCGTTTACTGCAATAACTGAAATATTTCTGTCTTTTTTTTTTTTTTTTTAATTTATTGCACTTTGATTATGAACATGTAGCTATATGTGCTAAATCAATGAGTATGTGTAGATACTTGTTTCTGCATATTTAAAATATTTGCAGTAAAGAAATAAATCAGTAATGCGAGAGCAATCATGTTTTGTTAGCCCCATACATTCGGTTTTATCCTCTTTCTGTAAATAAGGTAAGTGAAGTATTAAATATTTTTTTTTAGGTATGCCTATTTATAAAAAAATTCATAATTTTTTGAAAATCAATTGTGTTCTTTTTTACGAACGCTTAAACTTATTTAAAATTCAAATAAAAATATATTTTGTCATTTTAACTTAAAATAAATCGCTACCCGTAATTATTATTAATGATTTTTTATTTCGCTGTACACTGTGACAGTTGAGTGGAGTAATGAGACTTCGGTGCCTCTAACATTGAGGTATTGAGAGCCGATGAGGGTGAAGCGGCGTGAGTATGGAACAGCGCCGGAATGAGTGGACGGGGGTAACGGGAAAGCCGCGAGATACCACGCTGACCAGCGTCATCGCCCGGCACGATTTCCACTAGCGAAAATCCTGGAGCGGTCCCGCCAGGAATCGAACCCGGTTCGCCTTGGTGAAATGGCGAAATCCACTGAACCTTAGGAAATTGCGCGATGTAGGTTTTAGTATGTGGGAGTAAATCCGCAGGGTAATATTCACGAAGTACTTTTATTCTGACGAACTATTTTAGATCATCGATACACCGATGAAAGTCAAATCCCGCATGAAAAACCTCGTACGAATAATTTGTAGAAATTCCTTGTACCTCGGATTATAGATTCACGGTAAAATGAGCACTTTTAAAAGTCCTGCTTAAGATATATTAGTATGCACGTTGTGTATTCTTCCGCCTTATGTAAAATTAACATTGCCACAGGCCTCAGCACTTTATTCATGCGTCGGTCAAGAGGAACTGTAAAATTATTATTAAAGTAAATATTTTAGAAAGCGCATTATTTTTACATTTCTATGCATTCAAAAAGCAGAAATGGAAAGAAATAACTTAAGTTATCACAAATGGATACCCAACACTTTTTATTCGATGTTAAGATATGGATCTACTTTCTCCTTCATCATTACCAACTTTACTGGGCGCATGTCACTGAGTGTGCCCGTTGAAAGATATGCAGCAGGGGCAGTGACTTTCTTCTAAGGTTGGATTCAAAAGTGCTGGCTTTATCGTGAACAGCCTTTAACCAGGTAACGCGTATGAGATGGTGCTGAACTGTAAAGTTAACACATCGTTAATAGCAACATAAAAGTCGAGTCGCCTTTCAAGGCTGAGTGAGGAGACATGACTAGCTTTAGATAAACACTTAATTTTATGAGCAACAAAGACTCGACAATGCTATTTCTGATGTGAATGTTTGCTTTACAGCATGAAACTTTATACGTGCCAAATAAATGGTGGGATTTTCCGAACTGTTGTTTATTGTCAAGGTTGACACGAATATTTATACTTAAGTTCGTTAAAAAATAATCTGTAATAAAATGCTCTGAATTGACACTTCTGGCGAAAATATTTGTTCCTTGTTATTCTGTAAGTGTGCGACTATGGAGGAAACTAGACTAACTATTTGGTTCAACAGTATTAGATTTTTTGACCGTACGACCGGCATAGAAATATTTTATGATTCGAAATACTGCTATGGCGACAGTTTTCGTCATGTTAACGTTAAAAAAATTTTTTGTACCCTTTTGTATATTTATATTAGGTCATGCCACGAATGTTTATGTTCAGATCGTTGGAAGTAGTCGAGTCTCGCTTGGTAGATCAGGAAGATGAGAGGAAGTGCATATAGTATGCTAGCGGTGTAATGATGTTGTAACAATCAATATCCTGAGTTGTTATTCAGTAGCTTTTACGGAATAAATTTAATGCGATATGGTATAGGCTATTCACAGTAAAGTAAGCACCTTTTGGAAGCCTTCTCATTTGGAATAACAGTCAATAGATATAATTTATTTAGCCTTAGACATCCGAGTGCAGGTTAATATAGAGAATGTTGCAAAATTGCATTACAATACTTCGGAGAAACATTCCTCATATCTGGAGGATGAAAAAAAATTTATAATGTCATACGTCCAAAAACGCTTAATTTCTTTACTACGTAATACGTAAGGTACAGTGCATTGGCCGCAGGCTGGATCATGTTACTGTGGAATGCCTTCGTAGCTGTAATTGGAGGCCCCATACCAGCCCCCGAGGAGGCCTGATTTGAGTCCACTAGACTGCTATTTGTGGGGAAATTTAAAGGCACGTGCGTATGCAACCGCAGTGGACGATGTGGGCTCACTTCGTGACCGTATTGTGGCAGGTTTCGAAGCAATGTAGAATTTTCCAGGGATTCATCAACGCATCCTGGTGTCCATGCAATGGCGGATTGATGCTCGTGTTCGTGCTGGATGAGGGTATTTCGAACATTTATTTTAGTTCCGACGATAAGCTTTCACACATGTGTAACTAATTCCTGTGCAGTTCCTACTCGCGTGTCATGCAAACGAACATTGCAAAGGCATTTCACAATAACATAATCCAACCCGCGGGCCATACACAGTACGTTGTGTATTACGGGCTGTAGTAAAGAAACGAAGCATTTGGACGTATGTTCATGTAATACTGTTTCATCCTCCATAGGTGAGGAATGTTTCCCCGAAGTATTGCCATGCTATTTAGTGGCATCCTGTATACACTGTTTATTACTTTCATGACAATATTTATTTTTAAAGGTGATCGAATAATAAGAAAAGGCTGAGAGTAAAAAGTAACTAGGGCCTCATAAGTACTCACTTTACCGTATGAATAGCCTTTAGCGATGATTATGGGATATTGAAATCTCTATACACCTAAAAGTCTGAACTATTAAATGTACTCCAACTCAGATAATTTGACTGCGGACATGTTGAAACTGCCCCACTTGAACAAGTGGAATTCTACTGGTAATTTATGTTGCTGTTATCCACTGAATAAAGTGTGGTTTCTACCGACTCCTAGTGAATTGCACTGGCCTGGTTGTAAATGTTCCGTGCTTTCCACTGATTCACCACTACATAACTGAAGATTCCGTGAAACAATTCCACATATTGAAATCATTGATTATTCATGTTTAGTGTGTTAATCATCCAGAAGACTACATTGGCACCTGTAACAGGAGTTTGTGTTGTCTGTGGAAACATAATGATGACCCGAGCGTCTGAACGAGATACACGTGTAGGAACCGCAAAATCGTTGATTTTGCATCACTTCCGAGGTTCACAGGCTAGAAGTTAAAGGCACATTTGATCGAACGAGAAAAACCGTAACGAACAGCTGAATAAATCCAGCATCAGTGCAAATAGAATCCCAAGAGAGCGTGGACCGTTATTTTTTCAATTAAGGACACCTTTGAGCAGGAGGTATCTCAAATGACGCTAGGCTACGCAAAACACCAACTTTGAGCACATAAAGACACAATTAAATTTAGATCTGTAAGAAAAATTATTTTAAAAGTGAAAAATTATTTTCACGTGTTTAAAGAAATCGAAAGGTTTAGCATTTATGAATATGGCATACTGCGCGGATTTGAAATTGAAAATATTCTGAAAGTGCTCAGCAATAACACGATAATGAACATGCGTAACTCAAAATACGTTTCGCAAATGATTGCGTTTAAACCTACGTTTGATGTTATCCTTATCTCTATACTATGATCTCGTCGCAAATCAGTGTAAAATTTTTGAAAAAGAGCTCTTTTTAAGAGCAATTTCACAGCTTACAAATATTAATTAACTACTCGACGGTTTTATGTAACAATGCAACACGTATAACAGTACCGCTCCACTGATAATAATAAAATTGTATCCGACCATCATAAAATAATATTCGCTAACATTAAAAAAGTGCAAATTGATATGTTTCAGCATACTGTCATGAAATAGTGATCTGAAACAACCACAGAAAAATGCCTTAACTCTGCAAAAAATATTTCATCGATAAATACTGATTAAATGCATTTATTTCAAAAGAAAATATCAATCAGATTTGTAAAACAATTATTCCTGAAAATTTCTTATATATTTCTGAAATGTGTGGTGGAAAGCCATTTACAAAAGACTGCACTTAAACATCGTAGACCAAACACTTGAAGAAACGTTTAGAATAATGTAGAGGTACTAACAAAGAGTATGGACCGCGAAAGCTTTCCTTTGTTTGTTGAACAAATACACAGGAAGCAAATACCGGACAGCTCTATATGATTAGCATTGGCGATTGTGCGAATTAAATCCTAGCGTCAAGAGGTACCACTATTAGGACTGTATTTTCTGAAATACTAAAAGCATGTATAACAATTCATGTTTGCTAGTAAATATACCGCTTTTTTTTTTATATTTGATATATTATGAATTGATTTACGTGGGTTAAATATGGACCATGGTTAAAAAAAATCTCGGTAGAAAGAAAGGGAAATGCCGTCTTCATATCCACAATGTTGATATTGAAATAAAATATCACGGGACTGTACTTTTTAAATAAGTGCTGCTATCTGCCGACTAGAGGTGACAACACCGCTACGATTTCTCGCAGAAACCTCCAAGCTGTCCAGTATTAAGTTTTATTGGATTTGGTTGAAGTATTTTTACAAAACGCCGTAGGGGCGAACCGAGTTCCTGAGGAAAGGAGGTCTTAGTAAATATGAAAATAAACACCGTAATTTGATTTTATAAAATATTTAAACAGCTGTTATATACAACATTAAACTACCTTAGCCCCTTATGACTCTTTTTGTTCACTGTGAGCTCAGTATTAAATGAAATCCTCAATGTCACGTATAGTCCTTATCACATTCTATATATTGATTACATTAATTTATTTTACACTTATTAGTTACACATATTCAAATCTGTTTATTGCCACCATTGTTCAAATGTCTGTCGTTCTCACAATCCAACTCAATAGTTCCGCCATGCGTCAGTCTCACCCTTCACTGCACCGATGCTTGCAGTCCGCAGACTTCACTCTTAAGCCGGTATTACACGATACCTGATGCCGTACTTGGTTCTAGTACAAGCTTATACAAGCCCTGGTGCACGAGCCGGTATACCAGCCGCGCTATATGAGCCGCCATGGAAGATTCATATTACACGGCAGTAGTTTGTGTACTAGCATTTGGCATCCTCGGTGGGTGCGCAGAGTGTGGTTTGTAGTAAATATGAAACCCCATTCGTGGAACTGCTCCCAGTTAGTAACTTGCGTAAGCCTATGAAAAAATTTTGCTAGCACATATTAATATTGCTATATTACTGTTCGCCTTTTACATATATCGATTGCTTACTAATATTGTTGCATTAATTTTCTTGAGAATGACGTGAAGTTACTAGAGTACTAGTGTGTTATTTTTAATTTTGACGAAAATTACTAACCGGTTGCAAAAAATGTTTTTTTTTTTTCCTTGCGTGCCGTGATATTATCTGCATGTAAAATTATTACATAAAAATTTTTGGTCCGGAAGAGTTTCGAACTTACGTACAAAATTTCCCAAATCACTCGCGAGTGCCGCGACTTTACCACAGTACTACTAACTCACACAGAAAATTTCGGGTTTAAGCACTTTCATATCTTTATTCTATGAATTCATTTTTTCATACAGTAGGTTATGTTTGAAGTATTTAGAATGGTTTTAAACAGTAATAAAAAGTTGTCATCGCCAATATTATTCGTCGTTATCGTATTCTAACTCTATTCGAAAGAGTATCAACCTTACGGATGTATAATCAAGACGGAGGGGTCCTTTTTAATTTCTTTATCAGCTCGTTTCAATTAGTAGCCATGGGAAGCGCCCTTTGCTCTGAAACTGCGATGTGATTGGGCAGGTACGTAACCTGGTAGGGGGCCTGCCACGGAAAATAGGACTTGTCCAATTACCAAACCTGGTACGAAAACTGGCCGTACTAGGCAGGAAATGCCATGGCGGGTGACACACTAGCCCATATACCGGCCTCTATGGCGGGACTTGTACAAGCTTTTACGGAATCTGGTATAGGTTGTTCACGGTAAAGTGAGCACTTTTTAAGGCCCTCCCAACAGGCTATTACCCACTAATAAATATACATCATTGCAGCCACAGGTACTAAATTTTAAGGGATGCGAAACGTATACACTGTATTTACTGGTCACATTGCAATGTTTATATTAAAAAACAGCAGGAAGATGGAGATTGGATGCAAGGAAAAATTTAGAAGGGCCTTAAAAAGTGCTCACTTTACCGTGGACAGCCTATAGAGTGTAATATCGCCTTTACTAGTCACATCGCCGTTGGTCGCTTCGCTGTCTTCGCACACTTGCCTCTTTAGGTCGTGCAAACCTTCAAACTCCAGACCGTCTACTTGGGGGCCCGTCACGGTTTAAGGTGCCCGTCTACCTGGCGCTTTAAGTGCGTTGCAGAGTGTTCGAAATACACGTTTTTCTACGGAACTATTAAACGTGCGTCCAGAGTACTGACCTACGAAAAGAACGCACATTTCACACGAGGGCTGTTGAGTGTTTTCAAAACCTCACCTTAGTTAGAAACACCGTTTCAGAGCACTCCAAAACTGCTAAAAACGGCTTACTCAAAGCGCTGTATCTCAAAATGTACGTGTCAGATCCACACAAAACTAGTCAAGGTGTATGCATTTAACCTTCTTATACACTTTCCACCAATAAAATAATAGGGTCGCCGCTGAAAGTCCCATAGGTACATGCAGCACGACGAGAACACTGCACGCCAGTTCAGAGCCTTGCGCTTAGCGGCGATGGGGGACTTGATGTGCGTGGCAATGTCGCCTTTAGCGCTCCCTCGCCTCTCGGCTTCAAACGCAGAAAAAAGCTCTAGGTAGACGGGCGTCTTAAGTAGCCTCGCTGGTCACGATCTAGAAGGTTCCTCGCACCACAAGTGACGACAAGAGAGGCTCGGACATTGTCGAGAACATTCTTGAGATAGGTATTTCCAGTGTAGGCTGTTCACGTTCAGATGAGCACTTTTGAAAGCCCTGCTTAAGATCCACTTGTGTGCACGTTGTGTATTATTCCGCCTTGTGTAAAATTAACGTTACCATGAGCCTCATCACTTTATTCATGCGTCAGTCAAATGAAACTGTGAAATAATAGAAAAAATAAACATTTTAAAAACCTGCTAATTTTTACACACTGATGCATTTAAAATCCAGAAAGCGAAAAAAATAATTTAAATTATCACAAATTTTGAGCTAATGGTTTTTATTCGACGTTAAGATATGGAAGTACTTTCCGTATATCTTTATCAACTTTACCGGGAGAATGTCACCCTATGCGCCCTTTGAAGTCTATGCATGCGTGGGCAGTGATTTTTTCTGAGGTTGATTTCAAAAGTGCTCACTTTATCGTGAACAGCCTTTCATTTAATTCGCTCGGGGTCAGGGGCGCGCGGGCCGTGACAGGCTTAACGGGAACACGCGGCTGCTCGCCTTTGTAAATCTCCGCGCGCTCCGCAGGTTACTGACCTGGCCTTCGCACACTACTTCGCTCTCTCTCTCTCTCTCGCTCTCTCACACACTCTCTTCAATATGGCAAAGGAAGCAATGCAGAGCAGCAAATATGTAACAGTATTTTGCCGATTGACGATAGATGTAAAAGATTAGTCCCCAGTCAACATGGCAGTCTCCCAAATCCGAGGAAAAAGATAGTTACAACCCTGTGTTAAAAAAAAACACGATAGATGAGGAATTTATGACCTAAAATTAATATAAATTAATTATGCATACTGCTAATTGGAAGGGAAATAGATCAATTTAAAGATAGAATTAAACGTATAAGCCAATATCATAATTGTATAACCATACCAACAAATACCTACGATATTTAAGTCGGTGACTGTTAAAAAAAAGAAGAAAATTAAAATTATATGGATTCCAAGAGAAGTTAACTTTTTAGAAAAGGCGGCTATGGAAGAGACGACGTAAAATTTGCGAAAACAACGAAACATAACAAAGTCTAGTACTCAAACTATCAACGGTTTGCGCCCATCTGCAGAGATCCCGTCGAAACCAACTAGCGAAAATGTGTCGGGCAGTCACCGATATTAGAAACATATTTAGAAACATTTACAATCGTAATTAGTAGGAACAGTAACTAGGTATCAATCTTAGTGCAGGGTATTGTAGAATGGGTAGACTATACAAGCTTTTCAAGGGAGAATTTGATTTCATCCGTCACCGTAAAAATAGCATTTAGCAATGAATCTAAATGTTTTTCACGATAAATTGAGTACTTTAGAAATGAACCTCAGAAAAAAGTCACTCCTTTCGGATGCATACATTTTAATGGGCGCACTGAATGACTTTCGCCCAGGAAAGTTGGTAATGATGGATGGAATGTAGTTCCACATCTTGACGTCGAATAAAAAGTGTTTGGTAACCATTTGTGATAACTTAAAATTATTCATCTCAGTTTCAGTTTTTTTAATTAATCGAATTGTAAAAATGAACAGATTTGTAAAGTTTTTACTGTCTTGATCATTTCGCAGCTTCATTTGGCCGCCACATGAATAAAGGGATGACGCCCATTAAAATATTACTTTTACATAAGGCGAAGGAATACACGTGTATACAAGTAAATAAAAATGCTCATTTTACCGTGAACATCCTATTGTCGCAGAAGACGCTGTGTAAAGGCCAGTGTGGTAGAACATTGCATGAACACTAATAATTCAGTTTTGAAAACTGAAGAATTGTTGGACATACGCCATCTGTGAAGGTGTTAGGAACATTATACAGCTCACATGCCTAAAATATTTCTCACTCTGAACCAATACAAAAAGAAATTCCGTTTCGTAGTGTGTACTAAAATGCTTGCCAGACTTTGTCATGTAATTTGGCGACACTTGTAGAGCGATTAAGAATTAAGTAATTTTTACTAACCAGGTAGGTCATAACGTTTGTAAATGCAACGTAATTTTTTTTTTGAGGATGAAAAGTATACAACGCTGGAAAAGCATTTCCAAATAGCATTGAAAACGGTATGAAAACAGAAATAATAAAAAATACGTTGGACAAATATTTGTTTTCAAATCGTGCCAGCCTATAACAAGATAGCGGCAAGAAATGATATTTCGAAGATTAGTTGTAGAGCCATCATACAGCCATCATCCTGTTTTGGCCATTATGGTAAAATAAATATCAAATAAACAGCAATATTAATTGGTAAAAATGCACTTACAAACTATGAACTCTCTTTTCGCAGTTATGTTTAAAACTTAAGCGTATCAATTAATTGCATTACATTGTCCCACTATAATAGTAGGACATATTCAATTATAAAATGTTATACACACGAGTTTTAAGACTGCCTATAACAGAAGACAGGAGTGATATTTTATGAGGCTAAGGTAATAAAAGGAATATTGTAACATTTGATACGATAAAGTCAGCAAATGTTTTCTTAACAATATATTAGTCAGTGTAAACTTAAGGCGTTTTAGCGAAAGCATATATAGACGCCATATTATGCGAAGGTTGTAAAACATTACGCATTAATACGTAAACATTTTCGCGTGTCTCCAAAACAGCACAGTGCTTTCGAAAGCGAACAATTTGCTTTTATGCAGAGCGTTGATATTTTTTGTCGAGCTGCGCGAGAAGTCAGCACATATTTATGTTCGAAGTATTTTATCACCGGTCGTTATTTCCGCGTGGTTATTTAGTGGTCGACAGCGCTTCTACAGGTGGCACTGGGTACACGACTGCAATGGGAGAAAATGACAAACTTTTTCACTAACACGAGCGGAATGTATGGCGACTGGTAACGAATCACCACTTCGGACAAGACAAAATGCGCACGAGTATAATGGTTTACAGACGCGTAACAGATCACAATGAACTAAAGGACTCTAAGCAAATCGTGTTTGGCTTTCGTTGACACACTTAACACACTTCCTTTGAATTTGGGCCTGATATATACTTATCAATTCGATGCAAATTACTCTTATCTCCCAGGGGCCACGGTGGTGTAGTGGTTAGACTAATCGCCCACCACCTTTACGAACCGCGTTCGATTTCCGGTTGGGTCGCTCCCGGATCTTCGCATGTGGGAATCGCGTTGGACGATGCCGCTTGTCGACAGGGTTTCTCGGTGATCTCCCATTTCTCCCGCCCTTACATTCCAGGGCTGTTCCATACTCACCTCGTTTCACCCTCATCTGCTCTGAAGACCCAATCCACTCGTATCCCCCACAACTATTAATTGTTTTTACCATTATAATAGTGACGTTACCTCTCTGTATCTAACGGTGTTAAAGAGCTCGTCTGCCTGCATCGTTTGTCTCCTTTTTTCGGCCGAGAAGGTCGCGGCAGCTGTAAGGGTTAAATTGGCACGCGCTACAAGTGCGCCATTGCCACTACGCGCGGGGCTCTGAACTGGCGTGAAGTGTTCTCGTAGCTCAGCGTGTACCTACCGGACTTTCAGTGGTGATCCTATAATTTTATTGATGAAAAGTCAGTAGCAAAGTCATTAACGCTCCTATGGTAGTTTGACTCGTGTCCGGCTAGTGTGTTTTATGATACGGTAGTCTGAAAAAACTGTTTTTAACTGTATTGGAGTTCCATAAAAATATTTACAGCGTGCGTGATAACTTTATCCGTCCTCGCCTGGGGTATGATGTCTTTTGGTAGGTATAGGCTGTTCAAGATAAAATGAGCACTTTTGAAAGCCCTTCTTAAGATCTACTTATATGCACGTTGTGTATTCCTTCGCATTATGTAAAATTAACACTGTCATGGGCCCCATCGGTTTATTGATGCGTCGGTCAAATAAAATTGTGAAATTATTAAGAAAGTAAATACTTTACATATCTGCTCATTTTTACGCTTAGATGCATTAAAAAAGTAGAAAGCGAAATAAATAATTTTAAAAGTTATCAAAAATGGTTACCAAACACTTTTTATTCGGCGTTAAGATATGGAACTAATTTATATCCATCGTTACCAACTATACTGAGCGAATGTCACTCAGAGCGTCCATTAAAATATATGCAAGCAGGAGCAGTGACTTTTTTCCAAGGTTCATTTCTAAAGTGCTCACTTTAGCGTGAACAGCCTTTAAACATACTGGGGGAACGTCTAATAGTTCCACCAAAAACCAGGATTTCAAACACTCTGAACTGCAGTTCAAATCCCAAGCAGGCGGAACCCTTAACATAGATATTTATCCCAATTTTAATTCCATGCTAAACGTCATGCACCTATATTTATCACATATTTCTCAGACTGTATTCATCGCACATAGGGGACTCCTCGGTGTTCCAGACTCTACGTTCCACCACTGTGTTCGCATTTCGATCCCAAGTTTTTGATGGGAGGGGGGGGGGACTTTTTGTATGGTTTTTTACATACGGGAAGCATAGCTTATACTGAAGTGGTGAGGAAGTTTACTCGGAGAACTCACATTTCCTTTCCTATGTTCATTCCTCTGCTACCACACAACAAATTTAACCATCCCCTCATGCGTTTTTCGGACTGGACGAAACGACAGATCTGTGAAGTTAGCGCGTCACTTGGCCTAAATTTATTTGTGCTGAATCATTTTCCAAACTTGGCCTTAAGTCACTTCGCCTAAGATGAATTGGCTTAAAGTTACTTGATCTAATCACTGGGCCTAGAAATATAAAACCACATTTTAGGGTGAATACTTTTAGGCCAATTGCTAATTACTGTTTATTTTTCAGGCAGAGAATTATGTTCCAATTCACGGGAAACTTCCATTATCTATGTTGATCCTACCTGAATCTGGGAGAAACTGACAGGTATATTTAGCGGCTGGTAGCTCTGTAGCCTCTAACCGCGCGGACTCGGATTTTATTTCCCAGCTTCAACGTTTGTATTTTTTAAATTGTTCTTAGGTTTTGCTCGTCTCGTGCCGCCGAGAGCAACAGTAAACCACCGTAGTGTAATCCTGCTTCGAGAACATGTGACGGGCGACGTTTCCCAACACTATGGCGTTGCGTGAGGCCACGACTATATTGATCTATACTAATAAAAAAATAACTCTAGTGGCGAGTGAACCCAGGGCGAGGCAACACTCACCGAGTGACGGTTTTTTCCAGCTGGGACCCGTATGTGACCGTCATCCCCTAGGTTGGAGCGGCGCTGGAATGCAAAGGCGGGGAAACGGCAGAACCCTGAGAAAACCCGCCGGCAAGTGGCATCGTCCAGTACGATTCCCACGTGCGAAAAACCGGGAGTGAGCCCGCCGGGTATCGGGCCCGGATCACCGTGGTGGGAGGCGAGCGCCCTAGCCACTGTGCCACAGCTGCCCCATCTATACTAATAATATGTCAACTAAATCTTCGCATATTGTTTGCATTGAAAAAAGGTTTTTGCTGAATCGAACAAAGTTTGTTTGGCGCAAACCAATTTAATTTTTTGTATTGAGACTATGAACACGTTTTGTTGTTGTAACCACGTTATTTCGCTGTTTTTATTTGGCTGCTCCAAACAAATATTTGGATGGTGCAACTAAATATTTGTTTCGCTCTATGTGCATTAAACCGTTTCGGATAATATAAAAACATTTCTAAGTCTGGCCGACATTCAATTCTATATCGTTTGCGTCTGAGCCAACCTGTGCTAAAGTGACTACGCATAAGATTAGAATGTTTTTAAATACATGTAGTTCAAATACTGGACAACGTGCGAAAATATATGTGTAAGTTTTACATCTTTACTTTATAATTTCCCAGTGGACTTGTTTTATTAGGATGCTTTAAGCATTACTAAACATCAGTAAATATATAAACAATTACTGTTACTACCCTAATTGTCACAAAAAAAATGCAAACAAACTCTCAGACTGTATTTCCAAACGACGGACGGCAATCAAATGAGTAGCCAAACAATAATTTACAGTTGATTAAACAAGATGTTTTGTTGACAGTCAAATTTATTTAGGCCTAACACAAAGGTTTTGTATATTCAAACATATATTTTGTATGATGAACATAATTAATTTAATTGTTTTTTAAGTTTTGTTTACTCAGCAGGATATTTTGTTGGGGAAACTAAGAATATTTTAGGTCCTCTACGAAAAACTATTTTGTCAGCCTTTTTATCAGTTTGGATTAGTGTTTCCAAGAAAATCTTTGGCCGCTACAAATAAATTATTTGTTCAAAATATATCGCACATAACCAAACATATTTTCTTGACAAATTGTAACGATATGTTTGCTTAAACTAAATATTTTTTAACATACTGAAACAACAAAAGATTTGTTTCGCACAAAAAAAATATTTTAAGTAAATTATTTGGCTTTGTGAACTAATTTCATTCCCTTGGATGAACTGAGGTTAAGTTGTACCAAAAAAAAATATTGTTTAGTTTAAACAAACGTTAAGAAAACAAATATATTTAGTTCACTGTTGTGTATTGTGTTCAGGTAGAATTAGGTTAGGTAGTATGCTAGTCGTTAGTTTGGCAACAGCAGTAGCCACAAAGCTAAACACCAGTATCCAGGTAGCCACCATGGCGACATGTACGCGATGCGGAACATAACAGTTGGTGACGAAGTATAAGATATTGCATGTGGCCCGGATCCACAAAAAATGGCACTAATTGGAGCTCTAGGCACGTTTGCCCCAGACAAGAGAGTTGTGCAACTCGTATCGCGAACATTTACAATTCTATTGCATTGCGAACAACATCAAGGACGACGAAGCCAAGCAGGTGATGTTTTACACAGTATGTGGCCCAGAGCTGTAAGGTCTGGTGACTTCATTATTGTCACCAAAATCTACCGATGCAGTACCTGTGGCGGAAGTGTTCACAAGATTAACGAATCACTTCCAGCCCAGTGAAATAGTTGAAACTTTTAAGTTCCTGAAGCGCGATCAAAAAGAAGGGGAAACAGTTGCTGTGTATAGTGCAGTGTTGCGACGGCTAAGCACACACTGCAATTTTCCAAATTTGGATGGCATGTTACGAGACCGTCGGGTTTGTGGTGTTCGGGACAAAGCTGTATAACAGGCTCTCCTCATTAAGGATAAATTGACTTTGCAAGAGGCCGTGGACATCGCGATGGTAATAGAAGAGACAAGAAGGAACATGGCAGACTTGCGAGGCAGTACATTAGTGGAGAAAAATGTGCACAAAATTAACAATGCAGTCGGGAGGAACCTGAACGCAGGAGGATCGGTAAAGTCAAACAGTGTATCAGTTGACAGGCAAAGGAAGGAAATAAGTGAAGGGAATTAGCAATGTTGGCGGTGCAATGGTAAACATGCAATTGATAAATACTGGCACGCAAATAAGAGCGGGCATGCATATAAAAAAAATACGCAGGTAGGTTCGAGTGCGAGGGACTTGAAAGCGAACTGGTGCCACACAGGAAGTGCAGCGTTTTGAAGTGGACGTTGCAGGCTGTGTAGGTTCAGAATATAAATTGTACAGTATGCAGGAGTAAGCACATAGAAAGTCATGGTGTATAAAAGTGCAGTTGAACAGACAACCGGTGAGCATGGAAGTTGACACTGGGGCGGGCTGTTCAATTATCAGCTGGCATAGATACAAGTTTCTGTGGTCCAATGTGCCACCTTTGAAAAATGGGAACATGGTATTGCGTGCATGGTCCAGTGAACATTTAGAAGTGTTGGGGGTACAGGAAGTGGCAGTAAAACTTAAGGGTCGTCAGGCAGTGACGCTGGAGTTAGTTGTGGTGCAAGGATGTGTGTCCAGTTTGTAGGGACGTGACTGGTTCGAGCCACTTGAAATTAAATTGATCGGGGTAAACAAAGTTCAGGAAGACATGGTAGACTGGCTTGTTAGTAAGTTCCCAGCAGTGTTCAATGCAGGTGAACTGGGAAAATATGTGGGTCCACAGGTCACCATTAAAGACCCGCAAGACTGCATTTTGTGTTTAAAAGGGACCGGCCAGTGCAATTCGCATTGAGAGACAAGGTAAGTCAGGAATACAGAGATTGGTACAGCGAGGATTTTATGAACCTGTAAATTTTTCAGAATGGACAACACCTGTACCTGTAATACCAGTCTTAAAAAAGGATGACACAATTAGTCTGTGTGGGAATTATAAGGGAACAGTGTATGTGCCACGTGTGTGTATCCACTGCCCACCGTTAACGATGCGTTAGTAGTACTGGAGGGAGGACAACTCTTCACCAAGCTCCATTTGGAGGAAGCGTATTTGCAGGTAGCAGTAGATGAGGCAAATGCCGAACCGTTTACAGTTAATACTGTGATAGGGCTTTTCAAGGTCAAGAAGTTGCCATTCGGGGTTAGCAGTGGTCCAGCAATATTCCAAAAGTTAGTGGATACTCTGCTTGCTGGTATTCCAGGGACTCTAGTATTGCTTGATGATATACTGATATCGGGAGGAGAAGATGAAGCGCACTGGAGTCGGGTGAGTCAGTTTCTACAAAAGGCTGCAACGGGCAGGACTCCGACTGAAAATAGCCAAGTGTGTGTTTGGAGTTTAATCTGTTGTATCAGAATCGACAAGATAGGTATTCGTTCCTTGTCCAGTAAGGTGGATGCTGTGCATGATGCACCGGAATCGAAACACAAAAAGGAACTCCAGGCCTTTCTTGGGCTGTTAAATTTCTATTAAAGATTCCTTTATAACAAGGCAGAAATGTTGGAGCCAATTCACCAGTTAATAGATGCAAATGCTCCATGGTGTTGGACAGATAAACGTAGTAAGGCATTTCAAAACACAAAGCTGCTGCTGCAGCCAGAGCAGGCACTGACACATTATGACCTCAATAAGCCCCTAATTCTGATGTGCGATGCTTTAGAGTATGGTGTACGAGCGATACTGGTCCATGACATGGGTGATGGGAGGGAAGCCCCAATAGCATTTGGCCCTAGAACACTACAGAAGATAGAGCGAAACTATGTGTAGGTGGACAAAGAATCCCTGGCTGTCGTTTTTGGAGTAAGCAAGTTCAAACAATATGTTATTGGTAGGAAGTTCAAGATAGTAATGGATCATAGGCCTCTCTTGCGGCTGCTCCATCCTAAGAAGTCCCTTCCAGATAAAATATCCCCTCGGTTGTTGCGATGGAGTCATATGTTGGGGATGTACGATTTTGAGTTGGAATACAGGCCAGGACAACAGATACAACATGCAGATGCTCTCAGCAGACTTCCGCACCAGGCACCAGAATTTGAGGTACCAGCACCCAGTGACAATCTCATGTTGGAAGAGTCAGCAGAGGTGTTGGTAGAGCCAGGTAAAATAGCAGCAGATATGGGTAAGGACACATTACTGTCTAAGGTTCTTCAGTACACTGCAAGTGGATATCCAGCGAAAATGGCTGTGGAAATGCAACCATATTTTGTGCACAGTCAGAAACTGTTTATACATAAAGAGTTTTGTTGTGGGGAAACAGGGTTTGATTCCATCCCAGCTGAGTTCAGAGGTGGTGAATCTGCTGCTTGATCAACATAACGGTGTAGTGCATATGAAAGCAGTGGCCCGAAGCTATTTCTGGTGGCCAAAACTGAATATGGCCATCGAGCAAGTGGTAAAGGATTGCAACATTTGCCAGCAGTGCCAAAATAACCCACCTAAAGTTAAAATGGTTGCTTGCCAAAACCAGATAAACCGTAGTCACAGTTGCACATTGAATTTGCTGGCACATTTCAAGGTTCAACATTTCTAATAGTCATTTACGCCTTTTCTAAATGTCTTGAAGTCAGGTGGGTCGGAAGTCAATCGGCCATATCAGTCATTCAGAAGCTGCGCGATATGATCAGTTGCCATGGGCTGCCAGACATCATTGTAGCAGACAATGGGACTGCAATCCGATTTCAAGAAATGGCAGGGTTTGTGAAGAATAGTGGTATAGAAATGGTTTTTTCCTCCCCGATACCATTCTTCCGGCAATGGGTTTGCCAAAAGGACTTTACAAACAGTGAAGCAGAAGTTAAAAAAAGTTGCTGAAGGTTACTGGCTGACACGGTTGTCATGCATGTTATTAACTAGACGGACAACCCTACAACAAGGGGAAAATAATACCTGGAAGACTCCTGCAGAGTTATTAATGGGGCGACCACTACAGGCTGTTCTGGCCAAACTGCATCCAGGTACAGACAAGCACACCTCCCAGGATACGCAGGTAGCAGGTGCAGTAGTGGCAGGGGCTCGAGACTTCAGTGTGGGAGAGGCCGTATGGCTGCATAACTACGTGAGTGGCTTCAAATGGATACCACGCTGAATCAGTGGGGAGGAAGGACGGTTGATTTACCAGGTCACAGATGAGCAGGGCAATTCTCATAGATGGCATGTAAATCAGCTGCGACGGAGAAGTTGTCAACCAGCGTTAAATTCGAAGGCCAAAGAAGCAGTTTCCAGCAGGGTACAGACAGCAACCAGAGTGTTACAGCAGTTCGGGCCCAGGATTGCTCACAGCAGTAGAGACCCACAATGTTCTGCATCAATGAGTGCTGGGACATCGGCTGCAACCTACCAAAACACCAGGGAGGATTCCACAGCTGCAGGTAGAGTCGAAGCTTCAGGGCCTCTGTGTGTAACTCCGAAAAAGTCAGAAGAGGCAAATTGCTCAGCTGTTTCCCGAGAATCGTCTCCCTTCCGAGGGTTTTGTGCGAGTAAAGCTCACAAGTATGTATTCGGGACAGAGCGTCGAAACGACAGCGTGTGCCCCCAAGGAATATGGACGATTTTGTCACATTTTAAATGTGGAGGAACTGTTGTGTATTGTGTTCAGGTAGCATTAGGTTAGGTAGTATGCTAGTCAATAGGTTGGCAACAGCAGTAGCCACAAAGCTAAACTCCAGTAGCCAGGTAGCCGTCATGGTGACATGTACGCGATGTGGAACATAACATACACTGAAACAGTTATTTTTCTCAGTGTAGCTCCATAGACTAGAGATGAGGTAGACTGATTATTCGTCTTCTGTGCATGTACCCAAAATTGACCTACACCAAAGGAACACAGCTGTCAAAGTCACATGGTCAACGGTGAATAACGCTCTTGTATATATCTCAATATTAAAATGATAAGCACTTTTATTAAATTCAATAGCTACTATAATCAGTTTGGGTTTAATCAAACTGCATTGCAATTTGGCTAGGGAAAATTACATACATCTCAAAGCACTTGATATTAACAGTGTTTTCACCTCAATTCGAATCCGTACCGTTTTTGCAAGACGTTTTGGTAGAAAAGCAGTCCAACATTGTGACACGGAGACTGCTTGTGCGCAGCCAAAGAGATCGGTCTACCTCATCTTTAGTCTATGTGTGGCTCCACAAGAGGTTATCTCCGGAGACCGATTAAAGGGTCGGATCCTTGCTGCCAGTGGTTGGCTTCAAGGTGAAGCAGACCTGGGCCCTTTTTCATAAAACGTGACAGGTGTGACGTATACGACAATTATGTTCAAATTGACAAATTTTAATAGCAATGGTCAATAATTCATACGGACAATGTGTATAAAATTATTATACAATAGTGCCTACTATAACGTAATTATATGTCAGATAATTATTCTCATTACTAAATATATTCAAATAATTTGTTCATAGCAATATGTCAGATTCAGTGAAATTACTATTAAATGATTAAGCGAAATTGTAAATTTAATTGACAAATAGCTTTTAATTGTCACGAAATAATGGAATACATAATTTGAAAGCAATTGCACTACCATGTTTTGTAAACGTTACGAATTACTGGTTAGATAAGAAGCTTATCTGTCACTTCTGCAGTGGCAATTCTAGAAATTTGTAGATATGTCGTCGAGTGATATTACTTATCTGTTTCATAAAACTCTCTGTAGTATACTATTTGACACATTTGTCGGAATTTTACCTGTCAGATCAAAATATTTGTGAAACAACTATTTGTCAAATTGTCATACAATTCTACAAATTTGTCAAGACAATCTTGTAAATTTCTCCGTTTTACTAAACCCACATTTGTCGGATTGTAAACCTGTCTGACAATTTCCTGTCACCTGTCGAATTGTGACTGTTATTAAATAGTCCCCTGGAGGTTCCCCATCCCCTGAGATGAGTCGACGCGGTGAGAGGCAAAACACCTCCAGCACTATTTCGGGGCACTGTTCCGTAACTTTAGCATGCTTATACACTATCTACCAAAAAGTAATTGAGCACCTGTCCACAATGTTTGTTCGGTTGTTGTCACCCCGTTAGAATCTCGCAGGGCCACCTCTTGCGGCTATAACAGCAGCCACCCTGTCTGGCATGCTCTCTACGAGTGTTTGCAGGACATCCACGGGGATTCGGCGCCATTATTCTTGCAACCATTCCATGAGTTGAGCAATGAATTTTGGCCGCGCCTGACAAACGCTCATCCGGCGATCCAATTCGTCCCAAAGATGTTCTATAGGGTTGAGGTCGGGGCTCTGGGCGGGCCAGTCCAATCGGCGAACATTGTTGTCGGCGTACCACTGCATAGTAGCCCTTGAAACATGGCACCTGGCATTGTCATACTGGAAGTAAACGGTTCCATTCCGTAAAAAACGCCACAATGTTGGGAGCATTTCATTATCCAGAATGTTACAATAGGCCTCTGTGTTCATGCTACCACGGACAAACACCAGCGGTCCTACGCCGAAGGCCGTGAAACACAAGTCAACTGACGTACTGAATTACCTATCTTCACTGGTGCCCAATTACTTTTTGGTAGATAGTGTAGATACTCACGAGGAGCATCTTTACGGTAATGATAGTTAAAACGACAGTTATTAGTAATTGTTTTTATGTGTTAGTTTGTAACACATCTCTTTATAGCTCTCTTTGTGACGGCCTATTCTTTTCGCAACCCAGCGGGCTGTGTTCTTAAAGTACCACAATGTTTGTTGAATTATAATTTTTCTCATTAAAGTGTACCATGTGTCGCATTTTTCGTTAATATAGGGCATTTTTAATTAATAATTTCTTTTCATTCTTAATGTTTTATCGAATAGCACTCGTAAAATAAATGTACTTCTCTCTATGATACAAGATTTGAAAGATCTGAACATCACGAAATAACAGCAGTAACCCTTGGCCGCGACAGTCATCTCATTTTTACGTTATAGTGAAGTGTCGAAGAGTAACACTTGCGTAAAATAAAATATAGGCTAAGTAGAAAGATTACCTGCGTTTTGAGGCAATGGCGTTCTTGCGTGAGCACCACATCTGTGCGTACTCTGTCATTCCGGTAGACCGGTGGTCTTTTTTTTCCCTAAATTTTCCATTTTCCCTTTCAAAATTAATTAAATTTCCTGAAAATTTCCCTTTTTTCTCTGAAAATTTCCCTTTTTTAACTAAAAATTCCCGTTTTTCTATCAAAAAAGGACCCCGCCTCCCAGTTCCAAAAATATCCTTTGAAAGGCAATTTTCGATCCATCAGATGTATTTGGAAGGCTCACTTCTTGAGGTCAAGGCAGTGACAGCCATATTGGTTTTATAGGCATAGGGTATGCCAAATAGATACACAGGGTTCATGGTCCGGAGTCAGACCTAACCATAAGCCATCTTGGTTCTGTCAGCCACACTGTCCATCATGTTGTAGCCAGGTGACCTTGACCATGAACTTTGACCTTTATCCCAATGGCTTTTGACCTTGAACCCAAAAATTGACTAAAATGTTTTAAAAATCCCCAGAAAAATTATAAAAATTTCAAAAAACATACATATTTTTTTATTTTAAAAATTCCTAAGTATTTATAAAAATGTATTAAAATGCATTTTACAAAGTTATGAAATAAAATAATAAATGTTTGTGCTCCGAGGTGACGAGGGGCTGGAACCGACCAGCCACAATATTATAACGTCACCCAACCACCACGTTGGACCCATGTGACCTTGACCTTAACCCATGACCTACAGCCTAAAAGAGTGACCTTGGATGACCTTGAATAAATTCATAACAGTCAGAGAGAATATTACATTACTTACTACTACCACCATATTGGATCTAGGTGACCTTGACGTTGACCCCTGTGACCATTGACTTTAAACCCAAAAAAATGGTCAAATACCCCAAAAATTTCCCAAGAGTTAATAAAAAATTAATTCATTTCAATAGAAATAATTTTTTTTATTATTTTGAAAAACTTACATTTCCGGAGGTCCCCCGCAGAACTACTTCAGCAGACGACTGAACCCTCCTCCAATAAATCACATTGTATTAACATTCCCCTCCCCTACTCACTTACCTTTGCTCATTTTGACAAATGTACTCCGCCCACCATTTTGATTATTTGTTTGTCATTTGTTTACATTTTCAACACCTAGGAGACACTGATGACTCCGACCAACATGTTAGATCTGGATGACCTTCACCTTGAACTTACATCTGTGACCTGGACCTAGTGCCCATAACCTTGGATAACCTTGTACGCAAAACGAAATTCTAAATACTTTTATTAAATCCTGAAAAAAATAATTAAGAAAATAAAAAAAATTAAAATTAATAAAAGATTATTTTTTCATCAATCTTTCTATCAATCTAGCAAACTTTCCATCAATCAGCACCGCAGTCAGCACCGCAATCTTTCCACAATTATTTCAATCTTTCCATCAATCTTTCAATATTTCTATCAATCATCAATCCGTATTCGATCCATGAGTTGGTCGTCTGCACCTATATATACATATAAAAAAAAAATTCACCAACTATCTGCAAAATTTGTACATGATAACAGATTTAATGTTTTGTGTGTGCATATACATATATATATATATATACACACACACAAATTCATCACAATTCGTGCATTTTTATTCTAAAGTATTTAATATCCTTCTATATGCATATATTTCCGTTTATAGTTGAGTACATATCACCTATTTAAAGAAGTTAGAAAAAATGGATACAACACACAAAAATAATGAAAAGAACCATTATTCAATAAAACTTATTTGTTATTATTTTGTAATTACAATTTCACAAAAGGACAGTTTATCACATCATGTGACATAATTCCGCCCCTTCAGTTCCCTAATGACCGAATCGTGAGAAATCTCTATATTTTCGCAGGTCAATCAAATATTTGAGTCTATCAACAGGTTCATTAGGGCATTCGGCAAATAGGTAGCCAGAATTACCTGCGTCCTCTGCCTTCTCCATGTCGCTGGTTGCAGAAAATTGATTGGAGGGGTGTGTCAGTGTATCGAGAAAATCATCATCACCGTCTTCAGCACTATCGCGGTCTTCATGTTCATTTTCATCGATGCCCTCTTCGTGGTCATCTTCACCTCCTGTTTTGTACTCTACATTAAATGTTACCTCCTTTGCAGCAGGAGTTGTATGCTCATCAGTATTTATAGCCAACGACAGCCTATTTTGAAGTTCATCGACTTCACGCGAATGTACGGCAAGTGTACATTCCCCACAAGCTGACTCGACTGCGCTTATTCCGTCTTTAACATTAACTGTCCCGTCATAATCACCAGTCGAATCGGTGCCCATCGATGCAGCAAGAGGTATTGCTGGCAACACTTGCTGACTCCCGGTAGACGAATCCCTTGCAGATATCGGTGTGTTTTTTTCAGTGTATCGTCTAGCACAAGCTGCACGGGACCAATGTCGTAATGTTTCATCGCGTGAAAAGGACTATTCGTACAGACAGTGTTTTCTTACGTCGATCAGCATTTTAACCCCAGGTAAAAACTCGATCGCAGAATCGGCACTGGCGACAAAAGGATGCGAGTCGTGGCTCCGCGTTCGATGATGTCAAACAAAGACAGGCTGCCGTATTCGCAATTCATCTTCGTGGTATGACGAGAGAGCGCTTCCAGATCAACGTTCACCTCACGGTGTCAGAACGTCAACTGTCACTTTTTTCTATATAAACGTGGTTCATTTTTAAATTAAAGAGGATAGCTTGTTCCCACCAAACACTTTCACCATAAAATTTATATGTAAAAAAATGTGGGAGCACTCTGAGAAAACCCACATACTTGTTCGCCCTATATGTAAACACGCAGATAGTTGTGTATAAATAAATAAAAGTTTTCAAAACTATACAAATTTATCGCCTACCAGCTGTAAGAGTCTGTTCTGGATTATTATCTTTCATAAGACGTTTTAAAGCTTACTATACTCTGTAAGTCGCTTTAATAACGTGAAGTAAATAAACAAACTCTTCAAGTAATATTCTTACACAGAACATTGCCTTGATCAGGTCACTGTATCACTAAAATGAGTTGTTACCTTTGCACCTCATTACTAAAATTTTGTGTGTTTTAAATACTTGTACTACGGTAATATACAAAGAGATATAACGAAATATTTTAGTACGTAGATCTATGTACTAACCGGCGTATTACTTCCTGTAGAAAACTGTTAAGAACGGTTTTACTTATTGAAACATTATTTGCATTTTTCAAAATATTAATTAATTAATTAACACACCTTGTTTGTTTGGAATTTTTCTTAAGGAACCAACAATAAAATATTCATAATCGATCACCATAGTCGATCTGAGTTCTATACACATCTGAAAAAATAACTTAATGAACCATAATACAAAATATTTTTCACCTACGACATTTTTGAACGATGCCTTAGGTCCGGTGAAATTCTGTGCACATTTTTACACCGTGAAAAAGTAGTCTATACGGCTAGTGAATAAAATATTGAAAAGCAGTTCGTTTGTGCAAACACTCATTCCAACTGAAACATATGGGAAAAAAGGTTCACTTGATCGTGCCCACAGAAATTTGAAGAAATATTTATTTGTTAAAAATATACACGAACACACTACATGTTTTATCGACTCGAACTTTGTGTACTTGAGTCACGAGTTGGTCGAAATACTGGCTGTTGTTGAAGGATGCGCTGTGTTCTACTGTGTTTCATTATCCCCCATCTGCTAATGAACAGTGGCCCCCGCGACAAAGTGGTCCATCACACTGTGTCCCCCAGAACACTCTGGTGGTCCGTCGTTTAAAGACAACAAAAGTTCGTACACATTCTAGGGGCAATTGAAACTGCGTACACCAGATGTCTTCATGTCAGTCAAATTAAATGAAATACTTTACCGAACTTTAACAATATGTGTGGTCGGAGCAAATTAGATTTCATGCCTTTTTCGCTTATGGAGAATCCTTAGAAAAAAAATGTTAATACCACAAGATCACCTCTCGTAATGAAGCCGTCCCTACACGATACCCAATTTCTGGTACCTTTTATTATACTCATGGGAAAAACAGATGGTATAAAAGTTTCTGCATCAGAGGAGGAGAAAGAATCCATCAGTTCATACCCTCACGTTACCTAAAGTGTAAACTGAAAATTGTAAATGGTAGACAAAAAAAAATAAACTCGCAAATGGCAGACATCCCGCAGTTGGTATGGGGTACAAATGCAATCAAATATTATATGTATGTGATTTGTGGTTCATCCAAAAAGTACGAAGATTATTTTTTTCCCTTGAAGACTGCATTTATTTAAATTTCTGAGTACAAACTAGGCTATTAATGTATGGAATATATAAATGACGGCACTGCTTATGTATAAAAAAAACACAAGGCACTGTATTCACATTTATGTACAACGGACGTTTACGCGACTATTTAAAACATTATTTAAATGTTTATCTGTAACAGGCATAATAATCAATATTGTGCTTTCCGCAATTATTTAACAAGTTTATGCGATTAAGAGACTAAAAGAAGAAGAAAATATCACAATACTAATAATAAAGCCTTTATGTGTGTGGGTTAACATCACTTATGCTACAAAGATCAAATTCTGCTTTTACACTGCTTGTTTGTAAGTTGCGTGTGCAGCTCAATCTCCGTTTTATTAAGACCGTGGGAGTTAGTTAAAACGTTTCCCGTTGCTTACGCGTACATTAAGTTTCATTTTGTACATAAAAACGTTTTACAGAACTCGTTTTTTTTTTTTTTTTTTTTTTTTTTTTTTTTTAAAGGATATATATGCTCGAGGTTGTTACTCGGGTGGCCGCCATCTTCTCTGTCACAGCTCTGTGGGTATGGCAGAAATTTAATAGCCACACCAGATGTCTGTCCTCGTGCACGTAATTGCGACGGTGTCATTGGCGCCCTGCACGCTGCTGAGCACGTTCCACTTTACAAAAAATTTTCTAACTAAGTTTCGCCCAGATTCAAAGAGCTTTTAATAAGTATTAACATTGAACTTTATAAATTTTTTTTCCCCGTCAATCATAGTCTAAAAGAGTGTATCAATTGAGTATAAGAATATGGCATCTGCATATTTGGTTATTTTTAAAATTCTGCATTTCAGATATTAGCAAGTAAACATACAATGGTTCTTGTAAACTTCTTCCAATTTGTTGGGTTCCTCCCAACAAAATTGGCAAGAACACCAAAGAGTATGTGTGGAATACTCTGTTAAGAGCAAAAATTTGAATCACTAAACGTGTACTAAACATACTCGGAAATAATTAATCCAGATACGGATTGTTGAGGCAATAAAGTTCTGTCGCCATAGTGAACTGCGGATTGTTGAATACAGAGCGAAAGTTTTCTCTGAACTACCGACAAGTTTAAATTCACGTTCAAAAAGAACATTTCAAAATGTTTTATTTTTATTTTTTGTCCACAGCAGATTATGTTTAATGCCAAGAAATGACTGCCAATAGCTGTAAAAATCTGAGTAGATAGAATTTCGCTACTCGTGATTTAGAAATTTTAATTCTCTGGTTTCAACAGAAATACAGTTTATGTTTTCTCTTGGTTCGGTGTCCCAAACGTCTATTAAAATACACCGCTTTATATTTTTTCGCCTAAGTTTCTTTCTGCCATCATTATTGTTTAAATTTCAGGCTGACTCTTTCCAAGATTAAATTTATTTCATTAACGAAAACTAAGTTATGATGTAGTTTCCTGTATCACTTTTCTACATAAGTGTTGTATTTTAGCTCCTGCACGACTGATAAGGGTTTAGAGAGACATATTAATACAATTAATTAATATAAATCGTGGATGATATCTCATCGAAGATGATTTATGTCTTTATTAGTAAACTGTATACATTATTACATTGTATTCTGCTATGGAACCAACGGAAGCAAAGTGTACAGAAACTAAGAAATTACGGTTATAACTAATTAGCCTCCCTTCCACAGTACAGGTGCAATAATATCTAAACAATTTCTTTAAAGCTGAGGTGGTGGGTAAATTTGTCCCGTTGAAAGCAGTGTCATTATGGATAAAACCAGAAACATATGCTAGAGTAGCGAGAAAATTATAAATACACACGTGCCTTACGTGGGACTCGAAGACACAAAACCTCGTAGCATAAGCTAGTGTGTAGTCAACTGCATCACGGGGGGTGGATTCGAGCATCAACTTCGAATTTTATCAGTATAATTTTTCGATTGATAGGGTTTAATAACCTAAAATATTTTCAGGGTCATCGATTTGAAAATATGTACCTCAGCCACTCAAACATGTGTGTTTACATCACCCAACAATAGCGCTACTTGTGTGAATAAATTGGTGGAATTCTTTTGATTTGTCCCCGAGTAAGGTATAGAACTTCTGTATTTTACACGTGACGATCTTCATATATGGAGGACAAAGAAGTCATGCATTTGCATACTCGATGATTGTATGATGCTAGTGTACAAAGTAAAGCTAAAGTCGATTAAATAGTTTCGTATATATAGCACACTAAGCTAAAACGGTTTCATAGCCGCCACTCTCAAAATAAGTGTCTGTCATATTTTTTTAAACCTATAGGCATAGCCTACCAAAATACAATTTTTTCGCAAAATGTAATATGAATGGGTTGATTGTTTCCCGATATACAACTTACAACATTATTTTTACTGTGGGGCTAACTTATAAAATGGCAGAAAAATGAGGCTCTGTATAGAAAAATTTATGGTTGTAACTGATACTGCGAGCATACGAAGTTAAGTAGGAATTTGTTTCGTAAGTAAAAAGTACTGAACTAGAATTCTTATAAAGCCGTCATTTTGGAAATAAGGGCCTGGTCTGTTTAAAACATTGCGGATTACATCAACAACTGTTTTACAAATTGTTTGCTAAACGTGGTAGGAATCTGTCAGTTGTTTCCCGAGAGATTACATAAAAATTGTATTTTTCCATGGGACATGTCTTACAAAATGGCAGACAAAATATGCTCTGCGTAGACCCATTTGATAGTTGTATGATATAATGCCAGAAGCAAAAAATAAAGTGGAAATGGATTAAGTAGTTTCGATGATAAAGATTATTAATTAAAGTAGCCTCTGTGGCTGTCATTTTCAAAACATGTGTCTGGTATATTTAAACATACAATTTTAACTATCTGCCGCAGAACTTCGTATTTGCCAAATTTAGTTAAGTGTCGGTCAGTCGTTTTCCAAATTATGACATGGAAAATTATTAATTGGTATGGTGCTATCTTACAAACTAACAGACAAAATATGATTCGTGTAGACAGAGTTGGTAGCTTTAATTCCTACTGCCAGCATATAACGTTACATTGGAAGTGACTACATGGTTTCGACGATATAACATTATTAACTAAGCAGCCTAGTAGGCCGCCATTTTGAAAATAAGTGTCTTGCACACATAAAATATATCATTTAACATAATCTACCGTAGTACTGCATGTTCGCCAGTTTTGATAAGAATACGTTCATTGTTTACTGAGTTGAAATAACTTTATTTGTTTTATTTATTCATGTAGCACAATCTTACAAAATGAGAGACAAAAGTGGCTGTGTGTTGGCAAGTATAGTGCTTGTAATAGATACCTTTATCACGCAAAATGTGGTCGAAATTTGTTCAATGGTACAGTAGCTATACCAAATGAACCTAAAATATCTGTATCACCACCATTATGAAAATAAATACCTAATCAATTTTAATTGCTTACGTCTACCTGACCTGTTATTGTGTTACACGCACAATTAGGTGAAACTTGCTTTGATAATTTCTGAGCCGTAATGTAAAATCTTATTTTTATTTGGTGCTGTCTTTTAAAATGACGGACTAACAACAATATCCATTTCGAAATTGAATGCCTACACGATGCTCTGCCATAATACAAAATTTGGTTTGAATCAGTTGAATGGTTCTCGAGATATTACGCGTCAACAAAATATTAAAATTACTGCCATTCTAAAAGTAAGGGCCTGACGTAATCGAAAATTATAAAAGTCAGATGCCCTTATTAATTTCTATACATGTACCGAGTTCGGTGTAATTCGGTCGACTTATTCCAAATTTCTAAAGATTTTCTGTCCTTGTGGTTGGATTGGGGGGGGGGGGGGGGGGACAGGCACATACACGCACGCGCACACACACACAGACAGGTAAGTTACCTCATTAGCTTTACTTTTATTCGGAAAACAGGCTAAAAAGATTTTATTAATTTAGATGGATAATATCAAAGCAAGGCGCCCACCCGGTCTTGCCTCTGGACTCTCCACTTAGGTAAACGCTGTTCGCGATAAAGTGAGCACTTTTGAAATAAACCTTAGAAAAAAGTAACTACCCCTGCCAGCATATTTTTAACGGGCGCACTGAGTGACATGCGCCCAGTAAAGTTGGTAACTACGGAAGGAAAAGTAATTCCATATCTTAATGTCGAATAAAAAGGGTTAGGTAATCATTTAGGCTAACATAACTAAAATGATTCCTTTCACTTTCCGTTTTTTTTATGCATCGAAGTGTAAAAATGGATCAGATTTGTGACAAATTTATTTGTGTATTAATTTCACACTTTTACCTGACCGACGCACGAATAAAATGATGAAGCCCATAGCAACGTTAGTTTTACATAAGGCGGAATAATGCACAACGTGCATGCAAGTAGATCTTGAGCAGGGCTTTCAAAAGTGCTCATTTTACCGCGAACAGCCTACATAAGAAGGAACAGCGCTGGCTCACGGTCTCCCACGCACCTGAACACTCGCCGACTACCCTGATTCCCAGCCTATCAATCCTGGATCCACACTTCGCGCCCCCTCCACCTGTGTGCTGACGTAATCACTTCTGATCGGCTCCCTTTGTAACCCGGGGGCGGACCCTGCTTATAGACGATTTCAAAGCAATGTAGCTGTGTGTGCTGGCCCACGCGTACTGCTGATGCATGAGATTTTATATTTAGGCTTTACATCCCGGCTCGATGCTATAGTACGTCAGTTTTGTAAACTTGCCAATATGCAATATACCTAAATATAACAACATACCTAAACCCCAAAATGTTCAGGGGGTCACGGTGGTGTAGTGGTTAGACTACTCGCCTCCCACCTGGTCGAACAGGGCTCGTTTCCCGGCTGGGTCGCCCCCGGATCCTTCACATGTGGGGAATCATGCAGGACGATCCCGCTGGTCGGCGGGCCTTCTCGGAGATATCCCATTTTTCCCTCATTTGCATTCCTGCACTGCTCCATACTCACCTCGCCTCACTCTCATCGACTCTCCCTCCCCCCTCCGGAAGGTTCAGTTTCACTAATCTTGTACAGTAAGCGAACTTTTTTCTTTCAGTTATACAACAAGCCTTTGTCCGGAGTGCATATACGCATCCGCAGCAAGTATAGGATTTTCACGGTAAAGTGAGCACTTTTCAGGGCATCCTTACTTTTTTATTTCAACCAATTTGTATCCTTTAACCACCTTTTAAAATAAATATTTCCGTGTAAGTAATAAACTCCGTGTGTATATGCCACAGCACTCGGAAGTTAACGTCTAAGGCTAAAATAAAATACGTGTATTGACTATTACTCCAAATGAGAAAACTTTCAAAAGTGCTCACTTTACCGTGAATAGCCTATAACTACTGCGATTGCCCGGTTGCACCAACATCTTTCCCGATCCGAGATCGAATGATCTTTGATCCGAATCAGTATCGAGTTTGATCTTGGTTCCAATGTAAAAGTGTTGCACCAACGAAATTTCATGATTCTGGATCTTCGATTCGTCGAGCTTGGAGATTAAGTATGAGACAAATTATTATATTGGTTCATAATATATGACGTAATGGAAGTAGGCGTATTTCTCACTACAGATAGAACAAGATTTGCGATGTTTTATCTGTTTTTAAGTTGGTTATTGTTGTACGAATTTCGCTGAATAGTATTCAAGTATGTATAATGTATAATCTCCCAACAAAATAAGCGAACGTACTTCTACCTGTTGGCGTATTTTCAAAATACATTCTTCGACGATGACTGCTGATTTCGGATCGAGATTTCGACCCGCCAGTTCCGAACTCGAATGTTTTCTGTGTCAATCTTCGATGCGATATCGGCTCGAGTTTGAAACCACGAAGGAGCGACGGGGCATACGTCTGTCTCCAGCCACCCTCGAAACATCTCCTCCCTCGTCAACCCTTTCTTCAGCCTGGTGGCTTTTTCGCGCTCGGAAGAGGCTGCGTGCAATCTTGCTCGCAGTTCAGGAAACGTGCGGGCTATGTCCCGACGTCGAGTAGCTCAGTCGAAGAGAAAGCAGGGTGTGAAAGGGAATAAAGGGAAGGAGGAGGAAAGAGAGCCCGCTGAGAGCTCGTGGAAGCACGGAAGAAGACAGAGGGGAACGGAGGGGGAGTCTAGCCGCTTTGAAGGCAGGCGAGGCGGGCTGCGCTGCTATACAGGCCGTGCCTGCGTGCGTTGTAATTACATCGGATGTCCTTAAGGTCCTTTTCAGCGGCGTGAAAGGACCCACGAGTGCCACGAGCCCACCCTCGCGCGAGTTTAAACCTCTCGGCGTCACAGAAGGGCAGAGTCCGAAAAGAGGGTGATAATGACGGGAGGACGTAGGATAATTGGTGCTGCCGTGACTTCCGACGAAAACTCTGAAACAAATTAAGTAGCCCGTTGGCGAAACCAACTTCTATACCGGTCAGCGACAAACTTTCTGCTCGAAACTTGCAATTGAGTGAAGAGAATTGCGCCAGCTATTAACATCGAGGTCTTGAGAGCCGATGAGGTTGAAGTGGGTGAGTATAGAGCAGCGCCGGAGTGAAGGGGTGGGGTAAACAGAAGATCCCCGAGAAAATCCGCCGAACAGCGTCATCGTCCGGGCACGATACCCACTTGGGAAAATCCGGAGTGAACCGGCCACGGACTGAACCCAGTTTGCATTGATGGAATGCGAGCAGTCTAACCGCTCAGCCACAGTGGCCCTGATATTTGGGATTACTTGTGTAAATACATATATAATTTGTTTATCACCGAGTATTGTAGCAACACGGAGCTTCCAAAATACTATTTTGTAAATTTATTTCTTAACCATTCTTTGCTCGGACATATTTTATTACAACATTGCCTTGCATCACACTTAAAACTGAAATTCTGCGGAGTCAGTAATTACCACGCATTATTTCCCCCACTAATTCATTTCTAGTTTATAAGCTAGTATGGAGAATATTTCACCTTTGGCATTTCTAATTTATTTCACTTTTATCTTTTATATGAATGTTGAATGCAATGGACGTGGTTTGTTGGAATTTAAATATATAATAACATTTAATAAAGCCTACTACTCTTCCTAAAGTTGTATGTACATGAAAGAAGAATTATTTTTGCCGTCTCATACAAATAATATATGTTATGAAATTTAATATTACGAAAAATTTAACACAGGTAATTAATCAATTACTTTTCAAAATAGCCATGTAACTTGTGGTAATTTCTTATAGCAACGAGATTTTCGACTCAATATAAAATTTTGTTTTCTCTACGACGTAATAGATAAACGCCTGAAAAATATCCTTATAAAATTAGCGTTGGCAAAAAATAATTCTACAGAAGGAGCGAATTAACTAACTGGTTAGACCAATCGCCGCGTAGCGAGTACATTTTTCTCGGGTTATTCGACTTTTTCTTACTATTTAATTCCTTCGATGCTCCTTGCTGACCTCACTTCACCCCCAACGGCGTACAAGACAGCAGTTTCCATGCGCCGGCCACGTATCACACTGTAACATGCTCTTCACGTGATCTTCTTCCTTCTTAGATCACAGTGTAATATTTGGTTGGCTTGCTTAGGCCCTTGCACACAGTAAAAGTTTTATATCAATTAACTTAATTTTTTAAATTCAGTTCATTGAATGATATATGAAGTTCTAGAAACGTCATAAACGCGGCCCTTTTCTCTTTCAATTTCTTGAATGTTTCTTTTTCCTTCGCGTTTTTCGTTTAGGGTATGCGTAGGGACCGGTTTTTTCGCGGAAAGTTTTCAAGGCCAGTTGCACTCCAAAACTCTTTTCCACGTATGCACTTTCATGGTTGGATGATTTTAAATGTCACATGCATCAAGTGTCTGTCCGCAGATCATGGACGTTCAGTATCGGAATACTTAGGGCAACTTAGTCGAATAACGCCAGGGGGGAAATAGCGCCATTTCAAATTGTACACGTAGTTTGCAGCAAGAGCGATAGATGGCCTAGTACGTATCTTTCCTGAAATGGAAACTCATTGTCCCCTCGCCCCTCACCAGAGGGGTTTTCATCCACTTTCGGTCAGCAGTTTCGTTTCAAGGATTTTGCAAGTGTGTTTCTGAGAGCGCTTTTCAGTACCATTTTAGGTAAGCCCATTTATTTCTACAAAGCCACTTCCACACGATAAGTGTTATATGCCAGCGTATTCAGCATTTACTAGCGTATATTTTTATGTCATAAAGCTATGTTTTTGGGGCATGTTAGGATATTCAGTTGAGGCTAAAAAAGAAAATTTCGTTTCGGGAAATACCGCCACGTGCATGGCGGGCAATAACGCCATGTTTAATTTCTCTTATAGAGACTCGGGAAATACCGCCACGTTTTGATTCTCTCATAACAAGGACTAAAACCAATAGTATTTAGAGCCTACGGTTAAAGGTATTTTGTGATAATCATTTGTAACTTCATTTTGGTGTTGTAAAAATAATATAAGTACTAAATTTATATCGAATGAAACAATGCACTGTGAGGTGAATGTTTATCACACCAGTGTGTTGGTGGCAGTTTTAATTTAAATTTGGTATTGTGCCGTTAATAAGTTTACAAAGATGGTAACACATTTTTTCTCCATAGCACAGATGCAAATATTGCTGCATAGTGGAAAAAGTGCCAAAATATAAGGACAAAACGGAAAACAGATGTACAGAATGCAATAAAAATGTAAAATCAGGATTGTCTGTGGCAGCAGCTTCAAGGCAATATAAATTTCCTAGACGGACACTGAGGGATTGATTGAAAAAATAGGACAGAACACCGAAACGTAAAGTTGGGCTTAAGTGTTGATATAGCGGAAGAATTAAAAATTAGGGTGATTAGATTGCAGCAAGTAGGTTTTGGATTGACTAGGAATCAGATTTGCTCGTTTGCTTTCCAGATATGCGATGAGAAAGGAATTCCCCATCCTTTCTCTAATAACAAAGCGGGCAAAGACTGGTTTTATGGCTTCATGAGCAGAAATAATGATATTGTGGTAAGAAAGGTCGAGAATCTTAGCTATTGCAGGCTCATGAGGTTCAATAAGGAGATTCTTAGTGCACACTTTGAATTGTTAGGAAAAACTCTAGACAAAATGAATCTCCCCCATCAGCTTCACCTTTTTTTCAATGTCGATGAGAGAGGATTGCAGTTGACCTGCAATCGTTCGCAGCTAGTTCTAGCTGAAAAAGGTTGTAAACGTGTACATGCAGCAGCAACTCATGAAGAAAAAGGCGAAACTGTAACCCTTTTGGCTTGCACTAACGCTACTGGCACAAACTGGATACGGTATTGTATAAAGGAATGTATTTAAGAAAAATTATAATTCGGTGATGACCTTCCGAATGGCAATGTTTTTGCTATGACCCCTAAAGGGTATATTACAAAAGAGGAATTTTGGAACTGCTTGCGTCACTTAAATTGGCGCCGAATACCGGGAAAAGCTTTGCTCATATTTAGTGGTCACCGCAGTCATTTATATAACAGTGTGCTTGACATTACTGAAAGTTTAGAGATACAGCTAATCCGTTCGCCTGCACATTGCAACCATGAATTGCAACCCCTAGATAAGAGTTTCTTTAAGGAAAAATCCAGGAAGACCACTAGGGGAGCTACAGTTCAGAAATCTGTTTACTGAAGCCTGGACACAATCAGCTACCCCTAAGAATGGTATTTCTGGATTTAGAGCTACAGGAATATTCCCATTCAATCCACAAGTAATCCCAGAGACAGATTTTGCTCCTAGTGATGTCTCAGATCGCACATCACTACAAGCCAGGCCTACAAGTTCGTCTGCAACTTCTTGCACTTTGGAGACGTTCACAATATCAGAAACACCTACAGCACCGTCAACTAACAACAACACACCAACTACATCAACATCATTAGCGACTATACATAGTCTGATCGCCACGCCTAAAATTATCCGAAACACCCAGAAAACTCGCCATTCCTTAAATGTGAAAGCTACTCTGATGACTCATCAGTTGTTTTCCAAAGGTGCTCATGGGATGCCGACCAGCCATCTACTTCGCCTGTGCCTGAACGTAGAGTGAAAATTCGTAAGAATAATGATGGCATGCACTGTGAGAACTGTTGCTGAAACTACTACGACAAGTCTATGCACATGCCGTGGATCCAGTGTGTGGACTGTAAAGTGTGGTACCACGAAATATGCGACAAGGGAAACATTTCAAAATGTGGTTTGTGTTCCTTGTGTGACGATGGGTGTGCTCTGCTCTCTGAAAGCAGCAGAAGTGACTAGAATGTTCTAACACCTAATTAGGCTTGTAAATACTTAGGGGTTTAGGAGTTACATGGGCCACAATAATTTTGTCTCATTTTTATTTGACTTAGGAAAGACTTTTAAGTCATTCGATTTCGTCAATGTGTGATAACATCTTTCTATGTCTTTCATTGTTTTTATAGCCTAACTAAACTCTTTTAAGATCAGGACAAATTCTGGGTTTTGTAAATAACTAAGTGAACTTAGAATGTTAGATAAGATTAGTGTAAGAAAATGTGAATGACTTAACTGTGAATAAGTTTATCCTTTTATTCATGTTTGTCTATTTTAAAGCCATTTATATTTGTTTAAGTTTTCTAAGTTATTTTCTATTATTTTGCCAACATATATAATTTTTCAGTGATAATCGAGTTTGTAAATGCTTTTAAGAATAATAAATGTGTTGCAAATAGTACATCTTCAGGTTTTGGTATTTGTATTTTAAAAAACTAGGCATTGTGATATTCCCCGCCATATCTGGTAATAACGCCATTTTACAACACAACAGAAAAGTTTTCAAATCTTGTTATAAATTGTATATTTTTGAAAAAATATGTATATATATATATGCGTTGTGTTCCCGAATGATACAGCTGCCTTCTGAAAAAGATTCACAACTTTATTGTTATAATTGTAAAATGTATGGCAAAAATGGTGAATTAGTGGCGATATTCCACGAATGTACCTTATTAAAATTGGCCCAGTGAAATAAGAAAAAAAATCTTTTCATGTAGACATGCGGCCAGTAACCTAAGGATGTTGTGGCCGTGGACCTAGGATATTGAAGTCTAGCATGGCCATACATATTTTCGCGAAAAACACCTGTCCCTCTCTAAAGTTTGTTAAATCCAAAATTTCAGTTATTTATCACAGATGTTCTGAAAGCATTAATGGAAGTATTCTCATTTTAATATAGTTACGTGCACACATTTAAAGTTTTTACATGATAAGAACGCATATTAAAAAAAATAAAAATGTACAATAAAATGAATAGTTGGTGTCTAACCAATTATTTTTGTGTCGTGCATGCTACTTCTAAAAATTTACTTATAATATTTTTTTAACTGGTTACATGAAAATGTTTGTGACAAATGTTCATGTGGATATTACAAAGCTTATGAAATGCAATTCATTGAAAGTCAAATGAAGTGGTTTTTTTAGTTCAATAAAATGAATGAAAGTAATTGAATTCAATAGATATTTGATCATATGAAATGGCCTTTAGAATGACAGATTGTAACTTTCATTCCCATATATTAGCGCGACAAGCACACGCAAGTAATCGCAGATCTGCCTTGGGTTGGCCAGGAAACCAGCGTCAACAACTCGAGCTTTCAATAACTACGTTCAAAGTGAAATTTCATGTACTATCGATCTTTGACTAAGCATGAAATGAAAAAGAAGATATTGCAATGGTAATGGTAATATTAAAAAAAAAAAAAAAAACTACGATCGAAGTAAGATGGGGCGAAGTAAATAAGGAGTTATGTTTTGGCGATAAGTCAAGCCACAGAACAAAAAAGTCAACGAAATATTCGTTTTTGTTTTGCATAATATACTTAGATTTCTTGTTATTTACCATAGTTATTTCAGGCAAAGCATATTTATCCACTTCATTGTTTTCAGTGTTTGAAAAAGTTTAATAACCTGTTATCGACGACCTGTGGCCAAAGGCACATCTTGTAAGTTCTCTCTAGTTCCAGTAAATTTTGCCAGATGGACTGGATTGTGTCATCTTATCCCTGGAATAGCCCAATTCGGGTATGTAAGCGCAAAGTTTAAGTCGGGATACGTCAGTCTACTTTCAGTACAGTCCGCTGGTGTTTTTTATCAACCGCACTAAGTCTTCGCTCATTCTGGATTGCTCTTTAGATTCTATTTCACCACAGGCCTCCGTTGTTTAAAACAAAAAGGGGAGGGGGGGTGTAGTAGGACATTTGTTTTAAAGGCGAGTGGTGCACGAATACCGTATATTTATATAATTTTTGTCACAACTTTTTGTACAGAGGATTTTTCGAAATCTTTGGCTTGACAAGACGTAAATAACAGTTTTGAACACCTTCTTACGTTGTTACATTGTTACACTGCGTTCGTTTTTATCGGAGCACTAATTGTTTTTCAAAAGGGCAAAAAATTCTTTCTTTTCTTCCATTATTGCTCCGAAAATAACGAAGGCAGTGAATATGAAACAACGTAAAAATATGTTGAAAATTATTTATTTACGTCTTGTCGAGCCAAATATTTCGGTAAACACTTAGGAAAACGACGTATATAGAAAATCGGGTAAATACGCTGCTTTCGTGCGCCAATTTCCTTAAGCGAGGAAACGCCGAAAAACCAGTACCACAGCAAAAATCGCTATGCAGTCCATTTCCTCGCAGATAACATCAGTTCTGTATCGGGCTTCAGAGCACGTTGTTTGCACTTGGTAGCCCTGCGTCCGTTGTTGTCCACATTCTCTATCTCTCTATATATATATATGTGTCTGTATATCTATCTATCTCTCTCTCTCTCTCTCTCTCTCTCAAATAGCCACACACATTTCCAATTGTTGATCTGCCAGTTCGCGGTCTCGTGGCGAGCGTGTGTCGTCGCCAAACAAACAGGCCGAGAGGCGGAACATTGTGTACGCGCAACACACAACGACGGACAAACGAATCGCGCGCTCGCGTTATTGTGTTATTTACGCGCCAACGTGTTGGTGGTGGTGGTGGCACGACGGATGCAATTCGTCCGCTGCCAACGGAGACATTTCGAAACTGCTTAGCCCCATCGCTCAGCGGCCAGTTTTTCTTTCCGGGCGCCGTATGCCGAGAATCAACACCACCGTGAAGGTAGTTGCACGCCGTACTACGCCTTCCAGGCCTTATGCCGTCTCCCAGTGTATACAGGATGTCCAGAAATATTGCTAAATTTACTGATCTGGTTCAACTACCAATAGTTTTAAATAAGTGAAACCCGCAGTTTTTAACTACTAAATAAGAACTGAGAATGAAATTCCGCATTAATTACAACATGTAAAATTCCTAAAACTCGCCAAGGCATCCTGTAGGCCTACCAAAAAAAAAAAATAATAATAAAATCTTGGCGATAGAGTTTGTTTAGTTTTCTACCCCGAGAAATAGACGAGAACGCGTATATGATTTCTTTGTTTACAGTTTAAGTTTGTTAAAAATTGTTTTTCTCCTATTAAAGGCTCAAATAGAAGCCCTACTTTTATTGCCTACATGGAATATATTATTTATTTTTGTGATGGGACGCTGTCTATTTTTCGAAGCCATTGAGAAATTTCGGGAAGCACAACTAGAACTATTTAATTCGTGCGAATTTCAGTTTTTTATGACACTGTGAATTGCTGCACTTAGCAAAGCAAATTTTATAGTTTTTAAAATCCTAAATAACTTACCGTCGAGAAAATCAAAATAAATATACACAGTGCGCGTTAATTTAAGTATTAAAGTTTTGACACGTTTGGAAATTGAGCTATTTTTCCAAATGGATATTAAAATCTACTGAAAATACTCTAATTACCTTGAAAACATGTGCAATTTGTTCAGGTATTTTTCTTTCAAACGTTTATTGCAATAATTTTCGGGCAACTTATAAATAGACACAGATAAATACTAGCAAACAGTGTAGGGAATTCATCCACGGGCAGCGGAGGCTTCAATAACTAATTCTCATATTGTACTGTGCTGATTGGATTACATTCCCCAGGCACGTGTTCTGCGATTGTGAACCAGTAAAGAGCAGAAAGATTTAGAATGGTCTTGCCACGAGAAAACCAGTAATAATTCATCTCACCGTGGTATTATCCAAGAAATAGACACAATGGTTTGAGTATATAATGGTTTGTGAAGCTTATCCTGGTGTCGAATAAATCAGGTTTATAGTTACAGACTCTCGAGCAGAGAAAATGGAAGCGGCATAACAAGGAAAGAAAACTTAGTTAATGTGTAAACATATTTCACGCTTCCTTATCAGTAATTTCATCAGCGAAGTAGGTATAGGCTGTTCACGATACGGTAAAAAATATATATATTTTGAAGCCAACTTTTGAAGAAAAAAATTACTGCCCGTCAGCTGTCGTAGAAAATGGCGTTCTGGCGCCCAGTTAAGTTGCCAGCGAATTAAGTAAAATAGTCGGAAGTCTTGACGTTTATATTTGTAGCACGACAAGTTGGTATTTTTTTTACGCCACAGACAATCGCGAAAGAATAGGCATGCAATCAACGCAATTATTTTTTCCAACAGTTCCCCATATCTCTTGGAGAAGTATGAAGAAAGTCGTTAGACCTCTGGTGATGTTAATTTTACATGTATTGGAAAGATACTAACTATTGTAATGGAACGATACAAACTATTAAGAAGTGCTTACAAGTATCCTTCCATACCAACGAATATCACACAAATATAAAATGTTCGCAACACACAGAAAATATTTTATTAGCTGATTTGTTAATTTACATTCAGTTAATCTTAATTCCAGCATTTATTGTGCGAGGTTGCTCAGTGACCACATTAAAAATAGCATGCGACCTAAACTAATAAATACTTTAATATAACAGATATATTCTAGCAATTTACATTTGCACCAATAAACTAAAGGCTGTTCACGATAAAGTGAGTGCTTTTGAAATCAACCTTAGAAAAAAGTCACTGTCCCTGCCTGCGTATATTTTAACGGGTTCACCGAGTGACATGCGCTCAGTAAAGTTGGTAAGGATGGATGGGAAGTAGTTCAATATCTTAACGTCAAATAAACAGTGTTAGGTAACCATTATTAATCATTTAAACTATTTCTGTCATTTTATGTTTTTTTAATGTATCGACTGTAAAAATGAGCAGATTTGAAAAATATTTTCTTTTTTAATAATTCCTCAGTTTCACCTGGCCGACGCATGAATAAAGTGATGAGGGCCATGGCAATGTTAATTTTACACAAGGCGGAAGAATACACAACGTGCATACAAGTATATTTTAAGCAAAGATTTCTAAAATGTTCATTTTTATCGTGAGCAGCGTATACACTTTTGCACACAAATATCGATAGCTTGCTCTGAATTGGAGCCTGGAAGGCCACGACTCAAAGTCGCCCGAGTATATTTCTTTCTCCTGACGTAGGAGTAGAACTGTTGATTTCAGAAATCTACTTCCCTTGCAGGTGATGATAACACCATTCCCTTCGAACCACGCAAAAGTACGTGAAGGTCTGGGAAATTTTTCGATACGCGGGACTGCACTGCAGCGCAATATTCTACGAAGGATATTATCCTGCGAGCAATGCAAACTGGAAGGAAAGAAACGCTGCCACACCAAGTTACCAACTTGTGAACTGGCTCCAAAAATGAGAAAATGAAGAAAAAAATTACAATACCCCAGCAAATTTACGAGTGTGTTGTTTTAATCCTACGTACTTTCGTGATATGGAGTACGTTTGTATTGAGGAGTATGCGAAACCAATTGCGTAAGCTGCGAGCAGCATCGATGCACTGCCTGGTAAAACAAACGTTTGCCAGATGCAATTTTTTCTTGGAAATAAATTGTATCAGTTTTTTTCCTTGCATTTTTTCGGGGTGTTTAACCCATCCCCTCTACCTTTTGTATTGAAAGAAGTTTTCTTCGTTTGTTATTATTGATTATTATTTTTGTTTGCCTTTTTGTAATTCGTTAATCTTACTATCAAGCTACCTATGTTCTCAAATAAATCTGATAATTACCTTCTTTAAGAGTTATTTTCATTGTTACAGTAACTTCGTTTAAAGTAGCTGGTATTTCCGATATAATTCTTTAAAATTGTTAGATTTTATTCTTTTGTTTAGCCTAAACGAATTGTAATCTGTCATTTTACTTCTACTCACTTTCAGTTTTCCATGCCAATATTCCTAATGTTATTCTATCATATCCGCGCCGTAGGCCGTGAAAATACACTCGCATATAATTTTGAGGACTTCACAAAGTGACCTCAGAACCAAGGCTCTGAATACAGTATTCTTGAAAATCTTGGTAAGACTGTAGCTTGTAAAAACCACTCTTTCATAGATTTCGTAAAAAAAAATTTGAAAAAAAAAATTGGATACTGTGGAATAAGGGGTTTGTGGAAATATCTAATCCTTAACGACCAAAACGAAAGTAACTTAGAATTATAAAATTATTTTTGTTTTTCATATTATTAATTTTACAAACAAAACATTTATATGCGAGAATTGCTTACTAAAAACGTACATGAATACAACTTGGATGGAAGTGACACATTTTTTTTTTAATTATACACATAATAAGATAAAATAATATGTGAAAAATGCACTATCACAACATTAATATTGTCCATTCATATTTTGTACTAGGTTATCGTAGCAAAATTAATGCCATACAAAATATATTCCTCTTTATGATTACACTTTTATTTTAAAAAATGCCTAATTACTTATTTGACTATCAATTTTCACTTTGACGTATGGTATTAAAAACAAAATAAAAATGATAACGTTTGAAAAATTCCTTACTTAAAACATAAAAACATACAACGCAATTATTCCCAGACTAAAAACAGTACAACAGAAGTAGACAAAGTTCGTTACAGCTATATATATATATATATATATATATATATATATATATATATATATAAACATTAGTGTGTACAAACACACCAATTCGTATAATAATATCTTGGAATATATGCCAAAGGATTCATATACATTTGCTTCCACAAAACAATATTTACTTCTACAATTTTTTGTGAAAATTCTAAGATATCAGAAAAATATATTAGATGCGGTTTAAAAGTCACGCAAATTATTTAAGGCCTATGTTATTTCCTGGTGTAAAGTTCTTGCAGAAATAAAAAATTATTCTGGAAGACAGAGCTTGTTTATATACTGTATAGTAGTATGGCGTATAATTAATATACGCCTCTTAAATTCCGTGGACATAATATTTGAGTTATAATGTGTTTGAGACGGGTGTTTACAAATTTGGACAGGCTATTCCTCACGAAAAGTACACATTTCGATAAAGAATGCTGACCTGATATCCCTGGTTGGTCTCAAATATCAATGGTTGTAGGACCCCTGATACGTGGAGGGTAAATATTATATTATTTGGGATATTATGAATAGCACATACGTTTAGACATCAAACATTTGTTTACTTATTACATCAATCAATAGCTTGAATTAGACTAAGGTGTTGTACATGGTATCCACCTTCATAGTGAATGAAATAGGAGTTGGCATTCCTGTTAATGTAAATAAATACATTTTATACGGAACATATTAATCACGTGTGGATAGGCTGTTCACGGTAAAATGAGCACTTTTAAAAGCACTGCTTATGATCTATTTGTTTGCGCATTGTGCATTCCTCCAATATATTCATCGGCCAAGTGAAAGCGTGAAATTATTTTTAATAAAGTAAATATTTTACTTACTGTATCTGCTCATCTTCACATTTTGATGCATTAACGAAAACGGTAAGCGAAACAAATGATTTAAATTATCAGGAATGAAAACCTAACACTTTTTATTCGACGTTAAGATATACTTTCTATCCATCGTTACCAACTTTACTGGGCACATGTCGCTCAGTGAGCCCGTTAAAATATATGCCAGGCAGGAGCAGTGACATTTTTCCAAGGTTGATTTCAAAACTGCTCTGTTTATCGTAAACAGCCTTTAGTGTGTATCGCTTACACGTTTACCTTGCTCTTTTATTGATTCAAGTGAAGCCTTTTCAGACGTTTTAAAACATTTTCACGGTTCCGGTTTTATAGTGTAAGAGGAGCGGAAGAGCGTGGAACAGTGAAAGTAGCACGCGTGGAATCCTTCGCCGCAGGGAAATGTATGGACTTCGCGGCAACAAAGGAGCGAGGCATCACAAACCTACTGGAACGGTGTGGTCGAATAAAACATCGAAAAGGAAAAAAAAAAAAAAAAATCACATCCGGGCGAAGCAGAAGGAAAGAGAAACACCAGAGACAAGGAAGTTGTTCACAGCAGGCACAAGAGAGTAGGCGCTCGGGATAAAATATGCACATACATGCATATATATATATATATATATACACACACACACGTGGAATTTCCTCTCCTTGAACAATACGCAAGCGCTTAGTGAGGAGCGGAAGTGCCGCAGCGAAAAAACTTAGATTTATTACATATTAAATTGAACTCAACGAGATGAACAAATGGTTTCAAGCCGTTCAGAAGGTTTAAGCACTGCATGCCGTTTAAAATCTGGCCGAGAATATAATAAAATACCACGATATGTGAAAAATTCCAACGAACACGCCCCCAATAATAATATTAATAAAAAAAAAAACTAAATATATTTTACACTCTAATTCTGTAAATGTTACTCAAGGATATCGAAATATGTTACAGTACATACGTGTCAATAAATTATCTTACCTACCTCTTTAAACGTTATTATATACTCCACAAATTATTATGATTTCCAGAGCTTTGGATTTAAATCTGAAAGCAGAATATTATTTATTCTTCTCAATTCTAGTCTTGTTTGATTGAATTCGTCTTGGCATATGAGGTACAATAATTTACAAAATAATTCTTAACGTTTCGTGCAACATAGTTTATCTTTTAGTAAATGAAGTTAATGAGATAAACGCAATAACCTAATAAAGCTAAATAGTTATAGAAATTAAAACATATTAGCAAGCAATATTTTGCTCATATTTAGGTGGAACTCTATCAGCGCCCTTACAAAAAAATCATGACACTTTTTTATACCAGTCACACAGTTACAGGCTGTTTACGGTAAAATGAACACTTTTGAAAGCCCTGCTTAGGATCTACTTACAAGCATGTTGCTTATTCTTCCGCCTTATGTATTATTTAACATTGTCATGGGTATCATCACTTCATTCATACGTAGGTCAAGTGAAGCTGTGAAATTATTAGAAAAGTAAACATTTAACAAATCTGATCATTTTTACACTTCGATGTATTTAAATAGAACAGAGAGCAAAAGAAAAATTAAAGTTATCAGAAATGGTTACCTAACACTTTTTTTCCGACGTTAAGATACGGAATTACGTCCCATCCATCGTTACCAACTTTACTGGGAGCATGTCTCTTAGGGCGAGCGTTAAAATATATGTAGGTAGGGGCAGTGACTTTTTTCCAACGTTGATTTCAAAAGTGCTCACTTTATCGTAGACAGCCTTTAGCAACAAAGATGTAACACTACATGATCAGAAGTATCCGGACACCCGGCTAAACGTGTATTTTACGTAGGAGACACAGTACTGCCATCTACCGTATGGAACACATATCAGTGATTGCAATATATCCCACAGGCAGCGCAATACAGCAGGATGGGATGTTTGAGGAACTCAAGACGTGCACAACACAAAAGCGTACAGGCTGACCTCCCATATTGACCGCCAGAGACCGTAGCGTGTTGAAGAGGGTCGTACGTCGTAAACTTCAATAATTCATCGCCACCATCGCACGGGAGTTCCAACCTACATCAGGATCTACTCCTAGCATCATGAGTGTTTGGCGTGCGGGTCGGAAACTTGTTTGCCACGACCGAACAACTGCCTATAAGCCACGCATCACACGGGTATAAGGCGGTTCGCGGTAAAATGAGCACTTCTGAAAGCCCTGCTTCAGATCTACTTTTATACACGCTGTGTATTCCTCCACTTTATGTAAAACTAACATTATCATGGACCTCATCACTTTATTCATGCATCGGTCATGTGGAACTGCGGGATCATCAGAATAGCACATACGTTAAAAATCTGGTCATTTTCACATTTCGACGGATTAAAAAAACTGAAAGCCAAAGAAATTATTTCAGTTGTCAAAATGGTAACCTAATACTATTTATTCGACGTTAAAATATGGAACTATTTTCCATCCATCATTACCAACTATACTGGGCGCATGCCCCTCAGTGCGCCCGTTAAAATAAATGCAGGTTTAAGCAGTGATTATTTTCAAAGGTTGATTTCAAAAGTGCTCTCTTTATCGTGAACAGCCTCGTGAACAGTTGCCGCCTCGTATGGAGTAAGGAGAATTCCATAGGCGCTCTGTCGTGTTAGCTGAAGGATCATCATGGTTTGAAACTCGATCCAAGATCTGATCTAAGATCGACACAGAAAACTGTTGCACCATTCGAGTTCAGAGCTGGACTGGAGATCGAGATGAAGTTCATTTCGAACTGCCGAAATTGGCGGTTAGAAATCTCGATCCGAGATCAGCAGCCATCGTCGACAAATGTAATTTGAAAGTACGCCAACTACGTTCGATTGTTTTCTTGGGAAATGAAAACAACATTATACGCACTTGAATATTATTCAGTAAAATTCGCACAACAATAATTCACTTAAAACAGATAAAACATCGCACATCTAGTCCTATCTATAGTGAAAAATACGCATACTTCCATGGCGGCATATATTACGAACCAATAGCAACATTTATCTCATACTTTAGAACCAAGATCGACAAATTGGAAATCCATAATCACGAAATTTTGTTGATGCAACACTTCCACATTGGAACCAAAATCAAACTGCATCCTGGTTCGGAACTAAGATCATTCGATCCCGGATCGGGGAAGATGTTGGTGCAACCGGGCATTAGAGGACATCCAGACCCTCCCCAAACACTTGCTACAGCTACAGGAAGCCCTAGGAGAGGAGTGACAATGCATTCCACAAACTGGTTAGGAGTATGCTAAGACGCTGTGCTGCAGTGATGCAGGCAAGAAATGGCAACACAGCTTATTGACAGTCCACACGAGTGCACAATCGCCACAATCTGCAGTCAATTTGTTCAAGGGCCATTGTTCTACACTTCATTACACATTACGTTACCTTATCGATGAAAGGCACCTGATGTGTTCCTTAACAAATGTTGTCTTGTTTTCAGTTTTCGGAAAACCTGAGATGTATGTACATATATGTTAAGTTTCAGCAGAGTGGTGCCGAACTGATAACATATATACATGCAAAGTTATGATGGCTTTTTTATTTTCAGTAGTTTATTTAGGTTTAAGTAAAAGTTCTAATGCAAATATTAAGTTTTCAAATTTTTTGGTGTGAATTGCGAAATAAGGTTGGGTGTATCTTTATACGCGTATCTGGTGACGTAAAGCAGCATAATTCATTGTAAATAAAATAATACCAGTGTTTATATTATTTCGTGTAGCTATGCTCAAAATAAGAGCCTATTTGATGAACGCTTACCTGAAAAAATAATTGAGTGAAAGGTAGCAATTTTCTTCTACAAATATAATTTTACTCGAGGATATAAATTGCGAATCCATTTATATTTGTAAATATAGTTGAAATATAAAACAAATTAATTTAAATATTAGTGTAGATCCATTAAAAGAAGCAATTAAATAAGCTACATTTTACAGCAGTTAGAAGAAATATTGGTAAGATATAGTCTATCCACGATTTCTTCACCCTTTTTGAATCAAACCTTTGAAAAAATCTCCCCATTTATGACGTGTTTAGTTATTTTCGACATAGTAATGTTTTACAAACATTTTATACTTGTGCTCATGAAAGTTACTTTTATTTTCTGTTAAATTGAGATGATGTTCATATTTTTACCATAAATAAGTTATAATGCTTCATCGATACTATTATATAAAGAGGTAAAGTTTGTTTGTTTGTTTGTTAGAGGTAATCTCTGAAACTACTAATCCCATTTTTATAATTCTTTCACTGTAAGAAAGCTACACTCTTCCCGATTGACATAGGATATGTTTAACTAGAAAGAAATAATTCATTGAACAACTTCAAAATTGATGAATAAAATGATGAGCTACTTGGCTGCTTTCTAATCATGCTCTACTAAAACTGTAGGGCCGATTGTTATAATTCTTTCATTGTAAAACAGCTACATTCTTCCAGATGGTTAAAGGCTTTTCTGAATTCAAAAAAAAATCCTTGAGAATTCTTAAAATTTGTGAACCAAATCGGAGACAAATGAACTAGTTGGCTGCTTTCTAAACATGCTTCACCAAAACTACAGGGGTTACAGAGGCCGAGTGGCTAGGGAAATTCCAAGTGGGGCCGCAGTGGCTTAATGGGTAGAAATATATCAAGTGGGGTTGTAGTGGCTCAGTGGAAAGAAATATATCAAGAGGGGCAACAGAGGCCCAGTGGATAGAGCGATTTCAAATGGGGTCGCATTGGTTCAGTAGATAGAAATATATCAAGCGGGGCCACAGAGGCCCAGTGGCTAAAGCGATTTCAAATGGGGCCCCAGTGGTTCAGTGGATAGAAATATATCAAGTGGGGCCGTAGTGGCCCAGTGGTTAGAGAACTCTCTAGTGGGGGCCGTATTAGCTCAGTGGATATAAATATATCACGTAGGGCCGCAGTGGCGCAGTGGCTGGAGCGATCCCAAGTTGACCCGTAGTGGTTCAGTGGCTGAAGCAATACCACGTGTGGCCACAGGGGCTCAGTGGATATAAATATATCAAGTGGGGCCGCAGTGTTCCAGTAGCTAGAGCGATCCCAAGTGTGTGGTTAGAGCGATTCCAAGTGGGGTCGCAATGGCTTAAGTGGCTTACTGGATAGAGATTTATCAAATGAGGCCGCAGTGGCCCAGTTGCTAGGGCGATTCCAAGTGGGGCCGCAGTGGGTTAGTGGATTGAAATATATCAAGTAGGGCCGCAGTGGCCCAGTGGATAGAACAATTCCAAGTGGGGACGTAGCGGCTCAGTGGCTGGAGCAATACCAAGTGGGGCAGCAGTGGCTCAATGAATATAAATATATCAAGTGAGGCCACAGAGGCCCAGTGGCTTGAGAACTGTCAAGTGGGTAACAGTGGCTCTGTGGGTAGAAATATATATATTTTAAAAAATATCAATTCCATAACACCTGAGCGAAGCAATGGCAGGCCGCTTTAGCTTGCTATTACGGCGAAATAATTGTATGTACGTAAAAATGTTAAGACAATTTTTGTAAATAATTTAATCAGCTACTAATAATAATACATTTTGACCATAATTGTATTAGTTTAGCAAGAATTTTTTATTTTTACAGTTACTTTTAGATTTACATTTGAACGTTTGTAATATAAAAAATAATTTTCAAAATAAATCAATGCACAGCGAAACAGGCGCTGTTACAGCAAGTTTATAAATAATTTGTATATAAACGGGGAGAAAATAGGTATGTTGGTAGCGCTTAGTAAGAAATAGTCATTTTACAAAATACTGTTACACTTAGTCCGCACGAATGCGGTGCGTTGTCCTTTAGTCTAATTCTCCAGGCTTAGTTAAGCTTACTATGTACGAGACGGAGGAGTATCCTGCAAGTAGAACTTTAGCAGGGTTTCAGAAAAGGCTGAAGTAACAGTGAATGGAATATATGGCAGCATTTGAAAGGTTAATGTTAAGTTACAGGCAATTTTTTTTATGAGAACGGTGAGATTGAAGTTAAACGTTACAGTCCTTGTCATCTAACAGAGTGAATGTAGTTTCACAGCATTTTATATTAACCAAAAGTTAGAAAGCTTATCGCCCATGGAATTGAAAAATTCTCTAATTTATTTCGGTACTTTTCTTAAGTTGTGACATTATGTTTAATCCGAAGAAAATTTTTTTTAAATTTTTTTTAATGTAATACCGGCTCGGTATGAATTTTATTTGCTATGATATTTTAGAATAATTTAAAGTAGATAACGTTATCTCCTAAAATATATTACGCATTGTTGCAACTCATCTCTTGCTTCCTGCGTTTGATATAAAGTGTCGTATGGTTAGGAACATTAGCGAATGATTACTTATACCGTAATATACGGATCATTTTGCAGTTTACTGTGGATTATTTTTGTGATAACAGGAACAAATCTATCTAGTTAATATTGTTGAAACATTCTCTTTATGTAGCGTAGAAGCATGTAAATTTCTGCAGGAAGTTTGAGTCTAAACCAATATAATGTAGATATTAAAGCTGAAACCTTTCAAAATTAACAGTTTTCTGAAGTACATCTCATAGTGATGATTAATGAATAAATGTGAAAATAAATAATGCTTTCCCGTACAAACAGACACACAATTGGCTTCTGAATAAATATATGGAATACTTACCTTACCAAGTGTTAAAAATTTAATCATAGATATTTTTTTCTATCAGAAGACTGTTGTGAATGTATAGAAGAGCCCTAACTGGGAATCCACACACAACCCCGCCAGCACAACTTTCAGTAATTCAGGACGCCAGGAATTGCGACATTTCACTTCAGCAACCACCGGGCGAGGCCACTTGCAAAAACCCCCTCCACCATCCAGCGACTGGGGACGTGGACGCCTAAACGACGCACCGATATAGGCCACTGTAAGGCAGGGCCCGACATCTTTCCACGTCCGGCCAGCTTCAGGGACGGACAGAAGAATGGGTATTTCCGGTCGTCGCTAGCCCATCTACAAGACGACACAGCCTTCGGCATCAAGATTAATGTGGGGATTGTCCATAGCAGATAATACGTAAAAAGGCGTAGTATCCATAATAATAATATAGTTTAACATAATACATCAGTTCTATAAGCTCTCCGTTACAGTTAATATTACAAAGTTGTATTGTCTGTGTCACATAACATTAAAACCCCTCATTTACAGCAAGATCTACCATCTATCATGCATCTACAAGCTACGACCTCTAAACCCATTAATTTATGATTATGACTGTAAGGCATAATTATTACAAGACGAAGCATAAATAAGAAGCCTTATGTAAATAAAAACTTTAACGTTTGAGATTTCTTACAGTAAGCACCTCGAATCACCTCCTGCAGCATCACTGCTAAAATGGAACTGATTTCCGAAGTTTGTTTCTCCGATGTCATCCGAAAAATAAGATTTTAAATTCGTAATTTCCTCAATAACTGTATTTACACATTGAAAAATTTTTTACTTCTCGGAAAGAGTAGCAATTTTTAATATAAGAGCAAAATTCGCATGGCCTCTGTTCCTTCACACGCTAAGAAATATTATAATATTTCAACAAAATGTCATTATAAGACACATTCCATTTATTGTGCCAATAATGAAATAATTAGCTTAATCATTCACATTGACGTATGTTTCTACTTCACACCTAAGGAAAGTATTAGTAGCAGTAGTAGCGCTAAACCTCTAGGATATAATTTAAGACTCACGTAGGATGAATGTCCTGTAGTTTTCCAAATGATATCTGCAACAAATGATACACCTTATACCTGTGTTTCCGAAATTGTTCTCTGAAGTGAATATGTATGTCAAAACATCCATTTACGTTACTATAAAGTCTACAGTATTCAGAGTCAGGAATATGTCTGTGAACGTTACGCATAAAATAGAACAATGCTAATCGTCTAGGCTAGAGCATTGTTACAATAGCGAGGATGGACATTCGTTTCGGTGAAAAGTCTAGATTTGCCGCTCAAAGAAATGAAAATATTGCAGTCGCGGACATTGAGCTGCGAGATTCTGTAAAAAAAAAATAACAAGCAGGCTGCAATAAAGGTGGACGACTATGAAGAGTGGAGCTGCTTTAAGTGGGATAATCCATTCTGATTATATGAGGAAAGTATATCATCTGTGTTAATTAATGCTAATTAATTTTATTGAGTACTCTTTACAATACGAAACTTTTGAGACAGTTGATTATGTTCGCGAATAAGTAATCATAGATTTCAATGAAGTTAAAATCGCCTAGTGGAACGGGAATAATTATTCGTAATGACACATATCGGTAAAGAAAAAAAAAAAGCAATAAAATTTATTTTTGCTCTTTACGAACGAGCGCAAAGTATTGCAACCTCCAGATGCATTGTTGCTATATGATATTACCGTATATCGCCCCAACACATAGTCACACAACATCGCCAAGATTTCCAGCTCCATGTCTTCACACTAAACCACGACGTGAGTTTGAATGCGACAGTGGGAATGAATAGGAATTTACAAACAATTCGCAGCAGATGTTACAATCGTTTGGTGTCTCTCGTTGTGAAATGGGTATATTTGAAGGTGTTTACAACTGTGAACAGTTTATTTCTCTTTGTAGTGTTTGCACGAGACGAGATGACGAAATATGCTGTACGTTAGTCCGCGAGACATGCCTACGGTGTATCTACGAAGAAAAACCACAAAATTTCCTGGTACAGTAAATAGATGCCAACGCAGTTTACGGATGGGACATGTGATTGTTACTGTCGATGGGTTATCTTCGGTGGAACGGCTATAATGAAAACATGCTATAAATTCTAGATAGTTTAACCAGCGTGATGTGGAGTTTTCCGTCCATATTTGTCAAATAATGAGAAGGCGTACATATTTTAACTGTTATTGAATGCCGTCCTGAGCCCAAAGCGTAAATTATTGTCCTTACACTGGAAGTAATATACCACTGGTCTGTTGAATATCTCAACTCCATGTAAACGGTCGACAACAGCTGAGAATGATTGGCTGCTGGATAAGAAAGATTGGCTGTGGCCGAGTGATAATGTCCATGACTTGTTCATCAAGCGAGATATAGGACGAATATGCAGGCCAAAATAGAAGCGGTGTCTGTCTTGCTTCATGGACCGTGTGCCATGACCACGACTCACCGTTAATAACAACTCCATTGAGAGTCGAGCAGGCACAGTATAAATAAATTAGAAAGAATATTGCATCGAATAGACGTAACAACCGCCAATTTGACTACGCCGCGTCGATGAACAAAGTTAGCACAGGCGATGTCAGCAGATCTTTACAAATAGCGGAGGCTTAAAATCGGCGAGGTGCAGGAGAAAAAAGCGTAGAATGAGAGGTGTAGATTTTCTTTACTACCTGCCACAAAACTAAGTGGTCAGTCGGGGGGGGGGGGGATTATCCTGGGTAGGGATAGGATCTAAGTAAGTCTCAAGGCTGAGCCCCTTACGCCTAGACATGCAGGGAGGATTCTAACTACAAGGGCACATGCTCGCGGCTTTACTGGAATATGGAAAACTTGACCGCGATTGGGGCCAAGTTTATCTCCCATGATAACTTAAACTAAACTACGAGGGAGAGGTAAAAACTCCTCGATTGTAAAGAATTGCAAGATTGCATGCCATTTATGAAGTAGAAAATGATTTCTACTAGAATAGAGGATTGGAAAGGATAATATTAATTGAAAGGGGTTTGAAACACTAGAAGAGAATGATTTCCGGAATAGGGTGTGTATCTTTCGTTTGCTGGCCACGAGAGGTATAACAAGTGTGCAAGCTCTTATAGGATATTCACTGTAAAATGAGCACTTTTGAAAGCCCTGCTTAAGATCTACTTTTATGCACGTTGTGTATTCTTCCGGCTTATATAAGATTAACAGCTTATATAAGATTAACATTGTCATGAGTCTCATCACTTTATTCAAGCGTCGGTAAAGTGAAACTGTGAAATTATTAGAAAAGTAAATATTTTGCAAATCTGCTCATTTTTACACTTCCGTGCATTAAAAAAAAATAGAAAGCGAAATAAAGACGTTAAGATACGGAACTACTTCCCATCCATCGTTACCAACTTTACTGGGCGCATGTCACTCAGGTCGCCCGTTGTAATATATGCAGTTACGGGCAGTTACTTTTTTCTAAGGTTGATTTCAAAAGTGTTCACTTTATCGTGAACAGCCTTTAAATAAACTTGCGCCTAGGTAAAAAAAATATATATATATATATATACATGATGCACTAGGAGGGGGAAATGAGGGTGGGAAGTGAGGGCATTAGAAGGGAAGGGTGACGAGTCTGCCACCGAGTAGACCACTATGCTGAGCAAACAATCGACTCCCCACGGAGATGGCGGCCCCACCGTCGTAACCGTTTGGACATACCCTGGGTACATGTAGCCGGGCGTTGTCTTCTTAGAATATGGTTCCAAGTGAGTGCTGAAGGAAGGGCACGACTCGTCAACCTCCACAACTTCCCTGGCGTAGCAGTTTATGTTGGAGAGTGCCCACGATCCGTAGCAACCGAGATCGTCTGTGGCACCCAATTGGTCCCCAGTCCATAATGCTCATCGTCTGGGTAGTATGGCGCTGGATGATGTGTTCTGGAAGATGTCACTCGCGTAGATATCTTCGAACGCGATTGCGGCTGTTATTGTAATTCAAGTTGAAGTGGGATTCGTCCGAAATCACATGTTGCCACTCTGCATGCCAGTGGAAGTGTTCGTGACTGCATTGTAGTCTGAGGCGTCAGTAGTATAGCACTGTACGTTCTGGGACAGAATTTTAAATGGGGTTTGGATTTTCGGGCGTCGTCATCTTGTTTCGTAACTCTTCGTGCTGTCCTTGACCTTTTACCCTAGTCTCCATAGTGTATGACATTACTAACGCCATCTTGGATGATATCACCACCCAAAAATCTTTGGATTTTCCTCAAAGTTCCCTATATTTTCCTTGAAAACCGTCAAAATTACTCAAATTTCCTTCAAAACTCTCCGTATGTCCATTCAAGTATGCCAAAATTTTCCGCAAATTTAATATTCATTGATTTACCAACTTGCTCATGCATCGGCCGTCTTGCGTAAACTTTGGAAGACACCACCACGAAATCTCGCCCTTATAGAAAACGTGTGAGAATGTGGTTTTACACAATGCTGCGCAAGATGACAAAAAAAAATAGAGGAAATGGTAACCGCAATGAAGGAAATATCCTATAGTGTGTGAGTGATTAAATAGATTTGGGCGCCTCTTAACATCGAGGTCTTGAGAGCTGATGAGGGTGAAGTGAGGCGAGTACGGATCAGCGCCGGAATGAAGGACGGTGGTGGGAGATCCGCGAGAAAACCCGCCGACAAGCAGCATCGTCTGGCATGTTTCCCACTTGCTAAAATCCGGAGGAAACCGGTCGGTGATCGAACCCGGCTCGCCCTGGTGGGAGGCGAACAGTCTAAACGCTCTGCCGTCGTGGCCCCGAAATGACCTATAATTATAAATAAAATAGCTTATTTAATTCTATTATTTAAATGAAAATTTCTCGATTTGTAGACCCGCCACCATATTTTAGCTGGCCTATATCTTCTATACAGCTACCATCTAGTTCTGAGTCCACCATATTTCTCTCTTTATTTTGCCACTAGTGATGTTGATTACGCGATTTAGTTCGACCGCCATTTTATTGTCATATCGTATTGTTTTCGTCTACTGTAGGTTGTCATGTTTAACCTACTTCCGAAGGAAAGAGAGGTGTATGTAATCACGCAGTTGTCTGTCTGGAATGTATGTTCCCCTAATAACTTTTAAACCCGACTACGAAATTCAACCAAACTGGGTACATATAAAGAATTGAATAAAGACATCAGAGATGTATAGTTTTCATCATTTTCAAAATGGTGTCAACTGATAAATGTAGATTACCATATTATATTATAGAAACCAACTATCCGATTCAAACCAAATTTGGACGTTGACAGTGTCTTATATAAGCATTGTATTTAGAAAGCGATTTTATTAATCTGCCATTTTTAAAGGTAGTACAAATTGAAAAATAATAAAGCTTATCCATTAAATCTTGGGAACAATTAAACCGATTTAAAACAAATTTTTGTAAATTTAATACCCTACATGATGTAAGCATTGAGTTTAGAAACCGACAATGTTACTGATCAGCCATTTTGTAAGATCGCGCAATTTGAACAAATAACCTATTTTTCTACGTTGGCAGTGTATGAGATAAGAATTGAGTTTAGAAATAGGAAGTGTTATTGGTACGCCATTTTGAAAGATAGTGCCAATCTAAAAATTAAGTTTTTGTACAATGGCTGATCTAGCAACTTATCAAGGGCGTGCTGGTGGGTGGGAGGGTGGAGGTAAATATTTTTATCTTACGCTAAACAATTTTTTTTACAGTGAGTGTAGTATTCATAGTTAACTTTAATTTAAGATTCACATAATATGAATAACTGCAATAATATAGTCTTAAGCAATAATTTTTTTTTTACGTGTGCGATTATCCGTTATTAATATTAAGTACTTGTTTTAACTTATTTTTCTCTGAAGGGATGCAATATTTAATTGCGAAAACACATTAAACACGAAAGGTAACATTTAATTAGAATTTTAAGGTACATGAATTATAAAAGAGAAAGATTTTACTTACTTACGAAGTTATTTCGTATTAGCGATATGATTATTTCCATAATTTAGATTTTTAACGTAGAAAATAGAGAAAATCCAGTATACATGAGACACTAGCGTTTTCCTATGGCGAAGATTTTTGATTGCCAAACTTCTAACATTCATCTTTCCAAACCGTAGTAGAATAAACCTTAATGTTCCTAACTATTTTTTTTATTAATTTTTGTTCGATTTTTTTACTGTAATGATGTGTGTATGCAGTGATGACTTATTCTTGAGCACGGTGACAATGAGTGACTCATACAGACATAACACATTTAACATCCATGTCATGCCTGGGATTATAAATCAGAACCTCTCATACTGAACGCCAGCGTGCGACTGAGTGCACTACTGTGGTGGTAGGCCTTATTACGCCACAGAGGCTGGCATAATAAAGATTGGAACATAACAATTTTCAAATTATTATATACCTCGTACTTTAACATTTTGGAAACACAGAACTTTTATTTGTCATAACTACTAAAATGACGAAAGGAAACCTTTATAACACCAAACATACGTTTCTTAAACATTCATTTTGGTTTAAAGCAACATTTATCTACTGCGAACCAAACTGCCTCGGAAAAAAAATTTTTACTTTGGTGTAAAGAAAAAACTTTTATTGTGTAGCAATATTAAGTGATTTATGCATAGCAATTTATTAGATCTTCCTGTTCTCTTTAGCAGCTAAATAAATGCTGTATTATACTAAAGTTAGACATAATACAACATTTAGTTGCGGGAACATCATTTAGCAGCCGTGCTAACACTAACACATCAACAGAATATAGTTTTCCATTATAATTCCGTTAGACTTCGTAAACTGATAAATATTCCTTAGTTCGTCACAACATTATAAATGTTACTATAATATGAAACGTTCAAAAAAAGGCTCTAAAATATTTTTTTGGTTGCAAAAGCATTAAACACACAATACGAGTTCAAGGAAACGTTAGTGTTTTAAACAGCAGCGTAATGGACCCAAGACCAGTCGTCACGAGGCAGAACTTCGGACAGGCTTCCAGGGTAAAAACATCTGGAAGAAATCGGAAACCAGTAGATTTTCGAGATGAAACTCAGGGATGTAGGAAACCTTCAACTGCAGTTACAGGCTAAAGCGCAGCGTGATGCTAGACAGGTGCTGGCTTCGCCCCTTCCCACTCCGCAACCAATCACACATTCCGAGATGTGAACCAGAAGCTAACCAACACCTCTGGCCGAGTTATCTGCTACGAACTTCTCAAATTTCTAAATAACGTGTATCTATTGATATTCAATAAACAACAATTCCATATTTTCCCAGATTCATCTCATTTTATCCAGTCCAAAATACAACTTCACGGGTTAGGTGGAGAGGAGGGGGGGCCTTAAGACCCCTTAGTCACCCCCTCCTCTTGTATCCACCACTGCTTTTACATTATATCTCGTGAAGAAACTAACCAAATTTAACCAAATGTGGTACATCACAGTGCATGATGTATGCATTGACTATTAAATATGTTGTTATTAACTAGCAATTTTGGAAGAGTGTGAAACATGAAAAGTAAAGCTATTTGGTTATATCTCGGTAATTACACAACCGATTCCTGGCAAATTCAACATATAACCAATATTATTTTGGGCCATGTTTATATATGCATTTTAATTGTATATGGAATTTATTTTAAAAATGATATATATACACATACATATACGCACTTTTTTTTTTTCAATTCACACCAAATTCGACTTATTGAAATTTTTCTATTGTGTTGCCACATGAAAATAAAGTTTTAATTTTATATATCGGGAAACAATGAACCGATTCCTACCAAATGTTGTACCCAAGTAATATTTATATTTTGCCAGATAATAAGGTTTTGTCATAACTCGGGAAACAATAAACACTTTCCTTCGAAATTTTGCAAAAAAATCATATATATTGGGGTAGGTCATATAAACTTATAGGCTATGTTTTAAGAGAGCCGTGCGCTTATTTTTAAAATAGCGACCATATGAACATTTTAGCCCGGCATGCTTTATGTACAAAAAAATGTAACCAATTTCAACCCAACTTTGCATGCTAGCAGTACATGTGCAAGCATCGAATGAGCGAATATATAAATGAACATTCCCGCCATTTTGGAAGGTGGCAGCAAATGAAAATTAAGTTTTTCTGTCTTGTTTCGGGAAAATGTTATCTGATACCCACCAAATTCTGACGAAAGGTTAATTTTTTAGCTCGTCTAAAATTATGACCTAAGGAGATAGTTACATATTTTCTAAATCACAGCCATGTAAATATTTTATGTCAGTATGCCACTTGTTTCAAACTATTTCAGACGACTAAATACATACGTAACAGTATCTATGACAAGCATAGAGTGTGAAAATAAATCTCCTTTTTGTCCTCCAGTAGTGAAGATACCACACGAGGAAATGGAACATTTTGTTATGTCCCGGACCAATCGACCGATATCCACAGAAATTTTCACAGAACTATAGCTGCAGTAGACAATGTTTCAAGTGCGTCCGGCTTTATTTACACTTTTGCTGCAATATAAAATATTTAGATAATTTTATTATTTCTATTAAACAATAACCAATTTAATACAATCGTACACTGATAGCATCCATTAGAAGCATCAAACATGCATATAGAGTTTTCATTTTGTCGCCTTTTTGTAAGAAAAAACCAGGTGACAAAATTCATTATTTATGTTATATCTCGGAAAACTATCATCAATTTCCCACTAAATGTTTCAAACGTGCGATACTACAGCGGACCATGTAAACTTACAGAGTTTAAGTTGGTCAGAAATTTATTTTCAAAATGGTGCATTATAAATTATTTAGATAATTTGTTATATTTCAGTAGCTATTAGAAGCTTCAGATATGGCTCTACAAAGCCTGTTTTGTACGATATCGCTAAATGAGAAACTAAAGTTATTTACGCCATAGATCGGAAACCAATCAAGCAATTTCCACCAAATTGTGAACACGAGTAGTGATCTAGTATACCATGAAAATTTACATGATTTATGTAACTCATACACTTGGTTCCGAAATAATGTCCCTGTAAATATTTGAAGTCGATAATCCCAGACTATCAAAGTTTATACTACGTCATCAATATTATTATCATCTATTGAGTGGAAAGTAGATTCATTATTTATATTGATTTATTCTTGTTTTATTCCGGTAATTTGTTTTCTTCTTCTGCAGGTCTCCATCTTTGTTAGACGTATGCATTGGGGTTTACTAAATGCCCCCATGCTCCCCCATTACACTACGGCAGACACCATCTTAGAATTCTACAAATTACATATATTTATTTTTAAAAAATTTCATTGTTCACCTTTGTTCCACCCATACCTCCCCTTTCGTTTACACAAGCCATTTGTTAAAACTTTGAGTAAAATGGATAATGTAACAGCTAGTGATGTAGTTAAACTCTTCATTTGCGTAAGTTGTGATTCACGTTCTAACGTAGTGCATGAGGTAGAAATGTTACATTACGTCTCTTTGATCATGAGAAATGGATAATGTAACAGCTAGTGATGTAGTTAAACTCTTCATTTGCGTAAGTTGTGATTCACGTTCTAACGTAGTGCATGAGATAGAAATGATACATTACGTCTCTTTGATCATGAGAAATGGATTGTGTGTTCCTACACGAAAAAAATGAAGGACGCTTCGTGAATTCGGTTTTACTATCGTTTTCAACGACGTACAGTTCGCAAACAATATTTGGTTAAACCATGGACAAGTTGAAGAATTGTGTGAAGAAATTTACGCCATAGTATTCAACTTCATGAGACCCTTTGTAACTGAGAAGGACCAATTGAGTTTAAAGGACATTCATTTTCCTTTGGATGTATACTATTTCCCATTAAATTTAAATTTTTGCATGAAGCCACAAGAAATTACTTTGCTCTCAAAAAAATCCTTGAATTTTAATTTTTAAGAGTATATTAAACACTATAATTTATAAAACAAATTTACACGGCAGTAAAATCACGTTCAGAGAAATCATTAATAAAGTTGCGCTAATGAAGTAAATCTTCTAAAAAATGAAGAGTGTATTGGAGTTGACGAATCTCTTGTAGGATGGAGTGTTTGAATGCTTAATGAACGAATCACTTCATAGTAAAGTAATTTGGAAACGTGTTAGGTGTTGCACTTTACTGAAGTCACAAATATCTCATACGTTGGATGAATACTCAGTGAAGTGGTATCTAGCCGTATTTTATACATGGTAACGTTTTTTTATTACCTCATGGCTTCATGATGTAATTATATTCTTGGTTATCACTTAAATAGAGATGAATAAGTTATAAAGGTTATTGCTTCGGAACATATTCTTTTTATTTCCTTTCTATAACAACCTTGTTCCTCCGTCCGCTCTCACCTCATCCACTCTTCTCGTTTTGCCATGGCCTGCTTTAATAAAACTGCAACATTATTTTTTTTTCATTTTTTTTTGTATAGTTGGCATCGAATGGAGCGGAAGTTGAGAGGTATAACTTCATGCCATGCACTTCCGCTTTCATGCTCGATGTTCAGTTCATCTTCACGATCTTCGAGTACATTTACAGAGCCAACATGTTCACAGTTTTGCATTATTTTTACACTATCTCCGCGTTCGTCTAGGTTGCATCCACGTGGATTATCGGCCTTGTAAGACTGCAGAAATCATACTTGCGTATGAGACTTGCTGTATTACGGTTTCAGCAGCGATTCCACTTTTTACAGGCCTACACACTGAGAAAAAGGTTTTGTTGAATCAAACAAGATTTGTATGTTGCAACCAAATTATTGGTTTGTATAGGGGTATCGAAATATTTTCTTGCTGAAATATTATTTTGTTGTTCGCATTTAGTTGCCCCAAACTATAAGATTTGGTAGGTGCAACCCAAATTTCGTTTGGCTACACGTACAGAAAACAGTTTGGGCCGATGTAAAAAAAATGTTGCTAATTTCGAAAATCACCTGCGTCCGAGCGCTACGCCTCAGTAATCTCAGGTAATGAGACAACTGACGGCGATGCAAAGCTTTTAAATAGATACACTGCAAATATTTGGCAAAGCGTGCAAAAAAATATTTCAAGTTTTACAGCTTTACTTGTCAGTTTCTTGTTGCATTGTTCTATTAATGTGTTCATACGATTGTTAAGCATCAATATATGCACTTACAAACACGGTTATTTACCTAATTGAAACAAAAATACAAACAAGCTCTCGAGCTGTATTTTCGTACCAAGGCAGTTAAATGAGTGACTAAACATATATATATATATATATATATATATATATATATATATATATATATATATATATATATATATATATATATATATATATAGTTGATTCAACAAACTATTTAGGGGCTGTCTTTCTTTACCCCAAAACCGAGATTTTGTTAAATCAAAAAAAAATATTTTCTTAGACTAACAAAAGTAATTTTCTTGCTCTTCAAATTTTGTTTGCTGAACAATATATTATGTTAGAATAACTAAATACATATTTGGCCCTATACAAACAAATATGTTGTACAATTTTCTCTCAGTGCATTTCTGTTGTTTTCGGAGCGCGTGTCTTATGGATTTTCTCCGTTTATCCCAACCTCCCACCAAGAAGAACCGGGTTCGAATCCCGCCGGGGTCACCCGTGGCTTTTCATATGTAGGAATTTTGTCGGACGGTACCGCTGGTCGGCGGGTTTCCTCGGTGATATCCCGTTTCGCCCACCCTAACATTCCAGCTCTGCTCCATATCCACCTCGTTTCACCCTCATCGGCTCTCAGAATTTTATTATTAACAGCCGCCTAAACATCTCCCCTCCTTTGTATTTCTCTCTTCGTGGCTTTTTTCTATTCCTTCTAGCGAAGTTTTTCGAAAATGGAATTTGTTTGTCTCATTTTTTGGTATTTAGATATTGAATTTGTTTCAAGCGGTAATTTTCTTATTTTTTAGAGATTCATGCCAATCATTATTTAACCATAAAAAACAAGGTTGTGTAACAAATACACAGATTTCTCTCACGTAAAACCCAAATTAATTAATTAAGATAAGATTTAAAACAGACCAACGTTTGATCGCCCAATTCATTCATCAATTAATTAACTTAATATTGTTATCACAGGTTCTTGCCCCAGGAAGAGCTAAAAAAAAAGTATTGATCACAGTTTAAGACTAGCGATAGGACGGTATCTAGCTGTGTGAGTTCGTCTAGGTTGCTTCCACGCAGCTTATTGGTCATGAGAGGCTGTATAAACACTACTTGTTTACGAAACTTTCTGTTTAACGGTTTCTGCAGACAAGAGCCTTCGGATACATGATTAAGGTGAAAACTTTCTTTTTAAATAGCTTCAATATTTAATAATGTGCTGTGGCTAATTAATGCACGAGAATATTAATTGTAACAAAATTTTAACTTTTTCCAATATCTCCGAAATCTCACGATTTAACTCATACGTATTTTAACGAGTTGTAACTGAAATACAATTAATACAGCGATTATCAAACCAAACTAATTAATTCTATCTCTGAATACGCATCCTTTAAATAGTTTTAATATGTAATTTTAAAAACAATATAACTGCAAATGAAATGCTTTTCTGCCAAAATCACTATTAAAAACAACACGGATAGGATTTTTGGGTAGTACACTTTTAATGGAAATCTACTTTTACTATTCCTCGGACTTAGTTTTAATGCATTTAAAACTTATGCCAGTTAGTCAAAGTATTTTATTTATTTAAAAAGCGTGTCTTTTGAAAACTGAAAAGTAAACAAACACGTTCATCGCTGTTCACCACTTTATCTTGACAGCTATACGCGATTGGCAAGACAATGTTGGTTACATGCTCAAAAGAAGACAATATGTGTACGTCATCTTTACTCTATAGTTCAGCATTTCCAGATATGCATCTGTCACACTGTTAAATTTTCACCTTCAAATTTATTTGACAATAATATTTTATGAAATAAATACATCACATTTTCCCACCAAATAAATATTGTAAAATAATTATTTTTTAACTTGTTCGAAAATGTGAGACAATTTTATTTTTCACAGCTATAGTGATACTTCGTTTAAAATTTTATTTTCCAAGTGAGCTAAGGTTTTATTCATTGCAGTTCACTACAGGAAGATATTACAAATATTTTCACTTATTTTCTCTGCTATGCGGAATATAATTTTTTTTTTATCACAGGCACATCCTTTACAATGAAATGTAATGCCTCTAGTCCTTAATGATAGAGTTGCAACGTGCCTTTAAACAGCACTCACATTCATTTTCTTCACAATATTTTTTTCACTTCCAGCAGTTGTTCGCCATTGTCAAAGTTTCGTGAAGTCGGAAACGGCCATTCCCGTTATGCATGATACAAATTAGCTAACCCCACCAAACATCGAAACAATTTTAGAACCGGTCGAGATTTCAAAGTGTTTATGGAAACAAAGAGACACCTGAATATTCCACACAGACATGGCGGAAAATAATTACGTTTTTGTGACGTCAGAAACATTTATTTTCCTTGGACCAACTTTTATTTGAAGCAGTTTTTAAGGATAAGTTTGACCGTGTTACAGAATCTTAATCTGCCCATGTGTACTTCTCAGAAGCCTGCAGCCAGTCATAATTTGTCACTTGCGTCTTATTTTTCGTATAGTGTTTTATTTATCAAAGCGATTCCGATTTTGAACAGCAATTCAATCTTACATTTTAATCTCGTCAGAATTAACATGCAAATGCCGTTTAAAAAGCACATATTTCAAATAGTAGGCCTACTTTTGTGGTACTTTTTTGAGTTGTGCATATCCTCTCAATTTGAGGCCTTGACGTGAATGCATTCTTGTGCAAGTTGATTTTCCACATTATCTTCTGTTTCGAACATATTAGAAGTAGCAATGTTAGTTTACTTTTTGGTTTAGTTTTAAATTAATTAAGATTTAACTAATATACCTCTCTTTTAATTTACACAAATATTATTTCATTTACCACAGGTTTCAATTTGTTTGAAATTTATTTGTGATTAAAGAGAAGCAGAACATTTGTATCTATTAATAATACAATTTTGAAAATATTTTTATATTTATAGATTAAAAATCAGAACATTATCTATTAATAATACAATTTTGAAATTATTTTTAATATTTATAAACGCAAAATAAGAAATATAATTATGTATTTTTACACCCCGTTTCTTGTGTAACCAAAAGTTTTTTAATATATATTTTATTTCGTTGACACCAATACGATAAATAAGAATTTTTAGTTAGTGTCACGGATATTGGTTGCTTTTCATTAGTACTTTGTTATTGTAAGATAGTTTAAATATAAATTACGTTAACATTAATATACACTGGTTAGATTAATAACACTATGACATATCAGAATCCTTATCAGATATGTACCCAAGATTGATATCCGCATACGTACCACCTTTTTCATGAGTCGTAAAGACTAAAACACACGAATCCTTTTTGCATTGATGCCCCCGTCATTGTTGCCGATCGCAATGGGCCCGCGAAAGATGTGGGATAAACAAAACCATTGAGCTGAAAGCAATTTGTAACTCTATTCACAGCGGCAGCTGCTTTTTTTTTTTTATTTGCTCTTGGAAATCCAGACAATTACTATGCAAAACAAACCAGTGGCGGATTAAGTACGGTGCGCATTGTTCTCTACGAGGGATAAAATTTATCCGCCACTTCGCAGCCAGTAAGCGCGACAAAACAAACTTAAATAACGTCCGTACTGATGAATTGAATCGTCGATGTGTCAACACTACGCCTCTTGCTCGATTCGAGAGGCTATGTAACCACGTGGTCGACATTATTGCCGTGTAGTATCGGAATGAAAACGCTTGTTGTTTGTGTTTGAATGTATCGACCATCTAAATCTGAACAAAATTCTGCCTCTCAAGCATCTTAATCAATTCGCGTTTGCCTTAAAAAAAAAACTGATTAATTTTAGTGTAGTACACTAATGCTGTTCACGGTAAAATGAGCACTTTTGGACTCCCTGCTTAAGATCTACTTGTACACCTTTGTGTATTCCTCCGCCTTATGTAATATTAATATTGCCATGGGCCTCATCACTTTATTCATGCGTCGGTCAGGTGAAACTGTAGAATTATTAGAGAAGTAAGTGTATTGCAAATCAGTTAATTTTAACACTTTGATGCGTTAAAAAAAACAGGAAGCTAAAGCAATAATTTAAGTTATCACAAATGGTTACTCTAACAATTTATATTCGACGTTGAGATATAGAACTACTTTCCCCTTCATCGTTGCCAACTTTACTAGGTGCATGTCACTTGGTGCACCCAATAAAATATATGAAGTTAGTGGCAGTGACTTTTTTCTAAGGTTGATTTCAAAAGTGCTCACTTATCGTGAACAGCATTTACCAAGTACACCTAAACTAAACTAGGTTAGTAACTCAATAAGCACTTCCTCAAAATGTCAGGTCTGGTCATTCGCCTATTCTCTAATCATGGTGTGAGGCATGGTGGCTGAGCGGTTAGCCTGCTCGCCTCCCACCAAGGCGAACCGGGTCTATCCCCGGCCTGTTCACTTCGCGGATTTTCACTCGTGGGAATCGTGCCAGACGATGCCGCTGGTCGCGACTTTTCTCGGAGATCTCCCGTTTCCCCCCGTACTTTCATTCCGGCGCAGCTCCACACTCATCTCACTTCACCCTCATCGGCTCTCAAGGCCTCGCTGTTAAGAACCTCCCAAATCTCTTCAGTCACTCCCTTCACTGTAAGCATAGTTATCTGGCTGCCTTTATGGTTGAGAACATAAAACAGTCTAAGTCACGTGTGTTACTGAAAAGTTATTTAAAACAATTAATGTTTTTTTAACTCTCTAAATCTTAATTTTTGTGTATTGTATTTATTAATAACAATCAAATAGATGAACATGCCTCAGTTGTAATGTTACGCAGGTGCGAAGCGCAAAGTAAATACGTCAAATATAAATTTTTTTAACATACACTAAACTATGGGAACACCGCTTGAGTCATTTATGGCAGCTCGGAAAGATTAGATTGATATGTCAAAGGAATTTAAATCGTCTAGCATAACTGTTGTGCCAGAAATCTCTATACAGAATGGGACAGAATTCGACCTACAAACTTCGTGAAATAATTCTTTATGTAAAATCAAGTGGGGACTATAATGGTCACGCCTTAACATAAAAGAAAGGGAAATGTGAGCATTCGAAAACCAAGATTTTTAATAAAAGAATTTTTTAAATATAGACTATTCGTGGTTAAAGTGAGCACTTTTTAAGGCGCTCCCAATGGGCATTAGCCACTAATAAATGTATTCTATTGCAGTATCTGGTGTTAAATTTTAAAAGTGATTATATGTGCATGCTCTATTTATTAGTCTCATGGCAATCTTTCTATTTAAAAGTGACAGAAATGTACAAACTGGCTGAGAGGAAAAATTTAGCGGGGACTTAAAAAGTGCTGAATTTACCGTGAATAGCCTAAATATGAAACAAAGTTAAATATCACTACTTGCCGCTACCTGAAACTACTTGCGACTACCCGTGACCACCTGCGACTACCCGTGACAACCTGCGACTACCTGTGACAACCTGCGACTACCCCGTGACCTCATATGACTACCCGTGACTACCTGCGACTACCCGTGACAACCTGCGACTACTCGTGACCACCTGCGACTACCCGTGACCACCTGTGACTACCCGTGATAACCTGCGACTACCCGTGACTACCTGCGACTACTCGTGACAACCGACGACTACCCGTGAAAACCTACGGTTACCCGTGACTACCTGCGTATTTTTTATATTAAGATGCACAATTTCTTCTAACGTTGTTTCATTTTATCTTCAATGGTTTTGGTAGAGCATGCTTAGAATGCAGCCAAGTAGCTCATTTTTCTCCGACTTGTTCTAGCAATTTTTAAATTTCTGAAGGGAATGTTTTAATTAAACATAACCTATGCCCATTTGGAAGAATGTGCCTTTCTTACAGTGAAAAAATTATAAGATTCCGCCCTGAAGTTTCCGAGATTACCCGAGACATGTAAACAAATAAACTCACATCACCTATTTATAATATTAGTATAGATATTTAAATGAAAATGGAAAGTTTAAATTTTTTTGTTATTTTCAAGTAAGATACTTCTTGTTCTCTACAAAAATTTAACTAATTTATGTTTCGATGTACTGACTATTCGGGATTTTTTCACACTTTTTGAATCAAACGAAAAAAAAAAAAATCACCCCATGTATGACGTTTTTAGTTCTTGCCTGAATATTCACTGTATCAGAAACATTTTATACCTCTTTTTGCGTAAAAGTATATTGTTTTCCTTAAGTTGTAATATTAACGTGTAGTTTTTTTTTATAAATTTTGGTATTTTAATTGTAGTAAATATGTATAAAAACAGCGAGAAAACACGTGTGTTGGTAGCGTCTGGTAAGAAATATTTTTTCAGTCAAAACATTATTACAACTGAGTGCGCACGGATTCGGTGTGTTACCCTTCGCTGCAATTTTCTAGACTTAATTAAGTTTAGATTGCAAAAGGAGGAGGAATATTTTAGAAGTAGCAGGGCTTAAGAAATGTGTGAAGAAACTGTGAATGGATTATAAATTTAAAAAACTGGCTATAATCATACAGTAGTTGATAAATTAATGTCACCTCATTATGGAATACATCATTTGCAGTGTTTTTATTTTTTATTTTTTTTTTGCAGTCACTGCAGACTTACCATTGTTGTATCCACTGCACGAGATCACCATGCATGCGGAAACCATTGCAGAAACTCACTTCGTTTTGATAAATATGCGTTCCTCTGCCCCGCATATAGCCTGTTCTCCCCCGAGCTGGCTTCACTCCCACTCGACTAGGACCTCTCCAGATGTTTACTATCTGCAGTCTCCTTGGCATTGATGATAGTTTGGTCTTAAAGGTTGTTCAGAATAAAGTGAGCACATTTGAAATCAACCTTTGAAAAAAGGCACTGCCCCTGCCTCTATATATATATATATATATATATATATATATATATATATATATATATATATATATATATATATAGTAACGGGCGCACTGAGGTACATGCACACAGTTAAGTTGATAACGATGGATCGAAAGTTGTTCCATATCTTAACGTCGAATAAAAAGTTTTAGGTAACCATTTGTGATAAATTAAATTATTTCTTTCCCTTTCTGCTTTTTTTAATGCATAGAAGTGTAAAATTGGGCAGATATTAAAAAAATTGACTTTCTTAATAATTTTACAATGTCACTTCACCGACTCATGAATAAAGTGCTGAGGCCCGTGGCAATGTTACTCTTACATGAGGCGGAAAATGACACAACGTTCATACAAGTAGATATTAAGCAGTGCTTTCAAAAGTGCTCATTTTACCGTGAAAAGCCTCTATAGGCTGGAGTTCCCGATGATATAGAACAATTTTCGGAGTAAATTCATTGAATTTTTTCTTCATTTTCGATGTTTAAAAAAAATTGTTTAAAATATCGATGTTCAAATGCTAATATCTCTCCTAATATTTAGTTTAGGTAGAAATAGTCTCATATACACTGTCTGACATTAAAAGTAGTGTACCACAAAGAAACGGTGGAACAACCACGAGACGAGTAATAGTGACAGTACTGGATGGTATGCCTTCGAACCTGTGTTGGAGTGTTTTCGTTTGATCTCACACCCGGCAGTGGCACTGCAGTCAATGATCACTGATCGTGGACACTGTCATGTAGTCGAAGCCCCATTAGCGCGAGAAACACTAGACCATGCCAAGTAAGGGCACGCAGTGAATATGAATGCTGGGAAGACGCCAACGACGTAGCTTTCAGAGTCGACGGACTTCGCGAGAGGACTCATGGTGGAGTTGAACCCCGCCGGGTCGTCATATCGCCATATAGCCCACCATACGGATCGTTCGGACCATACTATCCGACGCTGTTGGTAGCAGTGGATACGTGAAGGCACCCGCGCAAAGAGGACTCGCTCAGGACGGAAGAGATCAACTACGAGTCTAATGCCCGGTTGCACCATCGTGGTTCGAAACTCAATCCGAGATCGGATATAAGATCGACACAGAAAACAGTTGCGCCAGTCGAGATCAGAGATGGACTGGAGATCGAGATGAATTTCTATTCGAACCGCCCAAGTTGGCGGTTCGAAATCTCGATCTGAGATCAGTTGCTATCGTCGACAAATGTAGTTCGAAAATACGTCAACAGATTGAAATACGATCGATTGTTTTCGTGGGAGATTAAAATAACATTATACGCACTTGAATATTATTCAGTAAAATTCGTACAACAATAATTCACCTAAAACAGACAAATCATCGCATATAAAGTTCGATCTATAGAGCATAATACTCCTACATCCATGACGTCATATATTACGAACCAACAGCAAAATTTGTTTCATACTTAATATCGATCTCTCACTTTGGAGCTAAGATAGACGAATCGGAGGTCCAGAATCATGAAATTTCGTTGGTACAGCGCTTTTGCATTTGAACCAAGGTCAAACTTGATTCTGGTTCGGAACTAGGGTCATTCGATCTCGGATTGGGGAAGATGTTGGTGCAACCGAGCATTAGAGTATCAACTGGTCGTGCACCAAGCGCGGAGTGATCCAATGACGACCCAGTCCACGATACTGGCCAATGCTGTGTCTCTTGTGATATCACGGACCTTTTCCAGATACCTTACGGAGGTGAATCTGCTATCCCCGCGCCCATCACATGTGTCGACATTAGTCCTACCAAGTCCGTCTGCATGTGGTGGCAGACCAGAGCAATATGAAATGGCACAGACCGGCGATGTGTGGGGTTTAGTGACGAGTGCCGCTTCGTCAAGGGGACTGTTGATGATCGTCACATTCCAAACTTCTCTACCTAGCAGAACACTTCCCTCTTTGAATGCGTTATGAACTGGGGAACAATCGGCTCTCGCCGTGTTACATTTAACATTGGCGGCCCAGCGGTGTGCGAATGAGATTCCGTGTCTCCGTCTGCTCCCATTACTGGCCGGAATTCCAGGTGGATATTCCAGCTGGACAACGCCCGACCGCAAACTTCACGGGTCGCCCAAGACTGCCCCCCGTCGTGTCCAAGCACTACCATGGCCTGCCCGCTCCCCTGACCTGTATCCAACCCAGTATGTGAGGGGCCAGTTGAAACGCCAGCTAGCACCGGGCCACAGTATCCGGTGCTTACGCCTAGGCTACAATCACCATAGCGTTCCCGTAACAAAATAACAGTGGCGTTACCATGGAAGTAGACCTAAAAAAAAAAAAAAAAAAAAAGACTGGCTGTAGATTTATCGCAGATTTTTACAAACAGTATATTGGCTAAACTGGTATTTATTTTGGTTTATCTACTTGTAATGAAAAAATGTTTCGCGGAAATCGTGTTTCGGGATATTTAAATTGTAGTATACATGTTAATAATTACGTTGACTATTTAAATAAACTGAAATTGGAATTGTACCGCCAAGTTCATTTAATAACCATGTTCCTGTTATAAGCTTGCACTGCACTAACTCTCATGGTTGGAAACGTTGTCTCTTGCCTGGCCGACGTAGAACTCGGCGTAAGAGAATTGAAAATATCCAATCCTCTTTACGGCGCTACCGCGAGCAGGTTTGTGTTGTAGCTGGTCCCATATACAAGTGTGGGTTCGATTTTTTGTTTTTTTTTTTTTTTTTTTTGCTTACGGTGGTTGTAGCCGGGCCTTTAGAACGTACCGTACAACAACTGCGGGTGGCCTCAGAACAACGCCCAATGTCTGCTGTACTTGATGCAAAGCCATGTTGCGACGTGTATCGCAGTCCGAGTGATCATCGCGCACTTTTGAAGATGGCTGGACGGTGTGCCGGCAGAGATTCATGCGTAAATTTCCCGCTGATCTGCTTTCGTGATTACGTGTAGCACTCTTATTTATCGCCACCTCTATAAGGTTTAAGTACCATCCGATGAATCCTTCTGTCTGCGCTACTTTTGGTGTCCGACATTGAATTTACCACTTGATTTGGCGTAGAGACCCTGTCACACCGTCAAATTTTGGCCGTCAATTATATTTGACAATAAAATTGGAAGACAAAATACTGCCATTAAATTTCTCCTTCCAACAAATTTTATCAAATAATCTAGAATGTGTTTGAAAATGTGTCACACTGAAATTTTTTTTTTACGGTGGGTAATATAATTTTAATTATTATTTAAAAATATTTTCTTAGTGAGAAATTGATATTGTTTTTCCGTGCAGACTGTTACAGGAAGAAATGTAAGAAATGTAATTTATTTTCGCTTCTTTACTAAATTAAAATTGTATATATCGGAGATGTTTCCTGTACAACAAAATTTAATACCTCTGTGTTCGTAATGTTATGTGTAATATTAACTTAAAATAGCATTCATGCCCAGACAGTTTCTACGTAAATTAATTATCTTCATAACCTACTTCGTTCTCAACAATTGTTCGTTATTTTTAAGTTTCTTGGCTGAAAACGTCAAATATCATATAAGTTTTAGAACCAGTCCAATCTTCAAATATTTGATAGAAACTGATGCCATCCAACTTATTCCGGCAAATATAATAGAGTTCGTGATGTTATGATGACGTCATAACTGTCCAGTTAATTTGATCAAACTTATTGGAAGCAGTTTGAGGGACAAATTTGACAGTGTGACAGAGGCCTAAAGCAATCGCCTCACGAATATTGTCGGGCGGATGCTGCCCCATTCTGTATACTAGTTTGTCGCGCAGTGTATTCGTTTGAATTATTCGATCAAATTCGTGTGAGTGTGGCGTAATATTAAATATCCTGGCTGCAAAACGAAAGTCCCTTACAGCCTCCCATAGCCATGCGCGTACTGAAATGAGACTCTTTCAACTTGATGTGATTCTAGTAAGTTAACTTTTCCCTTTGTAGCACTCCTCGTAATATTGCCGCGAGGAAAATCAGTGCAGATATTTTATAGCGTGAAGCTCAGGTGTAATAAACGGATTTTAGGTAGAGTCGTTGTGTCTGGACCGATCTACGTAGTCTAAAAAGAGAGTTACAGATTCACCTATAATAAAAATAAAAAAATTTGATGGTATCCCCGTAATGAAGAAACAGCCCTTCCTTATCTAAGTATGCTGATATGCTATGTTTTCATATCGTGAAGGTAAGATGAAAAACAATATTCTGTCATTTAAAAGTCATAACTATCAGTGTTTCATGAAATCAACATTATTTTACAATTTCCCCGGGTGTCCTTTAATTTTGAGCCTTATGGTTAATGCGAACAGTGACAGAGAGCTTTGCAGTTATTTGTAACATATTCTAATATTCTAGCCTTAACGGCATATTTTCTTAGGGATAAACTATTTGTAACTTTAATCTTAGTGATACTAGGAATTGTATAAATATATTTAGAATAGGCCCGACTAAAAAAAAAAATAGCTAAAAACGCAATTATTTGTGGAGTTCGATTTTGCTTAGGCATAAAATTTCGTTTATGATGTCAGAAGATGTGAAATGGGCTAAGCATAATAAAATTAATACACCACTGGATAGCTGCTTACGTAGTGAGTGTGGACGGAAATGTCTTCGAAGCAATACTGAATGTAGCCACATATATTGTGTTAATATCCGGTGTTAATTGAACTATTTTTAAATGAAGCTCAGTAAAATGTCACTGCTCATTTACTGGCATGCAAACTTGAAGAAGGGCCCTGTTTAAACGTTGAGTTAAAAGTGTTAGGTAAACTTTGCCCAGTATTGAAGTTATTTATTTTCTTTGTGTTGTTTAAATTTATGTAAATATATGGATGAGCAAATATATAAAATATTCACTCTTCTAAAAAATTTTGCAGTCACATTTGTCTGAGGCACGACTGATGCACGTTATCAGGTATAGTGCAATGTCAGGTTTACATAAGGTGGAAGAATAAATTATGTTTGTCCAAGCAGATCTAACGCAGGTCCTTCAAAAGTGCTCAGTCTACCATAAATTATCAATACTCATATACTATTGGTTTTTATGTCACTGGGACAAGCACACAGACGACATAAGTGATCTGTAGATTGCACTTTTAAAAGCATTTTTATCACAGTAACAGTCCGAAGTGTGGCTACACTATCGGCAAATATTGCACTCTAATAATATTTATTGACTTGAGAATAAGGGGAATGTGGATAACGGACATGTAACTCTACCGAATCGACGAAACCCGCGAAGCCTTAATTGAAACAGACTGTCCCAAACTGCCACGTTTTAAAATGTACGTGACGTGGAAACATTTCGCTGTAACTGGGACGTATACATCTATTAGCGTTGGAACACAAGCACGTAGGTATGTTTTAAACCAAAAGCGCGTGAGTGCTGGGTTGTTAAATTTATCACTCAGGTGAAAGCAGGCAACAATTATTTACACTGGATGTTCCAGAATGTCAATTAATACTAAATTGAACGCGATGACTGCAGGTACAGTTTATCGCCGTGCGTGGTAGTTTGGAACGAACAACCATTTGTAATTTGCGCGTGTGATGACAGCATCGTCTAGTTCTGCAGATCTATTGCACTATATAGAAGTCTCAAGGATGTTTCTTAGCACAGTAGGTTTCCTCTTGTACGCACTGGCTCTGACTAATGCAGTTGTCCAATTGTATCACTTCGCTTATAAACTTTCTAAACCAGTTCCGTGCATAAGTATTGTTCCTTGCAGTTAATTCCGAGAAACATCGCATAAATATTACGTTCACAATAAACAGTCTTGAACCCGAACTTTCTAACTTATTTGCTCGAGAAAAAAAGAATTAATTATTCTTTTATTTCGGGTAATCTGCTTCTTCCCCCCCCCCCCCCACCTCCCTCCGTACCTACCAGCTTTTTTAAATTTTAGACACCACACACCTTATATCTCGGCACTTAAGAAAAGTCGTTATGTTGTCTCTCTCATAATATAAAATAAGGCAAAACATTTGTTATGTCCAATGCTGTACCTCGGTTACCAAGTCATAACTCGAGAAACATTCAACATATATATATATTTTTTAAAACAAAATAGTTGGCAAACTTTCAGCCATTTTTAAGAAAGTGACACACAAAATTCTTCAATCATACATGATAACATAAAAACCATTCGGCTATTTCATAGTTCTGAACATACTTAGTTACGCTATAAAAGTAAACCATAAAACCAAATTATTGATTGCCTCTTGGTTTTCCTACTTTCAGTTAATTGCGATGTCCTCGTGTACATGTATATCGCATTCAGTTTATTGTTATTTGTTTACTTAGTAGTTCTCTGTTGGAGCTCTTTGTCTTCTATGAGCTGTGCCCCCCTCTTTTGTTTAACACAGTAAAACCAAAACACCGAAAATTCTTTTCAGCTCCTACTAGTACCTCAAGAAACGACACTGAATTTCAGTATCCAGTGTTTTGAGCGCTTGGTAGTTTGTTAAAACAATGCACGCCCGTGCTTTAGATTACACGAAACCCCAGTGAACAAATATTACCTAAGTGAATATAAGTTTTTTATATATTTTTTCTTCACGTTGGCATGAAAAATGTTGTGATTTTCTAATTGTCTTATCTGTATGCTTTTACGAATAAAGATGTATCCAGAGGTAGGTGAGAAGGGCATCAGATACCGCCTCTCAAATGAAAATGTCACAATAATATTTATATTTTAAGCTTTATTTATGTTTTTAATTTACACGCACAAGTGTGTCTGTGTCAGTATTAGTACACTTTATCAACATCCCTATTTTTTTTTTAGCTTCCCTGCAAACTATTCTAGCTAAGCCAGTAGTGTCCATATTCACTCTTAACCCTTTGAGGACAGCACGAATTTACTAGCACTGAGGACGAGTTTGGAGTGAGCTGCCTATGTTCCACACTACAGCAATATAATTTTGGTTGGTCTCCGTACTTCCACCCACCGCTGTCCTATCGGTCCTGGCTACACTGGACACGCCTACTGTACTCTGCAATGTTTATTATTGGCTGGCCTTTGACCAATGAATTCACGCGTTGTCTGTGTACCCAATTAATTTATCGCGATAGAAGTAACAAGTTTAAAAATCCATTGTGTTCGTATGAATTGTTTCTACAAACTGAAATGTCGACTAGTTCTCATTTTTTACTCAGATTCCAATAAAGTCTAGCGAAATAGTAAAACTATGAAAGTGTGAGCTGTGTCTTCAAGAGCAAATAAATTTCCATATAAACGTAGCCCCCGGTATATATACGTGCATACTCCTCAAAGGGTTGAAACAGCTTTCTTCCCGAGAAAGAAAATCTTCACACGACCCTAGATGTAAAAGTTGCAACAAAGGTCGTGGCAATGATGCGTTTTTTTTTTGCTACTTGTGCAGGCTGGGAAGACGGCCATCCTTCTTCATATTCCTCGCCATCGAGTGCTTCTTTGGCGTGGCGACTGCGTTCGCCCGGGACTTCATCACGTGGATGTTGCTCCGTGCGGGGGTGGGCTTCACCGTGCCCGCCATACTGGCGTCGCCCTACGTCCTCGGTGAGTTGCATTCGTTGCCGAGCTACGGGACCACCATCGCCCGTAATCGACCTACGTCGTACATTACCGAGTCCTTTGAAAGAGAGGCCCCGTGGGACGTGTGTGCGTGTAACGGAGCGAGGGAATGAGGAAACACAGTCCGGTGTGGCAACAAAGTACCTAGAGTGGGTGCTGGGCGTGGCCGCCATTGACCTCGAGGCAGGTGTCCAGGCGACACCAAAAGTTGTGAAAGGCGCGGGCGAGAACATGCTGCGGGATGACGTAGACAGCTGTGATAATGTTGGTCTGGAGTTCTTCGGGTTGTTCCTGTACACCTGTCTCTTTAGAGCGTCTTGAATCACTGTTTTGACGATTTACTCTATATGTTGTCACACATTTACTCATTCCCTCGCTCCGTTACACACATGTGTCACGGCGCCTCTTTTAACGGACTCGCCCTGTCTGAGTAATTCTTTGGAAAGTTAGTTTCCAATTTTTTTGTAACCCTACGGCCCTACAGCTGAGTGAGTTAGTGAAGAGATTTGCGCGGCTCTTAACATCGAGGTCTTGAGAGCCGATGTGGATGAAGTGAACCGGAATGAAAGGGTGGGGAAAATGGGAAATCCCCGGGGATACCCGCTGACCAGGGGTATCGTCCGGCACGATTCTCATAAGAAAAAAATCTGGAGTGAACTGGCCGGGGATTGAGCCTGGTTCGCCTTGGTGGGAGACAAGCAGTCTAACCGCTCAGCCACAGTGGCTCCTCCCACAGCGTAAGTACAGTTTTTGTACAACACATTTTTTTATGAAATTTAATAAATTGTGTGTGTATCTCCATAGGTATAATTAATAGAACACATAAAATATTAAGCTTTCGTAAAATTTCCTCTAATTCACTTATAGATAACTACTTTCAAATTAAATCTTTGTAAAATTACAGAAGTTTTTGCAGTGTAGGGCGTTTATGATAGTGTCATGACAGCTATGCAGTATACAAGTTATGAGTTGCAATAGTGAATTGCATTTTTGCAACTAGGACTGTGTAAAACCACGTGGATTAAAATGAAGTTAGTTTACTGAAAAAAAAAAAAATCTTAGTGGCCATATTTTTATGCAAATGTGATACATTCAAATTGCTTTGCGTATTTAAAAAAAAAATTCAGTTTTTTAAAAAGCTAAATGTTGACGAACGTTTGCGTCACGGTTCGAATAATTGCTTTTGATAGTTGTGCGTACAAGTCGTGATCCATTATTCGGGACAAACTACGAAGACGGATTTTAGTCCACGGTCTATGGATTAATGAGTTAAATTTAATTCTACTAGGTTGCGTTTTTAAAACATTTTTTGCTGTACTTTTACAAGAAAAATCCTCAGGAAACTTGCTAGGAAAAAAATTTGTATCCACGACTACAGGAAGTTTTCTCTTGTAAGAAATACAACACATTTATCTGTAACATTACAAAATATAGCCTTGTATTTCAACTTAAATGTTTGACAACTATAAATTGATTATTAATGCACTAGAAAACAGCTGTAAGAAGTCAATTAGACTGAAAAGAAGAAAAGTATCAACTATATTAATAAAAGTAATTACAACCCATTGGCGGCACCGAGAGTCGAACCAGCAACTCCTGAATAACAACCACAATCGCATATTACCACACGACCACGTAATCTTACAACATGTGAGTAACGTTGGATTATGTCGTACAAATATTCATTAACTCGAACAAAAATAAATTATGAAACTCCATGGGAACAATCGATGTCAGCGATTTTGGAAACTCCTGCACTTCAGAATAACGTTAAACGTCTGCAGGAGAATTTTGCTCTTGCACAGTAGTAGTTCTCTAGCTTGTAACTTCAAAATAAATACTTTCTCGCATGCTTGCACCGAGACAACATTTGTTGGATTTTATACGTAAAAAAAATGTATTATATGTTCGTTTGGTTACGGATTTTATTGGGCAGGGTAAATACTCGTAGCCGCATAAATCGTATGAACCTAAACTTCGCAAGAAAGTGGAGCTTCTAACACTCGAAATAAAATTATGGGAAACAACACCTATACCCTTCCGCCCTCCTTCTCCTCCATCCCTAAATGAAATTATTATTATTATTATTATTCAGCAGCACATAATTTGTGGGCACATTCTTTTGTTTAAGTGAAATACTTAAAACAAAATTATATTTGAGTTCGAGAAATAAAGTAATTCCTGTTCAATAAAAATTTGTTTTGACTCCCATGGCGTTTATCACAATTATCTTACGACAAGGGTATCATTATATTAACAAGTCCAGCGACCTGGAACACCAAAGCCTATTTATTCAGACAAGGGCAGTGCAAGCCCACTATCGCTATAGACAAGCTTGCTAGCAACTTGTAAGTGGTGCCGAACTTTCCAAACTGTAGGCCAAACAATAGGATATTCCTTAGCTCGCAGTTATAGTTTTGCTCTTGGTACCTTCCCTGAGTCCCATGCTGTCAACACACGACTGAGAACGCTTCAATTTAAATAATTGATGCACCTCTTCGCCTCTGTATAGTTACTGTTCTATGACGAAAAAAAGCCCGAGCACACGAGTCTTGAATTTCGGATCACCATTCTCGGTTCCCATTCCACGCCCTGCAGGTACAGAGTTATTTATTGCCGCGCTTTATGTAGATTCTTTCCTTGTTCCCTTGTTTAACATTCATGGTTTTCAGTCCCTCTGTGAACCTACACTAATGACTATTTTTCTCTTCAGTTTAATTAATTTCGTATGTCCTCGAACACAAATCCCTTTTGTTGAATTATCTCCATTTCTTGGAATATTTCTAAACTTTCCATATACTCTTCAACTTTCAGAGTTAATTTATTCTAAGGAAATATAATTTTAGAATAGACCTCATTTACTGTGCTGAACAATGAAATATAAAGATTGATTAACTTACGCCATCATCACTTTATTGTATTTGCTGCCTCGCATAATTTTCTGTTTATCAACTCGTTCGCCATTGTTTTATCTTCTTTTTTATCGTGTCGAGGCTTGTTTGTGACATAATTCCTTAATTTTTTATATTTTTATGAATTAATTTTATCCGTGCCAGATGCCAGGGAAGTTGGAATTTTATTTATCTGTTTCGTAACTGTATAATTTGCTTTCTTCGGGAAATTCTGTATTTATTTTCATCACATTTTATAAGCTAATTTTCGAATATCGGCTTACTTGTATGCCGTATTTAGTTTTTAATATCAGTCTCTAGATCTATAATATTGTTTCATCATTCCGTGGTTTGTTTTGCATAGTTATAATATATGCAAATAAATTCGTTATTACATTTATAATTCATATTGGGTTCATTTTAGTAACCAATATAGCCTATGTAAATTAAAAATTAAGTTCTGAATGTTGCTACATTACAGTAGATAAGTAAATAGAATTGTATACAAACACGTGACGTCTTCGAGTAAACGCGTTAAACTTTAAAATAAGCAAACAAAAATAACGAGAATTATAACATAAATCGAGCTAAGATTTCACAGTAGACAAGATATATTTAAAATTATTATTCGCGCAATTTTAATAAACTTCACTTATGGAAAAGATATACTTTATTTTTAAACTTATTGATATTGCTTGAAATCATTCTATAACCTACACTTTTGCATTACTCCTACCAGGCTTATTGCAAACGATGGTGATAGCATGAATCTACGAAAAGATAATCATAAACTCTTGCCTTATAATCGATTCGAAAGCTTTAATTGTTATTATCTATGAAGTATAAAGATTCATATGTTTTGCGATAAGTAAGCCGGAAAATCACATTTCGCGGGTGCAGAAAACAATTAAATAAATATTCCGTAGAAATTTAGTGTGTTGATTTCAACATTGGCTGCCTCCTAGGCTTTCCTCATATTAGGCAATCCGGTAATTTCGTAATAAGAGTCACACACCATGCGTCGTCTGTGATCTGCTCCATATAGACTTTCCTCGGTCTACATTTGGAGTTCTTCTACTTCTACACCCTTAGAGATGGCACAGTGATAAAAGCGCTAGCCTCGCATATGGGAAGACCCGAGTTCTAGTAACAGCATGGTAACATTGATTTTGTCGCTTTTCATGGATTTACAAAATCACTGCAGGCAAACGTTGGATCACTGAACACAGCTCATGACCGAATACTTCTCATTTCTTGCTTGTTCGATAAACTTGCTCAGTAGGCGACGAGATGTTAAGATCTACTGATATTCTTCTTTTATAGTTTTGGCAAGTAGTCGAGCTAAATACTGTGTTATATCCTCTTGTCCTGTCTTCCCTCGGATACATTCTGTGGAAAATAAACGTCTTGTGTAACGCAGATGTGTATAAGGGATTTAACAGGTGCTATACTAAACACCACTTCAATACCAAAGCAAGAGGAATAAAACGCAGTAACTGAAAAACAGCTTCCACGTTCAACTTTCACATATTTAGCAACTCCCATATTTTACGCTCATGTACACATTATAACCCATGAAGCTAAATACTCGCAAGATAACAGCCAATGTTAATATTTTCCCCTGCATTATTTAAAGACATGAAAATAGAAACTGTTCCCTTATGAATCCCTACAAGTTATTCGTAAGCGCTCTTGCGTTATATGCAGTACGTGTATACTCTGTACTTGTTTTCTAGCCCTCATGTAACCACTACAGTATTCTCGGCCCTGAGTGGTTCATTATACCTCCCGCATGTAACTGGCTAGGTATCTTATTTAAGGAAGGGAACTTTCCATTTTTTACTCAGGCGATACCTATACAAACACACTCGTTGCTCTTATCTAAGTAGAAACCCTTTTTTACTGCATCCAGTAGCTATTTCACCATTCCCACAATGCAATGCAACGAATACGAAATAAACAGTCGGCGTCTGATAGCAACTGAAGCAAGTACGGGAAAATGAATAAATTTCTTCCCCCGTTTCTCTCGCAACTGCTGATTTCTTCGTGCCGAAATCAACCGACGTAAATAAAATAAACAACATTATTACCGATTAAGAATCAACGAGGTGATGTGCTTGTCTTCGCCTAACGTAAATATCTGTAACGTAGATGCCACCGAATAGCAAGAAGAAAAAATCAGAAGCAAGTTTATCAATTTTCGGTCAAACTTTTCAGCACTCGAAGCAACTAAGAGTACAGTAAATCGGTCAGTCACTTAAGATTGTGCTGTCCTGGCTGACTTTCCAAAGTTTCGAAACGACTAGGAGCCTTTTGAGGTGAAGATCCGACTTCGTAACACAACAGAGCCTGTGAGTGTGAGGCCGTACCGTCAGGAATAGGAGGATTAGAAAAGAGGGCAATCCCTCCCAAACGGTTCGCTCGCGGTATTCGGCGGGAAACCAGCGTCATCAGTAGCAGCTCTTGCCAAGCATTCGTGTTTAGGTACTAGGGCGAGAAAGTAACAGTTACTGCCCGGAGCTGCAGTAAAGTCAAGACTCTGGAATGTGGAAAATTTGGTGGAAAAATCAGTTTGCAGGGACGTGACCTTTGCCTCTGGCCCATATTTCGAGTAATATAAATTTTCGTTTCCCAAGATGTTTATCATGACAGGTGTAGGTTCACAGGTAAACATTTCACACAAAAACGCTGCGTTATCAAGTCATCAGACACGCCTTTGCTACCAGTGAACTTGCCAGTAGGGCGATTTGTAACTGAAGGTACAAATGTTTATGAACACAGTATACTTGTTTGCTGCTACACCGAGCCAACGGAATGTTGCTGCATTCAAAAACGGGCATTAATTTCGGATACCCCATCAGGGAAACGTCACAGCTAATACAAAAAGTGTTGTGTGAACCAATCGTCCGAAAAGGATGTCAGCCGTTGCAAAGGACTTCCGTTGCAGATCAGGCGCAGAGGTCAGTAACAATACTTTTTGTATGGAGTGATACAACTTTGTTTCCATGATCGCGCCGCAGCCAGGAAGTCACTGTTCACACGTATGCTGTGTGAACGGTACCAGATCTGGCTTTCGAATGGAAATGTTTGGATCTGGCGGATGCCTCGCCGAATGATATTTACCAGAGGTTATTTTGCTGATGGTGAAATATGGTGGCTTTAGTGTGATGTTCTGGGGACGTTTCCCTTCGTTTCAGACTGAGTCATTAGTTTTGGTAGGTGGGTTCATGAGCTCTGCTACCTATCAAATAACTTGGCCTGTCAAACTGTCTGGAATATGTGACAGTAAATGAATGGCTGAAATGCTGGCATTTATATTGTTGGTGCATTTCAAGTGAAGAGATTTGGGTGTCTTAGGATACGCGAAGAAATCACTACTTCCACAGCGTTCTCTCTTACAAATACTCTTACACTCTTACAAATACTCTTACACTCTCACAAATACTTTTACACTCTTACAAATACTCTTACACTCTTACAAATACTCTTACAAATACCGGGTTTCTTAAATGCGTGCCTTCGGTTCTTTAACAAATGTTACAGTAAACTATTATAACATACAATTTAAAAAATAATGTATCAGCAATGCCTGCCTGCAAGGAGAATCCTAATTCTCCTTGAAAAAATTTGCCAAGGAAAGTTTGCTTAGAAAAATAGTTAGGGCTAATTATTTAACAGACAGAAAACGAACTCTAAAAGTTTTCTCACAATCTTTTATTCCGTTTGTTAGAAATAAGGGATCAGTAAATTATTGAGAAATGAATTTCATGCTGCTTTGTTGGCAAAATATAATAGTAGTTACTTCTTCGAAATCCCTATAGGTAATAATATTCTAATGTTTATCACGAAGTGCCAGCCTCTTCTTTCACGCACATCTTGGTTAGTCTAGAAGGCTAAACATGTCGTGAGTATTTCCTTGTAGAACTATTACTTTCTTCCCACCCATTTTCAGGCCTTGGTATTGTCAGTCAGCTACCTCATGTTGCTGAATAAATTGCCCTCTTAATATTAACTCGACTTATACCATTTCTGCGCCTTATTCGATATAGGACCTAGCTTTTTCACAGAATATTATTTCATGGGTTACGTAACAAACGCCATGATTTCTCACGAACAAGGCAGAGAATCATGGCACCGCGCTTTTTTTTTCTTGTACCAAACGGGAGTCGCGTACGTGTCACGGCTAAACTTTTCCGTCCAGTGAACAAGAGGCTTTCCCCGGGCTCCCGTAGTCATCGTGTTCCGTGTCCGGTGTCGGGCCGTTTCGGCGGGAAAGACGTCGCCGGGGCTTTCTTGCGGCAAGTAGCAGAAGTAATTTACTGCGGTGCCCCTTTCCGCCTCGGCTCAGGGTCCCCCACTTCACGCGCAGGAATTCTCAACTTCCGCTTCCTTGAACTCGAGGAATGAAGCAACGAGATTCAAGTTCAAGAACGTGGACCTGGCCACGATTTCAGCTAAACAGGGCGTAGCTACCGAGCTACTCTAGTGCCAGGGCAAGCGAGGGAGACAATGAAAACACGGTACGCGTCACGTGTGTACAGATTTTACTTACAACTTCCAATCGATGCACAAGCACAACTGTTCTGTTTGAGTAGCGGCTAGGAACTGCCAGCGAAGAGCCTCGGGACACCGCCGATTTATCATCATTGAGGCTAGGCCTCTCAGCGCGGGGGAAGTACAGACCGAGGCCCTTGTCTTCCCAAGCGGTAGTCATTTGAATGGATCAGGGTTAGGGGTAGCTAACCCACCCCGCCCTGATCCCCCATATTACAGGCACTTTCAGCTGGCACGCGCGGTGTTCGCATGTCAGGAGTGGTTTTGTGACTCAGTATAGCCCCTGAGCCACGGTTGTTAAAATACCTAGTCTGCTTAAAGGTACTTGAGCGTGCTCGCACACACACACACACACACACAAACACACACCATGTGTCGAAACAGTACATTAGTGCTCTCGCTACAGTACATTAGAACCCTGCGCCACGCCAACAGCTTAACGCTAACTTACCCACCGGCCGTGGTGGCGGACGCTGGGTGTAAATAATTATTTCCACAAAACATCTTATTAAGTTAATGTACTGATAGATTTTCATGTAAGAAATACTCGCAGATATTTAGTTGTGAGCTGTAGAATTAAATATATGTGGTGTTTATTTAGGATTTTCAGAATTTCATTATTTCTTTTCTGATTGAGAACTGTGGATTTCAGTGCAAAACATTTATATACACTGCAACTCTAAGTCACAAAATGAGCAGGAATATTAGTAGTGTAGTCAATATGTTCGGGAACTGGCGCACTGTTTCTAGGCCAGTACGCGTGTCCAATTAGGCAGGTTCATACAGTCTCTCTGAATAGTCACCGTTATATCACTATGAACGTCTACCAACATTGGTATAACTGTTGGAAACAATGCTTATAGATATTGGCAGGAAGACCTTGCATGGCTTTTCTTGTGGCCTATAAATATCTTCTGAGCGGACTGAAATCTACACCCTCGTAGCTGTGATTCCAAGCACGGACAGTGCGAGATCGGGTGCATGTGGAAGCTGTGGCAAACACGGTGTATCTCTTGCCCTGTCGGTTCCTCTCGGACAGGTATAGAGCTATGTGAAGGGACGTTGTCGTGCGGCGACAGCCAGGTCTTCTTACGCCACAGCTCAGGGCAGGTACAACGAACGACATCGTGTAAACGGCGAACGGTCTCCAAAGTAGCGGCTCTTGCTTACATTCGATCCTTGCGCGGATAATTCCGTACGAACGATGTCTGGTGATTGAGAAACGTCCCAAAATAGTCTGTACTACTGATCGGGTAACTGCAAATGTTATCGGGATCGTCGCGTTGGCCTTGCGTCATGATGCGTGACACGATGATACCACTCTGTGGCACATTTCATGGTTAATCCGTACTTAATGTGCATGACTGTACCGGGATACGAACAAAGTCGAGACAGTGACATCGTATTGAAACAACAAACAATCCAATCAAAACCAAGGCATCCATACTAAAAATATTTATCTTTAAAATGGCAATGAAATATTTTCAACTTCGAAACTAACATTATATTAGATACTAAGCACATCACCAAAATCATAAAGTTAATATTAATTTATGAGGAAAACTTTATGTAAAACTAACACCGCCGAAAACTCTAAAACTGATTCTACTGGTTAAGGAAGTAAATTACAGAATTTATTTTAGGCGAAGATCTGCGAAAAGTGCAAATGAAATATTAAAAAATTCACAAAGCAATGCAATCTCTTTGTGTGTTATTGTAAAAATTAACTCCATATTTTTCTTCTCGTTTCCAGCAGAAATATATTTCGATCAGTTGCGAGAAAATAAAAATAAAAAATCCAAAACTGGTTTAGAGCCTTCAAACAAAAGAGTAAACGTGATTTTAAATATCATTTTATTTTGTAGAAGAATAAAGTGGCAACATTGAATACAGCCACTTTCTGACGCAATCTCGCGCAAGAGCTTCGTTTTGTTTCCAGAACGAAGTTACGCACAAGATGAATGTGTTTTGGAATTCCTCGCGACAGCACACTTCGTTTACAATTTCACGGGATAATTGAGGCATTCTCTCTTTGTCTCCGTTTTGAACTAGAAACAAGATGCAGCATTCCCCGCCCCCTCCCCCCAACAACCTCCCTCCAACAATTTCGCCAATCGCGTTGGAAGTACTCGGCGAGGATTGCATCAACTCGAGCACCAGTGAGCCGATTTGGTCGCCGCAGCCGCTAAAACGTACTCAGCGAGCGGTAACAGACAGGTCGTGAGTGCTTCTCGACGTTCTGCTGTTTTCGGATTCCTCCTTTGTTCATTACCCAGCATGCACACTTGGAAACTTGAGTGGTATTGACGGCCTTCTTCAACTGCCATGGAGGCGCGTAAGGTGACAACCAATCAGAGCGGAATATAAAAAAATTTTTTTAACGAAGTTGTTTATTTGAAATTGAAACCAGTAATGCTGCAAAAATACAAGCGGAAATCTGGGAGCGACCCCACCGGAAAGAAAACTCGGTTCCTTTGGGCTGCCCTACCGCGAAATACACTCAAAGATGTTGTTAGAGATATAAAGTAAATGTATTTGAAAGTACTTGTTTACACTGAACTTTATATATATATATAATATATATATATATATATATATATATATATATATATATATATATATATATATATATATATATATAAAGTTCAGTGTAAACAAGTACTTTCAAATACATTTACTTTATATCTCTAACAACATCTTATATATATCATCTTATATATTATCTTATATATTATCTTATATATATCTTATTATAACAACATCTTATATTATATATATATATATATATATATATATATATATATATATATATATATATATATATCTCAGTGTAAACACTGAACCATAACTAAACCATATATATATATATTTTGGGCTCATAATTGCAGCCCACTAGACATAATTTTTATATGTTATTCGGGTTAATGTGAGCACTTTTGAAAGCCCCTCTCATTTGGAATAATAGTCAATCAGTCTACTTTATTTTAGCGTTAGACGTGAACTTCCAAGTGCAGTGAAATATACAATCTGTGTTGATTACTTACAGGGCAATATTAATTCAAAAAGGTGGTTGGAGGAGGAAAAAATGGCTGAAAGCAAAATGTTACTAGGGCCTTAAAATTGCTCACTTTACCGTGAATGGCCTTTAATAAGTATTAGAATTTGCATTTCTTGCATCAAGATACATTTTAGCAAATTGAACTATGACTATTCATATCAATAAGATAAAAAATAGAGGAAATTAGAATGTCACTGGTGTGTGTGTGTTTTTTTTTTTTTTTTTCAGTGGAAGTAGTTTACGTTCTACAGTAATCTAAAACTTTTTAATACTGACAGTTATCTGCTCCATTTAACTTAGTCACTGGGCTTCGATGTTCGTATTTGTGTTTAGACTATGTTTCCTTTACATTGATTGCATTTGTATCTCCTTATCAGTACATAGTGATAACTCACACTACATAGACGTAGGACGTGCTGAAAGATGATGGTGATATTTCCTAATGCTGCGAAGGACACTTTTCTCTGTCTTCTTGGGAATTCGCATAATTTTCAAATGTATTTTCGTGTTTCTTAAAAGAGTTCTGATAAATGGTACAGTTAAATGGAGCAGACAAATAAAGGCATTAACATTATAATTACGATAGCAAGTAAACTTCTCGCTTTAGAATCCTTCTAAAAAAAAACCCCCGTGACATTAAATTTCCTCTAGTTTTATCTTATTGATATGAATAGTCATTGTTCCATTTGAAAAAAAAAAATGTATCTTGGTGCAAGAAATGCCAATTCTAATACTTATATTTAAAACTGTGTATGGGCTGAAATTATGAGCCTTTGTCCAAACCTGAATTCTGTGAAACCAGCACATGAATAGCACCTTTCATACCAGAAATATTTGCGGTGGAAATTTTAGGCGAGCCACCCTAAACACACACACACTATATTATATATATATATGCACCATCAGTAATCGTATTGTGGCGGGTGGCGAAACATCAGCCATTTTTCAGGGATTCATCAACACATCCTGATGTCCATGCAACCGCAGGTTTATGCATGTGTTCGTGATGAAGGAACGCATTTTGAACATTTTTTTTTTACCGCCGACGATAAGCTTTCACACACGTGTAACTAATTATTGTGCACTTCCTAATGTTCTAGGTGAAGTGCCTTAGTGTGAGGTGTTGTGCATCATGCAAACGAAAGCTGCGATGGCATTCCACAGTAACATGATCCAGTCCGCGGGCCATACAGTGTACGTTATTAGTATGGGCTGCAGTAAAGAAACGAAGTGTTCGCGGACATATGTTCATAGAACATTATTTCATACTTCAGATGTGAGGAATGTTTCTCCGAAGTATTGACCTGAAATCCTGCAACACGCTATATATATGACAGTATTTTAAATAATTCATTGACCTGGATTTTATTTTGCAATCCAACGTTGACAGTTAAAACCACTACCTAACCAACGTCCCAGTTAAATGACGCTGTGACTGAAAGCGTCATTAAAAAAAAAGTTGCTTTTAAATTTGCGGATACCATGTTTATTCAGTTCAAATTCAGTGTCATTTATGCATACATTAGTAGGATAAAGTATACGAGCAACATATTGTTAAAAGTCGTCAGAGGCGTGTCCGAATCCGTAAGAGATGGGGTCAAAAAGTCAAAATTATTTTAAAAAATATACTCATCAGTTATCATCAACAGTGTCATGCCTAAATCTACTAGTAAAACTTATCATTCTTTGTCGCTGACCTTATACTTGCTACAGTAATCGAATCGGAACTTACTATTTACCCATATACAATCAATTTGTCTATTGCCATCCTTGCAAATGTCTGACACACATCTAGTCGTACAGCCTCGCCGATCAATCTCACGCTCACACTACCGATTCCCACAGATCTCCTTCGCTGCTCACTACGTCATCACTCGTCGCTCCGGTGTCTCCCCAACCTGCCACTTAAGGCGATATTACACGATGCCGGATTCCGTAAAAGCGTGTGCAAGATCTGCCAAAGCGGCCGGTTTACGGGCTAGTGTGGCACCCTTCATGACACTTCCCGCCCTGTACGGGCAGATTTCGTACCGGGTTTGGTAATTGGACAAGTCCTTTTTTTCGTGGCAGGTTCCACACCAGCTCTCGTATCTGGGCAATCGCAGTTTCTAAACGTAGGGCGCTCCCCGTGGCTACTACTTGAAACGAGTTGATAAAGAAAGCGAAAAGGACGCCTCCATATTGATTATGCATCCGTGTGATTGAAACTATTTAAAATAAATTAAAAATACGCAACAATGAATAATATCGGCTTTGATAACATTTAATTACTGTTTAAAACCCTTATAGATACTTAAAACATTACCCACTGTATGAAAATATTCTTTCGAACTATATATCGGATCTACTTTATACAAACCCAAATCTTGTGTGTGAACTGGTGGTACAGTGGTAATGCGGCGTCTATAACTATAATGCATGCTTTGGGCGTAAATTGAACACTTCGTCAGACCCAAATTTTTTCTATCATTCAATCTTACATGCGGATAATATCCCAGAAAGAAATATGTTTGGCAACCGGTCAGTAATTTTCGTGAAAATTAAAAAATAACACTGGTATTCGAGTGATTTCACGTCATTTTGAAGAAATTTAATGAAACTACACTAGTAAGCAATCAATTTATGTAAAATGCGAACAGTAATATAGCAATATTAAGACGTGCTAGCTAGTTATTTCATAAGCCTACGAAAGTTACTAACTGGTGGCAACTCAACGAATGGGGTTCATATATATTACAAACCACACACTGCTAATCCATCGAGGGTGCCAAATGCTAGTACGCAAACGGCTATCGTGTAATATGAATCTTCCATGGCGGCTCTTATAGCGGCTGGTATACCGGCCCATGCACCAGGGCTAGTAAAATCTTGTGCCAGAACCAAGTACGGCTGCAGGTATCGTGTAAAATCGGCTTTAAGGTCGTACAAGGCTCTGGACTCAGGCCCGCCAAGGCTTATATAGATAAACTGGCCCGATCCTGAAGGTTCCTTGCTCCCCGTGTCTTGCTGAGGGAGGCGAGGGCTATGACCAGTACGTTAACCCGAGCAATTCAATGTTCCAAGAACAGAAAGCTGCGGCACGAGACCCGTAAGCTTATCGCGGAAGCGGCACGCCCTGGCGGCATTCCTTTGTAAATCTCCGCACGCATCTCAGGCTACTGATCATATAACCGCATGCCCTTGAAACACTGAACCTCGCACGTCCGAATGGGATGGGGAAAGGAAGGGACGAAGAGTGACCACGTGGAAGAATATTTACGTTGTTAAATCTTTAAAACATATAGACACAGTCTTCATGTATACTACCAAATAAAATAGAAGTGTCTGTCTGTGATTTCCGAATTATTCACTTTTAATTATTTTGTATAGTATAATTGATAACTAAGCTATATTTAATGTAAATTTTTTCGTGTCTGTCCGAACGGATTTAACTCAAAAACCACTTACCGTATTGACATTAAATTTGCACAGTGCATAGATAATAACCCCCGGACCAACTTAGTTCGGAAAAAATGATGATCAGGGATCTAAATAGGTACTGGATTAAGCTTTTCTTAGGATTGCTGCATAAGAAAAGAATTTAAAAATAATAATTTTCGTAATTTTTGCTTTTTTTTTTTGTCTATGGGCTATAAACCGTTCCTTCCAAAAAGCCGTAGTGGCCCATTGGCTAGAGTTATTCCAAGTGGGGCCGCAGTGACTCAGTGGATAGATATATATCAAGTGGGGCGGCAGTAGCCCAGTGGCTAGAGCACCCAGTAGTGAGGCCGCAGTATATCAGTGGTTAGAGCACATAAAAAGGGGGCCGCAGTAGCTCAGTGACTAAAGAACCCAATAAAAAGGTGGCTAGGTCAATCCAAAGTCCTAAAGATCATGCTAACATAAAACATGTGCGAAGCGATGGCACTGTCTAATTTAATAACTCCATTATTAAACCTGAAAGAAGAAATATTAGAATTTTAAGCATAAAACCTTAATGAAACCATGGTGGGCTTTATGTTAATAACCTTTAAAAAAAATCATTAGAACGAAGTCACGCGGGTCAGCTAGTATGTAAATAAAGATATTGGTCGATGTTACACTTGATTTTACAGGCGGGGAAGGGTACAAAATAGGCAGGCATGATAACAGATACTCAAAAATTTCTAACGGCGAACAAACTGCAATAATAAAACCTGACACAACAGAAATCATCCGTTAGATGTTTATACTGGATGTAATGGGAGGACATGCATTTAGCATATGCAGGATTTCCAGAAAAGTTTATTTTGCTCTAAGCCAATAAGGCCTTTGAAGAAATATGGTACAAGTAAATTTGTAAACAAGAATTGAAGTTAAAATATTTATTATACGTTGATGAGAATTATTAATTTAACTGAATATTTTAACTAAGAGATCCATCGCATAAAGCAATGGTTTTAGAATAAAAAATTTACAACAGTTTTTTTTAATAATAACATATTGCAACCACATTTGTACGTATACAAAAATAATTGTTTCATAAATTATAAAATTTAATTATAGAGAAATCTGAAATTAAATAATAACATATTGTTTATAAAGTTTAACCAAATTAATTTCTTTAAAAGCTCTTGTTAAATAATAGTGTTATAAATATTACAATTTTCTTCCAATATTTGTGAATTTCAATATTATAAAGTTGTCAATAGTAATATTTTGCTCGTTTTATGACTTTAAAAATTCGCAAAATTCAAATCAAGACTGTTCCGACTAAAGCTGTATATTAGTTCCCAGCATTCAGGCATCTTATCAACGAATCTAACCTCATCAAAATGTATGATGGGATTCAAATTCTAGCCTCAGATCTTATGTTTGGGAAATTTGTGGAGTACAAGACGCTCCCATTGCCCTAAAACCAACGATCTTGCCAGATATAGGTAGTTCACGATAAGCTGAGTACTTTTGGAAGCCCTGCGTAAGATCTACTTTTATGCACATTGTGCATTCTTCCGCCTTATGTAAAATTAACATTGCCACGGGCCTCGTAACTTTGTTCATGTGTCGGTCAAGTAAAACTGTAAAATTATTTTAAAAAAAAATCATATTTTATAATTATTCTAATTTTTACACTACTGCGCATTAAAAAAATGAAACTGGAGAAAATAATTGATCAAAAATAGTTACCAAACACTTTTGACGCGATTTCGTCTTTAAATCTGCAACCATTGTGGGAGGCAATCCAGAAAATCCGATGATTACAAAATCGGGGGATTCAGTTTGGCATTGCAGCTCCGAATCTATCGTCTACATTCAAATTAGAATCACACCACACGATTTCCAAAGTATCAAAGAATATGTTACATTGAGTGAGGACTGCGAAGCACCGCGCGCCCCTTTAAGGTTGGGGGGGGGGGGTGGTGGAGGAAACCACAATTTTGAGTTCTTTTCGTCGCGTCTCATAAATTCCTCGTAGCATAACCGTTAACTAGGAGAAGCCATGAGACACGGGTTCAAGTTTCAATCGACTGATTTCGTTAAGATCAATCGATTGCGTGTGTAAAAACGTTTGTGTGGTGTGGTTATGGTGACATTGTACGCGTTCAACTTAACACAATTTCGGCCTATTCTAGTCAAAAAGTCAAGTCGAAATACAGAAATCGTACACGGTTGAAAAGAGCATCTCAAAAGAAATCCAGTGATACCCATAAAACCCCATATGATCGAGTGAAGCGGTGCCGGGAACGTAAAATAAACATCAAGGCGTCCGAGCTCGTCAACGTAGACGTATTCACGCAAAGCAAACGGCCGTGTCCCCAACACAGATAAACCCAATTTTTATTCACTGTTCAGATATGGAATTACTTTCCCTCCATCATTACCAACTTTACAGGGCGCATGTAACTCATTACGCGTGTTAAAATATATACAGGTTGATTTCAAAAGTGCTCACTTTATCGTGAACATCTTTTATCTGCCCATGTGTGAAATGTTATCGGACAGTCCCGCCGCCAGATCATGGGCGCGTTCAAACACCCGGGTCTTTGCGAGTGCACTGCGCCACCGCTGCACGCGCTGCGTGCTGCGTCCGCGGGCGATCCGGTTATTATTCTCGGGAGTCCCCGCCGAGACTGGACCGCCGGAGCAGGAGTTTGTTGGATGTGGGCGACTCGACTGCTGCGGTTCCGCCCGCGCGCGCGGGCGAGAAAGCCGCGCATTGATGATCGGTGAATTATAACGCGGTTTCGTTCCAGGAACGAGCCTACGTGCCGTCTATGGGAAGGGGCGGAGCCGGCACGTCACTTCTGCACATCACAGAAAACAGCACTCGATGTGGTTAAGTCCCTGGTACGCGGGGGAGGTATGCCCCGTTCATGGCAACTTCCAGCTTTTCTGAAGCTCTGCCATAGTTGTACTTCCAGGATGTTCCGCCGCCTCATGCAAACAAAGCTTAACCGAGTCTAGAAAATTGCACCAAACGGACGACGCACTGCATTCGCGTGCACTCAGTGTAATAATATTTCGCATGAGAACTATTTCCGACTAGACATTACGAACGTACTTATTTTCTCCTTGTTTTATTCATATTAATAATCAATGAAAATAGTCTCGAAATGGTCCGAGGAGAGGAAAAAGATACATAGTGAGGAGATGAATGAGTGCTGGAGGAAGAAGAAGGAACAACAAAGGCTGAAGCATTGAAATTGGCTCGTGGTCCCGAGAAGACCCTAACGGAAAAAGAAGAATGAATTAAATATTATGATTTAAAGGTAAAATAAAAGCAAAATAAAATTTTAACCAAAATTATGTTATTTTTATCCTAACATGAGTACGGACCACATGAAAAACGAAGATATTTTTATTACTTCCGATATATGACAGACTGTTATATCGATATTAGTAGATTTTCGAATGAAATTATTATCTTTGTTTGCTGCAATGCATAAAAAGGTTCATTTATTGGCGACTGAAATGTTCGAGAATGCACTGGTGACAAATCTCCGTGTTACCACGAACTCCAGCGAAACATTCCATAATGAAATGGCAGTAGCGGTGAGGAACATTTTGGAGCACCGTTCGCCAATCAGCATCCAGTGGCTTACTCGACAGGCGGAAGGCCAAACAGTACGGAATCTTTCGCCCTAAGTAATAGCCATTGAGAAACCATGCCGCATTCCCGAACCACGCGCAGCCAATTAGAAAATTGGCATGCTCCCGTGATAGAACCACCACGGTATTTCACTACCGTGTACTCACCTATTCTGAAGCGTTGCTCTCGCTTTCAGATAGGGCCAAATAATTGTATGGGAGAAGGTTGACCCCAATTGTAGCCTGACAAGAACAACTTCAAGTAAAGTCGTTCCAGCAAGTGTAGCCTCTTTTTAAAGACCAAAACTGCATTTTAAATTAAATCTCATAGCCTCATCTAATTACAACACTTCGCTAACATAATGCCTATATTTGTTCAAGTAAAGTACTGTATAAGTAAATTTCATGCCAGTTGATTTTCTATTTCTCCCATTTATTATATACACCCTGTTCCTCCAACTCATATTGGTTAAATCTCAAATCATATTACACTTGAATAAGGTTAGGTGATGTTAGGTAAGATTATCTCCTCTGAGGTTAAGTTAGGTTAGGCCACTTTGTTGAGACATCCATAAACAGTGGAGGTAGGTATTGGTTACTTTAGTTACACCTAACAATATGAAACTGTAAACTAATCAAATTAAATACAATGACACACTTGTTGTTCCGGCCTGGCCGAAGGGTGTGTCAGGAGAGATATGAGTGAAGCGGCGGTGGATTGAAAACGGGACAGAGGATAGGAGCACCTGAAGAATCGCTCCACACTATGCCAGTGTTCGCTACTTCCAGCACACTAGAATACATCTACGAATTAGTGTTGGTGATCAAATTTATATGTACAGAAACTTAACAAGTATTTGTGGTAATATGAGAATTTTAGCTTACGTAGAATTTGTTTATAATCCTTAATATATATTCGATATGTTATTATATATGCATGTGATCATATTAGATTTATTGTATAATAAAGAGGTTTACCATTTACAGGAAGGTTAATTAAATATATCATCCCGGAGACTCGTGGCAGCGGCCCTAGTTTTACGGGCCGCTGCCGGGAAAATAATTCAATCTAGCCATTACAGCCATATATCCCATGTAGTTTTCAAAGACTTAGACTTTGTTGCATATGGACTGTGATAATCTCATATGAGATAATGTGCTTTGACAGCTTATCTCTTGAATTATGTACTCTGTACCATGCAACATTGCAACTCTGATAAGAAAATATGTACATACATGTTTTCATAACCACTTGCCAGGGTTTTATCAGACTTGAAGGAGATCATATTACAGTGTGTAATATAACAGGTGGTGCTAACTTTCTCAAGTTACATTTGGATTCCAAGTTGTTATCTTTATACCAGCTTCAATATTTACCAGCTGAGAGAGGCTAGTTAATAACCACGTAAATGCTCTAATTCCACGCTGAGAAATAAATATACGTGCACACACTAAGAGAAAAAACAAAAAATATTTTTTTTTGTTGTCCGAACCAGGTAATTTGTTGAGGAAACAAAGTTTTGAATGCAAAATAAAATTATAATTACCATCTAACAATAATGCATGCTTGAATAAACAAAACATCAGTGTTGGGACTCACAAAAAACATTAGGCTGTCGACAAAATATTTTGTTGAATCATCTGTATATATTTGTTTGGCCACGCATTTGATTGCCTTCGTTCGAAAATACAGCTGGAAAGTTTGCAATTTCGGTGACAACTAGGATAGTAACAGTATTTATTGCTTAATTAATTAATACTTAATAATAGTATAGACATATTAATACAACAAATTCATCACGAAACTACGTATGTTGTTCAGTGTTTGCAATGTATCTATTTATGTGCATCGTTACATCGTCAGTAGAAAGTTTAATCTGAGTTTACTAGGGCGTCAAGCTCAGACGTAAGCTACCTGGGAAAAATCTTGGTTGGCTTTTTATATTTTTAGAGATGTTCACGATAATGAGAGCACTCTTGAATTCGACCTTAGACAAATGCCACTGGTCCTAGCTGCATATATTTTAAGGGGTCCACTGTGTGACATGCACCGAGTAAAATTGGTAACGATGAAAGGAATATAGCACCGTATCTTAACGTTGAATAATAAGTGTTAGGTAACCATTTGTGATCATTTAAATATTTTCTTTCACTTTCCGGTTTTTAATGCTTCAAAAAAAAAAAAAAAAAACAGATTTTGTAAAATATTTACTATCTTAACAGTTGCACAGTTTCACTTGACCGACGCACGAATAAGGTCCTTTGGCCCATGGCAATGTAAATTTTACATAAGGCGGAAGGATACACAACGTGCATACAATTAGATCTTAACCAGGACTTCCAAAAGTGCTCATTTCACCGTCAACAGCCTATACCAACCGAAATGGTTTAATGTACGTAGAGCCCAACAAAGTCTTGCAGTCTGGAGCAACTACTGTAAATAATAACAGAAAATGATTTGTTTTAGACAGTAAAATATTTCGTTGGCCCTAAAAAGCCAATTAATTTCGTTGCGCCAAGCAAACCTTGTTTGATTCAACAGTTTTTTTTTTTTCAGTGCATCGATAACAGGTATATATGGCAACGCGGGCAGCGTTTCAGCGTTCATTATTCCAGTAGCAGGTAGAAATATGGACGCTCCGCTCAGGGATTTAATCGGCGAGGGACTGCGTTCCTTTAGTGCGCTTTCTGTAGGCATAGGGAGAAAAACCGGAGGAAATTTACCAACGCACGTTGACGCAGTGTGTAGCGCGCGCCATTAATGCACGAAAAATTTACGAGTAGCTAAAAAAAAGTTGAAACGGGAATAATAAGTGTGACTGACGATAGGCAATCGTGTCACCAGTCACCCATCCACATTGCGCGGGGAGTATTACTTCCAGAGGGAATATGGCCCCGTCCAATTATCAAATATTATGATCAATAAAGCTGAAGTTGTCCGGTCGGAGGTTCAGCTGTTCACGGTAAAGTGAGCACTTTTAAAATTAACCTTAGGAAAACGCCACTGCTCCTACATGCATATATTTTAACGGGCTCACTAAGTGGCATATTTCTAGTTAAGTTGGTAACGGTCGATAGAAACTAGTTCAATGTGTTCACATCGAATAAAAAGTGTTATATAACCATTTGTGAAAATATTAAATAATTTATTTCGGGTCCTGTTTTTTTTTAATGCACCTAAGTGTAAAAATAAGCATATTTGTGAAATATTTGCTTTTCTATTAATTTCACAGTTTCACGGGGCCGACGCGTGAATGAAGTGACGAGGCACATGGCAATGAATCTTAAGCAGAGCTCTCAAAAGTGCTTATTTTACCGTGAACAGCCTATAGGATTGTAGTGGAGAGATTTGGGCGACTCTTAACATCGAGATCTTGAGAGCCGATGAGGGTGAAGCGAGGCGAATATGGAGCAGCGCTGGAATGCAAGGGCTGGGGAAACGGGAGATCCCTGAGAAAACCCGCCGACCAACAACATCGTCGGACACGATTCCCACGTGCGAAAGTCCGGAAGCGGCACCCGCCGGGAACCGAACCGGGTTCGCCAAGGTGGGAGGCGAGTACTCTAACCACTACACCACCGAGGCCCCTTTATTAATTTAGGAAGCGGCGGAGAATCCCGTTGAACCAGTAAAAAAAATTGTATCGCCATGCGGGTGAACTGGGTAGAAAAATTAAAAACGCATTTGTTTAACATCGGTGCAAATAAAGACGTTATATAAGGAAATAACCTTTACTTTCTAATTCACCCTTGAACAAATCAAATCTTCTTTTAAACATATAATTCAATCAGAAAATAGTTTTACGTATATGACAGCTCTCAAATTAGAGTGATACAACCCTACGATAAAACGAACGCGAAGTTCTGTTCAGAAGTTTCCTTGGACAAAAATAGGCCCAGGATTATAAGTTTTAATTACTTAAGAACGAAGTTGCTTGGCATTCTGTCTTCTGAGTTACATACGAATGTTTGAGAATCACACGCGGCAGTTTCCAGTACACGCAGCTGATTATTTACTGCAAAATATCTCTACGGTATTGAGCACGTGTCTGAAAAATGTGGCAAAGTTTTGTGAAATCAGTGATAATTATCTGAAGCAATATATTTTAAATATAAACCACTATCATGTAAAGACAAAAAATTTATATAGGCCTACATGAAAAAAATTATAAACTATGCGAAAAGTAACGGGGGAAAAAACGATGTTATTAAGGTATGAATTAGGATAAAATGCGAAGCATCATTTTCGTTTTAATTATGGCAAAACTGAATACGAGTGAACTTAACCAGTTAATGACATAAAAAAAATATTTTTGCTTTCCGATATAATGAAACACCATGATGCTGTTTAATTAAACCTGTAGTTAACGTTTAAGTGTTTTCGTTGGAATAACGATAATACAAGGAATGACTGAACGCCTTACAAGTTACTGTATTTTGTTTATTTTATTTGAAATGTAAACAAAACCCTGTTGATTACAGGAACTAGGAAATATAACAAAAATATTACCATCGAAAAAATCACATCTAGAAGACTGGTCATAAAAAAGAGAAAAGTGCATTAAAATCTATTAGTTCATAATTAACAATTATTAAGTTAATTGTAACTCTTTATTATTAATTTACATTTAACGTCGTCTACTTTTTCCGTTTTACCCTATATGTGCAATATAAGATCTGTAATTAATATCGCTATGTTTCATAACAGAAAGTACGTAAGCAGTCGGCTTACAGTTAAGTGGCACCTTAACGGATATGTCGAGAGTTCTATGTAACTTCTCTGAAAGCTGCGCGAAGGGGGCTAATAACGGCCTACTTATTGTTTTAAACACCTCGCGTCTTTTTCTCTAGCAGACGGGCTAATTTTAGCGGTGCCAACTCGCACTTCCCTAATAAAAATAAAAATTTAGCCGCTAGTGCACAGCCCACCCGGGCTGGCTGCCTGACGTCGCATAACAAGACGCCCGTCTTCTTCGTGGGAAACTTAACGTAATGTCCTGTAAAGCTTGACCAAGCACGAGGGTCAAGATATATATTCATTCGAACTGCAACTTAAATCTGCCCCGAACGTTCAAAACCATAGAGTCATATTTAGCAGTACACGTAGTCTATGTAAAAATAGATACAAATATAAATATACGGCCGAAATAAAAATACTGTTAAAACAAAATTATTAAAAATTATGGACTCTGTTTTGAAAGAAATAAATAAATCTAGCCAGAAAATAAAATAATTGATGTGAAAAATAATATCGAGCTTGTTAAACGAAAGAAAAAATATACCTGTTGAAAATTATTCATTATGTAGATCATAAATAGCGTGTGTTACACTCTTGGTGAAAATTAACAAAAATTTTCTAATTGCGATAAATTATTTACTTTGGCCTCATAAGAGAACTTGCTACCTAAGTTAACGCTGAGCACGTTTACTGAAGTTTAGAGGTTTCTAGAATCCAGTTAATAATTACCAAGCAGTCCTGAACAGTTTCCACTTTGTAAGAAATTATCTGGACGGAATGATACATTCATTTTTTAACTATATCTTACGCCGTCCTATGTGAGGGGTATAGCGATTTCAAGGATTGGCATCCTGATTTATTTTCTGAAAGATCTAGTGGTCGCGCGGTTAGATAATATAGCGGTGTGAGGTACTAGATGCTATTCACGGTAAAGTGAGCATTTTTTTGAAGAACTATCCAGTGGAATAATAGTCAATAAACTTACTGTAGTCTTAAACGTTAACTTTCGAGTCCGGAGAAATATATACACTGTCCTTAATGCTTACATAGCAATATTTATTTCAAAATGTGGCGTAAGGATGAAAAGTGGCTGAGAGTAAAAAATTAACTAGAGCCTCAAATGTGCTCACTTTGCCGTGAACCGCCTATATGAGAACGCACTTCGTTAGGTTAGGTGGCTGTCATAAAGTTAAAACTCATGTAGTTTGTGTTGTATAAAATCGGAATATGTCTGTTGATGTGTCAAATAACAATTTGTAGAATGCAGAGTTTGTTAACATTGTTATTGGGATTTCGTTAACAACATACACAATTTTTAAACCATATTTTCGTCTCGTGTTTTCGATTTCATAGTCGTTTATTCGTGGTAACCTAACCTACCATATCCTTACCTAACCTAACGTAGGCCTAATCTACATGATTTACGACGTAAGATATAGCTGCACGGTAATGCATCACGACGGCAAATTGTCACTCACGAAGTTAGCGAAACTGAAAAGTAGGTTTGCCGTTTCTTATTTCTTCTCTGTATTCCCTTCCAAAAACTGGCATGTTTTTATCATTGCCTTTAGTGTTTGTTTATTGGAAACACCCTCTTAACTTCAAGCCTTGTATACGCTATTCGCGGTGAAACCCCAAGGTATCGTCATCCACGTCGTATGAGCTAAGGTGCCAACATACCGCCTGACCGTCCCAATAACCACAAACCATTTCGTAGTTGCCAAAAAGTCAGATAAATATTCATGCAAAATTCTCTCTCTTTTACAGATGAAATACACCAGAGTAAGTGATCATCATAGGAGAAACTCTGAGATAATTTGCTAAAGGAATCTTTCTACACGCCTATTGAAACAATAAAAGTTTCTGAAAAATAATTTATGTATTAGAAATATTTGTTATATACAATCTTTTAAAGGTACATTTTTCTTTTTAAACACCCCTTCTTTTCATTTAAACAATTTGGCCATCAATTTACACCAGAAATAGCGGTATGAGTAAATGTATAAAAATAGTGCCCCAGCGTGATATTCGTAAAAATCTTTATATATAGAAGAAATTGCTCACAAGACCATAATAACATCTTTTGAATAATCGCATCTTTACAAGCCACGCGGGGCTTTTTATGGCACATTAAACATTTTTACTTTACATTAAAACGCGCAATCAGGCAATTATGCCTATAAATTTTTTCATACTGAAACGTAACGCAAAATAGGGAGCACCAAAATTCCCGTACTAATTTTTACCAGAAGCGTCATTTAATTAATACTTATTTTAACTTCATGAAGACGCAGACGGGAGCCGAATACAATGCGACGGTTCCAGCCTGCATTTTATACATCAACTTTCTGCAACCCCTCTCTAAAGGGCAAGAAATATCGTAACATTGCGATTGTAATATTCTGTTAATGTAGGGCTTAATAGCCAATCTTAATCCTTTACTTAAATTTACGCATGCGCAGGAACCAAAAACAGTATTATCCTTTTTTCTGATCTTTGTTAGGGCGCGTTGACACGGTGATAGTAGCTACCATAAAAGTAGCTGTCACTAAAGTGGGTGAAATTAACTGTTGCGATAGTTCCTGTATACAATCACGATCGAGACACTATGTGATAGTAAACTTCCAACGGGACATATCCGACAACACTTGTGTAAATACATTGTAAGGACCTACATTCTTATCATTTTGTCAAGAGGCTGGAATTTGTTGGGGTAATTAAATACCGTGACAGGATATTAACGACATGTAAACATATATTGTTCCCGTGGTTTATTATGACAGTAAATGTGCTGTCAATACTGTCGTGTCATACCTATATGATAATATACGTCCTGTCATACCGCCACATAGTGTAAGAACTGCGACAGATATTAACAGAATCCAAATAATTATATGTTACTAAAGGCTGTCTACAATAAAGTGAGCACTTTTGAAATCAACCCTAGAAAAAAGTTACTGCTCCTACCTGCATATATTTTAACGGGCGCACCGCGTGACATGCGCCCAGTAAAGTTGGTAACGATGGAGGGAAAGTAGTTCCATACCTTAACTTAGAATAAAAGGTGTTATGTAACAATTTGTGATAACTTGTATTATTTCTTTAGTTTTCTGTTTTTTTTTTTAATTCATCTAAATGTAAAAAATACCAGAGTTGTAGCATATTAATTTTTCTAATAATTCCACATTTTCACCTGACCAACGCATGAACAAAGTGTTGAGGCCCGTGGCAATGTTAATTTTACACAAGGCGGGAGAATACACAACGTGCATACAAGTAGCTCATAAGCAGGACTTTCGAAATTGCTCATTTTACCGTGAACCGCCTATATCAATGTGAACATGTGTACAAGTTTGTGACCCGCACTATCACGATAGTGAAACTACACGGTTTACACTACGATAGTTGCGTGTTCTGTCACGACAGTTACTATCAACAATCTAGCTTGAGCTGATATCACGATAGTGCTATCGCGACGGTGTGACAGTAACTATCATGCAGTTTACATGGCGATAGTAATGCCAGAGTAGCTCTCGCGATAGGAACTATCGCGCATTACAATCGCCGTGCAAATGCGCCCTTATTGTGCGTCTTGCAACTCCGCCGACAGTTGGGGAAGGGGACGAATCAGAGAGCAGCGACGTCACAAATCACTAGTTCACCCTGCCGGCAGCGCTAGCGGCGATATTTTTGGCGCCCGGCAGTTAGTATTTTGAGGTGCGTGAAGGCGGCAGGCTGCGGACCCTGCCAGACGGCAGGCACATATGCCGGAGTTGACGTTCGATACCCCGCTGCAAGGATGACGAGGTTCACAAACCAGGAGGTGAAAACTCCAACGTTTTCCAAAGGTAACCAAGCACCATGCTGTCCGCTGCGCGGAATTATTTCCACGGGGATGTCAACATTTTTCGGCCGTGGTTCGTAAATCCTGGAGGGAAACGACCAGTCGTCTCAGTGGAAAGTGAATACTTTTGAAAGCCCGGCTTAGGATCTACTATAGGCTATTCACGGTAAAATTAACACTTTTGAAAGCCCTGCTTAAGATCAACTACTTCCCATCTATATTTACCAACTTTACTGGGCGCATGTCACTCAGTGCACCAGTTAAAATATATGCAGGTAGGGGCAGTGACTCTTTTTAAAATTTATTTCAAAAGTACTCACTTTATCGTGAACAGCCTTTCGTCCGGCATTTTCGTATTCTTCTGTCATGTATAAATTTAACATTTCTATAGGAACCCAGTGATTTTCTTCATGCGTCGGCCAAGTATATGTTAGGCTCGTAGACATAATATGTATATAATATGTTATTAAACAAAAAGTCGTATTTAATTGAATAAATTCAGTATCCCCCAAGTTAAACGTCAAGCTTTAACACGACAAAGATAATTTCCCTGCTTCGCTACCAACGACACTGGAATCATGCTGTTCATGTTTTCAGTTAGGTACTGGAATGTTATTTTCCGAATGTTTATTTCAAAAGTTAATAATTAAAAAGCGAAACAGATGTGAGAGTGTGTCTTTGTTTGCCAGTGAATGTGCTGGCATGTGTTTTTTGGCATAAATGACCAGTGTTTATTTCCATACGTATTAATGAAGCAGGTCTGATGCGGACCCAGGAAGAAGCATGACGACGAGCTGTCTTGTTTCAAGCGAAGTGAATATGCGCGCGGGGAAGAAACTTTGGCAGCACTGAAGAGCCGAGGAATTGAGCACCGATGAAAGTGGCGTGAGGCGAAGATGGAGCAGGGATGGAACTAACTGCGAGGGAAACGGGAATACTCGGAGAAGCCCCAACTGTTAAGGGCGATGTTTGTCACGTTGTCCTTATTTAAAACGTTCCGGTGCGGACCCCTCTGGGAGTATAACCCGGTTTACCATGGCGTGACGCGAATAGAGTGACCACAACACCACCGCAACTTTCGTTTCTGAATAGAGCTTTCTCTAATGTGCAGACAATTAGGCAGTTTACAAAATCAGTGAAGCTATACTGTTCGAGAAGTTTTCGGCTAATAAACTTCCACATCAAACTGGGACTCTAAATACCTTCAAGAGACACTAAAAGTGATAATTTCTCACATTGTGCCTACTGATACGAAATACTTCCTCAAACCTCATCAGTTATTTTAATAAATCTTGCTTAAAACGGGAAGCCTAATACCTGATGTGTCTGCGTTTGTCCAGGGTGCAGTAAGGAGTAATAGGTTAACCTAAGTATACCTTATAAATTATTTACCTTACAATATGTATGTTTCTTACTGACAAAGTGATGGCGTGCAGCAATTGACATTTACGGCCTCTTTCACAAAATATTGCAAAGGAAATGCTCGTTACATAAAAAATTTGAAATAAAACACTTGAATTAAAATCCTGTTATTAATTTCAATTTTCACATAATCTGAACGAAAAATATGTGTCATATTGTGACGTGCATTTGAACCTATCATCCCGATAAATCACCTCTTCGTTTAAAGGGATCAATAACACACAATTAGCACGTACTATATGGGCAGCTCTGATACAGCACTGGATTTCAATATTAATTTTTACTCGGCGGCAAATGCGATCAATTTACAAAAGTCACTGAATGCCAAGACGAAATGTCAAAAAATTATGTGTCTCTATTTAATTTTCTAAATTCACAGCCGTGCGCGGAAAAACTTAAGACATTGGAATTCTAATTTCATCACCGAATAAATAGTCTATCTCGTCAATTTATATCGGAACATCAATCATAAATACACTGTTCCTCAATTATTATTTCTATGTATTTAATTCGCACTGTCAAGTAAATGCAGTATAAGTTAACTACTAAAATATACAGTATGACGACTTTATTACCAAATATAAAGCATTAAAAAAAAAATATATATATAACTTTCAACATGTAGGAAAGTTCATCAAGATGAATGTTTTAGTAAGAAAGTGTATTCTGATAATACATATAGCAGCGTAAGTAATTATGGAAAACAAAATTTCAGTTTACTACGTTTCAGAATGGAGCCATACGACGTTCCAACATTAGAGGATCAGTGGTTCGGAACGTTCCATTGAAGTGCCTTTTGAAGTTTCCTCGGCTATTGCGGTGAATCGCTTTGAAGAAACAAAGCACCGAATACGCAGGCAAATGAAATAGTGCGTATATCGAGTACAAGTCAACAAAATGGAAAATAAACGACCAGCTATGAGCAAGTTTTGGAGCGGTAATAATTTCCTTTTACAACGCGTAAAAATGTACGTATGACTAAAAGAAAGCGATAAAGTGGACACATTTATTTTTTCCGTATCTGAGAAGCGAAAACAAATAGTAACGTGTCAAATAAGATTTTGTTTATCAATATGAATAATTAATATACTTTTTATTTACGTAAAATTTAAGTTTTTGAAGTGGATTTCTCAAATTTCCATAATTTTATTAATCGATTCACCAAATAGTAACATTTGTTTAAATAAATTCAGCTGAGAAAATATTCCATCATATTGTTTGCGAAACACTACAGTAATTCCTAATATCTAATGAACCATTTCATGTTAGATTACGCTACCTTCCTGAATAGAAGTGTGATTGAAGCTGTTACTTACTAAGTATATTCCAAAATATTGAGTAGAGGGAAGTAAATTTATCCAGCCAATGCTGACTACGAATGGCTACTGCTGTTGTACCAATTATTACGTACTATTTAAATGGCCCCTGAAATAGAAAATAGCACCGAATTTTTTTTCAAAAACGGCTGTTTGGAAAATACGCTCTAAACATGTTCGTAAAAAAAATTCAGGTGCCTTTTCAAGAAAATTAGTGTAGTGAGTTGTATAAGGAAATTCCGAATAAGGTTTCACAAAATTTTATGACGAAAAAAAAAAAAAAAAAAAAAAACCACTGAGAAAGTAAAAAAAACAGTTCCAGGAAGGTTATTTCATAGGCCGTTATGTTCAGAGCGAATTGGCTGCATAGTATTTGAAATATAATATAAGATATTAATTTTCGAAGATTAGCTAATTGGCAAAAGTTAGGTGTCATTATATCATACCAGTGCATTCAGTCAGACTAAGACGGCCAGTGTAAATGGTTCCAGAGATATAAAATAATGCTTCTAAAATCTGGCAGTTCACGATTTTGGAAAAAATCTGAATAGTTTCGTAAATATATTGTGTCTTGTTGTATACTACTTAGTTTACTATGAATAGGTATTCAATTGTTACTGAAATTGTATCTACGAAAATAAATTGACCTTTTCTATGGTACGCTGCAAGAAATTGAAAACATTACGGTTCAACAAAACAACGAAAATTCAAGAATTTGTTGGTTTCCTAAAAAAATATTTGCAGTAATTTAGAAAAGCATTATAAGTTATTTGATGTTAAAAAATATGGGGTTTTCCCTAGCTATAATGTATTAATGGAATTTTTCGTTATTTAATGTATGGTGGCAAATTTGTTAAGGAATCACAAACGTGCAGTTTTGTAGGTGGATGCGACCTCCAGCTTCCCGCAGTCCAGCCTCACTCCAGTGAGCAAGATAATGCCACTGCGTTTTTTTCCCCTTTTCTCTCTGTCGTCTCTCTTAGTTTCTTGCGCCTTCTCCTTTGGTCACACGTTAATTCCAGAGTTCCGGTGTCGCAATCACGTAATATTTTGGCTGAGGTAGTACTGTACTTGTGTACAGCATTCATGTCACAGCCATTGAAAAACTCGATGCGTGGCTGTTAACGGTAAACCGAACACTTTTGAAAACCCTACTTAAGATGTACTTTATGCGCACTGTGTATTCTTCCACCATATGTAGGTACGAATATCATTGCCATGGCTTGTTCACTTCGTTCATGCATCAGTCAAGTGAAACTGTGAAATACGTAGAAAAGTGAGTATTTTAAAAATCTGCTAATTCTTAAACTGGTACGAATTTAAAAAAAAAAGTTAGAAAGCAAAATAAATGACTTCAGTATACACAGATGTTTATATAAAACTTTTAATTCAACAATAAAATATGGGAATGCATACTGAGTGGCACACGCCACTCAGTATGCTAGTCGAAATGTATGCAGGTAGGGGCAATGACGTTTTTCAGAGGTAAAGTGGAATATTTATCAATAAATCGATAATCAAATTATAAATACCCTGCTACAGATCGACTTTGTTTATACATGCAGAAGTGTTTGTATTTTTAATTGGTTTCAATGTAAAAAGTTGCCGATATTGACTTAGTGGATTATTAAACTGCAGCTCATTATTTGTGACAAAAAATTCCGTCTTCGATTTTTAAACCTAACATTAATTTGTAAAATATTTCCTTCCCTCATGAAAGTGCGGGTAAGATGAAACAAAGCTAGCAATATTTCAAGCTTTTCTTATTTACGGAAATAATAATATTTTTTCGTGATACTTAATGCTGTCAATTTATGCCAGCAACATAATCAGGATTATTTGAGAAACTGTATGTTATGCACACAATCACCTCAATTTAGGAGGCAAATACACTCCTTAGTAGGCAATCGAAACTACGATCACCCGTATAATAATTTGGCGTCCTAGCGAGATACATAACTGAGGTTAGAATTGAATATCCTATCTCTTAGGCTATGTTCCAGTTGTTCTGTATGTATTTTTTTGATCGAGCGTGTTGCACACTATGTATAGTTTCGACTGCACCACTCCGGCGTTGGACCGTTCATCTTGCCATATAGATATTTGCGGCACAACAAGTCTTCGTATATTATAGATCGGCGAGGAAGAACAGGGCAGCGTGGGCTTCCCAGCGGTGTGTAACAATCTCCGTGCTCCGATACCAAACGGATTTAATGCCGAAAGCAATATAAAAACTACGTAGTTTTGTTTCAACAATATAACAATGTTAACATAAAGATGTGTTTTGAGATGTTAGTACTCTTACCCTAACCCAATGTTATTGCAGCGTGACACGTTTAAGTTGCGAAATAAAAATTATAAAAACAGAAATATTTCACAAAAATGAATTGAAAATAAATTCCTACGCAACGGTCTGACGAATCGATTTTTTTTTATTTTGAGATATAATGGCGATCAGTGAGTAGAACCTCGGGAAGTGAGTACAAGACGAAAAGTCAGTCAACCTCACTTCAAATCTATAATTCGAAATAAAAAATTTTTAGACGTACAAAAGTATAAACCGTGCTAAAAAAATACATAACGAATAAAACACATATATAACATACTCTTTATCAGTGACCTATTTATTGAAATATTTATTACTCTTGCGTTAGGCACTTGATTATTACAGATATAGGTACATAGTATTGTTGCGTTTCGTTTCTGATATTTAGAATTTGGTCAAATTCGAAATTGGTAAAACTCGCGTAGTAAAAATTCGTTACCAATTATTCATAGAAAATCATGTCACGTCACTATTATGTTAACAATAGGTGTCAGTTGAAACACGGCTTCGGTGTTTAAAAAAATGTTTGCAACCTCCCATTGGAAATGCATTTTCTTTCGTATTCGTCCCACGTACGAGCTCACGCCACTCTTTTGATCCCAATTAGGTTATCAATAGACTGAACATCATAATTGGCGTCAAATTAAATTTCACTCCGGTAAAAATTAATTAATTTGGTAGGGAATGTAAATTATGTTGACACTTTCAGTGGCAGGGGTTGTTATTAGGGAAAGTGACGTTTGATAATTCAGTCGAAGTGAATTTTCCAATTCTATACGTTATTACGTCAGGTCTATATCACATATAACAAATTTAGGCGGAAAGAATGTGAAAAACGTGGTTGTTTGTCAGACGACAGAAAGTTTGTAAAAAGGGCGTAATAATTTATGTTATATTTCCAATGTTACAAACAACGTAACCCCTATCTTTATTTTTTTGTTTATATTTATTAATATATTTGATATATTTTTTATTATGGTAATTCATACTATATGAGTCTGCGAGGCTGTTTTGGGTTTATCTTTATTAGTTAGTTTGATTCGTGGTTATCGTAATGATTATTTTTTGTCATTTAATTTATATATAATATATGACTTTCAGATTTTTTCTGTACAATGCTCTTATATGTTCTTATAAATGCAATTGCATCATGTAACAAACTCGTTTCGTATAAGGCGAAGCCATACATGCTGCTACACAATGACAATCACGAAGATTGCAATTACACACAGTAGAAAAGTAATAATTTAGACGAGAGGCATTTAATGGCAATGGTTAATGGGTTATTTTAGTCGCGGTGGATCAAAACTACTTAATCATTAATTTTTGATTTTAGCATGCATTTTTATAGTTTTATTATTGCAACATGTAACTTTTTTTTTCATCTCTCGTTTTGTGACGGAGTGGGCTCCGTCACTTATGTAGAGTGTAAAATGTTTGTTACTAGAGGCTGTTCACGGTGAAGTGAGAACTTTTTAAGGTCCTCCCAACAGGCATTAATCACTAATAAATATATATTATTCCAGCTTCAGGCATTCAATTTTGAGGGTGGTGAAATATATACACTGTGTTTATTGGTCACATTTGCAATGTTTATATAAGAAAGCAGCAGGAAAATGGAAATTAGATGAAAGAAAAAATTTAAAAGGGCCTTAAAAAGTGCTCACTTTACCGTCAACACCGTATATAAATGCTAAATTTTTCAGTCTCTCGCATATTTGGTCGCCCGAACCCTGTCGTTGCGTCTACTAACTGTGCAGCTGTGTATTGCGGGTGGTGGCGAAGAGCTATTAGGGGTTCTGAAGCCCGCTTAATTTGATTTGCGGATTATTTCGTCTTTTAATATGCTTGTGTGTAAAGAGAGAGCTGGCAGCGTAAAGAGTGCGCTGTCTGATGGTCCCAGGAGTAAGGGCGTGGCGACGGAAAGGATTTTGGCACGTATAAATACCGGTGCTGGAGCGAGTCTCGAAGAGAACGTCGCTGGAGCCCAAAACCGAGTTGTTCCGCTTAGAGCAGTGCTCGGCCAGACCAGGAAGCTGGGTGCATCGTCTGCGAGAACGGAGAGACGATAAGTATTCTACGGCGAGGAGATGAGCTTGTGGGGACTTTGCAATTTTTGCGACAATAGAGTTGGACTTATCCGTTTTTTCGCAATCGTGGGACTCTGACAATTTGCCGTGTTGGAGGCCACGAGAGAACTTATGAATTTTCCGTCCAGTTGTGTGTTGCACTTAGAAAAAATAACTCTGCTGAAGTTTGCACTTAGGATTTTTGTAAGAGTTGTATTGTGGGACTTAGCCGAAATTTCCCGTGGTGTTGGAACTTGGAAGGAAATTATTACTGGACGAGAAAAAATAAAAGTTTGTGTGGTTGGTGCCAGTTACAGGAATCATGAGTTATTTACGCTTTTTGGAGTGTTGCCCGAAACTGAAATTATGGATTGTGGATTACGTTTTGTGCTTTCAGTAGTAGCCGCGTGCGGATCCTAGAGTAACAAGTGGGGCGTGGAACTGTTGACTGAAAGGGGGAGTGCAATCCGGAATCTCAAGAGAGAATGACCAGGCGCATTCTTCAGTTTAGGACGGATTTTGTGGGAGTCACCGTAATTGAGAGGATCTGGACAACTGGAAGGGAAGTATTGGATGGCGGCCGAGTTAAGAGAAGCGGATTTTTTTGGAGTGGCAGTTTAACTGCGGGAATATGGATTGGAAGTGCGCGCAGGATTGGTGAAGTGGAGAAAGGACAGTAGGGCATGGTTTTGTGTGATGGTGTGTGTGAATGGGTATGTTGAATGGACAAACGAGAGCAAATACCAGCACTCTGAGTGTTATGGTGGGGAAAATATCCCTGGGCTCAGAATCTGCACGAGTGATGTGCTCAACAGCACTGTTGAGCACATCACTCGTGCTCACATCACTACCCGAAAAACACTTCCATCCAAGCCACACATGTGGCTTGGATGGAAGTGTTTTTCGGGTAGTGTGATTGGCTTCGGGTTTTATATCATTGGGGCGATATTTTGCGTTAAAATTGGAAGCTCTCCTGAGACCATTTTGTGGTTCGACATTTTCTGTAAATTAAAGTGTAAGGATTATAGTTTCGTAAAGGCAAGAGCGTCATAAGTGCCTAGTCGAGTGTGGAGGTAAGAGTGACCTAAGTGCCCAGTTTTGTGAGTATCGAGACAGAGTATATATTATATATTAAAAAGGCACTTCAAGCGAGAGTAGATAATGTCAAAGATGTTGACGTGTTTTAAGAGCGTCGTCAGGGATTTTAAGAAAATTTTTATGGAAATATAACATTTTAAAAGATGTATCATGGTATCATGAGATAAAGGAATTTTTAATGGAGAAACGTATTGAGTTTGTCTCTAGAGAGAGAAAACCATAGTAGGATTATTTTGAGGTTTTGTCAACTGTGAAGAGCTAAGGCTTAAATACTGATTGAGTGTAGTAGAGTGGACTGTTATCAGTACAAATTTGCATTTTTTTAAATTGTATAATTTTATGAGGAGTTTTAAAGTGTGGTAATGAAAAGAGTGTTTTATGTGTTTTGGCAAAACTGTAACCAAAGTAATGAGACATTAATAAGTGTTTATGTGATTTTGAGTGTAGTGGTTGTGCCAGCCACTTTCGCCAATTTTGACTAGAGAAAATGTATAGTTTAAACATGCTTTTACTCTGCTGCTTTTGTTGCTGTGTTTTAATGATTTCGAGACGAGGAAGACTCATTTTTGCAACAGAAAAGTACCAGCACGTCCACAAGCTCATACTTGGCCTACCTAGCTTCGGTGCTGCCATGTCACGTCGGCCGACGGCCTGCTGGCCTGCTCAAGTGTGCGACGCAATAAAAACGTGCAAAATTTACGCACGAAAGACTTGTTTCAACTAAATAATTAAATGTTTCGTACTTTTGACTTTGTGATCTGGCCGTGTGATATTGACGAACGGTAACGATTGCCTGGTGTCACGTAAAGTTTGTCTGCAGAGACGAGATACGGACGCGCGAGCCGCAAGATGGCTGGCACTAGACTGGGGAACCTGGCTACCATTCCTAGTTCGCCGTGTGCTCACCTTTGAGCGCTCGTGTCGCCCAGCACTTGGGAATCGAGCGCCGTAATTTTAATATGAAAAGATAGCACTTCGTGTGCGAAATTCGGGGAGTTCAATGACGTCCAAAACACGCCATAAATTGTGATTGGTTAGAGTAAAAATGTTACCCCCTCTCACGGCCTAACCCCTATATTTGAATTTGTATATTAGTCTCCGCAGCAGCCTGGGTCAGCACAGACTTGCAGCTGCTGGGAACGAGACCAGACTTAAGGTAAGTGGTTTGCATTTCAAAATGCAGGGCCCATACGGCCAGTAACGCACAAGTGGACATTGCCGTCCAAAATTACTTGTGTAGAAGTAATTTATGTAGACTTGGATTCTGATGATGAACCAGATAGAAATTTAAACTGCCGACATGTCGATTCTTAATCAGTTAAGGCTATTTACAACAATTTAGCTTCTTTGATGAAAGAACTTGTAAAAGTTTGAAAATTTCCCAGTTTTGCGACGTCATGTAAAAACGTTAGAAAACTAAGTAAATTAAGGCTACTGGAGAGTGTTTAAAGTTTTTAACAGCCTGTAATTTTGACGCAGTTTGTGGAATGTAAAATAATACGTGTCATCAGAAAGATAACTTGTCAGAAATACACTTATAACAAAATTTCAATGCCATATTTTAAGACTGTTCTGCTCACAAACGTAAATTTTAAAAATGCCTACCTTTTAAGCGAAATGTTACAAAATATAAAGATTGTCATTTTATACATTTTTAAATAAAATTGCTAATCATAATGTGTCCTTTAAGGACAGATATTATTTAAGTGTTTCTACCAATTATGTACCTGGTTTATGTGAATTCAGTACTACCCCCTTAATGTTTTGGTGTGCACTATAGTATTGCTCAATGTATTTAAGTATTTCTTGGTATTTTGCGTGAGCCATAATGTCTGTAGTTTTAAGCATCAAATATAATGAAATATTTCAAAAAAATTGTGCGTGTGTTTTGTAGACTTGTGCAAATTAAACCAATGATGTTTCAATTGGATGTTCTTTTGGAAAAGACACTAGCGTCGCCCTACAGCGAAGGATGAGGCGAGGGCCTCAATTTGAGGTTTTGTCTTCCGTTCCTGTCCTGATCCTGAGTGTGATAAGGTTAGGAAGAGGGTTGAAAGGATGTTGTGTTCGGTGTTGAAACACTGGCCACGATTCCAGTAAAGTTTTTTTTTTTTTTTTATATATATATTACACACTCGTTTAGTCTTCAAATGTTGTCTTACTATTTTGTGTTTTCATTTCTTAAAAAAATTGTAAATACAATATAAAAATCCGTACTACAAGTAGTTCGGATCATATTATTCACAAATTGGCCTGAAAAATGTTTACATATGCCGTTGTAATTATAACAAGTATTATATAAGAAGGTATCTAAAAAAAATATATATTTTTAACCCTAATGCAGAAAGTGAGATAAAACCTTAGCTGGAAATGTTGCGAACCGACACGATTAATTTATGTTTTAATTAAATTTAACTTTCCAAGTGAGGAACACATACTTGCAAATTTAAAAACATTTGACTTTAATAAATTGTGATTCAAATACTATTTACCTCTATAATTACCATTGCCAGGATATGTTTCCCGATACCTTGTTTACCAGTCACGCATTGCCTTTAACCTTCAATAGACAATATCTCTTGAAGAGTTTTTTTTTTTTTTTTTTTTCGAAACTGTTGAGGTAAAGTGAAGAACTTTCCATGTCGTGTGCAGTAACTTTGACAGCAAGGTAAAAGTCGTAAATTCGGCAAAATTATAGCACACAACCACAGTTTCAACCAGTCGGGGAAAATTCAGTGGACTCTACTTCACTCGCCGAGCTTAAAATCCGAGCGTGCATTTCCACGCCACGGTTCGATAAACGTCAAACAACGGGATCAAATCGTTAAATATCTGGTTTTACGTCCTGTCACTCGTGACGAAAACTGTACACTTCTCTGATTCTATGCTATAATCCGTGTGTTGCGCCAATACTGTTTGAAGCGTAAGTTCCAGGGATAGTAAATATTTTTCTCTGATTCTATGCTATAATCCGTGTGTTGCGCCAATACTGTTTGAAGCGTAAGTTCCAGGGATAGTAAATATACTGCTCTGATTCTATGCTATAATCCGTGTGTTGCGCCAATACTGTTTGAAGCTTAAGTTCCAGGGATAGTAAATATACTTCTCTGATTCTATGCTATAATCAGTGTGTTGCGCCAATACTGTTTGAAGCGTAAGTTCCAGGGATAGTAAATATACTTCTCTGATTCTATGCAATAATCCGTGTGTTGCGCCAATACTGTTTGAAGCGTAAGTTCCAGGGATAGTAAATATACTCTCTGATTCTATGATATAATCCGTGTTTGAAGCGTAAGTTCCAGGGATAGTAAATATACTTCTCTGATTCTATGCTATAATCCGTGTGTTGCGCCAATACTGTTTGAAGCGTAAGTTCCAGGGATAGTAAATATACTTCTCTGATTCTATGCTATAATCCATGTGTTGCGCCAATACTGTTTGAAGCGTAAGTTCCAGGGATAGTAAATATACTTCTCTGATTCTATGATATAATCCGTGTGTTGCGCCAATACTGTTTGAAGCGTAAGTTCCAGGGATAGTAAATATACTCTCTGATTCTATGATATAATCCGTGTTTGAAGCGTAAGTTCCAGGGATAGTAAATATACTGCTCTGATTCTATGCTATAATCCGTGTGTTGCGCCAATACTGTTTGAAGCGTAAGTTCCAGGGATAGTAAATATACTTCGGTGCAGAAATTTCGCCTAGTGTGTAACTTCAGTTGTTCATAGATATTCAACTATTTTTGTCGAAACATTCCCCGAGAATTTTAACTAGAAACCTGATCAAGTTTATTTTGTAAAATATTATTTTCCTTATAGTTACAGATTCCTATTATTTACAAAACCCGTTAACGTCACAGAAACAGAAATGCTTATTTAAAGCAATATATATATATAATATATATATATATATATATATATATATATATATATATATATATATATATATATATATATATATATATATATATGGTAAATTTATTTTAAAGATAAACCTCTCATTTGGGGTCGAATGTCATAAAATTAGCACTTAAAAATTTAGGAGACAAAAATCTAATTAAATAATACTTACAAAGTATTAAAATGTTAAGATATCTACCCAAAATTATTCAGGAATATTAAACGACGCAAGAAAAACAAATTAATAAAACACTTTAATTCATGTTTTCAACGGAAAACATTTCTAACACGAACAAAATAACTAGTATTGTGTGGTCCAATACTACGTTAATTTTTCTGGTAATACATAAATGCATTTTACCCATTAAGTGTTTTCTTGCTGGAAAGCTGAATACAGGAAATGCATTTAGTGTATGAAATGATCGCGAAGACGATTTTGTTTATATTTTCTCTACGGGGATAAATATAATTACATTAATTAAATCAAAAGAAAAATGGAGATCATAAAATTCATAAATGTCTCCTAGAGTGAGTATACCGTTGCACAGAAATATGCATACGACACTGCAATGAGAAAAATTAATAAAAATTCTAACGTAAACACTTTTGAAGCAACAAAATAATCTATTCATAACATTGTAAAAATCAGCTAGCTGGAATAAGAGCGGTTAATTTAAATTGGATTGTAGCCAGAAGTAAACAATTTTATTTAATTCGTCTAAAGAAGCATATACTGAGCCGTAAATAAGAAGGGTAAAATTCGTATTACAATACCAGATTCTATGAAAGTAATTAGTGCAATTAGGCACGAAAATTACTGTTTCATTCATTAAAGGAATGAATTCACTTAACCTTCGAGGTGGTTTTGGTCACGTAAACCAGTTCATAACGAAGAGGTAGTGTAATGTAGTTTTGCATTATAATTCCAGTCTAATATCTAACCTCTATTTGTGTTCCTCTGGTACGCCGTACATTATATTACGTTACTTATTAGTCTTCATGAATATTAGTTTTTTATTTGTAACTAGTTTGCTCACAGTCAGGTTTAATTTGGTTGTTATGATTCTAAAATGTAACGGCAAACAAATAAAAATAAATATTAACGAATAATGATCGAGTTAACCAAAACTAACGGAATATAGTCGAGGTAAATGCTTCAGTTAACTGAGCGTGCAGATTCCTTCTCCAAAATAAAACTCTCTTCGAAAAATGAAAATCTCTCATCAAACTATATGTTTAAAGGCAAATCAGGAAAATCTATACTAATTGCTTTTCGAATCAGACAGGCGCCACTGTTCACGCAAGATATAACTGTTATCTGTCTGCCATGGGATATGGCACACAAGATAGCGAGGGAGAGAGAGAAAGCGTAGGTAAATACCTCACGCGGGAAAAAATGCAGCACGTGGTCATAAATAACCGCAACCGTGCAACTGGAAAATCATATTTCAGAAACGAATTTTTGGTTCTGAAAGGAGCCGAGCGTCATGCAGGTACGGGTGGCGATTCCGGATGGTTATCTTTCACTGGACTTGTCTCCAAGGGTAGACGAGGATCAAAGTGGGTTCAGTGACGCAAATATCGTAGCTGAGCACACGAAGAGTGCACAGTTGAGTAGATGATTCTTTTACTCGTGTTTATTGACGTGAATACATCTTTAAATTCGCAACCATATTGTCAGGCAATTCAGATAATTTCATGATACCAAAATCGGGGGATAGAGTTTGGCATTGCAGCTCCGATTCTATCTACAGTCAAAATTCAATTACATCAGTCGATTGAACAAACGATCAAATCATATTTTACGTTGAGTGAAGACTACGAAGCATCACGCTCACTAGATTGCGGGGTTTTGGGGGTTGGGGGGGGTGGGAGTCAATTTCTAGATCGTTTCCCCGCGTCCCATAACTTCCGCGTAGTATAACTTTTGACTAGGAAAAGCCACGACGCTCGTTTGAGTTTCAGTCGACAGCTCTCGTCAAGATCAATCGGTTGCGTACATAAAAACAGTTATGTGGCGTGGTTATGGTGAAATTGCATGAGTTTAATGTAAAAAACTAAGAAAACTTAACTCAATTTCGGCCTATACTCTTCAATAAGCCAAGACAAAATACAGAAATGGTATACGGTTGGAACGAACATCTCAAAAGCAATCCAGTGATACCCATAAAATCCCATACGATCGAGTGAAGCGGTGCCGGGAACGTAAAATAAACATCAGGGCGCCCGAGCGCGTCAACGTAGACGTATTCACGCAAAGCAAACGGCCGTGTCCCCAACACAGCCAAACTCCAATTTTGCTACAAGAATTCGAATGACTCATGCAGGACAGTGAAAAATGTTTTATTGTAGGTACAGTATACTTACGATATTGTACGTCTAAATGTGACTGTTTTGGCAACTGGACGTGTTAAGAAAAATGTAAAACCTTTAGTTTATTTTCTATAACTAAACTATGATTTCTCCTGTTTTGTGTTAATGAAATTTAAAAGTACTGTATGTTTACTTTAAAGCCTCTGACGAATATGAGATTTTTTTCGCGATTTAGTTTATATGTTTTTTACAAAGGTAAAACGAGTTCAGTTTAGAAATCCTTAAAGTAATATATTTTTCCAATCAAAGTTGCCTTTCAGAAATTATTAAAGAGAAAACTACGTTAATCTTGTATAAGCATTTCACAAAATTTCTCTCTTATATTTCGTAGTTTACCATATAAACTAAACAAACGTGAATGCTACCGAAACGTGAAAACTTAGGAGGGAAATAACTAGATAAAGACTTAGCTCTATTAGTTTGGCAATTGTTAAAGCCGTATTAATGGTCTTTACTTCGATCTCGTTTTGAGATCAGAGTATTGAAATTATCTTTTAATCTTGCTACTAGAGCGAATTAATAGTTAGGTGAGGTGTGGCTCTTAACAGCGAGGTCTTGAGAGCCGATGGGGGTGATTGAAGTGAATATTGAGCGGCGCCGGAATGAAGGGGCGGGGGAAACAGGAGATCCCCGAGAAAACCAGCCAACCAACGGCATTGTCCGGCACAAATCCCACTTGCAAAAATCCGGTGACCCGGCCGGGGATTAAACCCGGTTTGCCTTGGTGGGAGGCGAGCCTGCTAATCGCTCAGCCACCGCAGTCCCAATTAACAATCAGTTCTTCCAATGTACTCATCTAGTATCGGTTTCAAGCTTATCTACTCAAGTGAAATTGGATTGTGAAGCACTTTTTATACAGCATCGCAAAGTGTTCCTCGAAGAGGATATTAAATCTTTTTCTTATTTTTTTTGGTCCGTGCTTGATTGTCTCGTTTCTTGTGACTAACAACTAAATTTAAAAAGAAAAATGCCATGGCATCGAAGAAATATGAACCGTTCTGCTTGTAAAAATACAAATACATAATTGAAAATAATGCCTGGTACAAGCGTTTAGTGGTTACAACTGATTGGGGTGCCCAAAATAACAATATTTTTTGCTGTTTATAGTTTATTTGCTGTTTCGTCACACTTTTCGTATCAAACATTTGTAAAATCGCCGTATGTGTTCTTTCCTAAATTCCGCGTATTAGAAGCGGGATATATATATATATATATCCCGCTTATATTATATATATACACGTGTGTGTATATATACTCACACGTGTGTGTGTTATCATAAACGTATCTTGTTTTAACTGGATTTTTTTTACTTATATCCTATATATTAATTGTAATATTTAGCAAGGGGTTGGGGGGTTTCTCTGTTAATAACGGCCAGTAATATATTGTACTGTAAAGGGTTTTTTAACCTCCCCTAGTTTTATGCTTGAAAGCTTAGCAGGGGATGGCTTACAGACTAACTTATAACCTAACTTAAATTAACACCCATGCCTTACCCGAGATTCGAACCCAGAGCCTCCCGCACCCCAGATCGGTGGCGCGCCATGGGAGGTCGGGTAGTAATATGGTGATCTTCTGCATAACAATAGTACATTGAGGGCGCACGAATCCGGTGCGTTGTCTCCTTGGTGTAGTTATCCATACTTAGTTCAGTTTTGTTTGTATGGCGTGGAAGGATTTCCTGGAAGTATAACTTTAGTAGGGCTTCAGAAAAGTTTGAGGTAACCGTTAATAGCATATATCTATAATTTCTCCTATGTAAGATTTTACTTTGCTATAGTGTCCGCAGGTAAACCACGGTTACTTCCTGTTTCGTTTGTTCTAGAACGTAGTAGTGTGTAGCTTCCTTTATTAAGGTAGTCTTAATTTCCGCTTGAGTGGAGTTCCGGTACGACATTCGCACACGCCGATCATGGTGTTGTGGTGTGGGCAAGCGATCGCTTCGGCGCTTGCGCGAACCCACCAGCACAACCCTGAAGAATTGGAGGCCGCGAAGGCGAGGCGCCGCCGGGGGAGTTATGGCAACAGATCCGACAGTTTATACAGACAAGTCATTTGTAAGTCCTGCAGAGCTGTGAGTCCGGGTCTTGTCTTACCTCACAAAGCAGACGACGGAACAAGATGAACCAGAGGGGGTTCGAGTCACCGCGATTGAACTAGCACTCAGCGTTCAGGCTACTCTGCGGATGAAGTCGTTCCAGCAGGGTCATCGAGTGGACACAATTTTTCCTAGACACGTGGCCGTGACGTAATAAATAATAATAATGCAGATCGAATATATTAACAGAACATGCTCCCCCGGCGCAATATAAAGTAATTCAGATGTAATGTAAAGTGTTGTATGATTTATAATGTAACAGATTGATTATGGTTTTAATTAATTGACGGAATGAATTTAAATATTGTGTTCACAGCTGCGTTACGACTAACCCCCATATACTCTGCACGGCAAGACCTCAAGAAGATCCAGGTTCCGCTGGCCACTTTGCTGAGTCGCTTTGAAGTGGAGATCTCGATTTTGTCGTGTATGACATAGAAGTAAGCTTCAGTTGCGGCCAGCTTACATTAGGTTTTTGTGCTACGTCATGGATTTTTTTCTCCTCGCTTGATTTCTGAGTGGGCTGCAAGCTCGTTGTTTAGTGCATCAACAGGACGAACCGTATGCTTGAGTATAATTTCTCATTCCATATTCAGCACATAAAAGTCAAAATTTTTCTCAGTCAGTAAACTTGTTAATTATTTCCAAGAGGTCCTTAATATAGCATGTTTATCCCTACTGGACTCGACTGGGCGACAACAAAGGTTTCAGAACGTTACACGCCGGTTACCTTCTCTATAAAGTTATTTATGTGGTCTGATAACAGCGGTTTTGTTAGCCTATTTTCTGAAGAACAAAAGGCATACGAGATCACTTTCTTGTCTGTTGGACTGTGTGTATGTGTAAGCGTGAATGCTTGTGTATCCCCACCCCCTTCAGTGTTTGAACGCGTGAACCGAATTTAACTAAACTCGGTAAACATATAGCACTAAGTAGGGACACGTGACTTCTATAGTTTTACACCACGCTGGGTATTCATTTTCAAAACGGCGCCCATTTTAGTATTAAGGGCGATATGTCATATCTCGGAAACCAATCAAGATTTTACATTAAATCTCGAAAACTATTCAACTTATTTTCGCCAAATTTGGTACGTATGTAATACTATGACTGGCCAGGTAAGTGTCAGTAATTTAACTTAATCAAAACCTTATTTTCAAAATGGCGGCCATAAAAATATTTTAGATTTATTTCTTGGCCAATTTCAAACAAATTTTGAACGCTGATAGAATGTATTACAAGCATCATATATACTTAACTACAACTTTTGTCAGGCTGTCGCCTCTGAACACAAACATTCAACACATTTTAGTTTGATAAGTTTTTAAAATTATTTTTTCAATAAATTACTAATTTTTTTTTATAAGTTTTGATTAATTTTTTTTAAATTTTAACATCTTTTAAATGAAATAATTGGGATCTTTTGGATTTTTTGGGGTTTCCAATGTCAAAGGTTACCAGGGTTAAGTTCAAAGTCCAAGGTCACTGGCATCCAACACGGCTCACCGGGCAACTGGAATGACAGAGCACGAACATCTCTCCGACGTCCCACCCACACCCTTGTACCGAAGTGCCCCAAATCATTCCACTGAAGTTATTTTTGATAAAATTATTTTAGCCGTAATCATTTTTAGACGTAGTGATTTAGCCTGTGGCCCAGTCACCGCAGTTCCTGGGTCATAACTCGAAATACCTTACCTGCCTTTCTACCTAGGTTCAAAAGGAACCAGGACAGGAAGGGTTAACTGAAACGTGTCACCAAATGAAGGTGTAATTGTTGATAATTTGCTTGTCGACCTTGTTCACACACTCTTTTGGAGAGGAGGAAACTGCTACTACAACCAATTAACACTTTAAAATTTCAGATAGACATTTACTATAACTTCTTGTATCGTTACAATGTTTTCTCCACATTTATTTGCCAAAATACAAACTTTCCATTTAAACTCACATTTAAACACATTAAAATGCCCCTTTTCCCCTCAACTTCCAATACCTTGGGCATTGTATAAAAAAACTTTTAAAATTATACAAACACTTTAAAACAGGCAAACCGAGTTTAGAATACAATCAGCCTGCCTTAAAACTGCAGGATTTACAACCATGATTTTTAAAACCATTTAAGAACAGCTTAAAATAATTAAAAATCCCCATTTTAATGTAGATATCGAAAAAAAAAAAAAAGGCATCTTGATTGTGCTAACACCACAAAGCTATTTTTAAATGCCTACACACTAGTAGGAACTCCTGGAACATTTACTTTTAACATAAACTGCCTCTATCCAGAGATTTTCCAATACACCTTCAGTAAGGATGAGCACCATGATCCTTAAACTGGCCCCTTTAAAATATATCTCAAAACTTTTACTAACATTTACTAAAACAACTCCTGTTCAAACCTTCCTGTCTGGTACTCCTGCAAGCTCAATTTGATACTACCCCTATTGATACATTTAAAATCACAGAATAGACTATCACTTTTGCTTACTTCACAGTGCAGGGTAATTACACTAAAATTACAATTAAAACGATCTCCTTTAAAAAAATGGAAAAGGTCCCTCTGAGGTACTGGTGTCATTTTCCCCGCTTTTACAACTCTTTTCGCCCTAAAATAATCGGGAACGAAGCTATGTATTTTCCCACAACAGATTAGATAACAGTCTCCGCACTTACCAACCACTCTATTCAACTGGCTGGGGATAGTCTCCCCACCAAAAATTTTCGTGGCAGCTTGCCCACGAACCTTCTCCCATCATACTATCCACACTACAAAAAAAATGAAAATATTGTCCCAACCGACATATTAGTGAAGGTTGCCCACTTCTGACCCAAGTCTACTCGACACACACTACCAAGGAAAGCAGGGTATGTTGTTCCCCCAACCGACACTTTTGTAAAGGCTGCCCACTTTGACCCAATCATACTCAACTCACACTACCAAAGAAATAAGGCGATAATGTCCCCCACCAACACTTTCGTGAAGGCTACACACTTTGACCCAAGTGTACTCCACTCACACTACAAAAGAAAGCAGGGGATAGTGTCCTCCACAGCAACTTTCGTGAAGACTACCCACTTTGACCCAAGTTTACCTCACTCCTACTAATAAAGAAAGCAGGGGATATTGTCCCCCGCTGTCACTTTCGTGAAGGCTACCCACTTTGACCCAAGTAAATTCCAATCGCATTACCAAAGAAACCAGGCGATAAAGTACCCTACCAACGCTTTCGTGAAGCCTACCCACATTGACCCAAGTCTACCCACTCACACTACCAGAGAAAGCAGGGGATATTATCTCTGATTGACACTTTCGTGAGTGCCGCCCACTTTGACCCAAATCTACTCAACTCGCACTACCAAAGAAAGCAGGCGATATTGTCTCACACAGACACTTTCGTGAAGGCCGCCCACTTTGACCCAAATCTACTCTGCTCACACTACCAAAGAAAGCAGGCAATAATGTCCCAACCGACACTTTCATGAAGTCTACACACTTTGACCCAAATCTACTCCACTGGCACTATCAAAGAAAACAGTGAATAAAATCCCCAACCGAGATTTTCGTGAATGCAAACCACTTTCACCCAAGTCTAATCCACTCACATTACCAAAGAAATCAGGGGATAATGTCCTCAACCGACACTATCGTGAAGGCTGCTCACTTTTATCCAAGTCTACCCCACTCACACTACCAAAGATAGCAGGCGAGAATGTTCCCCACTGACACTTTCGTGAAGCCTACCTACTTTAAACCAAGTCTACTCTCCACTCACACTACCAAAAAAGCAGGGGATATTGTGCCCCACCGACACATTAGTGAAGGCCACCCACTTTGACCCAAGTATACTCCACTCGTAATACTAAATAATGCAGGGGATATTGGCCTCAACAACACTTTCCTGAAAGTAGCCCACTTTGACCCAAGTCTACTCCAATCGCACTGCCAAAGAAAGCAGGGGATATTGTCTCCACCGACACTTTCGTGAATGCTGCCCACTTTGACTCAAGTCTACCCACTCCCAATATTAAGGAGAGTAGGGGATATTGTCCTCCACAAACAATTTCTTGAAGGCAGCTCACTTTGACCCAAGTCTACTCCACTCACATAACCAAAGGAAGCAGGCGATAATTTCCCCACCGACACTTTCATGAAGGTACCCACTTTAACCAAGTCTACCTCACTCACTCTACCAAAGAAAGCTGGGGATATTGTCTCTCACCGACACTTTCGTGAGTGCCGCCCACTTTGACCCAAGTCTACTATACTCGCACTAAAAAAGAAAGCAGTGGAAATTGATCCCCACCGACACTTTAGAGAAGGCCGCCCACTTTGACCCAAGTCTACTCCACTCACACTACCAAAAAAACAGGGGATAATGTCCCCCAATGACACTTTCGTGAAGGCTTACCACTTTTCCCAGAGTCTACTCCAATCACACTACCAAAGAGAGCAATCGATAATGTCCCAAACCGAATCTTTCGTGAAGGCAACTCACTATGACCCAAGTCTACCCCATTCCCAATATTAAAGAGAGCAGGGGATATTGTTCATCACCAACAATTTCTTGAAGATAGCCCTCTTTGACCCGAGTCTACTCCACTCACACTATCGAAGAAAGCACGGGATAATGTCCCCCACCGACACTTTCAGGAAGGCTGCCCAAATTGAACTAAGTCTACTCCACTCGCACTACCAAACAAAGATGGGGATATTTTCCCCCGCCGACACTTTCGAGAAGGCCGCCCACTTTAAACCAATTCTACTCCACTCACACCACAAAAAGAAAGCAGGGGATAATGACCCTCGCCGACACTTTCGTGAAGGCTAACCACTTTGACCCAAGTTTTCCACAAATACAGAACCAATGTAAGCAGGGCATAATGTCCCCAACCGAAACTTTCGTGAATGCTACCCACTTTGAACCAGGGTTACTCCACTCACGCTACCAAAGAAAGCAGGGGATAATGTCCCCAACCGACACTATCGTGAAGGCTACCCACCTTGACCCAAGTCAACCCCACTCACACAACAAAAGAAACCATGGGATATTTTCTCTAACAGAAACTTTGGTGAATTCCACCCACTTTGACCCAAGTCTACTCCACTCGCACTACCAACGTAAGCAGGCGATATCGTCCCCCACCGACACTTTCGTTAAGGCTGTCCACTTTGACGCAGGTCTACTCCACTCACACAACCAAAGAAAGCAGGGGAATATTGTCCCCCACCGACACTTTCGTGAAGGCTGCCCACTTTGAACTATGTCTTCTCCAGTAATACTACCAAAGAAAGCATGCCATTATGTCCCCCCTCCCCCAACACTTTCGTTCGTGAAGGCTGCCCACTCTGACCCAAGTCTACTCCATTTGCACTACTAAAGAAAGCAGGGGATATTGTCCCCCACAAACACTTTCATGAAGGTAGCCCACTTTGACACAAGACTACTCCACTCGCCCTACCAAAGAAAGCAGGATATAATGTCCCCACCGACACTTTCGTGAAGGCTACCCATTTTGACGCAAATGTACTCCCCTCATACTTCCAAAGAAAGCATGCGATAATGTCCCCCACCAACACTTTCGTGAAGGCTACCCACTTTGACCCAAGTCTACTCCACACACACTTCCAAAAAAACAGGGGGTAATGGCTCCCACCGACACTTTCATGAAGACTACCCAATTTGACCCTAGTCTACTAGAAATACACTACCAAAGAAAGCAGGGAATAATATCCCCAAACGACACTTTCGTGAAGGCTACCCACTTTGACCCAAGTTTATTCCACTCACACTACCAAAGAAAGCAGGTGACAATGTCCACCACTGACACTTTCGTGAAGATGACCCACTTTGACCCATGTCTACTCCACTCACACTACCAAAGAAAACAGGGAATAATGTGCCCCACCGACACTTTCATGAAGGCTGCCCGCTTTGACCAAAGTCTACACCACTCATACTACCAAAGAAAGTAGGGTATTTTGTATCTCAACGACACTTTCGTTAGTGCCGCCCACTTTGATCCAAGTCTATTCCACTTGCACTACCAAATAAAGCAAGTGATATTGTCCCCAACAGACACTTTCGTGAAGACTACCCACTTTCTCCCAAGTCTAATCCACTCATGTTACCAAAGAAAGCAGGCGATAATGTCCCCCACCGACACTATCGTGAAGGCTATCCACTTTGAACGAAATCTACTCCACTCACACTACCAAAGAAAGCAGGAAATGATGTCCCCAACCATCACTTTAGTGAAGGCTACCCACTTTGAACCAAGTCTACTCCACTCGTACTACCAAAGGAAGCCAAAGATAATGTCACCCCATCGACACTTTTGTGAAGGCTGACTACTTTGACACAAGTCTAATCTACTCTTACTACCATAGAAATCAGCGGATAATGTCCCCAACCGACACTTTCGTGAAGGCTGTTCACTTTGACCCAAGTCTACTCCACTCTTACTATCATAGAAATCATGGGATAATGTCCCCAACCGACACTTTCGTGAAGGCTACCCACTTTGAACCGAGTCTACTCCTTTCACACTACCAAAGAAAGCAGGGGATATTGTCTCTCACCGACACTTCAGTGAATGCCACCCACTTTGACCCAAGTCTACTCTACTCTCACTACCAAAGAAAGCAGGGGATATTGTCTCTCACCGACACTTTCGTGAAGGCTGCCCACTTAGACCCAAGTCTACTCCACTCCCATTACCAATGAAAGAAGGTGCAATGTCTCCCACCGACACTTTCGTAAAGGCTACCCACTTTGACCGATGTCTACTCCACTCACACTCCAAAAGAAAGCAGGGAATAATGTCCCCAACCTACACTTTCCTGAAGGCTATCAACTTTGACCCAAGTCTACTCCACTCACACTACCAAATAAAGCAAGGGATATTGTCCCCCGCCGACACTTCCGTGAAGGCCACCCACTTTGACCCAAGTCTACTCCAATTACACTTCAAAAGAAATCAGGGGATACTGTCCACCACCGACACTATCGTGAAGGCTGCCCACTTTGACCCAAGTCTACTCCTCTCGCACTTACAAAGAAAGATGTGGATATTGTCCCCCACCGACACTTTTGTGAAGGCCGCCCACTTTGACCCAAGTCTAGTCCACTCACACTACCAAATAAAGCAGGGGATAATGTCCCCCACCGACAATTTAGTGAAGGCTACCCACTTTGACCCATGTCTAATCCACTCACACTTCCAAATTAAGCAGGGGATAATGTCCCCCTCCGAAGCTTTCGTGAAGGCTGCCTACTACAGCACTAACAACTCTCCACACATAAAACATTTGATAAAAGAAATAGAAGGGATATTATCCCTACCTCTGGGGCTTTTCTCTTCTTCCACCCATACAACCTCATAAATTCCACACAAACCTTCCATCAAACCATTCACTCTCCCTCCCCATATTTTCCTGTTCTTTCATTTACTAAGTGTTTTCTCAATAAAAATATTTCCAATTTTTCCAATTACTCGGCCCAAGTCCCTTCTTAAAATTCGCGACGAGAAAATATCACTTAGATCAATGCTGGTCTTACAGAACTTCCAGCACACGCATATATTCGGGATACACTCGGAGTAAACCCTCATAAACCTCCATTGCGAAACTTCAACACGGCCATTCATTATAATCCCAATGCAGGGGACCAAAATAAAATCAAAGTTCATATGCGAGCACGAAAAGAACTAACTCTTTGCTGTATCTCTTAACAAAATATAAAGAAAGCTTCACACAGGACATGGCCATGAACAAATTTTTGATTTCGCGAGAACACACATAAACACTAAGTTCGTAGGCGCCTTCCTCCAGAATCAATGTCATTGAGCACGCCTCACAGAAAAATTCAATTACCAACTTCTGCTGGCCAAAAACTAAGTCCCGAAAATTACAGGCCATAAAAGTCCAAGTCCCAATCTCGGCCTGCCGAAAACTATCACACATCATCGTCGCCTCGCAGAACTATTCTAAGTCCCCACTGCGCCCAGAACACCGTGAATATTTTCTGAGTCCGAAGATTTTGTTGAATACTATTCTCTTCTGTCGTAGAATACTCATCTCAGTACTACTCTGGGCGGATACCACTTACCACTGAGCACCAGCACACTGGTTGGGGAATTCTCCCGGAGGCAGCCCGCGCATCTCACTCAATATATACACCGAGAAACTTCCCCCCCCCCTTTTTTTCCCTCAGGCTCCCACTTACTGGAGACTGGTACGTCAGCGCACTCTGTTCAAAACAACGCCCTCTTTATTGCCAGTATTTTCTGAGTTGCGCGAATTACGGATAGCCATTGCGCGAATGGCGCGCTTACACAAGGAGCGCCTGTAATCCCGCAATTCGCTACACACAACTGTCGTGTAGATAATCGCCCACTCCTCCGCAGGCGTTCATCCTTATCTAGGAATAAACATTTCTAAGCACATATTCACACTTGTGACTGATATCCCGTCACAAGCCCAGACTATTCTAAGGCCAAGCGACCCTAGGCGTTGTAAATTTAAATACAGTTAAAAAAGTTAATACGTAGAAAGTTTTTGAGCTAATAATTGAGGTTTTAATATTCTGAAATTTTGAAATTATAATATAATTAATATTAGAAAAATTAAAGACTTTGTAATTTGGTGTGATAAAGTCGAGCGATCCGGTTCCGGAAGTATCGGTGAATACTTATTAACATTTGGCGTAAAATAAGCGTATGTTATATGCTACTAAAGATAATTGAATCGACAACGAATACACAGAAGAATCTGCTTTCACACTGCAATAAATAATCCGCCAATCAGGAGTTAACAATTCATTTAGAATACCAGTTTTGTACCTAGGGTAAAGAGTGCAATCGAATTTGTGCATTTCTAAGAATTAAATATTTAAAATTTCAGTGTTTTGCAAAAGTTATCTAAACAGTTCTTAAATGTAAATGTTTTTAGAGTTGATTTTTACTAAGTGAGGCGCTGGGTGGAAAACATTAACTAAATAAATATTTTAATAATTTCTCTATGAATGATTACCTTACAAAATGAATTAGTTTTTGTTGGTAAAATGTCTTTGGCACTTTTCTGTATAACAGTGACATTCGAACGGCGTCTTATAAATAAGAAATAGAGATGGTACGGAACATAGTTTTAACGTTCAGATTTGTTCACCGATATTCAGCGAATGCCAAGAGTCTCGTGCTACACTATATGTAATTTCAGTTCACAAGTTTTAAAATATTAATCCTGACATTGCCGTTCATGTAATAGACAAACTCGAGTTTGTTTTAACAAAGAGTGTGCTTGAATATTCTAAGCGCCATGCAAAATGTTCAGTGATGATTTAAAAAATCGAAAGGATTTATCTCTCACTAATATAAGAAAATATTACACGAAAACACTTACAACTTAAAATATTACAATAAACTATTGTTTTTTGGAGGAATTTATTCCTACGTATTCGGTATATTTGATATGCAATTTTTCGCAATTACTGCAACATAAAAAGAGATTTCGTAGGAAATTTTTTGGAAATATTAGTAACATAAATTCCAAACTCTGGGATTTCATTGTCACAACCCATTACCAATTTTTCCTCCAGAACTACTGTATGTTCATTAACTTGCCATTTCAACAAAAAATGTTTTCCTAGGTATTTATTTCTAGGTTGTTTTTAGTAGACATTATTTGAGTATAACATAACTACATTAATCATAGACTTTTTTAGTTAATGTTTATTTATTTCATTTCGCGAAATACTGTGTAAATAAAATTGGTATACTGGAATGGGGAGGGATGAAAAACACACGAAATCAATAAATTTAACAACAATTTGAAAAGAAAGAGCCTGTCCCATCATAATAATTCTGAGTCAGCAATAGAAAAATCTCATAGTAATTGTAAAGATGAGTTCCATACACACTGATAGAAACTGTATTATAATGAAACAAAAGTCACGAATTATTCTCGTTGTATTCATATGGAATGGATACCAAAAATTCTGCCCTACGCTCTCCATTTAATATCTAAAGACTGGAGGTCCATTAGAGAATTACTTTTCCGGCTTCATCTACTGAAACCGCAATGCTTATGTTTCCTTGTGCAATTGTCCATGTCTGGAGCTATTGTATCGCGTATAGAATGACGTCGAGTTAGTGAAGGGCACTCTGCCTCGATTATTTCTGCCCCTTCTCGTCAAGAATGAAAAAGAAACTCTGACGTTGGTCCTGTAGCTGCAACCTTTATAGTATAAATCATACTATATAGCAATTTTAAGTACAGTGATAACGTTGGAGAATAAAATTGTGGCAACGACTCTGAACAGAAGATAACAATCCCATTTACAAAACACTGTGACCAACGTCTATTGAGAAACGTATTTTGAAGTAATGCAAAATGCCAACAATGCGCTTAAATTCATTATTAATATAATTAAACTCCATCACATATTTTAACTTGAATTATGCATAATAAAACCGAATATATGGTTACAATTTTTACTGATATCATAGTGCTTCAAAGAAAAACACGAATGTGTAAAATGGCTAATTTTCATTATCGTTTTTGTAGCCATCTAAAATTAATACATTTATAAATTTAATAGAATGAGTTCGTTTTGAGCAGATTACGTGAATAAAATTTTCTGCTACATATATGATTAGCGATGAAAATTATTACTAACACATTATAAAATCTTATGTACGGATGTTACAACTTCAGTCATTATTTTTGTACTCTCGTGCGTAAAGAGTAATAACAAAACGATTTAATGAACCAATTTTAATGAATATTACAATCACATTTAGTACATTTTTTTTAACACCTTTTAAAATACGAAAGGAATGTGTTTCACGGGAAATACTGTAAAATGGCGACGTGAATTTTTGTGCCTTACGTAGTGTTCAGTGTAAAGGTAATAAATTTTTATTCTCAACAAGTCATACCACCTTTACGGCAGTTAGGTTTACCGTTGAACAATTTAAAAGTTGCAAACATGGATTGGTAAATTAAATAATTAAAATTTTTTTTTTTATATTATCAAATTTCGTTTTTACATTATTGAGAGAACTACGAAATATAAACATTAGTTAAAGTAATGACCAAGATACGCAAGAGAGTACACCTCCCAGACGGTTTCAAAGAAGTTTTGTTTTTAATATCCTTAAACATCATTTAGCTACACGCGTACAACGCTTTAGCTGCCAAGGTCACATTTATTTTTACAGTTGGCGGGAAAGGCAGAACAACCGACTTTGCAGCTGCAGCTGTGCTATTGCTGAAAACATTGCAGAGGATATAAAAAAATTAATTTTATAATACGTTTCAAACTTCAACAAAAATGTTTCCGTTTACAATAAAGATTCTAACTTTCCTACTCTGTCCTTGAGAATTTTTCAACTTTTATTTGTCATGCGCTCCGGTCTGACTAGCGTTAGCACCTCCATGATCCGTAACAGGAGGGACACTATAAGAGTATAAGTTCTGTTGTTCTCACAGATGTAATGTGTGTTTGGCGTTTACTTCATACAAACATTTTGTTCTCATTGAAGTGGTATAACGAATTATTATTCTTATACCCATGCAGTGATGTCTCCGGAGCGTTATTGTGTTACTAGCATTTTGCGATCAAAGTATTCAAAACTTACGACCACGTGTTCCTCCACGTGTTTCTGTGCATAGTGCTAGTTTTTTTGCGTTTTGTGATGTGATAAAATTCTTTTACGGCACACTCACAGAACGCACACATAAATGAACCCGTGTTATTAAAATACTTATTACTTAATGCACGTAATAGACACATTGGACGTATATTTGAAACAAACTTTTTTTTTATAAATAGCATTATTTATTCGAACTTATTCTGGAATAACCTTACGTAGGAAATGTTCCAACTCAGCACATGGTTTATTTAATATATAATTATTATATTTGTATATAATATAATGGATATAATATTTGTTATAAATCTTACGCAAGGCTGTGGAATACCAGACTGATAAAACTGAAACCATTGCCACATTCGTGTTTCAACTACGTCTTTTTTATTTCACATTTAATTAATGCATATTAATACAAATTTCTTGTACTTTATACGACTAAATATTTTTCTTACGCATCGACAAGACGTATGAATAAATATTTTTCATGCAATAAGCCACTCAAAACATTTTTATTTTCCATTCATATGGTAATCAGCTGTTAAAAATAAGTATCCTCATTTATTTTGGTGAAATAAACTCAGTACGTGAGACATATAAGCAAATATAATCGTTGATAAGTTGGGAGAACGACGTTTCTTGATCAGAAATGTATTTTGTTATATGTAATTTTTAATCATATGGTTTCTCTATAATTTTGCAATACTTCTGTGCATTCGATTGTCAAACCGAAATTATATTTTTAATGTATAGGAAATACATTTATTTTTCCCAAGTACCCTTAAATATGTTTTAATGCTTAGGAGGTAATTATATTTAGACACAACTATATATATATATATTACGTCAAAGGGTTTGTTAAGGGAGTAATATACCCACAGAAGTGGAAGTAATAACATCAGTTAATTTCAAAAAGCCATAAACGTTTTCAAAGAAATCTGTATAGTTAAGAGAATATTCTTAACAGAAGATAATATATTCCTCGCACGAACGAAATGGTGATTGCCAATCCCTTATTGCAGCTAGTAATACCATGTCTGAATATTCTTCGAATCTTCATGACAGGTGATCAATAATTTCGCACAAAATTACAAAGAACAGTGGCGCCTTGTTGAAACACTCTAGATCTCTCCGTTACCAAGCAAACATCCATCCCATGGCAAAGGGCATCCGTTGCCCCAAAGTTACGTGAGGTGTTAGCTTCCCCGTGGTAAACACGACGCTTGCTGAACTTCCAGTGGTAAGATTTCTCTGCAGGCAGTTATGGGATAGAACATCATACGCAGTCACACGATACAAGAATCTAAGATTCATCCTGACTCCCGCACTCTCTTCAGCAGATAAAATTGATAAGTAAAAGCCCCACACAATTGCCAACATTAGCTTATACACGGTGAAATATAGTGTCATGTCAGATTAGCTGCATGATTGTAATACATGCAACACCCTACTGTATTCCGCTCACAAGCTCCTTTTCCCTGTTCGCCATATGCAACGTTGACAAGAATTCGTGGTCCGAACTCCGGGAGTTGATTCCTTATGAAAAATAAGATGGGTTGTACGTTGACAAACACTATAGTGTGGTGAATATTAAGGAAGGTATGCGGAATTGAACATTAAAGTTTGAAATAATTTTTTGTAAAAATATCAGGAATTACTCGAGATGGAGCGACAAATCGCAGAACCGTGTTTCATGAAACGGAGATTGAAAATATGGTAAAATGGTGTTGCTCAAATCGTGCCCATTCATTAATTATGTAGGGAGATAGTCGCCCTATTTTCAATGGTATCTTTGTAACACTAGGCGGCAGTGAAAAACTTAGTTAACAGGTGAAATTCTGAATACATATTAACTACAGAGGGCTCGTATAACTTCTTAATAAAATTTCACATAAATGGAACTATCTGATAACTGTAAACCAGACGTGCATATAAAGGCTGTTCACGATAAAGTGAGCAATTTTTCAAATCACCCTTAGAAAAAAGTCACTACCCTTAACTGGATACATTTTCACACGGACGTGCCGAGGGACATGAGCCCAGTTAAGTTGGTAAATATGGATGAAATGCAGTTCCTTATCTTGACGCCGAGTAAAAAGTTTTGGGAAAACATTTCTAAATTTATTTGTTTTCCTTTCTATATTTTTTAATGCACGGAAGTGTAGACATGACCAGTTTAGTAAAATATTAATTTTTCCAATAATTTTGCAGTTTCAATTGACCGACGCATGAAGCCCGTCACAATGTTAATTTTACAGAAGCTGGAAGAAAGCACTAACTCTATACAATTAGATCTTACGCCAGGCTTTCAAAATTGCTCATTTCACCGCGAACAGCCTTTAATAAGATAATCCTTTCTTTATACATTAATGCCTTGAAATTTCCGTTGAAGTTGAACAAACTAGAAATCCTATGGTAAACACTGTTCGGTATGCAATTTCGCACGGATGTTTACAGTTTAAAATGCGTATCTAGCAACGGGTGTATGTTGCCGTGGATGAAAAGCAAATCATCCGTATGTTCAGGTGAAATGTGTCATTGTCCGTTGCTAACGATCCATCCCGCATTGATATTCACAGGTTCACTTGCTTCACTGCCGGCAGTTATAGCTACTTAATAAAAAATTTGTTCCACACGTCGCTTCGTCCCTCTTTTCTGTCCACGTCTGCTTTACAAGTTCCTACTGTCGTTTTCATAAAAAATTTCCCGGCTATTATCAGAAATCGTTAGGTTCAGTCACGTTTCCTTTAAGTGGCTTCATCACGCTAAAATATATTTCAAATATTTAGCATATTCGGTTGTGATACGAAATAATAATCTAACAAATGTACTTCAATTGTAAAATAAGGTGACGTAGTGAAATCAACATAATGTCATGTGTTATCAGTTACACATATTAAAACCCTACTTCCAGGCTATAACTACTAATGGGTACTATCATAGATAAACACGGATAATGGAAAATTTTGGATTTTAAAAAGTTGTTATATATTTTACCAACACTGTTCAAATTGTAAACGTTATACGTAATGTTATTTTCTTTAAATAAAATATTTACATTTCCATATTTTGCTTAATAAGACTTAAAACTACGAATTTTACTCCACTATGAAATTATATTCCATGCGAAGTAACTCAGCTGCAAACATACTATTGAAAGAAACTGCTAGGCTTTTTATTTTAAGCTTCTCGTAATAAGGAAATGTTTGTATATATTAGATATACTGCTTGTTAATGAAACATTTTGAAACATAATTATAGCCAGATGTAATTTTATTAATTAATGTAATGCATTTCAGCCTCCATTTGAAATCGGTGTTAGTATTTTATTTGGAAGTTCTAAAATATTGAAGTTATGATTTTCACATATCATCATATAAAATATTTGGATTCTGAGAAGTTTTTTTTCATAAAAATTAACCAACGAAATTTCTAAGTGTTTAACAGGTGAAATAATAAAATTGTTCCTATCCAAGGCCTTTAACGGCAAACATATGTTGCGGAGAGCAACTACCTAGATTACCAGTAGAAATCCAACGAATTACCTTCAATTGCGATGGCATAACTTAATTTTGATTGAAATTGGTAACTCGTTCCTATTTTTATTTGGCACGAAACTCCAGAAAATGTGGAAAGGATGACTTTGCTCTGCAAAATTTCCATGACACGGTGGCACGCAAATACGTAATATCGCCCTTTCGAAGGCTGTCTCGCACCACAAATCTGAACTTCGGCGGCAGGCGGGTACTTGAAACGAGATTTCGCCATGCTCGGGTGAGCGAGCAAAGCCTGCCGCGATTAGCCGGTTCAACAACAAGGGTAAGTTTAAAATTTATTATAGGCCGGCTCCTCGGTACTAAGTCAGCCCAGTGGCGCATCTTGAGAAATGACACACATTTCTTTATACCCTATTATCAAAATTTCAATCATTATATTTATATATTTGTTATTACCCACATAACACACATTTTTACACCCATTAATTAAAATGGCAATCATTATATTTATTTATTTCTTATTAACCACACATATGATTACATCATATACATCAAAACTTTGTTTTATGAATAAACGGGGGGAAAAATTGTTAGTTACCCCCCCCCCCCCCAAAAAAAATTCTGGGTACGCCCCTGAAGCCTCGTGACTTAGAGATCGTAGACTCAGCGGTGAATGCACAACTTACATTGAAGTTATTAAATATAATGATATTGCCTGGCATAAAAATTTAAGGCAACATAATGTAATACTCGTACAGGATATAAAATTTTTAATAATGTAGGCCTAATTTGTATCCCACCTTGAAAAAAATTACTTTAACGATTCAGTATTTATGTATGTTTCTGGTATTGAAAGGAATATAAAAGTATCTCAAATCTATTAATTTTAAAAAATATAGACTGAAAAGTATAGTAAAAATTCCGGATTATTGATACACAGTAAATTCCGGATTATTGATACACAGTAAATTCCGGATTATTGATACACAGTAAATTCCGGATTATTGATACACAGTAAATTCCGGATTATTGATACACAGTAAATTTTCACGCACTAAAACTACAAACGTGTTTAACAAAAACTTATTGCAATATATATATTAAGTATTTATAGAATTAATTAATTAACATTAAGTAACGCTAACAACACTATTTGGTACTCTGGATAAGTGTGTTATGCGAAGGAAGCCCCTCATGTGAGCAAATCAATTATAGCAATTGACTTCCATTACTGTGGTTCAAGTTCCTAAACCATTCCGGCACTCCGTACTGGGCTCCGCTTCCGACTTCCATGTGCAATACAAATTACGGGGTCCTCAGTCCAGACACGCTTCCGTTTGCTAGTTCTAGTGTTTATGTTGGAACTTTGAATGAGGACGCCTGAGAGTCTCCGAGCTTCACTGGAATATTCTGCCAGGCTACTACAGCTCACTTTTGAGCTGGTTATAACCACGAACCATCTGCGGGCGCTTGTGAAATGTCCTCTCTTTGTTCCTCAGTAACCGCTCTCGAATTCAACAAACCCCGTTTAGAGAAAAATTTCCAGCAGGAATAAACTACGTGTGCTTTATTGAGCTATACAACAGTAAAAAAAAACTTCCATGTAAACGAAAAATGAGCTAAGATTAAGACGCAGCAAAATATAATTATCATCTTTTAGTGATAAGAGATTCTGTTTAATATCATAACTGTAGAAGACAAACTTATTTTAATATACAGACAACAAATCAAGCGTGTTGATAGTAACACGAAAATATTGCATGATTCTGTAGTTATTTCAATAGGACACCTTTAGCAATATTTAGAATGCTCTGCGACAACTGTAATTGTGATAACTTAACATAAATACTGTGATACTTCTAATAAAGTTTATTTACTGCTAGCTGTAAACCTTGTATGTGGAGCCAAGAATCCAGCTGCAAAATTCTGGAGAAAATATCTTACGTATTCGTCCCTTCAACAGTGTTGTTTATGTTGTGACTTAAAGTTTAGAAAAAACAATCTAATATTGAGAGTTGTGCTTGGAATGCGATAAATTGTGCCATAATTTAGATCAAAGTACAGTAATATTAAAGTTTATATTTAAATTCAAGGACACCACGTAACTAACTCGCGAAATGAAACAAAATAAAGTGAACGGCACTTCAAGAAGTAAGTCCAGGCAAGTTGTCCGTGAAAACGGCCATGGATGCATCCATACATCCACAGATTACGAACAATGACAATTAAGTTAGGCGAATCACTTGATATTGTGTGATCATATTCTATTTCGGTCGTGGACTAACTAAATTTTCTCTCCGTATTCAACACCTAGGTCCACATTGATAACCAGATTACGTCGCAATTTAATTCTCTTTCAGTCGGCTCAGTTTTCAGGATTATAAATATGCTGCAGACAGTGTAAACGATAGTGGCCTCATACGGTATGAAAGTATATGCGCTATGAAAATGGGAAGAAACTTTTGTTGCGTAAAATTCAGTAACAAGCAAGGCGCCATAGAAGAATACGTTCGTTTCACTGAGGCCCCTGGACATCAGTTGATGTGACACGTCGTCGGTTTAGTTTCGTCTCTGCGACAAAGGAAGCAGCCTACAGAACTGTGAAGTCAAGGATGGTGACAACACTAAGTCAAACGTTAACAATAGAACATGTACGCTTAAGTACAACTGGTAATTTGCAAATCATTCAACGCCCTCCGTGAACAAATTTGCTAAGGCCATGAACTAAAAGTTTCTGCATTCGGATTCCTTGTGAAGTTTATATATGTCTTGCAGTTTGTATTCTTAGACGTGCTTTAGTATGTAAGCCATCCCGTTGTTTACCTACCCGCCATAGTGATGGGAAGTTCTCGTGTTCAGCCAAATCGAAATGAAAATTGATGTCTGCGAGTTATAACTTATATTGCGGAAAACCTTACGTATTTATCCCTACGCATCATTAGCATTTGCAAATTGACGGAATAAGTGACACTTGCGACGTTCAGTGCGCATTCTCGGAAGTCTAAAATAAAAATGTTTAGAAACGGTGATACTTTGGCGTGGATAGTATTTATTAGTGGCCGTAAGGGGGTTGGTAAGAGTATAAGCTTAACCTAACTTAACGCCAAGTTCCCTGGAAACTACGTCATGCCGTATAGGAATTTCTGTTCTATATACATTTTCATAATCTTAAAACCGTGGTGTATCTAAGTAACTTACTAGGCCGCAAATAATTATTACACTCCTCTATCGTGTTCACGTAACACTCGCAGCCTGATTTGGGCGTGAGAAGTATCTTTGCAGGGTGGGCTGGGGATTCCGCTACACGCAAGTTTCACATTACTCAAGTATTCAGAGCGATATCGCGTAATGGTGGCCCCGCTGGACTTTCATTAGCGAGAACAGGAATTCAATTCCGTTCCCGCTCTGGTCATCCTGAATTTCCGTTTCCCGCGGTTCGCCAATATCGCTCGCTTCAGGCGAACGGTGGGATGCAATCTTAATACACGCCAAGCCCAGTTCCTTGTCTGTTCCTACCTTCCTGGGCAACTTGATCCATCGCTACTCACTTTGCTGCCAACGGGGCTGTGAAAGCCCTACTTTCTTTAACAAAATAACATCAATGCAATTCGAATTAAACTGTTGTACACTTCTGAAATATTTCTTCAAAGTTGCTGAGTACAATACATATATCTACGCCTTGTTTTCTTATCCCAATCGTTTGTTGTTCCTTGGTCTATTCAACATCTCTCTCTAGCGAAGGTAAACGTTTGATAAAATGGAATACACTTAGGCGCTTACGAAAAGTAACCTGGTAAAGTTAGCTGGTTTAACTCTGTCACGTAACCAGGTTTACACGATCACTTGCGTTTAACCAGATTGCTCTAAACGTTTTAGAGTAACTCTGGTTTTGAGACGGCGGGAAATCAAAGAATATTTAGTAATACTGTGCTAGATGACGATGATGACGACTATGAAGAGTTTTTATTAAATTATGTTATGAACAAACAACGTAAAAAAAAAACACTGCATTAAGCAGTACTGTGATAATACAATACCTTTGTATTCAGTCTCAGTTAAGTGCAAAATTTAATATCTGGGCCTCAATGATTGGCCAAAGCAGCTAAACATTTATAATTTTACATTTATTTTCGTTTACTTGTTTGTTTTTGTTGCTGCAGTGTTTACATATTTACGCGCAATTTCACTTGTGTCGTCTGCTAGAGGCAAGTTTGCCCTGCTAGAGGCAAGTTTGCCCTGCTGTCGAGCAGGGTTAGCCCAGGGTTCATGGAGTTGAGGATCGAGTTAATGCAAGTGACTTTCCGAACCCGAGTTAACTTTAACTCGATCACTTTTCGAACGCACCGAGTAAAAGTTTTAACCTGATCGAGTTAACCGGGTGACTTTTCGTAACCGCCTCTAGACAGTCGTTTTTTTATTTCAGAGTATGTTTTCTAATGTATATCATGTGCTCGAAACCCAATTCTCGTATCAAATTCGAAATTTTCACTGCAGTTAACATTCACTCCTAAAAATGTACTTTCTACTACTCATTAGTTAAAATAACGAGTAATTTTCATTGACTTACTGAACATGTCAAGCAAAATATTTTTGTATTGTACTACGTCTTTTTTAAATGGCTGTACCTAAATTCCTGTAGGGTTAATCCGTTCAATCATTTTGATAATACAATATTAAAAATTACTGAATTTATTGTGAAGCCCTAACAGAGCTTAACGATGGCGTAAATTTTTATGTTATTGATTAATTTAAGGTAAAACTATTTGAACCAAATATTAATTTAGCTTTCTTATATTCAGACATTCGTTAAAAATAGAGCAGTGTTCAAGCGTATGGAATTTTTAGTACTTTAATTCCTGAATTTTTAAGTGGTGGTATAGAATAAAATTTATCAAATGGAAAGTATATAAATTTTTGTGTCCACACATATATGTTTGTTCAATTTAAACATAAAATAATGCGTTAAAAATTACTCAAAATCCTTAAGCACAAGTTTTATATAGATAAAATGTACGAGATTACCCTCACATGTGCTTAAGGACTCATCATGTAAAAAGAATTATAAAGACACAGTGCAGTCATCCAAAGCAAGACTCCTTTACACTTAATTTGCTGGAACGGTTCAGATAGGCTTTTAACAATTCTTTCCAAAAATTTCTTACCACGTTTCGCTCTAGTTCTCTGGTTCTCTTTGGCTGCTTCTTCGCCATGGGACTTTATATAATGTGACCTACAGCACCATTACAGTCACACTTACAATAAAATATACAGTCGTCCCTGGTGGAGAGGCGAGAGCTCAAATATATTCCCATGGAAAGATGATTTGTTTTTGCTTATGGCAACGTGAGTTACACATAACTCTTTCTGACCTATGTGTTTTTTTTTTTTTTGGTAGCGGTCTCAGTATGTCCCCATGTGCAGTTGCTGACATCCAACAAATAAAATAAATTGCAACTCTAAATCACTCTGGTAAACTAAAGCATTTACCTTAGAGGGGAAAAAATATGTTGTTACTATTGCTGAACCAGTCATAGAGAAAATATGATGTTCGGATAGAATTAATTGTCCTACGTTACTTGACACATCTCTAAATTTACGATTTTCTAATATATCTAAAACAATTAAAATTTATGTAATCCAGCAAATAACGACATTTACAACCAATTTGGCGTAAATCAAATAAACATGTCATCAGGTATGATATTTGGGCTTCATTAGTTCACGTTGCCCTATCTTACAAATTGGCGAATATAAATGTAATTAATGGTCGCGGTATGAAGTGACATAATATCAAGTTCTCTTGAAATTGTAACTTTAGTTCGTGAGATGTGGCACACAAAGATAACATTAGAGACGCCATTTTGAGTACAAATATCTGATCTACTCTTGTGTAGAAATTTACCGTAGCTGCATTCGCTTCTCCCAGTTTTTGGTACTTTCTGTCGAATAGTCAGTTCCTGAAAACTATGCATAACCATATTTTTTCCAGGTTGTGATATTCCTAACATACCACGCATAACCTTTATTTTAATATGGGATGCTCTCTTACAAAATGACAGACAAAACAGAATACAAGTTAGCGTATTTAGTAATCGGGAATTGTTACTGTCGGCATAACAAGTTTGGTCCAAGTAGATCGAATGTTTCAGTAGATATTGCATACTAACAAATATATAAAGCCACAATTTTAAAAATGAATATTTTACGTACTTTGCTTTTTTTTAGGCAAATTACAATAATAGCTATTTGTAGGTATATCAAATTTTCCTGGAACTGGTTGAGTATTTCTTGGCATGCGCTATACAAATATGATTTATTCGTGTGGTTCTATATTTCAAAATGGCGATCCTCTTGATATTTTTTTTCTGAAATCAGTACTAATATCATGTACTAAAAACTTAAGAACTTTGTGCCGAACCAGGTCAACTGTTCATCAGATATCGATATTGGCCCCATAAATAATAACAAACTCTTAATATGGTGGATATTTATACAGAATCCAGTGCCATTAGTGAATATATTAATTAATGTATAACCAGTGTTGTATAATACAGTTCATAGTTGCACACAGACAAGGTGATCACAGAAAATAGGCTTATGTACGTGCTTATTACAAAAATTGTGACTTCAATTAAATACTATCCAATGTCTTCGCGCATATTTACATCCGCAGTGCTTATGTTTTAAGTAGTATTAGGATATTCCACTCTCTTTGCGGCAGACATAATTATCCGCATAGATCATAGTGTGTCAGTCACCATTGTTCAAGAAGCCCGTGTTTGCTATGCAGTCTTCATGTAGTGATCAGTATTCCAGCTATCCAGAAATTTCTTCCAGCCCTCGGGCTTTACGCAGTCAATCTTAATGTGGTCTCCATTATTGCACTCCTCGGTCTGTACTGTGACCTGTGGCGTTCGATCATTCCGCAAGTAGTCTGCAGTTTCCGAGCAGCCCGTAGACTTCAGACAGTCTGCATTCTTAATGCAGTCTGTAACCTTTGAGAATACTACACTTTCCAGATGTATGTGATACCCTTAAATTATTTCATATGTGATTATAATTGAATTAATTATGGTGCTAGGTGTCATCGCTAGACCTGAAAAACTTGCCAATTCAATGAACTTTAGACTATACTCCATTGTTGTATGTAAAATTGTGAAAATATCACTGTTCATTGGCTGCGTGTTGAATTAGCGGGAGACTGTGATTGGGTCTTAATTTTATTGTATGTTTATTATTGGCTTAGAGTTGTCCATGAGGTGTAAAACTAACAGGTTTGCCAACAGCATAAGCAATACAAACGGTACGAGTATTTGAATTCTAGCCTGTCCCGAAACGAAACTGCGCATATGTTTGAGATTGGAGGGACCAGGCTTTCAGACTGCTCGCATTCTGACCCGGTGAACTGCCGCTGTAAAAATATTTCTGGTAAACTTTCTACACTGTAATGGAAGTTTTTAACCTATACACTGTATGGTAACAATACCAACATCAAGCTGCAGATACAGGAATGTTTAGTATCGCTACTATACAAAGTTGGGAACTTCCCTATGCATTTGACTGTTTCCTAAGCAACGTAGGAAGACTACAATAAATGTATAGGGGACAAAATTACCACCCGCGCTTTCTCACTAAGCTTATGCACTGGTATGGTAAATTTACGAATAATTTCTTAGCGTGAGGGTCCGATTCACGGCCGAGTGGTCCCACATACAGATACTCTCGTGTGGGAAACATGATGAATGTTGCCGTTCACATGTGTGTTTCTAGAGGTATTCCCGTTTCCTCCGTAATTGATTCCCATTGCTGCTCCATCCCCATCTCATTTCTCATTCGTCAGCACTGAAGACCTCAGCAGTTAAACGCTGCACAACTCTCACACTGTCAATATTTAATTCAAGTGTCAAGTACAACTAACATATTGTAATAATAAGAATGTAAAGGGATTATACAAAAAAAAATTTCTCAAAACAAAAATTAATTATTACTACTAATTTAACTACGTAAAAATGTACAAACCCCGAGAAGTTTACATGCTTCTTTTCGTGCAAGAATGGACGTTGAACCTATTTCTGCATGTTTCGGTTTTCGTTCATTGCGTTAACTTATACGACTACGAAACAAATTATATGCCCTAGACGTATGTTGATGCCCACGCAATAATCAATACATCTAAAACCGAGCGAGGTGGCACAGTGGTAACTCACTGGACTCGAATTCGGGAGGACCTCGGTTCGATTCCCGGTCCGGCCATCCTGATTTCGGCTTTCAGTGGTTTTCCGAAATCACTCCAGGGGGATGCTGGGATGAGTCCCTAACAAAAACCAATTCATCTTCCCTGCGCAACTTGCGCCGTCAATGGGACGTTAAGCCCAACTACCTATCCACTGTAAATCTAAACAATCTGTATCATTAATAGAAACTATTGGAAAATTAAAACTTATAAATGCTTTGTTTACACAAAGTTGGGGGAATTTAAAGTGTTTGTGTTTCTCTATTGCCAAATAAACACGTAAATGCAAAAAGCACAAGAAAAAATACCGATTTTCAGAAAACAACGAAGATCCCAAGAAGCAGAAAAAGACATATAGCAATCACACAACACGAATTAATCAAAATAATAATATTGTAGATAAATGAACAAATGCATTTAATACGACGCCTTAGTAAAACTAGAGACCAGCCTTTATATTCATTTTTTTCTAATCATTCTTAAAAAAAAAAAAAAAACAAATGTGCTAAATTAAAAATGCGAAACCCTACATTTCACAAAGCGTGAGAAAATCTCTAACACTATCTCGTAGCAAGAAATACTACACTTAGAGGAATTTAGTTACTCAAGAAAAATATATACATGCACGTTATGTGCCACGATTTACTTATTATAACTAAAAAGTCCTATACTGCTTATAACCCTACAGGAAGCCATGTTACAAAAGGCATAATTCTCATATTTTACAGTTATATAATAAATAGTTGTTATACATTTATTTTGCAAGTAAATTAGTTTAGAAACTGGACTTATAATAAGGTATATCTTATCGTTGACTTTCTGAAAAAGGCTGACCTCTACGAGCTGTATAGAATTTTCTCGCGAAATCGCCATCGGCTCACATGACCACAAACCTATGGCTTCCCTGAAAGCAAAATCCCCTCTTTATTGGGGATTACAGGAACCATAAATCTTTCAATGGTGTCTCAAGCGAGAAGAGAAAATGGACGGTTAGGGCTGAAGGTTTATCAGCTCGACGACAGCTTGGAAAAACAGCCAGGTTTTCGGGGGTAATTCTGATCGATTTCTTCCCTCTCGCTTAGCTCCCATTACGTGGTTAAATCCTGGAGGCACTATTATAGAAGGGGTGAACGGCTCTTTGATAATTTCTTAATTGGTATGTTGTAATAAGCGTATGATTGCTGTAGTAATAAAAACAATTTTCTTGTCCATGCTTAGTATGTCTAATGTTTAATAATTTAATAGTACTACAACATCAGAACTTACCTGTATTTTAGGGCTCTTATCTGGTATTATTGAGGTATTTCAGATATATTATTAAACTATTTATAAGTGTCGCAAGTAGTAATATCGATCGCCGCTGGTAGCTGTTTCCACTTGAACATTCACGTAATCAAAAGTTTCGCTTCAATTACATGCAGTTGTTACAAGCGCATTGGCTAAACGAAAAACTAAAATAGAATTGCGACGTAATTTTGGAACATTTATTGCGATGATGTCTGTACATCGCTGATCACTGAAACAGCCAGATTCCCTCTCGCTTATTCCCCATAATGTGGTTAAATCTCAGGAGCACTATGTTACAAGGGGTGAGTGTCTTTGAAATAATTTTTTACTTGATGTGGTAGACCAAAGAGAAGATAGTGGAAAAATTTCATGTTCCCTACTTGCGCAGAACGCCTACTGTTTAATAACTTAGAAATACTATAACATCAGAACTTAGCTAAATATTAGGGCAATAGTCCTCTTACACTACTATTGTCTTCCAGATATATTCTTAAACTCTCTATATAAGTGGCACGTAGTATTATCGATCACCACTGGTAACTGTTTCCACATAAAGAACATTTAATTAAACATTTTGCCTCAATTACACTTGCTACAAGCACACTGGCAAAATTAAACATTCAAAAATGTGACCTACTTTTGGAACTATTATTGCCTTGATTTCTGTATATCAGTGAGAAGTTCACCTACGTCATTGGTGTAAAAGAACATATGCTAAGGCGTCGAATGGGGAATGAGCCTCATGTAAAATAACATTTGTTTTTATACGTTGGTTATGAAAATCTAGGTTTCTGGCCTCTAGGGGTGCTTAATGTTGATTTAAGGTTGTGTGTTCAACGTAAATATAGCAGCATATTACTTGCGACAACGTTCTGCAACTGTGTTGTTGGGCAAAGTAACAACAGAAGCAAACACCACTGTTCAGATGTTATACTTGTGTCGTACGGCCAAGTATGCAACCTCGGCTGATGTCTGGTGAAAAAAATTTCAAGCAGATATATTTGTTTAAATGTGCTGATTCAAATATATATTCAAGATAGACTTAGAGGGAACAATAACCACAAATCTCGCCCTACAAAGATTTACTTTACTCTGTATGTTTTTTCGTTGATTACTTAATCGTTAAATACTAACCGAAATTTCAGACAAACCAAGTTCTGAACTTATAGGTTTTTTCTAGTCACAAACTGACCTACAATATCCAGATCTGAAAATCACTACTAACCCTTCCAGACACGCTTTAAATTTTTGTTTCAGGTCTTTCAAACAAGAACACTTTTACATGCGCTGTACTTAAGCCGACGTAGAACTTGTTCCATTACAACCGATGAACTGTATATTTTCTGTTCGGCTACAGTAATATGAATATGTATCGCACTGAGAGAAAAGTTTGTTTAAATCGAAGAAAATATTTGTTTGTATATGACAAAACTAATAAATTGTGCCTCTATCAAAATTTATTTCGACCAAAAAAATATCTGAAATGCAACAAAACTAATTCTGCTCGTGTAACAAAATACTCACTTGAACTGACCAAAACGTTTGTTCGCAAACAAAATCTGTCTGAGAACCAAATATTTGTTTGAATCACCTGTATGCATTTGTTTGGCCAAACACAAATATGCATTTTTTGCTCAAACAAACGTTGATCTTAGAGCGTCAACTCGGTTTACGATTCAATTGCCCAAAAGTTAGATCGTTAGGCACTGTGCTTCCCAGTGTAGAGAATCTATGCATTGTGTACAGTAGTATAGACTGAATGGGTGCGGTTAAAAGTAGAAAGTTCAGTCTAAATTTGTGATTCAATTGAATTTTGGTTGTAGGTAACTCCAGTGAAATTATGTAATATTATTGATGATTGCTCTACGAATTTGCCAGCACATAAATTCTATATTAACTATAAAACATTTAAATTACGGGATGGCAAGGTGGCTGTAGTCGTTAGCAAACGATTTATTTATTTTATACTTATTTGCCACGCACTAAGTCAATTTAAAATTCGGGCGGGTGCAGTTACATTATAAATATTAAATAAATTGAGGCTGCCGCCCAAAATTCCTAGCGGGAAAAGTCAAGGAAAACATTTTTTTCTTTCAATCAACCAAACAATATAATTTGATATTCTCGCTAAGCGAAGCTGTGAATACAGTTGATTGAAGGTAAGTGAACTTTAAGTTGGCGTGCAGAAACGCTGTAGCCTTCATTGGGAACATACGCACTGAGATTAACGATTTTAAAATGGATGTGATTATTAGCGCCTACATGTTTGTTCACTGCATCCGAAATATTTCAGTCAAATTCTACATACCCCACACAATTGCATATGACGTAATTTAGGGACGAAGACATAGAACGCCATCCCAGACTTGGTAGGTTATAAGCCTTGCCAAATCGTAGTCGTGAAGCCTTCGCTGTGAAGCGAAGTCAAAAGATAAGGCATTGGTTAAAACGGATGACCGAAGACTTTCGCTTGGCATCGGGACGTACTATGGGTGACCGTTCCATCTACCTGGAGATGGTTGCACTTGAATTACATTAAAAAATTTCAGCCCAGAAGCAAAATATCAGTGCATATTGTGATGCACGCTGTTCACAGCTGTATCAAGCAAATATCCGTTAGATTTTATTACAAATTGTGAAGTGACGAACCATCATACGTATATAAACGATTGTGGGTATGGCCAATGCCTGGGAATCGTCATTTGTGGTACTTAATTTTTTCCATCAGAACTTCGAAGGAGACATAATGTGTTGGCATTGTCCTTTTTATTCGAGGCATGTCATGGTTTAAGTGCTTGCATTCGTGAATACTTTGGGTTTATAAACAAATACTGGAAAATGCAGTACTGAGAATATTGTGACGAAATTTTATTTACCTAATTTATTTAACCTATGACAACGCACCCATCAATGAATCAAAGCTTACAATGTGTAGTCTGAACATACAGGAGTGTAAGGAGTCAAAATGCCAGCACAAAGTTCTAAATTCAATCCTACAATATGAATGTTTGAGCACTAGTTTATGAACAGACCAAGCAGCTTACATAACACCACAGAGATGTTCATAATTTTGAAGGAGGAGTGAAGCGAAATTCCTTGAATAACCTACCGCAAACGGCTGAAAAATCTCCCTCTTAAGTTGGACGTGGTTATACCGGTGAAAGTTTGGCCGATACCATCATACTGTCCTCATTCTAGAAACTGGTAAGTTTACTAGAGGAGTATCCAGTGATTTATAGCTGTACCGTAAGCCTTTGCATCGTATATACGACGAATATACACCAAAATTGTGTTCCCATTTCACTGCTCCTTTGATACTCAAGAAGACACCTGTGGTGAGCGCGACATTGAAAATGCAGCATGTCCGAAAAGTTTTTCCTCAATTGCAAACTTTATCTATCTCCACTATTTGTATGAAAGAGATGTGAAATTGGTGTCGAAATGTTGGTAAACTAACCAAAATCTTTTGATACAACAGGGCAAACACATTAGTATGTTTCCACGTGAGCACTCTTGGTAGCACGTAGCACAACCAGTCGATATTCAATGTCTGTCAATACATTAGCCGACATCTGAGGAGAGTGGAGGCCGAACTGTCGGGCCATCACGACCGATCCATTGTCCAGGAAAAGTCGCATCAAGATAGGCACGAACCTATGCAAACCCCAATGAGGCGATCCACCGTCTTGTTGAAGAATTACGTCTGGGCAATACTCAAGCTTCTGAGGAACAGCAAGTGACTGCATCATTTCCAGATACACTGGAGATGTGATGGTACCCTCAGCGAAGAAGAATGGTCTGGTAATTGTGTCACGCGAAAACGCGCACCAAACGTCCACCTTTGGGCTGCCTCTGGCACTTTCTTAACACCTCGCCAAGGGACTCTGAACTCCAAATACGCAGGTTATGCTGGGCAACTACACCACTGACATAGACGGTCACCTTGTTAGGAAAAACAACATGTTTGTGATAACCATTACAGCCCTCAATACATGATAACTAGGGATGATGTGGAATAGCAAGAATTTCTTGAACCAACGTATCTTCGATAACACTATAGCTGGTTTTTCCTTTTATGATTGGATGACCAAGTTCTTGACTCCTCGTACGCCAATACGCCAACCACAAACGCTCTGCTTCTTCAGAGTACCAGAATCCTCATTGGCCCAGTTAAACTGGATAGTATCATCATACATGCTTGGCGGCCAATAAGAAAAGAAAACTGTCGGAAATGTGTAGAGTACGTTGAATTCTAGCAAACAGTCATATTTTCCCGCAATAAACCATCACCTCTAATGATGCGTGGTCTCATTGGGCAACAGATCGTGAACAATTTGAATGTTGAATGCACGAAACAATAAACGTTTGTGTAAGATATCATGGCTATGAAATTCACGTGAGACCATACGCGCTGGTTTCTTGGCACTTCGTACGAAAGGCTTTTTCGCGGTTTTCACCCTCTCAGCTGGGGCTGAAGATCGGCCGGTTCTCGGTAAGTCAGCAACAAATCCTGTGTTCTTCAACTTGTCATACAATGACTCTTGACATTGGACGTCATGTTTCCATACGATGTCTGAAAGTTATTCTGCACTGTTAATGGCGACCGGGTCTCGGAGTACTATAGGACAAACTGAGCTCTTTCCTCATTTGTGTACATGTCTGGTTTCCGAGACCATGCTACTCCTACACTTAAGACACGTTACTGTAAACTGCAACAAAAATCTTGGTTATTTCCAAACATTTTTTCACCAGTATCACATTTCTATCACATATATATGGTGGATATAAATTAAGTTTGTGATCAAGAAAAGACTCTTCAGATATCCTGTACGTAGCAAGGTCAGAAAAGATATGTAGGTAATTGAGCTTAACGTCTCGTCGATAGCGAGGTCATTAGAGACTGAGCAAGTTGCACAAGGAAGAGGGATTGGGTAAGGAATGGGAAGGAATCGACCACGGCCTTTGTTTGGGACCCAACCCAGCATTCGCCTGGAGTGATTTCGGGAAACCATGAAAAACCGAAATCAGGATGGCCGGACGGGGAATCGAACCCGGGTCTTCTCGAATGTGAGTCCATTGAGTTGCCACTGCGCCACCTTACTCGGTACGTTCAGAAAAGGACCACCAGAGCAGTACGGTACAAAGTATTTCCGCCTCCTTGGATATACGATTGATATACACTGACAGCGTATCTCTGTCGTAACGGTATGCATCTCAAGTGTATTTATAGCCAGTGAGTATTGGTTCTACATTATGCTATGTGTGTTAACCCACATTTGTTTTTTTTCCTTCTAATTACACAGTACGTGAGTTGCAATCAGATTTGTTCAACTCTAGACTTATGATCATGCACTTTCTGTGGATTAATTTTGTGTCATGACACGCAAATGACGTAGAAATCGGCCCCCACAAGTATGAGGTTCGCTAGTTCCTGTGCAGGTTCTGGCATTCCGAAATAATTGTGACTGTGATAAAGGCTGTGGTAGTTAATGTGGGTTCGTTGTTAGATAATACTTTTAAAAACCTTGATAAATGTCTTATTTTAGCCTATGCTCATTGCACGTATAATTATGAGCCACTTTTACTCCGCATCATTCATTTAACGTTGTGTCATCTCGTGGCACATTCACAGTTGAGTGGGAATTACTAATGGTGGTCGTAACGGTGAGAGCATATTTAAGAATGCGGGTCGAGGTGGTTGTTATCGCCAGCTCATTCACTTGAATAATACCGTCAGGTCGAGAGAATGTTCTTAATGTGCATGCCTACTTGAAGCCATTTCTTATTTCCGCACTCAAGAGATAGAACTGAGCGAGACAATACGTAGGACACTGCCCTGGGCACCTATTGCTCCGCAGTCTCTACTCGCAAACCTTTGAACTGTCATGCGAGGTGAAGCTGCGAGACTTTCGGCAGCGAGACTGTACACTTCAATATTCAAATATTTGTTGAGTAACTGAGTGCAAACTTGATTTGAGGTTACTTATATTTAATACACCGATTGACGAAAAAAAATTTAAGTGCCTAAATTGAATGAACTTAAGTACAAGTACATACAATCGCTGTATATGTAAATTGGTAGAGCTGAATTGATGTGTGGTATTTAGAATGGCCACCAGAGTGTCTTCTTGGTTCCTTCACGAATATATTGATAAAACTAGGGGAAAGCCAGTCATCATAGCGAGGGAAATCACGGAGCACAGGGCATGCCACGTTGATATACAAGACAGAAACTGCTGGCCCTTGACCGAGTATGATAGGGATAGTCTTCGTACATTTGCATAAGATTCTGGTTGACGAAGAAAGATAACATTAAGGGAAGGTTACCGTAATAGTGTACAAAGCATTACAATATCAGAAAACATCGGCATTTGCCATCCAGAAAAAGATAATGAAAACTCTACATTATGTACAGCGGACATGTGTATAGTTTCACGTTTCAAAAAATGTGTTTTTCAAACCTACTGAAATATAGTTTGTTCTTCAGCTAGGCAGACGTTGTAAGAGCGGTGGGATATGCATTAATGATATACACGTTAATAATTGAAGTGTACAAGTTCGGTCAGAATACAATAAAATGTGTAACGTATTTGCAACCGAATATTTTTCCAGGGAAATAAATTTTTACCGAGACGCCGTAAATGTGTAAATTGTAATGTGCTTAAAGATATTTTAGACATAATTTTAGTATAGTAATTTTCTTTCCAAATTTGTTGTGTCCAACTACATCGTAAAAACCTTTCTGTTATTGGCTACATCCTACAGTGATGAAGAATACTCTAGCTGCAATATAACATGTGATATCGCCCCTTAACGTCTACGGAACACTTCCCGCTATTCACAAGCTCGTGGCAAGCTGTGTAGCCACGCAACGCCCAGGCTCTCCGGTACTTCTCAAGGGAGCTGTGACACCGGACCTCGATAAGGCGTCCCCGGGGACTGTGTCAGGTGGAGGGGCTAACACGGGTGGGGCGACCCGCAGGTCGACTCGCCCTCTGGAGTGCCGCAGATATGTCACCCCCCCCCCCCCTCCAAGGTTCCGGCCGCCACAAGAGACCGCCAACTTAGGATGTTGTTTTAGGCGGGTACCGCACTGAAAGGGGAAGTCCAAGCTGTACACTGTTTAACCATCTTTTTTTAAGGTTCCACCTACCTAGAACTTTTTCCCGCGTTTCAGACTGAGGAGCACAGGAGCGATAAGGGTGACACTGCCACGCGTGTCTAGTGGCCCATCGCCTCTAAGTGCAAGACCCTCTAATGGAGCGCACTGTTCTCGTAGCACTGAGTATACCCAAGGGTGAAACTGAGAGATTTGAGCGGCTTGTAAAAACGAGGTCTTGAGAACCGATAAGGGTGATATGAGGTGAGAATGGAACAGCGCCGGAATGCAAAGGCGGGGGAACGGGAATTCTCCGAGAAAACCCGCCGACCAGCGCCATCGCCCGGCACGATTTGTACTTTCGAAAATTCGAAAGTGATCTGTCCGGGGATTGAACCCGTTTCACCTCGGTGGGAGACGAGCAGGCCACCCGCTCAACCATGGTGGCTCACTACGTACCTATGTACCTATTATTTTATTGGTGTAAAGTATGAAGGAAGATTTACTGCAGGGCCCATGAGTAGTTTTGTATGAATTCAGCACGTATGTTTTAAGATACAGTGCTTTGAACAAGCCGTTATTTTAACCACTTTGAAGTAACTTGAGATGGTGCTTCTTATTTACGTGACGTGTTGAAAGCACACAACAACTCTTGCCTAAAGTGTGTGTTATTTTCGCCGATCAGCAAATTGGACGCACGTTTAATACTTTTGTTGAAAACCGTGTATTTCAATTACATTGTAATGCAGTTAAAATGCTATGTAGGCGGAAACCTTGAGGTTAAAATTATTGTGGTTCCCCGGTGGCCGCTTAAGCTGGTATCGCGAGAAGGCTGGACCAGTGATGCTTCACTCCTAATTCTCTCCTAATCTCTGGCATTACTCATCGGTAATCAAGCTGTATGGATACTATTATTACATTTCAGGTCTCGTCGTATTTAGCTATTTTTTAATAACTTTTATGCGATGTTCATAAATTTCGTCTGTAATTTTTTAATTTTGCAAATTGAAACTTTCATATATATACAGTCGGTGGTTAGCTGTATAAACTATATTAATATACCTATAATTTTTACTGGTTATGAGCGATTACCTATTTTTACAATTCTGCATTCTACAGTATTCTAGCTATTTCGAAACAGACGAAACTCGAGAGAGATTTAAACAGTCACAGTGTTTATTATCTAAAAGCTAATATTGATATTTCACTGACATTAAAATATTAATTATATATTCTGCATTATAAAATATCTGTTGCTTTGTACAGCATTTAAAATACGCAATTAGTTCAGAGATTTTTAGTCGATTTAAAAACAATGGCTGGATTTAAATTTTCCGGCATTTTTATAAAACTTACAATATTAAAGAATGCTCTGTATAACATTACTGCAAAATCAGTTGAAAATTTGAGTGGAATTTGTTTGCCTTGTTTAGCCATTCTTCTAAGTCTGATAACCAAGCAAAAGAACAAGCAAAAATGTTTTTGTTAAGAGATGAAGATTTTTAACTTTCAATAAATATATCGTAAGTACGGTCCAAAGTTGAGGAAACTGAGAAAATAGTGCAACATTTACTAAAAGGCTATCTAAGTTTTAAAACCTAGCTGTTAACTTTTGATTCTTTAATGAATACGCGCTCTAATTGAATTATAGTTTAAAAATATAGAAATAAAATAATATCAGGTATCAGAAACATCTGTTTCGAGTGGATTAAAATTGTTTTGAAGGTTATTAACGATAACGTTATTTTTAAGGTATTTTTAGCGTAATGTAAGTATTCCTTATATTATCTAAGATAATCTCTTTTTACCGGAATAGGCTTCATAAATTAGTCTGCAATATATCAGAGCAAAACCAAATTTCTGCTGTAGCAGTATAAGTGAAGGTTTCGACGCGAAAAAGCTTTCCTGTAGACGGCGTATCGCATGCACAATATTTTGTATCACCAAGTAAAATCACTGCAAATTCATAAAACACATTAACGCCAGTCCATAACTTATTTCTAATACTTTTTCAGTAACACCAAATCGATTCTTCAAGGAAATAACTAAGTACTTTTTGCAATTTTTAAATATCTGTGAATTAGACCACCACCATACATTGACATTTCTAGACTCAGCGCCAGTGTAGTTAAACTTTTAAAATTAAGAGTTCTTGATTTGTATACAATTCCATCGGAGTTAGAACTACCGTCAGATTTAGGCACAGTAGTCCGTAACGCTGCACTTACAACTGGTGGGAGCTATTTGAAATAAAGACTAAGCACATCGAAATACGAGCGGCTTATTCGCACTCAGATACTGAAATCGCGTCCCTGAACTGTCCCCGCATGGGATATCCTCACACGCAGTGTGTCATGAGCAAAGCTCCCGCACTGGATTGGCAGCGGCACGCAAGACGAATACCCATCTGCCAGTGTTGGCAGATGGGTAAAGTGAAATGATGGTTTCATGTGCCGTAACTTCTGGTATTTTCCATAAAATTCTGGAACTCTGAAATAAAAATACGAATTCTCCGCATCCTTTCACAGTAATTGTAATTACGTTACAGTCATTTCAAGTCTTAACTTAAATGCGCTTAATTTTCTAACAACAGCTAGAAATTTTATTTGTGATTTTGGATTGCTAGTGATTAAATTTCCTACCTATTAATTTTTTGAGGCACATAGATTACTTACCACTACTCATTTTACAAAATAAAAATTTTAATTCACTTCAAACGTATTTAGTTAGAAAATAAAAAACTTATAAATATTTTTTAAATTACTCATGGCAAAGTAGTTTGATTAAAAATATTGTATAGCTGCAAACTACAGGTTCATTTTAACATAAAATACTTTTAAGCAGTTGTGATATTAAATTATTAATATCTTTCTTAACAAAATAATTTCAACTAACCGATATTTTCGCTACATAAGCACATTTTAACAAATCTTTGTTACCAATAACTATTTGGTATAAATGAGTACCAGGTTGACAAAAGTCTGGTAAATATGGTACAAATACCAGAATTATAGTACATCTGGCAACACTGCAAAGGACTCGGGCTTCCGGGTGCTCACGATACCAAATTCCGTAAAATCTTGTGCAAGGCTCACCATAGCGGCCGTCATACGGACTAGTGTGGCACCCGTCATGATATTTCCCGCCGTGTACAATCAGACTTCGTATCAGGTTTGGTAATAGGCCACGTACTATTTTTCGAGGCAGGTTCCATACCAGGATTCGTACCTGGCCAATTACAACGCCGTTTCACACCTTAGTGCGCTCCTGGTGGCTACTACTTGAAAAGAGTTGATGGAAAAAAATAAAAAAAGGAAAATTACAGCTCCGTTTTGAATATATACCTGTGAGACATTCAAATAGTTTGAAAATTCGACAACGATGAATAGTATTGGTGATATAAACTTATAATTACTGTTTAAAACCGTTCTAAATACACTATATACCAAAACGTAATTGGGCACCCGTGAAGATAGGTAATTCAGTACATCAGTTGACGTGTGTTTCACGACCTTCGGCGTAGGACCGCTGGTGTTTGTCTGTGGTAGCATGAACACAGAGGTCTATTGTAACATTCTGGATAATGAAATGCTCCCAACATTGTGGCTTTTTAACGGAATGGACCCGTGTTATTTCCAGGATGACAATGCCAGGTGCCATGTTTCAATGGATACTATGCAGTGGTACGCCGACAACAATGTTCGCCGATTGGATTGGCCCGCCCAGAGCCCCGACTTCAACCCTATAGAACATCTTTGGGACGAATTGGATCGCCGGGTGAGGGGTCGTCAGGCGCGGCCAAAATCTATTGCTCAACTCATGGAATGGTTGCAAGAGGAATGGCGACGAATCCCCGTGGATGTCCTGCAAACACTCGTAGAGAGCATGCCAGACAGAGTGGCTGCTGTTATAGCCGCAAGAGGTGGCCCTACGAGATTCTAACGGGGTTACAACCACCGAGCAAACATTGTGGACCGGTGCCCAATTACTTTTTGGTAGCTAGTGTATTTAGAACATTACCTGCACAATGAAATAATTAATTCAAGTGGATCTCAGACCTACAGAATATAAAGACAATAATTGTATGCACATTATTAAAGTTGTGGCGCCCGTGAGTTACACGTGAATTTTGGGCGCGAGTTCGAAACTCCGTCAGAGCCAATTTCTTTTTTTTTTTTTTTCATTAAATGTTATATGCGGACAATAGATTCTTACTTAAAGGAAAAAAAAGTGTAATTTCCAAACGGTTGATAATTATCGTGAAAATTCAAAACTATAAGCTATTCACAGTAAAGTGAACACTTTTAAAAGCCCTCTCATTTGGAATAATATTCAATAAATAAATTTAATTTTAATCTTAGACGTTAACTTCCGAGTGCGGTGAAATACACACACTGTATGTATTACTTACATGACAATATTTATATAAAAAGGAGGTTAAAAGATAAAAAATGGCTGAAATAAAAAAGTAACCAGGGCCTCTGAAGTGTTCATTTTACCGTGAACAGCCTATACACACTCGTACTCTAGTGACTTCGCATAATTTTCAAGAAAAGAGTGAAACTATACAAGTAAGTAATCAATTCATGTAAACAGCCAACAGTAACATAACAGTATTAAGTTGTGCGAGCTAGTATTTTTTTTATATGCCTACGTTAATTACTAACTGGTAGTAGTTATACGAATGGGGTTCATATTTACTACAAACCACACACTGCGCACGCACCGAGGGGTGTCAAATGCTAGTACACATACTGCTGTCGTGTAGTATGAATATTTCATGACGGCTCATATAGGGGTTGGTTTACCGGCTCGTGCCCTAGGTCTTGTAGAAGCTTGTACAAGTCAATGTATGGCAGACGGTATCGTGTAATATCGGCTTAAGGCCCCCCCCCCCCCCCCTGGGGCACGCAGCATTCCAGGCTTCCTGGGCAGTCGCGGCGTATCTTCACTCACACTATCCGTGGTGGGTGGGAGGGAGGGGGATGCTGCTCTCTGCGGTACTGTTCAGTACCACCATTGCCACTAATTTTGTCGCGCTGAATTGTAGTCTTGATGGAGCTTATTGTTTTATAGGCACATAAACGTATTTAATTTTAGGTGTAAATACAGGCAGTTAACTTAATCTTGCAAAATTGTCTGAAAAAAATATATATTTATTGAATCTTTCGTGTGGATAATATGTGTATCGTACTCGACTAAAAAACTCATCTTTTTTGACTGGTTAGAAAGTAATTAAATATTACGGGTATGCTGTCGAGTAAAATATACATATATCTATATGAAATATTCAATTGTTATTTTTACTCGTTACTCCCTAAAAATTAGCATTTTTTCCTTAATCAATAAATGTAAAGAGTTCTACATAATTTTGTGCACAAAAATTATTTTAAATAAAATAATTTTATAAATAGCATAGCTTTGTTTGTGAACAATTTAATTTGCAATAAAGGAATTAAGAAACTGTGCATTTCTTAGTTTCGGAATGTTTTGTTTTATAAATTATATTTGATGATTAAAAAATTTTCCGAATACTCTAACATTGCGATATAACAAATAATCATTAACTTATCTTAATGTAATTATTTATGTTTTTTTTTAAGATAAGCATTTTGCTAGAAATTGTCATAAATATATAGTTTCTCATTTTCGTTAGAATTTTATTAGCAATTCTATCTATATACCATTAAAACAAATTAGTTCAGATTCATTTTAAGTGTACTTATTATTAAAAATTCTCTCAATTTACGTGAAAATAAAATTCGTCTTGCTTTTAACTGATTAACATACACTAGATCTTTAAGTTCGTTCATGCACAACTTAAACCCGCAAAAATGTATAAAATGAAATAATCGTAATAAAAAGATATTTTTTCTTATAATAGCTTTATTTATATGAAGTTAAATTGACACTTATATTATCTTTATTATGTTGAAAGTAATTTCGTTCAGTCTTTTAAATTGAACAAAATTAGGCAATAAATTGTTGTTATGGTTTGTAGTTTCACTAGCAATCACACGTGCTTAACCTGAGCTGATATGGTTTGTTTTTGCAATAACTCGTTGATATAATTTGTTAAATTTGTTACAGTTTTGTATAGTACGGTAAGTTTTAATTATATATTCGATACAGTGCCACAGATCTACAATCATCTTTGTGTGAGCTACCCAGTAAATGATTTTAATTACTTTATATGCATGGATTACAGAAGAAAATTACGTTCTCTTTATCAAAGAATAATTCAAATTTTTTATTATTTTGATTCACAACGTTTAAAGTGATTCAATTTAGAAAGCGATATGTGTATTGCATTAATATCAATGATTAAACTTAAAATTGTTTCTGTTATTCAATAGATACTATTTCACGGGATGCCAAATTTCTACCTCTTTTTAAAATTGTGCCTTCTGCTAAGGTTATTAAGATATAATATTCAGAAATAATCGTGCATAATGGATTTATTGCATCGTCTCCGATATTATATTTCCATTCTACTTATGACTCTGTCAAACCTTTAAATTATTTCTTCTCTTCTTGTTCCCAGATTTTCTGTAAACTGTTATTTGTTTGCGTAAAGGGAAAATTCATTTATTTCATGATGCCTCCTAAAGCTTTGTTTTTTTTATTTTTTTATTTGCATATGGCTCGCAATTTGAATGTTTTTAATTTTCCGAGAACTTTTTTTAACCGCTTTCTTCAAGACAATCCCAGCTTATGGATCATAAGTGATGAGTTCTTCAAACATTTGATCTTGCATTTTGTCCGTAATCTGCTTTCTTGAAAAGGGTACACACATTCTGTGAGATATATCTCTAAAAGTACAGGGAATTTTATTTAGGTACCATTTCGATGCTTTGGATTTTGTTTAGTTAAAATCGTCTGGATGTTTAAATGTGGTAACAAAATATTTTTTTATGGTATTGAACTTTTCTTCTTTGCGATACTTCATGACATTCCTTTTGTTTTCTTGTGCTGATTTTCAACTAATTTTCATTTGCATTATTCACAGAATAACCAGTGGCACTTAGTGTAACCGTTTTGTTGTTCAAGTGAACTGTACAAAGTACGTTATAACAAATCATCCGCCGACGATCCTTGTAATATTCTTTGCCGCGTATCCCTTACGATATTCTTACGTTCTCTTAAGATGGACGCTAAGGGTACCTATGGTGGATTCCAGAAAGATACCATTATATAACAACACACATTTGTAACTCACTTGTTTGAATCTATCAACATCCTACGTTGATCATTTATGTACTATGCGCATGCCTTATTTATGACGTTTGGAATGGCACTGCAATATACCAGTTTCCCTTGTTAAAATATTGTGGCAGGGCGTTTTCACCTTCCTGGAGCCATAAAGATGATTTTCTTTAAAACAACACACGTAGGCATGCAGCATCGCTTGGAGAAATTTAAATCTCTGACAAAACCAATTAACTCATAATGTTCGTATGAAGGTAGGTTTATGGAAACTTCGCGTCAATGATACGTTTCTCTCCTAACAGATATTCAGAAAGAGTTATTCATTTTATACAAGCTTTTTATTTTACATAAACAAAATTACAGTCGTCAAGGTCGTTCTTCGGCTCACACCATATCATTGGAGCCCCGTCCTTGGAGGTGAATACTCGAATGTTGTTTTAATACAGGCTATATCCGGTTAGCTCACCAGAAACATGTAAAAAAGGTCTTTCACAAGGCCTTGGAAGTTAATTTTCGGGTTTCTCAGTTAACACTTATAACTAGAGTTTTAAAATGTTTCTTAATCATCGAAATCGATTAAATACGCGGTAGTCTGCTGATTATAGCAGTTGCTGAATTCCACTGATCTGACAGTGGGAAATTCGGAATTTAATGTACTACCATTACTTTGCTCCTAGCTCATGCGGAATGTTCCCCGGTTGGTTTGAAGCAGCTTTATAGGCTGACGTCCAATTACAATTATTTATAGGCTTATCACGGTAAACTGAGCACTTTTAAAGCACTGCTTAAGGTCTACTTGTATGCGCATTGTGTATTCTTCCACCTTGTGTAAAATTAACATTGCCATGGGTCTCATCACTTTATTCATGCGTTGATTAAATGAAACTGTGAAATTATAGCGAAAGTTTATACTTTACAAATCTGCTTATTTTCAAACTTAGATACATTTAAAAAAAAACGAAAGCGAAAGAAATCATTTTAAGTTATCACAAATGGTTACCTAACACTTTTTATTCGACGTTAAGATATGGAATTACTTTCCATCCATCGTTACCAACGTGACTGTGAGCATGTCATTCTGTTTACTCTTTATAATATATGCAAGCAGGATCAGTGACTTTTTTCTAAGGTTCATTTCAAAAGTGCTCACTTTATCGTAAACAGCCTTCATCAAATTTATGTTAAGGAACGGCTTCGCCTCTTTTGAGAAATTCTTCATTTAAGTATTATAATTTCGGTTTCAGAGTAATCACTGACACTCTTTGACTATAGGAAGACTACATTTTAAGATTTGTTTAGTATATTTTTGCTTAAACTTTCAACTTTTGTTAATTGCTAGTTGTAAAATGAAGAAAATTTATTTATATTTTATTAGCACATTCTCAACATTTTGCAACCAGAAAATAACATACAGTGAAAATAAAATTAAAATAATACTAAACAACTTTTAAAATGTAAGTGATCTAGACACAAAAATTTTCAGTAATATTTATGAAATTTTATTTACTATAAGAAAACGAAGAAATTCTTTATAATAAGTGAAGGCAAGACTCAATGACTGAATTTTCAATTGAGGCACTGCAAGTGAACACTCGAGCTTAATTTTCGTTCCCAGAATTTTACGCAGTTGATAGCGATTGATAATGCTCTGGTCAGGATTATTGCATCGCCATTCCAATTCTGTGTTTGTACAAATTATGTTAACACAATATGGGACCTCTCTCTTCCCTATAGTTGGGAGTAGTGACTATAACACATTGTGTGTGCAAAGAAAATTAATTTAATCTATGGAATCGTGTTAGTGGACATGATTTTCACTGGTTTAGACAGTTATTATTGCTATGCTATTTTATTCGTGGTGTAAGTCATAATTGCGTATTGAAATACTGTTGAATATCGATTATTATAATTTAAAAGTATTATTTAATCAATAACCCACGAATATTGGTTACACGTCCATATGCAGTAATATTTTTAATAGATTGTAGCCAAACCTCATAATAAAGGGGTTATCATATTTAGACGATAAAACTTATCCATATAACAACTCGATTGATAATGGGAATAGTAAAGAATATGTAGAAATCTTGATTTGTTTTACGTCTGGCTAAATTTATTTCTCAGAAATACCTAATGCCAAAAATTAATGGCAAAACAATACATCACGTCTGCTTTTTGTCTGTAATGTGACGTAAATAGTAGCCATCAACATCACAAGTGCAGATGAAAGACGTCATTTTTAATCTATGTTTTAACATGTTCCGGTGAAGAGATGACTGGTTGATTTCAGAAATGCCATTTCAAAGAGTTATTACTGCAGTCATTAGGAAAGATATGTCAACCAAGGCGTAATTTAATGAGATACTATAACCTTAAAATCTTTTATTAATTTAGGACATGTGCTAAGTATCAGTTAAATTACATCAGAAATTTTTACTGGGTTAATTTGTTAAAGTACCATAATACGTAGTTGTCTACAATATAAGTTCGTTAATATCCTCGAAGAAAACCATTTGAAGTTTATCATCACTTCCGTATAAATATAAACGCTCCTGTATCGCCTGGGCTGAACATATTGGATCATTGGTTTTTAATTTGAAACTGCGTGCCTGGTGTGTATACTTTGGAGTCGGTTCGTTGCATTCAAACAGGCAAACTCGTAAGGACGAGTCAACAGGCTAACTTGACGACCAAACAACCTCTCCCAGCGCTTGTTCGGCGAGCGGCCGCTTTTATTGGAAACTCAGTGGCGTGGCTTGCGGGGAATAGTTAGCAATACCTGCTGTTTACTCGCCTCGCTCGCTAATTAAGGTAAATATAGTCGCAACTGTTTCCTCGTCACAAAGGAAACGCGAGCACCACATCCGTGCTCGGCTCGATCTAAAACTTTTACCGGTAAGGAGACGAAAAATAAATTACTTTCAATAATGGTTTACGGGAAATAAATTACTTTCAATAATGATTTACAGGAAATAAATTACTTTCAATAATGGTTTACAGGAAATAAATTACTTTCAATAATGGTTTACGGGAAATAAATTACTTTCAATAATGGTTTACGGGAAATAAATTACTTTCAATAATGGTTTACGGGAAATAAATTACTTTCAATAATGGTTTAAAGGAGCTAAATTACTTAAATAATGGTCCATAGGAAATAAATTAATTTCAATAATTGTTTACAGTAAATATATTGCTTGCAATAATGGTTTACAGGACATAAATTACTTTCAATAAAGGCCTACAGGAAATAGCTGGAGTCCTGCTTATCGGGGTCGTCCATTATAGATATTACCTTGGTACACACCACTTTTCATTGAGAATCAATTTTTTTGTAGCGCACTATTGAATATAGTACCTCACGATTTGATGAGGAGGTACTGCAAGAAAATAAAATAAAATTCAATTTATTACCTTAAAACATATAAAAAAATAGGTTACTTGAAATACTCAGTTTATCAGTAAAAATTAATCAAAATATAGTTAACATGAAAGTGCTCCTAAAGCCATTTTTCTTAACTTAGACGTTTAGACAAAAGTTGCAGCAACGTTTATTATTTTAACTGAGTCGAAGATATAGTTGTGAACCAAATACTTGCAACTGAAACATACACTGAACGTATTAGGTGTGTTTTCCTACAAGTATATAAAAGTTGGCATGACAACTGGGATTTAAGGCAGCACAACTAACATGCAACTAAAGAAATGTTGGTACAACACAAGCACCAAAAAGACAAATAATTGTTATTGGAGGGGGATGCGTCGCTTTCCTCCCCCCCCCCCAAAAAAAAACCCACCACAGGGCTGATAACACCCATGTACTCTGGCTTATCAGGTATATTTGTCCAAATAACCTTATATACAACATTAATGAACGATCCATCATATCGTCAACGAGAAACAGTGGGATTTAACGTTTGTGGATATTTGAAGACTTCGCTAATTATTTAAAATAATTATGTAGCACCATTTTCCGTGAAGTGAGAACATATATTCTTGAAGCGATTTAGATATGTGATAAAATCAAAAATGTCTTGTGCTGACGACCACCGCAGTTCATACACTCACATAGCGTGGCATACACGTGTCTTAGTTAAATGTTTGTGCACATCTCTCGTGCCACTGTGGCACCTACCTTATTTCCATTCCACATTCCTCAAAAAAACTTTTTCTGTCTAATATTTCAAGTGGTCCTATGTGCAGTCTTCTTGTTCAGTAGAGCCTATTCTTTCCTTCAATTATCTTATTTATTTACCCACTTAAAAGTTCGGCCATAGGTCGGTTTGCTGAAAATACATAGTATTACACAACATATGCACATATTTGCGAAGAGTATAAAATATAATTTTCATATGCTAATGAATTAATACTGTGATTATTATAGTCACATTAATGATTACAAAGTAACTTAATTTTATGTTACCTAGACGAAAAGAATATATTAAGATTCTATTCACACTTAACACGTCTTGAGTCCACACAAACGTTTTCCTCTACTTCCAGATGGCTTACTTGCCTCCCTTCCCCTAACATACGACGACGTTATGTTTAGGATATGCCTTCACCTTATTCCATGGCTTTTTATCTTTCCAGTTATTGCGATGAGACTCTGGACAGGCGCATGACTCAACAGACTCTCTAATGTGGCTGAAACTTTAGAGTTACAAAACTAGTCCACATTTTAAAATATATACTTTGATTGAACCAGGCACGTGTTTATAATTGGGCAGCATTATTTTTCTCGTCATGCTGCTTGAACCTATGAGACTTAAAGTTGTGTCTCTATAATACTATAGCTTGAAATAATCTTGTAAAGTTTTACAAAATATCCTAATGTAGATTCACTTGTGTCCGAACAGTATATTGTTAGATAAGCTGTCTGGGAAAGCCGTTTTTAACGATGTTGGAAGGCACAAAATTAAAACTTATAGCACGCGTTATATCTTTGAAGTACCATTCCGTACTCGTGTAAGTAACGTTATCCTCTCCGAGGTAAATATGTATTTTAAATAGTTTTTTCTAAAGGCCCTATTCAAACGGCAGGAAAACGATATCCTTAATCGAAACTGACCAGAAAGTCAAATTCGCATAACTCAGACAAATTACACAGCCTATTTGATTAAAATTGGCACATTAATACAACAAGGAAAATGTTGCTTTACTGAGGGGCAGGAAATTGAAATTCGCATAATTTTGGGGTGGTTTACCAAATGGGACGAATCTGCACAAGTAGGCCACTCGACAACTTTCCCCACTGTGCCTCTCTTTTGTTGTTTTATTTCATAGTTTATTATTTGCTACAGCAGCTTACCTATGGAATCTCATACTATTTTATGTTTTCATTATTTTGGTTTTCAATTTTTAGGAAATATTTTGACCAAAGTGTGTCCTGCATTATTTTCCTTCTAATTGCCTCTCTTTGGGAGGTAATTTTAAAATTATTGGAGGAGTGTATATATAATGTATAACCACTGCCAGTCTTACTCATGCAGCACTTACAAAATCATACCCGGTATATCTAATCTAACATTTTTGCATCATTTTACTCATTTATACTTCATCCCCCCCCCCGGCCCACTTGCCACACTAGACCCAATAACCAGTTTGAAGTCAATTTTTTCATATTCCTAAACTGTTTTACCTATAACCTTAATATGTTGCATGAGCTAGTCCCTATTTTTATTTCCTTGCCGGGTATAAACATCTTTCAACTCTAGTCCTGTCGTTTTCTCATGCCCCTTTAACATCCCCATTAAGTATAACCCACACGTGCTAACATTGGCATGTTTTATGTTATTTTTGTCCAAGCGCATCCCTGTAATGATGTTAACAACTACACATTAAGTCCTTTCACGTTTCGCTTTGCCATTCCATAATTATTTAAACTTCAGGTTTAATAATTGGCACATATCCTTTCGTCCTTGGTCACAAAACTTTCGGCAAGGATTATACCCTTTCTCGTTTCTTCACCTTACTTCTGCATTCCCAAATTGCTTACGCAGAAAGCTTCATACCTTGCATGTACCTCATCGTATTAAAATTATTTTGAGGTTACCCTGTCAGTCATTATCAAGCCCTATTTTACGGTATTTTTGGGGTATACTTGGCAGGTATTTCACTTTCTATGACAACTTCATTTCTTTATCTGTACTCCTCTTTCCTATTCCTACGCGAAATTTGAATTCCCTTTGCAGTAAGTTGAGCGTCATTTTACACCAATACTGCTTTATTTTATATTTTATTTTAGCCCTCAACGTACTCATCGCCTAGTTCGCGCTGTTGGAAAATCATCACCGCATACAAGCAAAGAAAACTCATTAGTGGAAACAGTTACTATCATTAGTTCTCTTGTAACTTACGTTTGTTTGCTTGATTCAGTTTACATTTTCAATTTCCTTCGAATGCTTATTCATTTCGGTGTGTATGGGTGTGTGTGTGTTTGTGTGTACATCGACGGATTTGCAGTACTTCATACGGTATCGCTTAAGTCATAAGCTGTAAAATTTATAACTAATTCGAAAAAGGCAGCATGTCAAATAAACAATACCCTCACTCAGTATAAGGATAGGAATTAAAAAACTCTACACCTAATTATCAGCTTAGCTTCTTATATTGCTGCAGTTTAGAAGAGCTATAGCATGTGTATATATATATATGTTCTGTGCGCAAAAGTATTTGTTGGTGTTCATCGGTGAAAGTGAGTGAAAAAAAAAATGCATTAATTCAAATTCTTGCTTTGGTAACATTTTGGTTGTATTGTGCTAGTTTCATTCAAAATTGTAATGTACAAGTTAATATATATAAGTGGCATTAACAAGAGAGCTCCATTTTATGTCAATTAATTTATAGAAGTATGCGTTTCCTCAAAGGATCTCCTAGCGTCATATTTTACCGTAAATTTTTTACAGGGAAAACATAGTTTTGATAAAATAATTCAAGAACGAAAGTAACTGTACATTCTGAAAATTAAACAAAAAACATTACCTGCAAAGCAACTTCAATGGTTTATTTTACGGTTACTGAACAACAAAATATTCTCATAGGCCGGTAATGCAGGCTTTTAAAGGCCGTTCACGTTAAAGTGAGCACTTTTGAAATGGATGTTAGAAAAAAGTCACTGCCCCTGCTTGCATATATTTTAATGGGCGCACCGAGTAACTTTCGGCCAGTAAAGTTCGTAAGGTTGGATGGAAAGTAGTTCTATTACTTACCGTTGGAAAAAAAGTATCGGGTAACCATTTGTGAAACAGCAAATTATTTATTTCGTTTTTTTTAATTGCATTGAAGTGTAAAAATTAGCATATTTGTCAAATACTTACTTTCCTATTCATTTCATAGTTTTACTTTACCGAAGTATGAATAAAGTGATGAGGCCCATGGCAATGTTAATTTTACATAAGGCGGAAGAATACACAACGAGCATATACTAGTAGATAGTGAGCAGGGCTTTCAAAAGTGCTTAATTTTCACCGTGAACAGCCTTGAAGGGGAAATAACTGAAGGAAGGAAAGAAGTTTCTGAGCACAGTGCTGCAACATCCGGAGCGAACATGTGACGGCTCAGTGCCGCATTCAAGACGTGCGGCAGCTGACGTTAAAAAGTACGGCCTCGTGGCCGCGTTGAGATACCAGCTTGCTCATTACGGCTACTTTGCTCCGTGTATCTCAAAACAGGCGAAATTAATTACCCTCGGGCATAAAGATTAACTTCCGCTTCCCGACTTTATGTTCTTTAGAATGAAACATTTTTAACACAGGCTTCGCTTTCTCCAGATATTTAACAAAGATAGAGCCTTGATGTTTGCTGGCAATGCGGTTTCTTCATGAGGTTTTTTTTCCTTCAGTCACAAGATAAATTATTACTCTGAAAATAAAATTTATGTTTAACTCTCCGCCAATTTGTTACTCTTTCCAACATTATGTGTAAATATGTAGAACATTTACCACTGAGGGTTAATACAAAACATTTAATTATTTAAATATAATTTCTCCTACAATGGATACAACAGGACGAAGTAGTAAATATTGTAAACATTAGATTACTCCTCTTCTAAACAATATTGTAAACATTAGATTACTCCTCTTCTGAACAATATCGCTGGTATACAAATAAAATATTTCATCACACAAGAGAGAAATATTCACGTCAGCTTAACCATAGCATTTGTTGTTTTGTGTTTGCTCTTAATCTGTATTTAATTCTATTTATCGAAAATGTAGTTATTAAAAAATTAACAGGAACCAAGAGAAAAGATCGTTTAAAATTACGTTCTGATTTCATTGTACTCAAAAATTAATATTAGTAATGTAGAAACCTTTTATTGTTTATGTTAATAACATTCTTACAGCTAAATTAACATATATATCTTAGAGTGTTTAGTTGCGGACACAAAATCAGAGAAGCACAGTCAGATTAAAATTTTTACCGCAATAGATTAATACATATATTTTGTGTTTAATTTTTCGTCCGTTTTCAGAATTTCTCATGGGCTTAATGATCGTCGTCGTCTTCGTTTTTATGGCCAGCCAGCAGCCGCATATTTCAGCGGCGTACACGCAGAGAAGTCGTAACTCCCTTTCCAGGCTTTGTTGCCGCGGCTAGTATTCCAGTCCGGGAGAGCAGCGGAGATGAGATATACTGTGCCAAATTGCGCCACAGCAAAACCTACCCCAGCCCCGTTGTACAGCTGGCCAACGTTGATGCAAACGGAGATGGATCTACAGCCGAACAAATGTGACACGTACCTCGGATTGAACTAGATCCCTGAATAAAATACAACTGGCGTTAGACGAGAAGAAATTAGGCCTGAGTACTTTGAGAATCCCTAATTCGAATCTGGGGGCGCGCAAAAGTCTGTGGCGCTGGACCCGCGAAATGACACGAAACGCTAGTTTAAATAACACGTAGTTTTTAGTTTTGTCCAAGTTATGTGAGAATTTTCAAGACCGGAACTATTGAAATTTTGTATACTCTAAACCAGTGGCACGAAATTCTCTCGATTTCACGCAGAAACCGGGAAGAAATGAATAAAAACGTTAAACCTATATGAGAACAAAATTATTTTGCTTGGTGAGGAAGACATCAACTTGATCTCCCATAAATCAATAACTTATAACAGAAAAATTAGTTGTGAACAAAGGATGGGGTCCAGCGCACAAAAGAGCTACAAGAGAGGACAATACAGAGAATGACCGCTCCCTACTAAGGAACATAATTATTTGATTATGTGCAGATTTCTATTAACACTTGCTACCTGTATGATTTTGAAAAATAAGTAATATAGCAGAACCATTTTTCGCAATTTTTAAAGACAATGTAGCCAAGTACAAATCGCAAACTGAAACTTAAGGAAGAAAAGTTTTTTGGTGCAAGAATAAGTATGAAAATTTGTAAGTTTTCAATGTTTTGCCTTATTTAAAGAATAGATGTAATTCTCATACGATACGAGTGTATAATTATTTTGGTATGTAAAAAAATATTTTGTCTACCTTATTTAAAGTTTTTATACACTTTTTGTATACTAGAAGATTGATATAAAACAGAAGCACAGTCATTGGAATAATTACATATGTTAATACCAGGGCAGGGTCAAAACTCAGGGCAACTATATATGTATATTTTGTCATAACTACCCGACGGTCGTGAGGTGTCTTATTTCTCCGGCGATCCTGGCATCCGTATTGCGTGGTTACCTGCATCACTAGATGTCAGTGCGATGGACAGTTGTCGCACAGAGAACGTCAAAGTCAGTTGTGAGCTGACAGCCGTTGGATAATGTATGAGACCTGAAGGAAGTCTGCGTGCAACCCAAGCAGCGTCAATCTCCTCTCTGTCTCCGCGACGTGTTCAATCACTGCACGTGGCACGTTCGGCCTACCGTGTCGCGGGTCGCCCTGCCCGTTGCCGGACGCCGGTTGCCTAGCGACCCCTCCGAGATGACGCTACTGACCTCGCGGCATTTCTGCGCGTGGAACAGAGTTCACTCCCCCACAACGCCCTCCCGTTTCCCTGTGGCATTCTCCGGGCAAATTTCCCGCCTCGAAATGGCCACGTTGTCGTGACAGCGCCGTTCAGTTCGGGTCATATCCATTCTGTACGGCAGCGGTCAGGTTGCTACTGGATTAACGTCGCGCTCTGTGAGATAGCCGCCCATCGCACTGCCATCTAGCGATACTACCACCTGTAGGCTGTTCCCGATCAAACGAGCACTTTTGAAAGCCCTGCTTTAAGATCTATTTGTATGCACGTTGTGTGATCTTCCGCCTTATGTAAAATTATTATTGCCATGGGCCTCATCGCTTTCTTCGTGCGTCGGTCAAGTGAAACTGTACAATTATTAGAAAAGCAAGTATTTTAAAATATTGCTAATTTTTACACTATGTGCATTAGAAAAATAGAAAGCTAAAGAAATAATTTAAGTTACCACAAATGGTTATTTAAAACTTTTTATGGATCTACTTTCCCCTTCTACGTTAGCAACTTTACTGGGCGCATGTCACTCAGTGCACCCGATCAATTATATGCAGGTAGAAGCAGCGACTTCTCTTAAGGTTGATTTCAAAAGTTGTCACTTGAATGTAAAAAAACCTTTTCTATATACGCCACATTCGCTGGGGACATACGGCGCATAGTCTTTTTACGGTTTCTTCAAACTCGTTTAATCAAACCTTTGGAAAATTACCGTATGTATGATGTGCTAGTTTCATCCTAAGTATGCCAAGTATCACAAGCGTTTTATACCTCTGGTAACATAAAAGTATCTTATTACTCATTAAACTGAAGTTTTGTCTATATTATATTTAAAATAATTATATTTTATTTATAATAATAATGAATCAAAACTGTGAAAAAAATGTCTGTGTTATTAGCGCCTTGTAAAAAATAGTCCTCATGAAAAATATTATTACAACTGAGTGCGCACGAATTCCTTGCGTTGTTGTCCTTCTATTTAATGATCTAGACTTAATTAAGCTTGGTTTGTACGAGGCGGAGGGATATATTGGAAGCAGAACTTTAGCAGTGCTTCAGAAAAGTGTTAAATAACCGTGAATTGGCTACATGTTGTTAGGTAGGTTAGCAGTGCTTAACGTCTGGTCGACAGCCAGGTCTTTTGAGACCATAATTCGAACCCAGGTGCTCCATAGTACGAGTATAAAATTTAACTACTACGCCAACCAACTCGATGGCGACATACAAAATTTTGCGATATCATTCCGCAATTCTGAACAAATAAAATGTGGCTGCGGTGTTTTACACCTATGCCCCAAATCCTCATGACATATTTGTAAGCAATGCCATTGTGAACTTTGCTATTTTGTGTCAAATACTTCATTAAAGCACATTAATTCTAGTCTAATTCTCGGTGTCACTACTGGGTATATTGTAATGTACAGACCTTACAGTATATACCTTGTTTAAGGTTTTATATCCATTGCTGTTTATTCAAAGTCTCCCACATCTTGAAATCTCATTTCCCTCGATTCTATCTTTTTTGCGTAGAGAAAGGAAGGGGAATGTTTTTATATTTCTTCTGTATAGTGCTATAAAATTGACGTTATTAAATTCCGGTTTAATTTAGATGATCTGTAATTATACTAACCCCTGGCATAAGCGTTTTTCATTATTTTCCAGTGACAAAAATTTCCCGCAGCACACTCCAAATCGCGACCACGATACTATCATAGACATTCTAGTGTAATTGATTACATTTATTCATGTTTGTTATTCTTCGCGCATTCGTAAGCTGACGACAGTTTATTTCTCTGTGTGCATGTACATCTGTTACCCCATTTCGTTTTTGTTGGCGTTGTTCATATAGTGCCAAAGATGTTCGCTAACTTCTGAAATATACTTTAAGGTTATTGTGCTTAATATTATTAGTTTTAGAATTCTTTTTTCTATAGCTCTTGTGCATTGTTATATATTCTTAATTGACTTTACATACCACAGCGTTACACGTGCCAATATAAGCACATTAATGGTTTATATGGTTTAGAAAAATTTATTAAAATGGGTTGTTAATTGTAACCATTATTTTATCAGAGAAAGCCGCATTATAGGACCTAAACTCACGCATATATCATAGTACAGTAGAAAATAAACCCCTGTAAACCAATAAGTCGACTGCAAACTGCAAGTGACTCGTCAGTGTTATTTTAACTTCGGATTAGTGGCGTACATATGTAAAGGAATAGAGACATTTGACATTTCATATGTCGATTTTCTGTTTGCAAATAATTGTTTGCAAATTTACTCAGATAAAATTAGAATTGCTTGTTTCTATGAAAGCCTGGCGAGAGGAGAAGCTGCTTGGTGTTCTTTTTGCCGTAATGAAACTACGCTGCAAATTACGGGAACCGCGTTAAAAAAAATTCCGATTGCCGACCGCAGTCTGCGACGTGACTGGAATACGAAAAAAGCGCGGAGAATGAGGCCGGCACGTAGGAACACGAATAGCAAAACCGAAAAGAATATCAAGAGTGCGTAGCAAATTGGAAATGTGATCTGAATGCAATTCTGGTTGTTGAATATTGGTTGGACTTACTCGTGCCTGCAAACGTAATTGGAGTGCAATCACTTTCGTTCCTGAATTTCAAACAACATGTAGCCCGTAATATCTAACAACTAATAAAGCTGATTTTTAATATTATTTGTTCCGAAAAAAAATTGTTTCAGGTTACTTCTAAGATTATTATTAATCACGTTATGAACCTCTATAACTATATAGCAACAGAAACAATATAATACATCATTACATTACTCTGTATAACTATGTTAGTGGTAGTTTTATGGGGAAGTTGGGACAATGTATTTGAAATGTGCACATTCAGGCTGCAGGCTGTGGTTCCGTAGCTCCAGGGGTTCAACCGCCATCTTGGATTTCCCGACTTCCCGCTCTGTCATTCTGGTCACGCGACCGCCATCTTTGATGCATGCTGATACCTCGATACCTTAGTTGTTACATTGAGAAGTTAACTACTATTTTGGAAGCACTCTTTCGTCACACCACGAAGGCCTGTCATTGGTCTCAACTAACAAGGAACCATTATCTATACCATCACTAATTAACAAGTCTTGGAATATTTCACACTTCAAAGATAAAACTTTATTTATTTCGATCGCACCTATTTACAGACACATCAAATGTGAAACAGCATATAGTAAAATAATTTAAATCTTTAATCCTTTACACCAAAGTCGATTTTGTAATAATCTACAGGAAAAAAAACCTCACATGCAAGTTACCACGGGGAAATAAATAGCTTTAATGAGTAAATAATGCATATTTTTGGTTGGCCCGGGAAGGACCTACCAGAGAAGTTGAAAAAAATTCTGACCGACTCGCTAGCCACTAACTAACTAACTCGCTAGCCACTATGCCTGCTAGTGAATAAATACTTTTTGATGTGAAAATATATTTCGACTTCGTTTTATCTTTGTTCAGCTTGAACACCTTGTCACACTTCAAGCCGTCAACCAAACTACTGGCAGACCAACCATTCGCAAGATTGACTCTTTGACTCTTCGACTCTTTGACACTTGACTCTTGACTCCAATAACTTAAAATGCCTCAAAACGACTCAAAAAGACTCGAAATGATCCATGATTGTGATGGTGGTAATGGTGGTGATGATAAGTGCGGTACTGATTGCGAAGGATTGTGAAAAGATTGCGAACAGATTGCGAAGAGATTGCGAAAGCTTGCGAAAAGACTGCCAAAGATTGCAGAGGTGATCGAAGGATTTATGGAAAAAATTGGAAGATTGTTTGATTGATCAGTAAGTCTGAGGTATGGTGGCTGGTATTGTCTGTATTGTTAATATGACTGAGGTATGCTTGAATTCTAGTAAAAGCCATGCGTATATTTAGTCTGGTGACGTTTGGTAGAGCAAACATTTTTATTGGCCTGTAAAAAATGCGGGGATCAATCTATTAAATGATGTAATATGTGTGGGAATAAGAATAAAAGCTAAAATAATTATAATGAAAATAATTAATAAAAATGTTATATATTCATAGTAAAATGTAAATATTAAATTAAAATTGTACATATTCATACTAATATGGATATCTGCTTCTCTGAAAGACTTATTAATTCTGTGGAGTTTTAAAACAAATTTATCCGAGTACATGCAGTAGGAGGGCTATAGTATTATGCCTTATTCGGATTGTTAAAATCGGCTGAGTTAATTTTTTTGAGGGCATAAGCAACTGTAATTAATTGATTGAATTAAAAAATACAAGAGATTAAAATTGGATTTTTATTACATGTTTATCCAATTTGCCAGAATATAATTAAAATTTAAAAGGTATGGAAATAAACTTCAATAAAAAATCTTGGTATGGTTGGGTAATACGTTTTCCAGTGTATATGTCTTACGAATGTTGGTGTATGTCAAATTGTGTGGACAATGTGTGTGTGTGTCGGTGTGGGCTGCCTGTATGGTTTAGTTAGTTTTTATGGCTGGTAGATATCTATCGGCATGACTTGATTGTACAGTTAGTTTGCTTGTATGGTTTTTATGTTGATAGGTATGACCAGATCATATGTTCGGTTGTTTTTGGCAGTATGACAAAAGTGTAGCTTCGATGGTGTGGGGAGAATGGTTTAATTTTGTCATTAGATTGTAAGAGCGGAATGGTTTTATGGGGTATTTAGTTAGTATGACAGGGGTAGAATTCTTAACTGGTGGTATCTGGTAATTATGATTTTGTGGGTGTTATAGATGGTTAAACTAATAGTATTGATCTAATGATAGCATGGTTGAAGCTAATGACTGTAATATTTTATTGGCTCGGCTGCTGGTATGGCTTGTTTATATGTGTATCTGGTGAAGTTAGATGGGCTGAAATGGTTGTCAGTATAGTTGAAGAATGATTGATCAATAAGTCTGAGGTACGGTGGTTGATATGGTCTGTATTGTTAATAGCAAAACTGAGGTATGCTTGGGTTATAGCAAATGTTATGTTTTGGGCTGTATGTTTTGGTTAGTATGGTTATCTGCTGTTGTGACTTGTTGGTATATTCAGATGGTTCAGTATGTTGGTATGCTGGGTGGTATGGCTTTCGACGTTGTATGGCTGAGGCAAGCTTATGTTATGGTGGAAGGTATTATATCTGTTTTGGTACTCAGTACTATTCTGTTATCGATATGGTTGTTAAGTGTATTGGTGGTACGTCACCTGGTAGATTTTGCAAGAGCAGCTATTAGTATGAATGGCTGGCATAATTATCTGGTTTGTCGGTTGATAGAGTGATTTATATTAATGTCTGGTGTGCTGTAGAGTTGTCACCAAGTTGTTATGGTTGGAGGTGTTAAGGAATGGTGTGTGGGAAAAAAAAATTGTAAGCCCTACCATAGGGGTGAGAAATATTCCCCGGTCAACATAGGGCGTATACATTTTTTTTCTTAAGTTCAGTGTGATTAACAAAGCCTCTATAAAATACTTAAGTCTGTAAAAGTAAAAAAATAGTTTTGTGAAAATAAAATGCTTAAAAATTATATGCAAATACAAAATGAAATATTACAGTATTATGTAAGTTAAAAATTTCAACAGAAATATTATGTATAAATAAAACTCTTAAGAATTATATAATTTAAATCTGAATATCTAATATGAAATTTAAAAACCACGACAAGATATTTATTCGTCTCCAAGTTATATACTTGTAATAAACTCTTGTCCCAGCGCATGTCACGATAGCCGAGCAGTCTAAGTCATTAGTCTGGCGACCCAAGGTTCGGTAGTTTGATCCTGCTCTATTCCAGATGGTATTTTGAGTTCCAGGAAAAACAGCGCTTCTGGAGGCCAACTGCAGAACTAATCGAATGAGAGCGATACCAGCGCCCCTAGCAGCAGCCGATGTAAACAAATATAGCGGTCGGAAACAAATTACAAACGAAAAAACCAAGGTGGCGACCTCCAGCAACAGCTGATGTAAACAAATGGCAAACGAAAAAAAACAAAGCAAATATGGTTTGTCGAGCGAATGGGAGAGAAAGAGACGAAGATAGAAGGGAAGAGAGAGAGAGAGAGAAATATAGATAAGGATGAGAGAAAGGGAATAATTCAAGAGAAAAAATGGGAGCACTTGGAGAAAAACCCCTACGTATGCTAGATCATGGAAAATAGCACGAAAAAACAACATGATATGATAGGGCATTAAAAATGGCATACTGGCTACCAAACTGGCGGTCAAAAATGGCGATGTACTGTCTACAAAATCGCGACATGCTGGCTACTAAGATGGCGATGTACTGGCTACAAATATGGCGATCTACTGGTTACCAACATGGTGGAGTCCAAGATGGCCGTCGCGTGACTGGAATGACAAAGGGGGAATTTGGAAATCCAAGTTGGCGGTCGAACCCCTAGAGCCACGGAGCCGCAGCCTGAACGTGCCCATTTAAAATACATTGTCGCAACTTCCCCATAACCCTACTACTTATTTTGTGGAAAATATATTGCACGGATTTTGATGAAATAATAACTGTAACTTACATTCTAAACTACATTAAATACTGCGGTACATCATAATCGCGTTATAGCTACAGAAAGCTTAGCATTAGAAATCATGCCAATGTTTTTTTTTTTTGGAACTCTCTCAATCATGGACGAATATTTACAAGAACGGGATATTTAAAATACCTTACATCAGTACTGTGGTTGTATTTTAAGTTTTTAGATTAAAACAAAGGTGTATATAACTCAGTTTCTGGGCAAACGTGGTGGCAGGGAAAAGTTTTCGTAGACTTTAATATCTGTCACACACACAAATTTCGACGACAAATTCTAACTTTGGCCTGTTATCCGGGGGGGGGAGGTGGGGAGGATGTCCAACTTCATTCTGCCACGAACAAAACTTTAAGATAATTTTAAAATTCCGAGCACACGAAGATACGGAAAAACCTTTGTGTAGTTTCTATCCGACAAAGAAAACTTTAACTCCGAGTGGACGCAGCTAAGAGTAGAAATGGTTTTTTTTTTATTGTTATTATTTCAATAAGCCACACACAAATTTCTGTTGCGAATTTGAATTTTGAGCTGGTGTAACCACGGGAAGAAATTGTATCGTTTCAAAGAAGCATACCAAAAGATAAAAATTTAATTCGAATTTCATGCCATGGGAAACGGGGGAAAAAAATTAAACCAGATTAACAGAACTTTCATTTCAGGGCGTAAGAAACAGCAGATATAGAGCTGTTGTGAACATTTCTATCAATTAAGTTATAGTGCAGCACGATAAGATTTCCTATTTCCAATTTCATATTTTTATGTCAGTGGTTTCAAGTCAAACAATTATTTTTAACAGAGCGTTATAAAAGGCATGCCTTTTATTCCACAGATACAGGAATATTTATGGTGTGTAAAATTTCTACACATTTGTAAAGAAAGAAGATTATTTTAGCTGCCCACCTCAGCAAAAAAGGTGTGTGATAAAGTTTTATTTTTTAAACGAAAATTCACTACATTTGTGTATTTAATTTTTCCAACACTACTCATAAAACCAGAATTTGAAAACTTTACAAAATAAGATTTACTACTTCAAGAAATATTTTTAAAATCCACATATGCAACAATCCGGTTGGTAGTAAACGCTGGCAACAAAGGGTGACCAACTTATTAAAGTAATTCGCACCATTAAAAATACTTGCTTTACATGCCTTAACTAACACTTCATGCTACTTTATACGTGTTCGTCAGAAAGAAATAACGTTTCATACATGTGATTTTCAAAAACAATAATTGTGACTGAATTATTTTATGTCTTACAACGTCAAGCAGAGACAACAGAGCCATGTATAGATGTCCACGCCGAAGTGAAGGTTTCGTTGAATCAAACAAAATTCGTTAGGCGCAACGAAGTTAGTAATTATTTGTATGGGGGCAATTAAATATGTTGTTGATGAAACTAAATTGTTTTGTTGTCTTTAATTTGCCTCGAATAAATATTTGGTTGTAGCAACTAAATATTTATGTGGCTCTATGTACAATAAACAGCTTCGTTTAATATGAAGATCTCTGGAGATTTGGCGAGATTCGATCCTTGATCAACTCCGCCCGAGCGATGCACTTTGGCAATCTCTTTTATAGTGACTACTGATAAAAAGCGGAATGTTTTTAAATACGTACACCCCAAGAAATAATTTAAAAATTTACCATGTCCCTGTATACGCACAGTAACAAAGCGTGATTGGTAAAATATTTTCCCGTGCATCCATGGTTACACAGTTGCCCAGGAAAGAGTCAAATGCTTAGGGAATTTACCGACTTTGTATAGTAGCGATGCTACATATTCCCCCATCTTTAGCCGGATAGGTAGTACTATTTCCATGCACTGTACAGGCTAAAAACTTCCATAGCAATTTAACGAAGCCTACCAGAAATTTTTCAACAGTGTACATTTCAAATACTGGTCAACGGCCGCAGATTAATATTTAAAGTTTTACAGCTTTATGTTTTTGTTTCCTGTTGAACTTATTTCATTAGGATGTTTTTACCATTACAAAGCATCGATAAATACACTAGATAACACTGTCACCTTCCAAATTGCCACAAAATACAAATAAATCATGGAGCTGTATTTTCGAGCGATGGCAATCGAATGAGTGGCCAAACAAATGTATACAGTTGATATAACCAAATATTTTGTTGACAAACAATATGTACACATTGTTGGGAAACCTAAATATATTTTTGGTCTTACACAAGTATATGGTTGGCTGTTCTCTCAGTGCATGTGAAAAGTATTCCTCGCTGATGTCACTCCCTCCCACCTTCAGTGAGTGATAGTTATAGAGAAACTGTCCTTGATGTGGGATCGCTGTGCCGGTATCCATAATTCAAGAGGTTACTCGGATTGAATGAGTGATGTATGTGCTATAAGAACTCGTTCCCTGCATGCACATCCAGTCAGGACTGTGGCCTCGATTACATTATTTTTAATGCTGTTCACCACAAAGTGAGCACTTTTTAAATTGAACTTAGAAAAAAGTAATTGCTCCTCCCTGCATATATTTTAACGAATACACTAAGTGACATGCGCCCAGTAAAGTTGGTAACATTAGAGGGAAAGTAGTTCCATAATTTTACCGTCGAACAAGAACTGTTAGGTAACCATTTGTGATGACACAAATTATTGCTTCCGCTTTCCGTTTTTTTAATACATCGAAGTGTTAAAATGATCATATTCGTAAAATATTTAATTTTCTAAAAATTTCACTTTTTCACTTGACCGACGCATAAATGAAATGATTAGGCACGTGGGAATGTTCATTTTACATAAGGTGTAAAAATATACTACGTGCATGCAAGTATATCTTAGGCAGGGTTTTCAAAGTGCTTATTTTGCCGTGAACAGCCCACATCAAGCCTTCACTTTGAGCCTGGTGCTACTGCAGTGCTACGGCAGGTTGCGATTTCGCAGAAACGCTAATGTAGCACCAACCGAGAGAGGATGATGAACTCCACACCACAGGGTAATGGACTGTATAATCCACTTTTCCAACTCATTCCACGGATCTGTACTTCATTTTCTACCCTTTCGAACATCTTAAGCAAAGTGTGCCAATCATTTATCATATCGTTGACTTTGCTCAATCTTCGTAACATCTACTTCTTTGGAAAAATTTTGCAACTGTTTGTTCCTTTATAACTACTGATTGCATAACTAGGTTTCTATCCTCTTAGCATTTCTAGTACTAACGCACCTGTAATAAATTTAAGTAACGTTAATTATTATTTTCCTAAAGAAAAGCTTTAATAAGTGGGAAAATTAAAATGATACAAACGTCAATGCCACTGGTGTGGCATTTGATTTCGACAATTCTGTAGTTGATCCGCAAGCTTTTTGTTACGGCAGCTCTGTTTGCAAAAAAAAAACACTTGCAACACAATTATTCGTTACAGTGTCGCTGGCATGGACCCTTTATCCCAATTCACATTCCATCCATAATGACACATGACGTTATCAACCGCGGTGTACAAAGTGCCTTAAATACCTATATACAAACTCATAAGGAAAACGAAAGACTATAATAAATCGGTGTATTTCACTGACCACGCATTTTATGAAAATGGGATATTTAATCATTTATTCTGCCCAGATTTGACAATTTTGTCTTCAGCTATAGTAGTCCTGTAAAGAAAACTGATATTTTCGTTTCACAGTAATAGACGGGCTTCCTTTGTATTCATAATTATGTTGTTTGATAAATTTTTATCAAATAATTCTGTTTGAAACTTATAGACATGGAAACATTATAATGTTGGTAACATATCTTCGAAACATATTTGATACCTTTCCACCGTCTTAGAGATTTAAATATCTAAAAACGCGACAGTTAATTTTTAGTTATATTTGTAGACAAAATTTAGAATAAAAGAGCATAACATTATTCTGTCTGTTTAACGAAGGATTCCTCGACAGTACTTTTGAACTCTTTTCGCCTTAATAAGGTATCCAGAATTCCTGAAACACACCGCCTCTTTTCACCCTCTTAGGAGTTGAATTTTAAAAAATCCCAAGATCTGTTCTTTGGCATCCATATAGATAACATTTTAAAGCAATGATCTTACAGATATCTGAAGGGATTATCGAGCTTTTTAAGCGTCCTTGAAAACACATTTTACCTATTTTCACACTCTAAATAAAAATAAAAAAAGAAATACTGAAATCTGTTTTTCGGAATTTTTATACGTATCGTTTTGAAGCAAAAGGAAGATTTATATAATATCGTGTTAAAAGGTCATTAAGGTGTCGTCGAAAACACATTTTACCGCTCCTCGTAGCCTTAGTAATTGAATTCAAAAACAAATTATTTTTAAGAATTTATACAGGCAATCTTTTAAAGCATAGAGCATAACGATGTCTCTTCGGGTTTATAGGGCATTGAAGAGTCTTCGAAAATATATTTTACTTACTTTCACTCTCTACGATGACGATTTTCGAAAAATACTTTTTGGGTGGGTTTCTGCAGAATAAGAGGAAGCCATCACTTATCTATCATGATTTTGCGTCCAGCGTTTTGGACTGTGCCTTGATGACTGTGTTAACCAGTCAATCAGTCAGTGCACTTCATTTTATTAATGGAAAATCTAATTTTTCTGAAGGTTACTTCTTCTTCGTGAAACGTAAATTTCATACTTCTTATCATAGATTTCTAAGGAAGAATTTTCAGTCATTGAATGTTTGCTCCCGCCTATTTTAAAACATAAAAGTTAGAAAACCGACTGAACTTACCTCCACCGGCTTCGCTAAACGGAAAGAAATATCTTCTTATACGTCTTTTGATCGATTCCGCCTGTTCTATCCGTTTTTATGTTTATTTCTCCTCTCGATTAATATTCTTTATAAACTAGTTAAAAATTCTGACAGTGAAAATGTACTTGGAAATCTTCGGTTACGCGGAGTTCTTGCAACTCACCATCAAGAAATTTTTAACCATTCCTTACAGATATTTCTATGCCAGGGATGTGATAAAGAGGATGTATTTTCATATTCATTTTTTTTTCAGTATAGAATTAAGATTTTCCACAGTATTGGGTAAGCGGATCAGAGGTGTAAGTTGAAGAGTTCCAGCCTCCTTTTGTTGTGGACAAAAGAAAGATAATCTAGTACTTTTCGAGCGAAGAAGATTCCGAGAAGAGGAAAGTATATTTGTGCCGGAGTCTTTTGTGATAGCTGGTGAGTGAATCAGGCTCCTGTTCACAGATGTATAATATCGTATATTCATAGTGAGGTAGAACCACCATACTTTCTCTACTTATGGGTAGAAAAAGTGACTACGTTATAGCAGATTATCTATACCAACGGGTGTCTAATATTAGGGCTTAAGTGCGTATATAATATGTACTTTTTACTGTAGAACGCCTAGTCGTCTGGTCTTAAGTATTCACTTTCTTATAATATTATTTTATGTAAACCTGCCTATATTGGGTTATTTACTACAACCCTAATACATAGATAGAAAATTTATTTTATATGTACGATGACTGAAAAGGAGGCTGTGAACGTGAATATTACACGTATGTAAGATTTATTTTAGAGAATTACAGAAGACCGCTCCACCACCGAAATCGAACTGGAAATTTCTGGAAATAATAAACAACTCTCTGGAAGCTTCTGTGTAGTCAAATAGTTAGTTATTTTTGTAGTCATATTTCGTCTTACACTGGCTGCTCACAAAAATTACCGACGAACTCCGTCGAGTCATTCTACACATAAATATAGACGAAAAATTTATTTACGACGCTAAGCCTACCTCGCTTCCGATGGATGGCACACGCCCGTAAAGGGGGAGCCAAGTGACAGGTTTATATAGGACGCGGGACCAACTTTACTCAGACCCCTGAAAGGGTCTGTAGGGTGCCAGGAAATTAGCATGCACGTCTACATAAAATACTGTATAAGCGATGGAATATGTGAAACATGGGGGTTGGCACCCAGGTGTGGCCAGTCGCACTGTAGGCGAGTGCGACATTTCGCTTCTCTCTGTGTGTGTGTATGTGCATCTGTATGTGTGTGTGTGTGTGTGTGTGTGTGTGTGTGTGTGTGTGTGTGTGTGTGTGTGTGTGTGTGTGTGTGTGAGCGGTACCGCATTTTCTGTTACACTACACGTAATTTTGGAGGTCTAAGTAAATAAGATTCTGGATTAAAAACGTTTTTGTGTTGTAAATGTAGCTTTCTATATTCAAGAAAACAACCGATTATCAACTATAAATCAAGAAATGAATTTGATTTACTTTCTTACGAAAAGGAAGTTAAACATACTTTCTGCTGTACTATTACTGATTCCAATTTGTGTGCTAGGTTTTAATACTGCGGAATAAGTGTGTGTTGTGAAAGGTTTATTAAAATAAGCGTTTGTGTTGTCAATTCTTTGAGTTTATACGTATGGATTATCCAATGTTTTAATTCTTTGGCATAAGCGGGGCCGCGGTGGTTGAGCGGTTAGCCTGCTCGCCCTCCACCTAGACGAACCGGGTTCAATCCCCGGCCTGGCCACTCCCGGATTTACGCACGTGGGAATTGTGCCGGGCGATGCCGCTGGCCGAAGGGGCTTACTCGCCATTTCATTCCGGCGCTGCTCCATTCTCAACTCAGACATCCTCAACTCTCAAGACCTCACTGTTAAGAGCCGCCCGAATATCTTCGCCCACCTTAACATAGACAACCTGTTAAGATATACATATTTTGCAGGCATATATTCCTCATCTACTTATAGTATGTTTAAATAAGTAAGTGCATATGTTTTAAAGCAAAAACTGAATCATACTTAGACGGTATTACCAACTTAATTACATATTCTATCATCTTATTAAGTTGTTTTCGAGCGGATTTCAAAAAAATTTGCCCTCATTTATACATTGAAGCCACATCCTAAAACTCACAGAGAACGATCTGCCAATTCCGAGGGTACAGAAGCAAAGCCAGGTGATTTCACATTAGGTTATAGTTTTCTGGTTAAATCACAGGAATAAATATGACAATATTATTCTTTTATGTGGTTTTGTTTTATTTTCGAAAAGAGACCTATTTAAATTCTGGAAAGAAAAAAAGCAATTTTTTATTTATCCTTCGCTGTTGGCTCACGTAACAGTTCGCAAAACTTTTCTGACGTGTTTTTGGAATTTAAAACAATTTGAAAAAACTTTTATCCCGAGGTGGTTTGCAGTTGAATAAAGAAAGAAGTTTCGACTATCCCGTGGTAACTGCGGTGTCTTACACGAAGTGCTCCTTCAGACTGGATGATCACTGTCTGATGTGGCGCCCAGCTATCGACCTTTCTGGCCCACCGCAGCGTAATTGGTCTGTCCGTTTCTCTCTGCCCCGTTCCCTTTTCTCACGTCAGATTACTGCTCTTCGCGTCCAACTTTCTCCATTATTTCGCAGCCGCTGCTAAAGGAAGATTCGGCCTTAGGAAAAAAAAACAATTGCGCTTCGAAGTGACTTCGGCGTATGAGGTTAAACGCCGAAAAAATTGTTTCATAGATACGTGAGGAAAAGTAGTATATGTAGAAAATTTTGATTTTGGACCTAACTGCAAAAATAATACGATTATTTTTATCTTAATTACTTCGAGAAGCATTTTTATTATATTCCTTGTTTTTTTTCCCTTTCTTTGAATAAACTTATGCCTACTGACAACAAACAGATCTGACTCATATCACAACACGATGCATTTTCAACTAAGAGAAATACTCAACAATTGTGAAGAACTGTTGATCAGAATCAAGCTTTGCATCGAGTTTCCAAAAAAAAAAAAAAAAAAAAAAAAACTTAATTTCTTTCTTATGCTTATGGGTGTCCTACCTGCCACCATTCAAAGTATTACATATCAACATATTCTGTTGTTTTCTTCTGTCATGCATGGTGATGGGCAGCCTTGTATGATTTCCCATCAGACAGTTTTACTAATACGTGATTAGCTTAGACAGTACAGACACTATTGTCATAGGGTTGCTTTTAACATATTTTTAAATAAGCCCCCTTTAAAGTTTTGAGAAGAGTTTAAGGTGTTTTTCGTTCCATATTCCTGAGTAACATACACGGAACTATCTCTAAATATGATTATTATTTTCAAAGTTGTAAACTATAAACAGTTGTGTCAAACACACAATACTGAAAATTAATCCCGCGTGACAAAGAGAGTCCATTTACCACATGCGCATGAACTCCAACTTAACGACAGTCATTGATTTCCATTGATATCTATGCCATCATTAACTATGTCGTTTCAAACGTATTAGCAAATAGTATAAGAAATACTAACCGTCTTTAATTTTGTTTGTTTGAATGTTGAGGCAGTGTTCTTAAATTTCATTTCAAGCAACTGTTATCTTCTCCCAAAGCAATATCCTATTTCTTCTAAAGTATCGTTGCATTTGCCGAACTTTCATTATACGTCTGGAAGCTTCGACTCAAGTTTGAAACTATTTAGACCTTAAATCTCCCATGTTTCACTGTATTAAACGAAGTATTTATTTTTAAAATAAATCAACCAATTCGGACCCAGTGTACACATTTGTGTTCGTTAGGGACGTGTAAGTAATTTTTTGTCTGTATTGCACACTGTGAAACTCAGTGACCAATGGTTTTAACTTTGAGTAAAGGAATTCGCAAATGTTCTTACTCGTCTAGGTCGTGATTGGTTTATACAAGTATTGCCGAGCATATATAGACTACAGCTCATTGGCTATGGCAACCAAACAAGTGTTATGTTGACTTAAGTACAGCACGCTTCATAAATGTTTTTGGTTTCAAAATCTGAAACCGTAAATTAAATTGTGTCTGAAAAGGTTAAAATAATAAGCTTTGGCGATGAAGAATATTATATAACCACAAACAAAATTTTTACGTTAAAGTTTTACTTTTTGGAAGATAAAAGAATCTTCATATTTTCGCCTTAATGAAATGGTAGTTTTAAGATGGCTCCCTTTAAAACCGAAGTACAAATTTTGCCACAGAATTATCACTGAGTCATTAATATAAAAATACAAAAAAGAATTAATATCTTCAAAAACCGGAAAGGAATGACTGATTTCATGTATCGAAAATGAACGTTACTTTTGTAAAACCTGAATTAAACATTGCAATCATTTTGAAGGACTGCATACTCTCGTAAAACTATCTGAGATATGAAAACGTTCACACAGCCTACTCAAGTGCCTACTTGAAATAATCGTTGTTTTAAATGAATTTGCAAGATTCTAAATTCGTTCTGCAAAGAAAACTATAACGTTACATCTTATATCCATGTATCCCAAACTTTTTAATTTGATAAGATGCCACTTCAATGTGATATTAATGCCTCTAGCCTGGAAAATACGGCTTTGATTTTAGACACCAACCTTTAAAATTAGTCAATTTTGCAAAGGCGCATTGCACTGTCCTTTATCTCCACCAGTGCGAAATGGTTATTACAGACGGATACATATCGTGTTTGAAATTTCATGTGATATGCGTAAATGACCAGTGTATTCACAAAAAAAAAAGTTGCAGAAATTATTGTTAGATATTCTCGCCACCAGAAAACTGCACGATCATCCTCTCCAACCTCGTCCTCCCCCTCCCCCACCCCCGCACAAAATAAAAGTAAAGAGGAATAAGATAAATTAATTTAGCACACTGTATTATAACAAAATTGACGTTAATTTATTTAATTAGCTTTCGGTTATCCAAATGATGGGAGTGATGATGTTACATCAAACCGCGACAACCTACAAAACATGAAATATTATTTTTTAAATGGATAATTTAACTTCACTTCAAACAAATACCGCCGATTTGTCTCCAAGTGGCTGGGAGTCCTCTATAATGAGAGAGTTCCACACTATAAGGAAATTCTGGTAAACTTCCTAAACTGTAATGAAAGTTTTTAACATATACGGTGTATTGGAATAATACTACATGTCAGTCTGAAGATATTGGAATGCATTGCTACGATACAAAGTTGGGAACTTCCCTATGGATTTGGCACTTCCCTGAGCGACTGTAAGTACGTTAACATGCATGTATTGGAAAATAATTTACCATTTACGCTTTGTCACTGTACGTATACACTAATATGGCAATTTACAAATAATTTCTTAAGAGTCCAGCCACATTTGACCCTTCTTCTAGTAACTGCGTTATTAATTGTTAATATTTTCCATGTGTAGAGAACCAGGAACGAATAGAATAGTAATGTCAGATGTTATGAACTGAACAATGTTTTAATTTGACGTTGCTGAAAAATATGCTTATATACTCTAGGAATTTTAATATTTCTCCTTAACGTTCGTTGCGTTTAGTAGTAAAAAAACTCTTTGCTTCATCGTAAAATGCGTCCGGTAATAGCTATTCCGGAAACTGCTAATTCTCTATATACCTCAGCATGTTAATCATACTTAGGATACTTATCTTATATAAATTTGCATTTTAAATTGCACCTCCCACATTACTTGGTATCTCTTCCTTCCAACACGCCATTAGTTCCCACTCCGCTAAAATATTTTATTGATGAAGTGGCAACTCTGCGAATCCTTTTATAAAAAAAATTCAATTAGATTCCAACAGCGCTCGGGAAAAGAGTGGCGTGAAGTGCCAGGAAAATAATTTCTTTTCCTCCAGTTAGTGAAATATTTCTTTCAAGAATTTCCTTGTGAATGCATTATACTATTTTATTAAATAATAAATGCACTCGTCCATGTAGGTAGGCTCACTCAGCCAACTCTCTGCCACTAAATATCTTAAATAATTAACACGTGGAATTTTTAAGTAATATTTTTAAAATGTGCTAAATTAGTTAACTATTTTAAAATATCAGAATAACAGCAAGGCAACTTAAAGATATTGCATCAAACATGTCGAGCAGTAATGTAATAGGTATGTCGTTTATATTTTGCACTAAGTTTTCTACTGATGTCTATATTACTACTGCGAAATATTTGAAAATTTGCACCTGGTTAGTTTCTTTATACGCCCACGGCTGGCGTTCGGGAAAGCAGAGACATGTAAGATTTATGATCCAATAAATATAAATACACTTTAATAAATCTCAAGACCTAAGCTTAAAGTAAATGCAACTCAATAAATGGAACAGAAACTATGCTACCGCGCGGCAAAAATATGTCAATGTATGGGGGTGTACCATGTTACCGTAGCGACAAGCGACCGTACGTCTGATACTGGCTACTGCGCACCAATTTACCTCAATTTACTTACAAGCTCATACCGACAAGGCGCGAACTATTTCATTTGAATACTGTAAAATACCACATCCGTCAGAAGTTGATAAAAAAATAGGCGAAATCATTGAAAAAAAAAAAATATTTTCGAGGTAACTAAGACAGTTAAATTCTGCTAGAAATAATTCAATTTAGTTTTACAAAATAAAAAAAATTGGTCGTGCATACGTTGAACACAAAAGTTTATTTTCGCTGCATAGTTTTATCCAGCGCTCTAGTTTATTCCATAACTGAACTGTGATTTAACTACATTGCCAATCCCAGTCCTTCGGAATGTCTTTAGAATATTCCTGTTCAGTTCCTTGCAATGATGTAGCTGCGGTCGTAACTACTTTCACGTACGAAGAGGCACCGAACTGCCACTTAATTGTTAGTTTAATTCAGTTCGCTCAGACGGTACTTCTTCGGAATTCAGCTAATCAGGAACGGGATTTTTTTTTTTTTTAACGTACTGTTTTCGTATTGTATAAAGTTCACAATCCCAGTACCTGTCCTTGAAGGTGGGTAAAGAGAATTGTGCATTTCCCTCATTCTCTTTCCAGTTCAGACCGTCAACGTAGTGGTCAGACACATCGCGTCATGATAGGCTGCGATACAAGGCCGACGTAAGTAACATCGGTCTTTGTGTGACGTATTGTTATATACCCCTCTAGGTGGTATGTAAACTCATGGAGTATGACTGCGGTTGATTAGGGTAGGGATTTGTGTGATCACGAAATGATTCCCAGTTAACAAATAGATACTAGTTTTACTGGCACATTTTTACTGTACAAACAAATGTGATATGATAGAACAGAGGATGATTTAGGGCAATTTAAGGACAGGGCTAGACGGATGAAGGGCTATGTAACGGGCAAGCTCTCTCGCCCTAGCTGAAGGCACACGCGCCACGCGCCCGTTCGGCGCTCGGAACCCGCAGACCTCTATGGACCGTCGTCCACTGACACCTTAGCCCACTGCTGTTCCGACCACCATACTTCTTGTTCACGCCCCACCTTCACTGAAATCCCCTGTCCCCATTGGCTAACCCACGACGCCCGGGCGGAGTTACTGAGAATATTACTGAGGGAATTGCCCCAATCTTCCACGCCAGCCAGACCCAAATTTTCTGCTATATCCTGTGCTTTCCGCCACTGTCCTCGATATCTGCCGTCATAGTTTATAAAACAAGCGTTGGCTGCATGCCCGTCTGTGATGTCGCACACGTAACAATGTGATCTGCAATCAAACAAGGAGCAAGCCAGCATGCTATCTTCTCTGGAACAAACATGCTGCTATTTAATAGCGTGTGAGACAACGACGACATCGTAGCACGCCTCGTCAAGCGAATTTGTAATCGTCCGCTGGTGTCACAAATGCCGGCGTGTCAGTGCAGTGTCTGTAAGGGCGTAGGCTTTTCACGACAAGCACAGTACTTTCGAAAGCCTTGCTTAAGATCAACTTGCATATTATTCAACAATACGTAAAATCAACATCGCCACGTGCCTGCTCAATTTATTGAAGCGTCGGTCAATTGTAATTGTAACATTTTTAGGAAAAAAACGCTTTACAAATCTTCTCTTTATTTACATTTAAGCGCATTAGAAATATAAAGCAAAATAAAGCTTCATTATTTTAAAATACTTGTCTAACACTATTGATTCAAAATTAAGGCCCTGAATTGCTTCCCCTCCACCATTACCAACTTAACTGGGCAAATGCCAGTAAGTATGTTCTTTTAAATATGTGCACGTAAAGGCAGTAAGCCGATCGTTTTTCAAAGGCTGTTTCGGAAGAGCTCACTTTTCTGTAAACGACCTATATCATGATTGTATAACAGGACATAAAATGGTTCCTGCACTCTAAAAGGTGTTTTACGTGAATTTGCTACGTCAATATATGCGTGCTGAGTTAGTACGAGTATGGTAAATGCTTCTCCGATACGCCCACGGTAACTTTTCTAAGTTTGTTCAGGAAATAGTCAGGCGGGTAGTAAAGTTCGCAACTATGCAAAGTAGCATTTTTGTGCACTTCGAGGAAAGTTATCTTCAATAAAACAAGATTTGTTCTGCGCAACCAAATTAATTGTTTACCTCTAATGACATGGTTTGTTGTTGAAACCAAATTCTTTTGTAGTTCTTGTTTAGTAGCTCGAGGCAAAGATTAGGTTTGTGCAACCAAATGTTTATTTGGCTCTCGGTTAATATAGAGAAATTTGAAGCTGGACTGGGATTCGAACCTAGATCAGCTGCGCTCGAGCGCGCCGTGTTAACAACCTCAGCTGAAGTGATTACTGACTAAATTGGAATGTTTTTGAAATATACACATTTCGAATATGGATAAAGTGCGCAAATCAAATTTCAAGTTTTAAAGCTTTACTTTTTAGTATCCTGTTGAACTTACTTTATTGGGGCCATTATACCATTATTAAGCATCATTAATTTTTGTAACAAACACTGTCACTATTCTGTTACAAAAAATTCAAACAAACTGTCTAGCTGTATTTTCGAACGTAGGCAATTAAATGAGTGGCCAAAAATACAGTTTATTAAATCAACTATTTTTGTTGACAGTTTAAATGTATTTTGGTACAACGCAGAAGTTTTATTAATACATGCGTGAATTTAGTTAGATAAAAAAAATTCATTTCGTTGCTTTTCGAATTTTGTCTACGCAACAAAATATTTTTTTGTTCAGGAAACTGAATACGTATTCAGTGATATAGATAGAAACCATAATTTTTTTCTCTCAATATAAATCACAAGACTGTACAGAAAATATTCCCTATTATGCATATGTTAATGACTTCTATTACACATTAATAAGTTTGCTGAAAATTTTTTACTGCGTACATTTACTCTGAAGATCCCTGTTATGAGGTATTGTATAACAAACTGTGCATATCTTGGGACGGAATGGAGGTGTACCAATGGCATACGTGAATTATTACTTCTGCATCTAATCATACGAACACGCTGGGAAAAAAAAATTCCCGTTCCATGATGGAATGTCCCACATATAGACGATTGAGTGCATGAGCGAGTGAAGAGATTCAGGCGGCTCTTAACATCGACGTCTCGAGAGCCGATGAGTGTGGAACGAGGTGAGAATGGAGCAGCGCCAGAACGCAAGGGTGGGGGAAGCCAGGATATTCCCGAGAAAAACCCGCCGACTAGTGCCATCGTCCGGCAATATTCCCACATGCGAAAATCCAGGATTCTAAACCCGGTTCAAATAGGTCGGAGGCGAGTAGTCTAACCACTATACCAACGTGGCACCACATATTCAATCGAAGAGTCATCGTGACAATAATTCGATTTTGATTACAAACATAAATATAGTTGTTTCTCTCACTAACTTAAATAAACCTTCGCATTTAGTCTCAAAATGTAATGTGATAAATGTGATGACTTTTTGGGTTAGGGGAGGGGGGTGCGGGTGGAGAGAGCATGCTGCATTTTTTTTTTCAAGAACGTAACTCGCTATAAGCTATTCACGGCAAAATGAGCACTTTTAAAAGTCCTGCGCTTAAGATCTACATGAATGAACGTTGTGTATTCTTCCGCCTTATGTCAAATTAACATTGACATGGGCCTCATCACTTTACTCATACATCGGCCTAGTAAAACTGTGAAATTATTAGGAAAGTAAATTTAATGCAAATCTGCTCATTTTCACACTTCGATGCATATAAAAAAAAAACAGAAAGCGAAATAAAAAATTTAAGTTATCACAAATGGTTACCTAGCACTTTTTATTAGACGTTAAGATATTGATCTATATTTCATCCATCGTTACGAACTTTACTGCGTACATGTCACTCAGTGAATCCGTTAAAATATATGCAGGCAGGAGGCGAGTGACTTTGTTCTAAGGTTGAGTTCAAACGTGCTCACTTTATCGTGGACGGCCTTTATGTGGAATTATTTGTTGTTTGTTTGTTTGTTGTCAGCGATCGAGCTGGTGGGGCCTTCTCACCGCGCGGGTTGCACCATCCTCACGAACATTGCCTACTCCGTGGGTCTGGTGCTACTCTCCGGGATAGTCTACCTCGTCAGAGACTGGCGGCAACTCACGCTGGCCACCTCAATACCCTTCACCGTCTTCTTCCTCTACTGGTGGTGAGTACCCATGAAGGCCACCTAGCTCTCACTTCTTTTAAGGACGTGTATACGTCTTTAAATTTCCGGCCGTAGTAGGAGGCAATCCAGAAAACCCGACGGTAACCGAATCGGTGGATGCAGTTTGGAATTGCAACCCCGAATCTATCGTCTACATTCTAAATCCAATTACTCCACTCGATTTCCAAAGGATCAGAGAATATGATACGTTGAGTGAGGACTGCGAAGCATCGGGCCAGCCGGTGGGGTCGTCGAGGTGAGGGGGGGAGGGGGAGGGGGAGCAATTTCGAGTTCGTTTCGCCTCGTCTCATAACTTCCGCGTGGTATAACTTTTGACTAAGAGAAGCTACGAAGCTCGTTTAAGTTTCAATCGACAGCTCTCGTCAATATCGATCGATTGTGTGGTATAAAAACGTTTGTGTGGCGTGATTATGGTGAAATTTTATGAGTTTAATGTAAGTAAATAAGGAAATTAACATAATGTCGGCTTATGCTCGGCAAAAAGCCAAGTCGAAATACAGTAATCGTGTACGGTTGGAAAGAGCATCTCAAAAGCAATCCAGTGATACCCATAAAACCCCATATGTTAGAGTGAAGCGGTACCGGGAACGTAAAATAAACATCAAGGCGTCCGAGCGCGGCAACGTAGACATATTCTCGCAAAACAAACGGCCGTGTCCCCAATACAGCCATGCCCCATTCCCCCCTTCACAATTCGAGGCACAGCGATACGGGCGACAATAACACTCGCGACCAGCTCCTCATCGCTCCTACGCACATGGCACTAAACCTGCGTGCAGTGCTTCCGCTGTTGCGCTTTCCTGTGCAAATGAGATCTGTAACAATATGATTTTGTTACGCACGCGATGAAATCCCACATATTAAATTACGACTGTACATTAAAATTTTCTCTTAGCTGTTAAGGAAACTGCTCATGCAAGCTCTAAAAATGCGATTTTTTAAGATATCAGCTATTATTTTTCTCTTAGAATAAACTTAATATTATAACAAGAAGTTACTAATAACTAGTGAACCTATTTTCCTCCACATTGGTGCAAATAAACTTTAGTGATATTCTTGAAAGAGTAGATGGTAGGTATGTGTTGACGTCTCATTGGCAGCAATATTATTAGACTTGAAGAAAGAAACTTGGGGAACATTACAAATACAATTAAAATACATGAGTGTATTGCCCGAGGTTCAAATTCGGAAAAACTTATAAAAATAAGTTGGTGTTGCGTGCGCCTAGCCAACCCTGCTGGCACAATCTGTCCTAGCCTCTACTCTAAAGAATAACTCTTACTAACAATCACATCTCCTTTAACTCTCTCCAACTCTGCCCTTATAACGAATTCTAAATATCGCAAGGTTTAATAACGGGTGACCTAATTGGATTAGAAATATTAACCGAGCGATTTCTAAAACAACAATTTATTAAATACTGTTTCTTCACAATGAATTGATATACAAGTGAGAATGAATCACTGACTCTTCGTTGTCCCGCAATATTTAAATTATCCTTTAAATGAATTATTTTCTAACCGCGTAGCTTCACCATCGACTCGACCTTGCACCCGATTGGCTGTTCACATACCACTGACTCGGTTCGGAATCGAACGCAATTCCTCCGTGTCATCCTGATGTCGTGGTAGTGGAGATGAGGTGGTGGGAGTACATCCCCCGACGCGGGAAGACTTAGGGCCTGGATCAGCGGACGCCTCAGAATGCGTCTTCTTCATCGGCTTCACACAAGCCGACAAATGGCCGAAGCGTCTGAGAGAGAGAGCCGTAGAGAGTGGGGGTTGAGCGCGCGTCTCTGTGCTTCGTCCTCCTTCTGAAGTAGGCCGGATTGTTGCCGTGCTGAATCTCCTCTACTACCCTCTCCTGGAGTGTGGCTCACACACGGCCGATATGTCGAGTATGCGCACGATGCAATACTAATTCGACCTGCACTTGCAACATGTGGTCCCAACACCAGCTTGCAACCAACTGCACGCCATTCAGAAAATAAGTGACTTACAGGCTTAAAGCAAATAAATCAATATGGCCTACCACAGTACAACTTCTTGGCCAAATTTTAAATGAATCGGTTGATCGTTTCCCGAAATACGGCATAAATACAATATTATTTCATGTAGGACTATCTAACAGCAAGCGAGATCGTTCTACCACATATCCACTCTACGGTGCTAGCCGATCTGCTACACTGTCCTATATTTGAGCATCCTTATAACATCATCGACCTACTCCAGGTCAATTTTAGAAACTTGGCATTATAGTTTTAGAATTTTATTTTGAATGTTTTGCGGTGGGTCAGAAAGAATGAACGGAACACAAAAGCTTCCGTAGAAACGCAAAATGTTTATTCTGGCTCTTACTGCAGGGCAATTCCTGTATAGGCTGTTCACAGTAAAATTATCATTTTTGAAATCCCTACTTAAGATCTGCTTGTATGTATAATGTGCATTATTCCGCCTTATATAAAATTAACATTGCCATGGGACTCATAACTTTATTCATGCGTCGGTCAAGTGAAACTGTAGAATTATTAGAAAAGTAAATAATTTACAAATCTGCTCAATTTTTCAGTTCGATGCAATAAAAAAAAGAGAGCGAAGTAAATAATTTAAGTTATCACAAATGGTTACTATACGCTTATTATTCGACGTTAAGATAATGGGTCTACTTTGCAGCCATCGTTACCAACTTTACTGGGTGCATGTCACTCAATGGGCTCGTTAAAATATATGCAGGTAGGAGCAGTGACTTTTTCCTAAGGTTGATTTTAAAAGTTATCGCTTTATTGTGAACAGCCTTTGGCTGCTTTGGTGAAAATCTGTTTGCCGACTACGGCGTTTAGTTGACTGTGCCGCCCGCGTTGTTTATTACCGAGCTAACAACCACCAGCGTGTAGCAATTATTCTGGTTAACCGCCAGGTTGGCATGCAGCTAGCTCTCTCTCAGCGCCACCGCCAGGAACTATACGACCTCCCGCTACCCCCTTATCCCTTCTCCCATCACCCCTTGAACAAACATGGTGTGGCCAGGGCTACCAACACCACAAACAACACGTGCGTGTCACAGCGTTTCGCATGCAAAATAAATGTAAATATGAAGCGTCCCCGAAAAAAATTTTTTTACCAGCTAATTCGTGCCTATTTTATAACACAATTTTATTTTTTCACTAGAGCCAACATTGCTTTTCAAATAAGTTGACCACGACTCAGCCCCAGACGAGTATGATGCAATGCAACCACATACATTATTTCTCAGCTTGTATATTTTGATGGTCGTATGGTTCATTCTGTCCGTATTTTTAACTCTAATTACTGTGGGAAAAGTAATATTTAAGAAGAACACGTGTGTATAAACTCCCCGCGATATCTTCATTAGTTTTGTGTCAATTAGTTCCTTTGTGTGAAGTCAACAAACTTATTAGTAGTACATCGAATCCTCTAGGCTCCATCAATTATATACTTCCTTACGGGGAGTAGAGTTCAAGCAGTTTATGAAGGGATATCGGGGATCATCAAAGTTATGCCTTACTTACAATGTATTTGTTAAGGGTTTGGGGGGATCTCATTATGTTAGAGCAATGTGAGGTAAATAAATATCAGATATCTATAGGTTGCTGTATGGTTATTGATTAAACTTCCGAACATTACATAAAATACTAAATGGTGGGAGAGCATTGTTATGTTAACTACATCAGCTACCTTACGGAGAGCAACGTTAATCTGTTGTACTTTCTCATCTGGAGAAGTATCCGAAGACTGATGAGGTATGATGGGTTGCGGCCGTCGGTACAGCAGGCTTCCCGGGACGTCTGTGTATCTCGGCCGGCGTCACGTGGCGATGACACCTCTGCTGCTGCTCTGCATTGCCGTCATACCGGAGTTGCATAACGCAACATGCCCTGATTCCCTGGCTGGTAGAGGGGGGATTCCTGCTTACCGGGGTTCGGGCAGTGCGAGTCACGATTGCGGCAGCTGGCTGTCCTGATTACCGCTCGTGAGTGATGGTATGTCCAGGCATTGCCGTCATACCGGAGTCGCATAACGCAACATGCCCTGATTCCCTGGCTGGTAGAGGGGGGATTCCTGCTTACCGGGGTTTGGGCAGTACGAGTCAGGATTGCGGCAGCTGGCTGTCCTGATTACCGCTCGTGAGTGATGGTATGTCCAGGCAGGTCGTCGAATTAAGTCCTGTTCGTATCGAAACATCATGTTTAAAAATTGTAATTTTCAAAACTATTAGTTTTTTTTCTTTTAATATGTGTTTTACAAAAAAAAAATCTCTTATTTTAATTTTTTTTTGTGAGCCTGTAATTACCGTAATATTCAGTTCGAATTTGAAGAAATGTATCTAGAAATTCAATTACATAATAAGTGCTATTGAATTATACCGTTAAATTCGTCACGTTTAACATGGCCTCCACGTAATATTATTATTTCATTATTATAATAAACGTTCCTCGTTGTGTAATTGCTCTCCAAGTACATTTATGTTTTAGTGATGCCTGTTAAATTAATTCAAGGTTAAAAGTGTGTATTCAAAATTTCGATAAAACAGAAAAACAAGTGGATAGGCATCGTCTAGCCTGAAAATAAATACATGCAAAGTTGTTTCCAATGCTGCTAGGAAATGTTTATTAGATGGTATGGCTTTGGAGGCTAAGAACTTTTTTGTTTCTATGAATGTTCATAAGACCTCATTTTATTTGTAATAAGTGCCAAAAGACAGATTATAAAGTCTTGCGGTCCTAATTAAAACGTCGGGTTAATAAACTATCCATGTTTCTGGAGAATTGTATTATTCTGCGGAAGTGAAGAGTGATATATGTATTTTTAGGACAAATGTTTATGCTAAGTATAACTTAAAGGAAAATCACTTTCGGTAAATACCTGTAAAAGATGTGATTTGTTATTAAATGTGAAATATTTTTTTTAATGATTGTAGAATTGGAAGATGGCGCTTTCCCAAATGCTACATAGAGATTCTCGCACGCATCACGCCAATGTAGCATTATGTGTTAAGAGCATGGGATAATATCAAGTGCGATAATAAGAGTTAATATTGTGGTCGTGTAAAATTATTGTTCACTCTTGTAGTGAAAATATCAACTGGCTTGACTGTAACTTCACAAAATTTTCCTATGCGAGCTGTACGGGAATTGACTCAAAAAATCTTACTAGTATTCATATAATAAATAACTTTCTTTGTAATGCAAGCCAATAAATAAGGCCTCAAAAAAATATAACGGAAGACAAACGTTATTAGGAAACTATTATTTATTATAAATGTTTGTGTTTTGCAATAAGCGACAAATTAGAAGAACATAAATGGGTAAATAAGGCAACTAAGTAACCTTATTCTTATTTTACCAAGTTATTGACCTACAAGGACGGATTTGCCTTCCGATACTAGCTTTGTTTGACTCTTATCAGAGAATATTCACTCCCTTGCTCAGCTGGAATACATAGTATAACATTTTCATGGAAGTAACTTGTAAAAAAAAAATGACTGTCTGCAAACCAGTCTGTAGAATTTCTAAAAAACTAAAATAGCAAGACAAATCAAAGTCCACAGGTTTTTGAGGATAGTCTAAGAAAAAACAACGCTATATAATAGCGTTTGCTAATTAGTGAGCAAGTATTTTTCGACGTTGACATACTCGTACCCCGCTATTCCTTACGCCATAAATTTGCAAAACACATTACGGCACATGATGTTATCGACATATGTCCGTGGGGCCGCGGTGCTATAGCAGTCAGACTACGCACCTAACAACAAGGCGAACCAAGTTTGATTCCCGTAAGGGTCGCTCCTGGATATTCACGTGTGGGAATCGTGCCTGACGATGCCGCCGGTCGGCGGGTTTTCTCGGGGATCTCCCGTTTCCCCACGCCGTACCATTCCGGCGCTGCGCCATACTCGCCTCGTTTCACCCCCGTCGGAGTGTGTTCAGTCCGTGATGCACGTGGGCTGTCGCCCTGTGTCCTACCGCCAGCCAGGTGCTTATCTGTTTCTGGAAGATCAGCCGTATCAGAAACGAGAAGACGCGAGTCTACTCTGTTCGCGCACTGCTGGGGTTTATAGGCCTGCTTAAGATCTACTTGTATAGACGTCGCGTATTCTTCCGCCTTATGTAAAGTTAACATTGCCATGGGCCTCATCACTTTATTAATGCATCGGTCAAGTGAAACTGTTAAATTATTAGAAAAGTAATTATTTTTCAAATCTGCTCATTTTTACACTTCGGTGCATTAAAAAAAAATACAGAAAGCGAGAGAAATAATTTAAGTTGTCACAAATGGTTACCGAACAGTTTTTGTTAGACGTTAATATATGGAACTACTTTACCCTCTATCGTTACCAACATTCCTGGACACAAGTCACTCGTCGCGCCCGTTAAAATGTATGCAGGCAGGGGCAGTGACTTTTTCCTAATGTTGATTTCTAAAGTGCTCACTTTATCGTGAACAGCCTTCACCTGCGGGGGGTCTAGGCTCGTGCTCTACTCGTATTCGAATGGCTCGACACCGCCATTTTACATCACTGGGACGCTACTCCCTCAGCGCGAGGGTAGATCGGCTCCTTGTGAGGAACCTTGGCCACCCAGTTGGTTATCAATTAGTTTGCGGAGGCGAGGAGAAGCTAACCCCCTCCCCCCTCCGCACACTTCAAGCTGCAAAGCAACATTCTTGTACAGGATTCCCAGGGTAGCGCCTGGGAGCTGATGGCTCGACAACGCGACTCTAAGGCCGGTGTTATACCATGCGTTTTTGCCGCTGCGGGTTAAAACGCTCCGGTTTGACGGGATGGGCACGACACGTTGTTGTAAATGAGAGGTGTCACATTTGTGCGGCGGTGCTGCGCCGACCAGACGTAGCCGCATCATGCTGCGGCAAGACGGGATAGCCGGACGACAGGAATGAAAGCGAAACACCTTTAGTTAAGGCCATGATCTTCCATTTCTACAGCTCCCAAACGGGAGCCGATATTGTTAAATCCTCTTACACTTTAGTTACAAATTGGTTTTATTGTGTAGTATAATTTTTTTTAAATACGAAAAACCATAAACTTTAATCCAATTAATTAATTAATGAAATTATTGTTTTTTGATAATAATTGTAAATAATGCAGTTTTTTTTGTTGAAAAAATCTGGTTAGAAAATAAAAACAATTTGTAACATAATTGTAAGCGGATTTTATAATATCGGCTCCTGTTTGGGTTGAAAAAACTAATTCTTGCAAAAGCTGCAGAAATGGGAGATCGTGGCTTTAAATGGGAGCTGTCACACTGTGTGATAGTGCCGGAGCGTTTATGGTATTCTCTAACTTTTAAATACATATTCACAATTTGTACTAATGTTTGATATTGATGAATTTATTGAACACATACATGAGAAGCCAGATTGTGGGGCAAGAGTGCGAAAGAGTGTGTAGATAAAAAGTGCCGAGAAAAAGCGGTGATCGAAATGGGGGGGGTGAAATATGTACGAGGATTGGCTGCCTCCGCCTTACGCGACATCATCGCCAACTGCACGCCTCACCACACGCACTGCTTGAAACAACCTGCCAAGTTCTTGTCCCGCTATGTGTCCTGTGACGCGAACAGTGTGACACCATGAGGTCGTCCCGCCAAACCGCATCCCGTTTAGCCGCAGCGGCAAAAGCTCTTACTGAGACACCGGCTTAGCACGAAAGATTTCGGAAAACGTCAAAGCTCGAACAGTATAGGTTGTTCACGCTAAAGTGAGCACTTTTAAAAGCCCTGCTTAAGTTCTACGTGTGTGCACAATGTGTCTTATTCCGCCTTAGATAAAATTAACATTGCCACGGGCCTCAGGACAATATTCATACGTCGGTCAAGTGAAATCGTAAAATTATTAAGAAAGTAAATATTAAAAAAATTATAATATGCTCATTTTTACACTTGCGTGCATTAAAAAAAGCAGAAATGGAAAGAAATAATTTAAGTTATCACAAATGATTACCTAACACTTTTTATTCGACGTTAAGATATGGAACTACTTTCCATCCTTCGTTACCAACTTTGCTGGGCAGATGTTACTCAGTGCGCCCATTAAATATATATGTAGGCAGGGTCAGTGACTTTTTTCTAAGGTTGATTTTAAAAGTGTTCACTTTATCGTGAACAGCCTTTAGGACAGAATTAGTTTACGTATAGACAACACGAGTGGGCTTTTACTGTGTAACTTGCGGGAAGGCTATATGTATACGAGAAGCGTGTTTAAGCAAACAACATGGCGGATACCGAACAGGCGTTTTCGTGAAGAAATAAGAGTCTGCAGCAAAACTATAAAAATATAGAATGTATTAATATATATATAGTTTCAGCGAAATTACAGTGAATATAATTTATCGTTGTACGCTTGAATATTATAAATGCGACCGCAGGGGTGTAAATAAACACGTTTGCTATGTATGTTGAAATAGAAGCGTTCAAACAGGTTAGCGCAAAGTATCGTGTTTTATGTTTTCGTATTATATGTTTTCCACGGAAACATAAATTATTAAATATATTTAGTTGCATGCCGATTTACTCAAACTTTGGTATTGTTTTCGTCAAATTACAAAATGTTTACATACTAACGTAAATAAATTATAAATTTTTCGATGCATTTATTGTAAAAACCTTCGTACTTATTTTGACACTAATGAATTCTGTGGTCGCTTACAGGGTAATAATATACAAGTACGAAAAATATTCTTCCTTTGGCAATATTTCTCTTGCCTGTTAATAATATACGTGCGTAACGCACAGTTCGTGTAAAATTTAAACAGTTATAATCTTTATTGTTTTACTCGGGAACCACTTAACATTTACAGTCAAAATGAAAACTTTTGAAATACACTGTTAATGCAGCAATTTAAATGCGTACGTTACAGATACAAATACACACACACCTATATAAATATATGGTTTGTACACATGTTTTGTAAATACGCTGTATATTATATATATATATATATATATATATATATATATATATATATATATATATATATATATATAATATACAGCGTATTTACGAAACATGTGTACAAACTAGGGCACGTGATTCGTGACTGGAAAAGAGGAAGATTGATATAGGACACCCATGGTCCATCTCAAATACTAAGGGCTGTAGAAGCCCCTAAAGCCAGATGGCGACAATCATATTACGAAGAATATCAAGCAAATTACTTGCGTTAGAGGAACAAAAATTAACATACGTATTAATTACACCAATATCTTGGATGAAAGGAAGGTATGGTCCGTCGTGTAGTCCCCCACATATAACTAATAGGGGTTGGCCCCTTTTGATAGCATGCAACATTTAGACCGCGAGGTTAAAGTGATTGTGGATACCACTGCATGAAGCAGGACGTCGTAATTAGCAAATAACCCCCCCCCCCCCAGTTGCAACTCCCTAGGACCCACCGTTTCCGGTTAGTTCGCAAACGAAGGGTACAGTGGTAGCATTATCATGGCCTAGTGAGTAGGCAACCCTTCCTGCACCCGGAGGAATTCAGCGGGGATTCCCCACCGAATGAGCGAAGAGATTTTGGCAGCTCGTAGCAGCGAGGTCTTGAGAGCCGATGTGGGTGATTGAGGTGAGTACGGAGCAGTGCGGGAATGAAAGGGCGGGGCAAACGGGAGATCCCGAGAAAACCCGCCGACCAGTGGCATCGTCCGGCATGGCATGCAACATCGTGCATCCTACCACCAGCATGTGTTTAAGCCTCGTGCAGTACGTGTGGTCTACTCACCAGGCCATGGCCTTGCTACCACTGTACCCTTCGTTTGCAGCGCAACCCAAGAGCAGAGGAAAAGGGAGTGACCCAAGAAGACTCGCCAGCCAACAACAACGTCCATCAGGTTTCCTGCATGCTAAAATCTGGACGAACCCACCGGGAATCGAACCCAGTTCGCCTTGGTAAAACTACTCACTGTATATGGAATAAATCACTCTTTCCAAGCAAGATCGACCACGCTATCCTCGCCCTCCGGGTAGCTTGTCAATCAATAAAGGGGTGAAGGTATGCAAAGCAATAAAAATTAAATAAATAGTAAGTAGTGTTACGTGGTTCGAGACAGACAAAGGAAGGAAAGTCACATAATAGATAACACAGAGATCAGCTAAAAGAACAACTGTACCCCCGCATCAACCGATACAGGGGATAGGTACTGGCTAGCGGCGAGAAAACAATGCGTAACTAGAATATGACTGGCCACGAAACAAAAAAAAATTACCACTACATTATCGTGACTCCGTTAGCTGGACAAGAGACTCATATACTAGTGTTGTCCAGTTCAACAAGTGTGTTGATAACTGTTATAAAAATTGACAAACCCTCTTGTAGTATAGGCTGCTCATGGTAAAGTCAGCACTTTTGAGGCCCTAGTTAGAGACTTTTAACTTGCCTTGTTAGTTTATTTGTACGTGCGGGCAAAATCTTGCAAGTGAATTTTGACCCCCTTCTAGGTATTAAATCGAGCTGAAACTTGGTATGCATATAGAAACCCAACGGCAATGCAATAATATGGTGACAGCGACCTGGTGCTGCAGCCAGGATCATCTTCTCACGAGGGAACTCCTCGATGGTTAATAGTATTGACTCGAGTTTGGGCTCATTTGACTGCTCTTGATGAGACCTTTGGAGGTAGATGGTCACCAAGGCCTGACGGTGGATTCGGGAGGTGGTCATAGGAACTTCATCAAAGCTAAACGTGGAATCTTCGAGTGTGGGCTCATTTGACTAGGCAAGTCGACCGTTTATTCTAATTCCACTTGATTGTTTGTGGGTGTGTTTAGGTCAAATATTGCAAGTCGATTTTAAACCACTTCCCGTTATCCAATTGAGCTGAAATTTCTCATCATGCTGGTTTTTCATATTACGTGACTATTGCATTTCGCACAAATGTTTTAGTATGTTAGGGAAATTTTATGAGAAACTTCAATGTCTTGGAAATGCTGATTTAAATTAATTTCTCTCCTCACGTTGTAAATGTATCCAGTTTGGTCTCGTTGCACTTGTCTCGATGAGTAATTTGATTGTTGTAGATAGTGACCAGGGTCTGTAGCAATGCACATTAACTGACATAAAATTTGTCCCGAGATGTGCATTTCTACGTAATATTGCACAAAAATTGGTGAAACTAAAATGTGAAAAATAAAATAACTGCAAAAAAAAGTTTTTCAAACCAAGCTTTTATTTATAAATGTACTAAAAAGAGAAAAATAATTATAGTGGTTACACAATTTTTAGAACTTTTAAGATGTGGCCGAATAGCCGTAATAAACTTTACTACAAATTAATATGTTTGTATCAATGTATATTAAGTATACAAAAGCTTGGCGCAATATAGAACTTATACCTCATTTGCGTAAGTGTAGTAAGCACATATCTTGGTCAAGGCTCTTGACTATTTACGCCGATCCTTTACATGCTAAATATAAATTGATACAAACATATTAATTTGTAGTAAAGTTTGTTACGGTTGTTGGACCACATCTTACAAGTTCTACAAATTGTGTAACTACTGTTATTATTTTTCTCTTTATAGTGCATTTATAAATGAAAGCTTAGTTTAATTTTTTTACGGTTATTTTCACTGTTAATGAAAAAATGTCTTGCCGCGAGTGCTAAACAAGTGACTGTTGACAACGACCGGATTGAAACCTACGAAATGACAAATTACTGAATAACGAATTTGTCCTTACGTACACGGCCTTAGCTTGACTATTAGTGATTGGCACCGAGTCATTGCATTCAACTGATGTTTAGTACAGAAATAGTTATATTTTGTAAAGCTGTATGTATAATTAATTACACCACATATCACAATACCGAACATGGAACCTATAGTCTATTCGCGGCTTTTTCATCTTTTTGAATAAAACCTTTGGAAAATAACCCCATGTATGCGTGAACACAAGTATAAAACGCTCATAACTGTAGTTTTTTTTTTTTGTTAAATTGATTTTTTATTTACATTTTATCTATATATTTTAATGTTTCGTTTGTAATACGTAAATTGAATCAAATCAGTGGAATTTTTTGTTGTAGAAATAGTCCTCATTGTAGTGATCTGAGCGAGCCCTTAATTAACGCTTGCGTGAACCTACATTCAGTGGGGAAGCAGGACGCCAGGTAGAGAGTAAACAGTATGGCAGCTATCTCAAACGCAGGGGGATATAGGACAGTGCGAGGTTCGTCACGGGCCAGACGCCAGCCAGATGCATGAGACGCCGTCGGAGGTGAGCCAGTGGCGGACCTCTGAGGAAGGGCAACGAGAGAGAGAGGTGTGTACCGGGGACCGACGCTGCTGATACGTCGAGGTGACGCAGCCTTCGGCAACGAGGATTAAGGTGAACTGGTTCCAAGCGTTACGACTGAGAGACTGTAGACTGGTAATTAATAAACGTGGTTTAACGTAATCGATTAGAAGTAACACATAATTACTCTCCCGTTTAATTATATAGTATTATTGTAAAGTGTTGTATTTTATATGAGTCACAGCGATTTAATATAAAGACGATTAATGAAAATCCCGTCTTTTATATTCCGCACGCCCGCCAGTCACTTCAAGGCTCATATTGCACAAGCGGAGTCGCCTGTACTACAATTACAATATTTTATATTTGCCTAGAGTGAAACCCAGAACATCATGCAACATATTATTACAAGTCAGTGCCCACGAATGCGGTGCGTTGTCCTTTAGTGTAATTTTCCATACTTAGTTGTGTTTGGTTTGTTCGAGGTGGAGGAATATCCTAGAAGCAAAACATTAGCAGAGCTTCAGAAAAGTGTAGAATAACCGTGAATTGATTGTACCTGTAATGACGTTACACAGAATTAAACTCATTTCGCCCGCCACACAATTTCAAAAGGGTTGACGAAAGGAAGCTTTGGCAAGGTAATTAATTATTTTCTCAAGTGTATTCATATAACGTGTTTTGTCCTCTAAATGTGATGAATGTGTGTTCAAATTTTCAGCGTGAATACATGTTGTATCTGTACTTCGTGCAGTAAATGAATCCACAGCATCTGTAGGCCTGAACAACCAGAAAACGCTGGTAACATTATGTCCGGAAAAATAATCCCGTATTACTATAGTGACGTTGAAGTTATGTACAGCAATGCCAGAAGTTGGAAATAATACAAACAAATGAATGTTCTTATTACATTTTCTACACAAAGGTATGGTTATTTAATACTTGTAGTTTAGATCATTCTGCACAATAGTATATTCCAATAACGTAGACCTCGTGTCTCCTTGAACCTTATTTCAACGTTAGTTTAGTAATACAAGATTGCTTTTCCGTACATTTCGTAGCAAGGATTTTCTGGTTATTTAGGCCCACACATTGTAGCTTCATTTTCTGCACGAAGTTCACATACACCTGTATTCTTACGTCCTCTGTAGATTTTCATGTATAAAGATATAAAAATGCCTCTCTTTAGATGGTTCAAAATTACATTCGTTATTCGGAAAATCGTTTTAAGTCCAATGACGTAGTATTTTAATTAAGTGTTTATTTTATAATGTACGGGAACCATCTTTCAAAATTTTGTAATGGTTGATCAACATTCAGATAGTCATGTTTTCCGATCGTAATGCTGTATCTATTATAAGCTTTCCCTCATGGCAATACTCGCAATCCAATTCTTTGAGTGGCTTCCTGTGAGCTGCTTCAGGAATAAATTTGAAACTTTTCTGAACGCACTGCAAATTTAGAGCAGTAACAAATACCCCATTCAGGAGATTTAATGCAGCGGTGAAAAGTGATTTTAACTTCGTGGTATTTATAGCGCTTTCTAACACTTTCTTAAATGCATTCGAGTAAGTAAAAATTGTCTCGCTACTTTCTTACCTGCTCTTCCATGCCTAATCACCTTATAAATTATGTAACATATGATACCAAATATTCTGTATATTATATATACTTATATAACATTTCTGTGCGTATGATTTATTTTCCGTCATTCTCATTACACAGATATTTAGTTTCATCAGGATTACCTACATCTCGATACAATGTAAAGGAATTTATCGAGCGACGTGAAATTGGATATATATTAAATTGTGTTATAATCAGTTAAATTTTGGTATTTGGTGCTATAAACCTGTTTTGTTTAAAGGTATACTCCTAATGGTACAGTAACCATCTACACTTCAGAGCTAGAGTAACTAAGTTGGGCGGTCATAATTCCTATAAGGTATCCACACACGTGCAGGCCAAACCTTGAGGCCGGAACTGCGCAGGCGCGGCCTCGAGGTTTGGCCTGAAACGTGCTGTCCCCACACACGCCTCAACAGTCCTCAAGGAACAGTTCAGTCCACGGCCAGCGATGTCAATGTCGGGCGACCATATTTTAGCGCTCAGGTTGCTTCATAGCGACCAAGTCAGTTAAAACTCGTGTAAAAAGAGCACAGTGGTATCTGGCGGTGGACCAGTCGACAAGTCGCAATCTTGGTTACACCATCGTGGATGACCCTGAGATTTTGTCAGCCATATTGTTTGCTTCCACTATCTCGTTTTTCATCTGCCATCATGTTTCAAGGAAGGTCCTGTTCATGCTGTCATTCCTCCTTGGTATGTCATGGTCTGTCATTCTATGCCATTATTTTGTTCCTACGATTTTTTAAAATTATTTTTTGTTTATTTCTCTCTCTCTTTCTCTCTTTCTCTCTCTCTCTCTCACTCCATCCACCACATTAGATGTATGTGAGCTGCCGTCTTGTTTCTTCCACTGAAGGCTTCCATCTTGGTTCTTCTATCGTCTGATAGGAGGTGCTAGTGTCGGCCGCCATCTTGAATGTTGGTTGCTCTTATTGGTTTTATTATCATCTGCTTGGTGGTCTAGTATCGGCTGTCACATTGTTGCCCCTCATGGGTGCCATCTTGGTTCCTCACTATATGACAGTATATAGTGTAGTTTAATGCCATCATCGGCTGTTAGGAGCACTGGTGTCGGATGGAGCCTAAGGGCGACGTTCCACGTGCTGTATGCAGACACTCGCCTTTATTGACGTGATTTGATTTAGTACATTATAAATTGCTTTGGAGATGAGGAACGGCGAACTGCCGGACCTTGGATTGGAAGACAGAGGTCCTATTCGACTGAGCCATCAGGATATCGGTGCCAGTATAGGTCGAAATGATGTGTGTGCGTGTGTGGGCATATATATATATATTATGTGTATTAAGTGCTTTATATAATGCGCTTTATATGTGCTGACGAATAGTGACCGAAATCTCAACACTAAAATTCTTGACGCTTGCTGGTGGATGGGCGCGAACCGTGGTTCCCTTATCACGATCGGTCGATGCGCCTCCATTACACCACGAAGACAGCATGACAGAATTAGTGAATATTAGGGTGTTCAAATATTGTTCCTTCCGCCCGTCCCTCCACTTAGCTGTTGAGAATGCTGAAGAGATGCGCGCGTTGTAAGGTAATTTTCCCATCCATGAATGGGATTTTCCACTACCATGTACGTGAATTTTACTTCAGACTGCGCTCATTTTACATTACCTGTAAGGAAAACTATGCTTTCCCCACAAGTTAGCGAATATTACCTTACAGTTGTCAGGTAATATTGCCATTATTTTTTTACAGTGCAGTTACAGATCTTTCATTCATAAATAAATTCTCTTGATTTTCACAAAAAAAGAAATAATATCTCAGTTTCCACCCCAAAGGCGTATATCAGTCACCCTTAAGAGTAGCTGTAGACTTTATTATGTCATACTTTTTATATCTATTAACGAACTCCAGCTACAGTTTGTCCCTGATATAAAGTTTTGCCTTGTGTTTCGTATACCTGAATTATTAGAAACGGCTCTGAATCATTGGAAACCACCGAAAAGGACTAAATTTGAATCACTAGCAGCAGTGTCTCAATCCGCGGATTTAATTAAGCTTCCCATTCAATCCCTCTGAATAGCCGACATCTAATCCAAAGCAGTGGCCTCCGTTTCATGCAGATGATCGTCCCACAGACCGAAGCTGGGTTAATGACTTTGGTCATCGGCGCATGTCCCCAAAATTGTCTCGAGAATCGCCATCAGAAGTGTTAAATATCACTTACTACGTGCATTTATACGTCTGTTCTTACATAAAACACTCGTTTATGCGGAGAAAAAAAATAGTTTTACTTGATATTGTATTCGTGTTACAACTTGCATACCATACATGGTTATCTGCAACATTTCTGAAGCCATGCTAAGGGCCTGTCAGAATATTCATCTGCCTTATTCCAACTAAGCTTAACTGCCTCTTTAAAACTGCACCGAAGAGAGAACGAGCCGCATTCCTGCACACTTAGCTTAATAATATTTTGAATGAGAACTATTTCTTGCTAGGTGTTGCAAACCCACCATTTCTAAGGGGCCGCGGTGGCTGAGCGATTAGCACGCTCGCCTCTCACCAAGGCGAACCGAGTTTAATCCCGCGCCGGGTCACCGGATTTTCGCAACTGGGAATCGTGCCGGGCGATGCCGCTGGTCGGTGAGCTTTCTTGGGAATCTCCCGTCTCCCCCGCCCTTCCATTCCGGCGCCGCTCCATATTCACTTCAATCACCCTCATCGGCTCTCAAGACCTCGCTGTTAAGAGCCACCCAAATCTCTCCACTCGCTCACTCTCTAGTTATATACATCAATCATTCTTAGAGATAAAATATGTTTAAAAGTTAAATTTAATCAAGTATAAAGTTATTTAATATAAAACGTAAATATAAAACGTTTGTTATTCTTGACATATTTAGGACAACACCAAACACGTAATTTGGTTCGAAATTTTTCAAAAGTTTGATTCAAGAAGATGTTGGGAATAGACAGTCAATGTTTCTGTATTATCGCATAAAAACACTTATTTAAATAAATACTACACTAACCTTAGCCGAATTCAAGTGGCTTTAAAGTTCTTCAGGATGAAAAGCCGTACGGTTTTGGAACGCGGAGATTGATTGCGGCACAGCTTGCATGCCCACTCTACTCAATATTCACTATACGGATCGACGTGCAGGTGGGGGTTTCTCAACTTGTCTTCCGGCGACTATCATTCCGCTCAATGGTGTCGCTGGTTCCAGATTTAAAGTTTGTAAAGAATATTTTTGTCTTCCTCCGCTGCGTGTATTCGCTCTCTACTGCCAGACAGCCAGCAGAGAGTATTTCCTTGACGCATCTTTTATTTTCTATTCTGTATTCGAGAAGTGTGGAACTCGTCGTTATCTGCGGCTCAATAAAGAGTATCATTGTCGAGGCGCACCGTAAAACGGTGTCATTAAAGCTTCGCGGTTTGAGCAGTGACGTATCCCTTTCGTTTGTCTTTCACGGCATCCAGCGACTGTCTAGCGCCATTTCTTCAATAAGATGTTCTGAAGGTATACGCCTGAGTGCATAATTCCAAGAGAAATAAGTGGAAAAGGTGTTCTTCTTTATTTCTTGTTCGCAGAAATTCCACAAACTTGGCAACGTTTCACAGTACTTACAGGCCGTTCCAAACGCGCATGTAATGGCCTTTTAACAATATATTTTTTTGTATGGGTATATTCCAGGTGTGTACCGTAGACTATAATTTTACCTCTACGCATATTTACTAATTTAAACCTATGTGGAGTTTAAATAACCCTCTTTACTTGTAGGTGATATCGAGTAATAATTTATCAAAAAATATATTTGAAAAAACTTTATATTATATCAGCAACTAAGTATAAGAAAAAGTTCATATTTGAGGCATTCTCCTTGTAAATTTCATTTTAACTAAACTGTATTGCTCATGTATGAAATATGAATAAATTCAGAGTTTATGTACAAATTTTTTTTTTTTTTTTTTTACAGAAACATCTTTAAAATTATGAAGTAATAAATATAAATTTCGTAATTTTTCGCAGTATTATCGTACATAAGCTACATTTTATTATATAACATTTGAATTAATAAGCATTTCTTGCCTAAAGTTAAAAAAAAAAATGTTTTTTTTTTTGTTTCCAATCTAAGCATTATCATGCTACCAACCTCGAATAGGAGTGTATACAAAAATCAATATACATTTTTTTTTTACAAACTAATAATTTGCTAAGTGCACAAAACCAATTGCTAAACGGTTTTTAGAAATATATCGTACTTTAGTTGCATATCATTATATGAGCAGTAGTTTCGATGATCTATCAAAATCGAGACGATTTCTGATCTGCTAATTGCTGAACTATCAACTGGCCCATACACTTTCCACTTGAGTAGAAAAAGTACTTATAATCTAATGCTTTATGGCTAGATTACAGTAGATGAATTTCGGTGAAGATATTAATCTGTACTCCAAAATACTCCTGTGTCTGTTAAATTTGTCAGCGGTGTATTATTTGTGTACTCTATTCCTTTGTTGAAATAGGTGAAGAATTCTTATTACTGCTTAGCTCAACTCATGTCTTGAACTTTTTTCCACATTTTTACTTGAGAGTTAAAGTTTTGCATCACTATAGTACTTTAGCTAAAGACAAAACACTGTCACTTTGCAAATAATAGGATGGATTTCTTTCCATATCTTCTTCTACTACAAGGCTACACTTAAAAGTCAGTTCCGCCTCAAAGACTATCTTCCCACCGTAATCTTTGTCTTCCAACAGAGCATCTTCCCAATGTTGCATAATCTCTTGCTTGTATTGTCAACCTAGTTTGTCCGTCCTGTCTGTATGTTCGTTCCACTGTTGTTATTTTTCCTTGTAAATTAAATATTTTTCCCTTCCTACAACATTACGGATGTGGTCTTTTAGGCTATTTATTATTCATCTTAAGAATCTCATCTCCGAAGACTCTATTTGCACATACACATTTTTGGTAATGTTGCATTTTGTATGCGTGATTTGAAAAAACAACTACAGTATGTATAATTTTGCCGAAATGTTCTTAATTATCCAGAGAGCATGTCTTTGGAGAAATTACATGAATGTATAGCTTAGTAAACACAAAATTGGTGTTAATTTACACATTTTGAAGTACATGTAAAAATACACCCACTCCTTGTATCGAAACTTTATGCAGTGTTTTTTTTACTTCTACATGATCGTTGAATTAACACTCAATGTTAGTGTGGTTGAACATCTTCGAATTTGCAATTTTATAATGATCGTGTGTTGTAAACTTGCACTACATTCTGGAGTAATTTTACACAAACAAATTTTCGGTAATTTTACAATCGTATGTGTAAGATTGCTAAAACAAGTACAGTATTTGTAATTTTTCACTAATGTCCCTAGGAATTAGAATACAGCTACTCTTATTTATGTATAACATACCATATGCGATAGGGAGTAGGACTACTTCGAGCTCATGTTACGTGTTCGAATGGAAAACTTAAATCCCGCTGATGCAATATGCTCATTTTTGTACATAACTACCTGTTCTACACCTGAAGTCAATGGATACCCGAATTTCGGAGATAATTTGTTTTGTAACTCTGCTAAACTACTAAGTCACAAAACTGAGTAAAGTAACACGAAGATTGTCAAAAGTCACCTACAAAGTATGTGACTTGACATGACGCAGTTATAAAAGAACAATCCTGATGTTAAAATTGCTTAGTAAAACAGTGAAAAAGTACAGCAATTGTGTAATTAAATATATCGTGTGAATCTACGACTTAACGTTTTTGTAAGTGAGAAAATAAACATACACAGTTACAGTGGTGAAATTACAATTGTAAGATGTCTGTGCAAATTTACTTGCCGTGAAGAAAAAATACACAAATGGTGAAGTTTATTTTCTACTATATAGTAATGGTAATTTGACACCATTCTATGTCAAATTAGTTGCGCAAGGTACATGTTATTCTACTCGTTTGTGGGATAAATTTACTAGGATATAGAGCAAAATAACATTGTCATATGTAGGTGTAAAATCACACCGACATCATTGGAGACATAACTGCCACGTACATTTAGTATAAAATTACACAATGTTTTTACAGTGTATCCAAGTTTCATTCTTTATATATATACATACATATACAGAAATATTACTATTTTTTGTTCTAAATTCCTATCCTCGTCATACGAAATTGAACATCCTAAATAATTAAAACTGTTAAATATTTTCAATTATATATATTTAATGTTATTTTCGTTCTAACTGCGTATTTAACTCTGAAAGCCATTACCTTAGATCTAGTGGTTAATATTTTTTAATTAAAATTTTTGTAATTCGTCCACTGCTTGTTGTAATACTACTTCAGAATTTGAAAGAAAGGCTTGATCGTCCGTAAGTAGAACTGTGTCTAAATTAAAATTTCCTATTTAAATTATTTTTTAATTGACCTTGCTGTTGGCTGCACCGATACAAATGTTAAATAGGTATGGTGACAATGGACACCCCTGTCTTAATCCTTGATGGTTTATAATTTCCTTTTCCTTACCTTCTTAAGTAACACAAATTGTGGTCCCTTCATAAAAAATTTCTAGATGACTTACTAAATTTGGGAGATAACTCTTTCCTTCCATTATATCACGGGTTTTCTTTCACCACACCATATCAAAAGCTTTAGTACCTGAAATCTATTAACAAAATTAATCTGTTTGTTTAATTCCCACCATTTTTTAATAATTTATTTGAGGATAAAGACACAGTGCGCACATGATCTGTCTTTCCTAAACCAATATTGTACTTCTGTTAGTAAATTTTCTGTTATTATGTTAAGCGTCTCACCAATATATTGTATATATTTTGTATGGGACATTCAATAGGCTTATGCCTCTATAATTATACCTTTTTGTGCGATAACCTTTTTCAAAAAGTTAATATACTAGAGCTTAACTTCATCTAACTGGTATTTAATGGGTCATCCAACATACATTTAAAATGGTCAAAAACCTTCATTTTATATCTTATCTGGAATATTTAAAAAGTTCTACTTGTACCATCTGTATCTGGACTATTTTTATTTTTGCTACTTTTTAGTGCTAATTCAAATTCTTCCGCCATCAATGCGTCGATTGAATCACAGATTGTGTTTCGACCATCGAATGTATTCATTTTCCCCACTTCAGATGCTAAGTAACACAACATTTTATAATGTTCTAACCAAGTTTGCTGAGGAATATTGTTTATATTTGCTGTATCCTTCTCTTCCCTGTTGAGATGTTTCATTGCTTTATGAGCTGTACTTGAATTCCCATATAGTATGTGTTCTATATTACTAATGTTCCTATTCCTACTATAATTTTATAGCTTATTTGTTTCTCGTTTAGCTACAGCATTTAAACTTTTGTATCCTATGTTAAACTCAGCTACTTTCATATTCAGCCATCATAAATAAATATTTTTCTTATCTTTAATTATCTTTTCTATATATTCATTCCATGTTCTTAATCCACTAGTTCTTGTTCTTATATTATTTGTACCTAATAATTTCACAGCAGCTTTAATTATTACTTCTTGCAATTATTTCCATTCCTCTTCAATTGCCAAGCTTAATGACCGTTGATATATATATATATATATTGGTTTATCTTAAGCAGTATAGTCTCCTTATACTATCATCTTGGAGTATATTTATTTTGAGGAGTCCATATTATTTTCAAAATTGTATCCGTAAAGTTGGCAGTGGTAAAGACAGTTTACTTACATTCGGCAGGACCCGGTTGTCCAGGATTTTCCAAAATCGCTCCTGCGAATGGTGCCTAAACACAAGTCTTGGCCGATTCCTTCCCCGATCATGAATGACTGGTGTGTCCCTATTAAAGCATTGTCGCTGTTCGGGGACACTCCTATGCACAGAATACACTGTCCGCATATTGCGCATTGCGTACGTGGTGACACGTGTAGAACACACAACTGAAGGCAGGTTGGTGGGTAGTTGGACTTACGTCTCGTCGACAGCGAGGTCATTAGAGACGGTGCAAGTTGCACAGGGAAGAGGGATTGGGGAAGGAATCGGCCATGGACTTTGTTTGGGACCTGTCCCAGCATTCACCTTGAGTGATTTCGGTGAACCATGGAAAACCGAAATCAGGATTGCCGGACAAGGTTTCGATCCCGGGTCCTGCCTAATGCGAGTCCAGTGAGTTACCACTGTGCCATCTCGCTCGGTCACACACTGAAGGCTGTTCGCGATAAAGTGAGCACGTTTGAAATCAACCTTAGAAAAAAGTCACTGCTCCTACCTGCATATATTTTAACGGGCGCACTGAGTAACATGCGCCCAGTAAAGTTGGTAACGATGAAGGGAAAGTAGTTCCATGGCCTTAATACAGAATAAAAAGTGTTCGGTAACCATTTGCGATACTTATATTATTAATTTCGCTTTGTGTATTTTTTTTAATGCATCGAAGTGTAAAAATAAGCTAATTTGTAAAATATTTACTTTTCTGACAATTTTACAGCTTCACTTGACCGAAGCATTAATAACGTGATGAGGCACTTGGCAGTAATAATTATTCATAAGGCGGAAGAGTACGCAACGCACATACAAGTAAATGTTAAGCAGGGCTTTCAAGAGTGCTCATTTTACCGTGGGCAGCCTACATTAAAATTCATACACTTTACTGGCAGTGAAGAAACAATTCCCAAGAGTGCGTCTGTTCGAAGAGCTGCCGCGCACATCCGTACTTTTTTTCACGTCACGTCGGCAACAGGGAAATGTATCGGCGACAGAATACCACTTTTCCAGCTCAATCGAAATTCCGCTCGCAGAGTGCATCCGTAATATCCACTCGCTTCCGACGCCCTTCTATTGAACACAGCTGCGATATGCCCACACGCCATCTGCATCTCAATCATTATCCTGCTCCGAAATAACGGTTATTCCATAGATACAACCTAATTCCCGATCAAATATGTAACAGAACATGACAAGAATGATTCCTCATTCTATGTGATGCCGTGCTTTGCCTTCATGTCAAGCAAGAGACTAATTAACAACCATTGTCTGAATATATCATCTACGTATTCGTAAAATTCGCGATGTATATGCCTTGAGTAAATATGTTGTGGTTTGATAGTGTAGTTAATTTTACAATATGTTTTTATTACTAGTGATTGTAGTGTAATTTCTGGATAGTAACTGTACAAGGGCCACTCTTGTCAATGGGCGTAGGGGCAGGTGCCCTCGCAAATAAAATTTAACATGCCACAGCAAATAAATGCTCTTTTATAGATCTTTCTTTCATAATTTATGTATAGGGTAGCGTATTTGTCCATTAAGGTATGTATCACTAAGTTGCAAATAGTGTCTCCTTAATGTAGGCACGGACAAAAATTTCCCGTTCAGCTTTGGGGCACAGACGGTCTGTGCCCACGCTGCTGTATATATTTTCCTCGTCGAAGACACACGAAACGTCTCGGAAATAGCCGAAGTGCGGTACAATCGGAGCACAAGCCACATGTGCCCGCAATGCTTTAACAGCTCGATTTACGGACGGTGGGTGTCGTTTGCGATGTGTTTCTGACGTCGTAACACATTATGTATTGTTGCTTTTGCAGTATTATATTCAAGGCTTGAGAATTCATAAACATTTTGAAAATAACAGTTCATGAGTTTGTTTATTATTCAGCTTTTAATGGTTATGTACAGAATTTTTGTTCCTGTGTTAGGCATGTCCACAATCGGTCGTACCTGTATACGTGACCGAAACTTAAGGTCAAGTAACGTCAAGATTGGTAGGTAGGTAGGTAATTGGGCTCAACGTCTCGTCGACAGCGAGGTCATTAGAGACGGTGCAAGTTGCACAGGGAAGAGGATTTGGGGAAGGAATCTGCCATGGACTTTGTTTGGGACCCGTCACAGCATTCACCTGGGGTGATTTCGGTGAACCATGGAAAACCGAAATCAGGATTGCCGGACAAGGTTTCAAACCCGGATCCTGCCTAATGCGAGTCCAGTGAGTTACCACTGCTCTACCTCGCTCGGTAAGTAACGTCAAAACTCTCGCAGTCCCTTTATGGTTTACAAATGCGTTGTCCGAAAATGAGCTTTCAGAATATGACATTAGATCGCAGTTAATTCGAAAAATTATTTGTTGTCATGATTTTTATATTTCTGAATTTTTTATTACCACACAATGTTTGCGAGATGTGTTATTTGAATATTTATTAAAATTATTACATAGGCCCTAACTGTTTTATTTAAAATAAGCTCTGCAATTGACCATCCTAAAAGTTTCTTTTAGTTCATATTTTTTAAATGTTCATCCTCTATATTAAATAGTTCATACCGAACACAGATTGCAATAATTAGCATTTAATCACGTTTGTCTCGAGAAAATCCGCCTTGCACGTCCATTGTTTATATTTACGAAGTGAGCATTCCACGAATGCACGTGAAATTATCTGTAGTATTATTTTTCTATCATCTTAGGACAGAACTTGTGATAAAAGTTCAGTTTTCTGAATGCTTTGACCTGGGACACAGATTGACTTGGCACACAGGAATTTGGGACAACGCCATGACGTCAGAGGTACACGTGCACCAATCAGCGTATCCTTGTTCTGAGACACGCGTTAGGATAGCGCAATTGTAGACAGGCCTTTAATGAACTTACATGTAACATGCCGCATTTATTCAAAAACAAAGTGAACAAAACGAAAAATTTTGGAGACCCACTTAGTGTATGACAACAGGCATCAAATTAAAAAATATTGACACTCCATGGCCACAGCTTATTCCAACGCGAACCTGTCACGCCCAAAAGAGAAATCATACATGTAATTAATTTGAGGGGGGAAAATGCATCAAACCATTTGGTTACCACTATACGATGATAAAAAACTGTTTCATTGATTATGTTTTATTCTTTTTGGTTCTGACGATACGTGAGAGTCTACATTTGTTGTCGGCCTAAAACACCTGGATGACAAAATAGATAAATAATTTGAGGAACAAACTGCATTTGCAAAATTCAATGAAAACTCTAATATGGGGGCAGTTAGATAGAAGAAATAAGTTAAATGAATTGTACATAAGGCCATTTAAAATCATTTTGATAAAGAAGAAATAATATACATAATTTCTACAGTAAAGGAATGGAATGTGTTTCGTAAATTTATTTCAGTCTAGTTTTAAAGATCATGATCAAATTACTGCAAGCTAAAACTCAGATGGGTTTAGAGGTATATTAGTTCAAGACATCTTCAAACTATATTTTTTAATTCGTGCCCTCCTTTGAAATTCTTCCTGGAGCTGCCACTGTAAATATATATATATACATAATTTTTCCAAATCAAAGTTAATTACACTCTCGCAGTTACACTCAGGACGAGTGAGTCGAAATTCCACGAATCCGGTAACTTCGGTAAATTACGAAATGAGCCATAACTATTACGTGATTTGTTTTCAGGAACGTTTCGCCATTATGGTTGTGCCAGAGACAGCAAATAAAGAATATTTCTGCTCACTGATTTCATTCTTAAATAATGGCCTTCTTCCATCAAACTACAAATTTCGTAAGGCCGAAATGAATATGCTATCTTCTTCACGATGGTTTAAAAGGAACAATAGTGAAATATTTACTAGAAAAACTCTATATTCCACATATTTATTGCCACATTTTTTTTTCAAAGAGCAACACACATTAAAATAAAACACAAAAACTTAAGCAATAAAAGTAATGTGAACACATCTTCATATAATATGCTACACCACCAGTGAGTAGTGAGACATAGTCAAGGGTGCTTACAAACTAGTTTCCTACCGCGGACGAAATAATGATCTCAAAGTTATTGACTAAAGATAGTCTAACAGTCTCTCAATGCTGTAAAAAATATATAACGTCAACATGTTCGGGAGTAAAGGCGCAGTTAATACATCTGTATACTTCCAATATGCCAGCAAAGTCTAAGGAATTGTGGAAGTGAAATATGTTGTGATCAAACACTGTTACTGTCATTAAAATTATATACAGCCATTCTTTACAGAAATGCTTTCAGGTGCTACTTTGTCATTACATTGTAGTTGGAACTAAACGTAAAGAGATTCCTAGAATTTCAGTTTTCCTTTATGCCGCCAGTGCTTCTTTTAAAATATTTATAATATTAACAAAATTATTTACAATAGATTCGCGTATACACGATTCACATGTGTGGTATTATAAATTATCACAAATAGTTGTAAAAACGTTCCCATTTACGACGTGCTTAAAGAAAAGCCTGACAAATGCAATGAAAAAAAAAATTATAACAAGCCATTGAAATGTACAGTAAGCCCTACAATATTTTGTTCGTTAAATAAACACACGAAATTTAATCAGATATGATAGCGAGCATGGTAGCGCAAAGATAAGTCGCTGTACTCGCATTCGGGAGGGCATGAGTTCGATTTCCAATGCGGCTATTATGATTGCTGTTTTCCGTGTATTTCCGAAATCACTCCAGGCGGATACTGGTATGATTATTGACTGATAGCCATAGCAGACTCATTCCCCGTTCTTCTACTCTGAGCGACTTGGTCCTCTCTAATGTCCTCGCTGGCAACAGGACGTTAAACCCCACCTATAGTCCATTCACGGTTACTTTACACTTTTCTGAAGCCCTGCTGAATTTATAATTCCTGTATATTCCTCCGCCATGTGCAAACAAAGATTAGCAATGTCTAACAAATTACACCAGAAGGCCAACGCGCCGTATTCGTGCGCTCTTAGTGTAAAACTATTTTGCATTAGAACTATTTCTTACCAGATATTACCAACACGTCTATTTTCTCACTGTTATTATTCATACTAGTACACTCCCGCTTATTCGTGCTTCGCTTAACCGGCTTTCGGCTTATCCGTGCAGCTTTCTGACTTTTCTCAAAGTCTACTTCAACTTCTGCGGCAGGGTGATGCTGTAACATGTGTCGTTTAACAAGCAGCGGTACAATTACGTCTATCTCTTTAAACTGTCTGCCTGCCACAGAGGCCTGCATGAGTCATCCATTTCCGGTCGTTGTGAAGCGCGTATCCGACAGCCTGGAGGCCGTATCCGAAAGTTACCCCCCCCCCCCCCTTTGTTACCCTTTTCAAAATTCCTACAACACGCATTGCCAGTTTATCAACCACCAGCCTGGGTCATTGTTCTGTTTGTAATGTTGTTTTCTCATCTTCGACAAAGCGTGAAAGGGCTATTTAAATTATCCCAAAGACGTTAGAAAACAATTTTTGATCATGGTGTGTTATAAAAAAAACTGTTCTGGTGACAAAGAAAGAAATTTGATGACTTTTTCAATAAATGCATGGTTTAACTTTTCTTACATTTTTTCATATAAAGTGTTTAAATGTTAACAATACACGTAACATTTCCCAAGTTTTAAACTTTTGTGTGTGCGTGTGTAAGTCAGTAAAATTTAAATAAGCTCCTAGTAATAGGGATTGTACTGTATTGTTTAAATGCCAGGTTGCCTCTTTCAAAGTCCCGTTATAGTCTTTATTGCATCCCAATCTAAACTTTTAACTAACTGCCATCTAAAGGGCGGGTCTGAGTGGCACACGTTGAGAAAGCCACACACACACACACACACACACAAGAACGCACCGCTTATCTATGTCGTCAGCCCAATGCGCCCGCGGCTGGCGCCGGCACCGGCGCAGACTGTGTATACTCGATGCGCCGTCAATATAACTATACTCTGTGCAACATAAATATCAGTTAAAGCACCGTGTACTTTAAATCCTGCACATGCAGTGAGTGATTTATGTTTGCTTTGAAACGTATAATAGATACTTCGTTTTATCACGATTTTCGGAGCCAGTATCACTATTCCGTTAATAGTAAAAATGTTTAAATCCGATTATCCGGGTTTTTAAAATACAAATTCGCTTACTCGTGTTTTCTCAGGCCCCGATTAACAGGGTTATCGGGAGTTTACTGTAATTGTATAAAAAATACTATAATTTATACATTAAATAGAAATAAACTTTTTATTTAATAAAAAAATAAATTATTTTATTTTACCAAATGTATCAAACATATGTGATCTGTGGAGAATTTAGGAAAAGACCAAACACGACGTACATGGAGTGATTTTTCGAATGTTTGATTAAAAAAGTGTAAAGAAACTGCAAATATACTCTACCTGCCTTTAAGATATATATATAGTAACATTCTAATGAAAATTTATAGGCGTATAACATATTAAACAAGCAGCTGGAAAACGGCTTTAGATTATGTACATTTGACTCAAAACAGAATTTTCTAGATGTTTCATGCGATATTATAATGAACGGCGCAATGTGGGTAAATTATTACATGGAAATTTTTGGACATTCGCCATTGCGATGCAGATGTCTGTCATGGAAAAACAAGACTAAACTAGAAAAAAAATACTTCAAAAAGACAAGTAACCTATGGACGAGAAAATAAATACGTATACACAGAAAAAAGTTCATTGTGAGGGCAACAGTATTAATGTTACTATAACATTAATTATTTGTTATCTGTGAGCCGTCAGTAACTGTAGACTCTAATTTCGCTGTCAAAATAATATAATGTTGAGTTGTTAATGTTATTGTAACCTTACGTATTTTCATGGTATTACCTCCTTACTGTACTGGAAACATTAAGGTGGTATTTATGTTGTGTCAAAATAGATTTTGTGCTGTGGCGAAATAACTTTTGTTTTGCGGCAAATCGAATTTTGTGTTGCATTAATAACATTTGTGTTAAAATTTTGATTGATCTTTTTTGCTTTAAATAAACATTGCTGTGCAAAATAAGCACACTTATTTGTCACAAAAATAAATATTACTAACAGAAAAAATTACGTTACATATCTGTGTTTGTTTCATATTGAAAGTACTGAATAGAATATAAACGAAAACTGCAGTTCTATTTCGTTATTTGGGAATACTTTATGATCTGCATATTTAGCAACACGTAAACTGCTTCGCAGGGCTTGAAGGTTGGTCTAGGCTACATTTAGTTTTCATATTGAACTTTAAAATTTATATACTGGGGTTTAATTTCACGATGTTATCGCAGTTCACTAATAACTGCCATTGTACAACAGAATTAATGTTACTATAACAGTAATTTTATGTTATCTGTGAACCGTCAGTAACACGCGTTGCTGTTAATGTAATATACATTTGAGTTATTATGTTAACGTAACATTAAAATAATAATGTGACATTATTATCCATTCTGTACTATCAACTTTAAGTTGGTGTTTATGTTGTGCAAAACCAATTTTGTGTTTAGCTAATGTTAACATTTGTGTTAAACATTTTCTTGTATTTATTTGTTTAATTCCAACTTTTCTATAGCCCAGCTGAGGTTCCACATTCAACCCATTACTCCACGTCATGCATACAAAGCCTAACTAGTATAAAGCTACACCAAAGGGATAATTCGCCGCGTTCGTACGCACTAACTTTAATGATATGTTGCACGAGAAGCATTTCTTACTGTGCGTTACCAACGCACCAATTTTATATATTTTTTTTTAGTTACCAATAAATGAAATATTTTGACTTATAGATAAAACATGTGTAAATGTAAATTTAATCAAAAATTTGTTACTTTTTTATTATCATAATTATAAAAATTCTTGTGATTTATGGCATATTTTTTTAAACACCCGAACACATCATACATGGGGTAATTTTTAAATGGTTTGATAAAAAAAAAAAGTGAAGTAACTGCGAATAGACTATGTTAATTCTACATACGGCAGAACTAAAGAAAAGTAAAATAAAATTAGAGCCAAAGCCGGGGTGGTAAACGTGCTCCCCCAATTAGTCGCGAACGGCCCATAGTTTATAGGATAACAACAGCGTGAAAGCAGGTGGCTTGAAACCATCAAGGGTGAGCCAACAAGCCCATTAGCCTGGGGTCTAGCTGGAGCGGACGAGAAGCTGTCATTCCTCCGATACAGCGTCATGTCACACGCGTTGACAACCGCTTTGAACGACACTGCCTCGTCCAGGCCATGGTAAACAAACTGCGTTATCTTGTGCCAACTTCCGATGATACCACTTGAGCACTAACACTCACGTTAAAATATTTTTCAAATAGATGAATCTACAGGGGCCGTGATGGTCGAGCGGTTAGACTGCTCGCCTCCCGACAAGGCGAACCGAGTTCGATCCCCGGCCGGGTCACTTCGGACTTTCGCATGTGGGAATCGTGCCGGACGATATCGCTGGTTGGCAGGTTTTCTCAGCCGCCTCCAGTTTCCTCCACTCTTGCTTTCCGACGCTGCTCCATTCCCACCTCAGTTCACCCCCATCGGCTCTCGAGACCTCACTGTTAAGAGCCGCCTAAACTTCTCAGCTCAACTCAGCTCATAAACCCACATTACTTTGTATACTCGTAGTCCGTGTAAAACATAAGTTTCTACCAAGCAATCTTACTTCCTCTTGCTATACTTCACTACAGATACAGCATCCTAATGGACACATCCCCCCACATGGCGTATAAAATTTGTTTTATTTTTCCGGCTCACAACTAATGCTTCAGTGTTCTTATACACCACTATAAAGGTAGGAATGGGAAATTACAAACTATTAAATATTTATTTACCTACATTAAATTTTGTATTACTTGGTTTTTCAAAAAAACTAATGACGGGATTGATGTTGTAAATATTTTATTATATGAGTTATAACACAATTATACAATAGCTATACATATTTGACGTTTGAATGGCGGAGGGTATGTTAAAAAACTTAAGATTTGTATTCGCATTTCCAAATATTACTCCAGAAAATTTAAAATAGCAAAAATGGAAGAACCCGATATGGCAGGATTAAGATCGCATTATTTAAGTCTATGAATATTTTCTGGTTTCTTATGACATCAGATGTAACAAATTCGAAGCTTCCTCAAATAAAAGTTTAATTTCTCTAATGCAGGGTTTCTGACTAAACGAGGAAACCTTTTCATTTTCGGATGCATACTTTCGCGTTTATTTATAAAGTATACGAGACAATATAAATTCCAGGTATCATTTTCCTGTAAATTCTACATATAAACGAAAAATCGTAATACAAGTAACATAATTTTATGGAAATATTTATTAGTTCCTCTCTGAATCATGTCGGACTTCGCCAAATGGAACAACTACTCCTGTTAAATATGGAATGCGAGTTTGCTAGAAATTCTCGGGAGAACTGCCAAACAACGTTCGTAAAAGTAACGGCAGTAACTTGCACAACCTATTTCGTAAGTCTGTGCAGTATTAGGACATGCGATAAAAAAAAAAGATGGCTGCGTATATGCGTGAATGTTTGTTCTTTATCCTAGACGAGTTTTAACGTAAAGTAAGCAACTGCATGCGGACTTCCTGGCCTATATAGTTCCCCATTCGAAGCTTTTATTTCACTCACTTAACATTACGATTTTTACGTAGTACTGAATGCTAATGCAATAGTTGAGAGCAAGAAACTTATTTCCCATGCGTTCAAGGTAATGTTAAATATATATATATATTTTTTTAATGTACAGGTACAATTAAAAATTACTCTACGTCCTAGTGAATCGAAGCAGTGACAGGCTGCGAATAACAGGCCGCTCGGTCAGACGAGGAGAGAAACTACACAGCTTGGAATGGGGAGGGGGGGGGGGCCTGCTGTATGACCACCAGCATGTGTTTACCACTAGGTGCAGGGCGTGTTGCCTACTCACCAGGCCATGGCCTTGCAAACCACTGTACCCTTCGTTTGTGTTTTATGCGGAAACGGCGGGCCCTGGAGGGTTGCAATTAGGGGGCAGTGGGCTCTGTTTTGCTAATCACGACGCCCTGCTTCATCCTGTGGGATCCACAATCACTTTAACCTCACAGTAAATGTTGCATGCGCTCAAAGCGTGCCAACCCTCTATTATTTACATGAGGTGTGTGTGTGTGTGTGTGTGTGTGTGTGTGTGTGTGTACGACGTACCGTCACTTCCTTTCGTCCGAGATCTTGGTTTAATTAATCCGTATACCATTTTGTGTTCCTCTAATGCAAGTACTTTGCATACATCCTACGTAATATGTTTGTCGCTCTTCGCCTTTTAGGGGCTTCTACAGCCCTTATTATTTGAGATGAACCATGGGTGTCCTGTATCAACTTTCCTCTTTTCCAGTCACGAATAACGTGCCCAAGTTCGTTCACATGTTACCTAAACACGTCGTATAAAGTGTGCATAAACATATACTAAAGAGATTTAAAATTTGTTTATCTTGTATACACGAAAAAAAAAATTCGCAGAGATATATATATTAAAGTGTATAACGACGTAGCCATTTTGAAAGTACGCTATCAATATAAAATTCCTTTGTTCAGGCTGTCCATAATAAGACTATAATGTACAAATAGTCATATTACGGACAGCCTGAACAAAGGAATTTTATATTGATAGTGTACTTTCAAAATTGTTGCGTCGTTATACTCTTTAATATATATCTCTGCAAAATTTTTTATCGTGTATACAAGATAAACAAATTTTAAATCTCTTTAGTACGTACTGTTGTTAAATTTGTATCTGATTTTTTAATGGCAGTTTTACTATTGTAGTTATATGCCCCACATTTCTGGTAACATCAAAACTATTTGGATCAAACTCTATGTGCAGATTTACTTGTTATGTTCAGCAAATCTCTTAAGTATGATTTCAGTGGCCCGCTGTTTTATAAGGTAGCACCGTCGAAAAATTACGTGCCTACTTTTTTTTTTCAATGCTGACAGAGTGATTGCCATACTGATAATGGAATATTCCTCGTACTGTCTTTTTTAAAACACACGTTCGTTGCGCCATTGAGAATCTTAAAAAATTACACGTGAAAATGAAAGAGGGTTAATTATATACAACAGTATGTTTTCTTTAGAATTTGTGCCCAAAACTATTTAACATTGAAACAGTGTAAATAATGTAATTTCAGTTGAATATGTGAGATAATTTTCCACATTTTTGTAAGTCCACGCGTCGAGATCATAATTTCGCTGTTTCGGATTACAAAAAATAAAAATATTAAATTTTTACATAACTAAGGTAAATAAGTGTGCATTGAAAAAAAAATAATAATCTTCCTTTATTTATCCATGATACCATTATTATTACCAAGTTAAAATTTTTGTCGATAGTATGTTTGCGTACTCAAAGAAAGCGATTATGATTATGACGTATTATTATGAGGAAAATATGAAAACTTTCTTTTCTCTGGGAAATAACACTGCATGTACTGACTCAAAATTTACAATGTTTGCACAATCACAGGGTTATGCAGAACTTCGATTGAAACACTGCAAGATTATTCCCAGCGAAAAATTATATAGATAACTATTTAGAGGAGCCCTAACACTTAAAAATTTGAGATGATTTTACTTTAATTATTATAAATTATTAGAAATTAAAAATCTGATATGTATAAATTTGTAACTTTGGCGGTTTAAAGCACCCCACCTTCATTTAAGACTATACGGGTATCATGTTATTGCTGAACAAGATTTTGATACAATGGCATAAGATCAAATGATCTTATAAATATATTGTTTATCGTTATTATTTTACCAAGATATGTTTGCTTAGTGAAGCACTTTCATAAAAACGTTTCCTGAGAAAAACAGCGACGAAATTTGAAATGGTTCTCTAGACAGCCTGCCAAGTTATGTAGGGCGTTGGACAGCAAGGGGATGAAAATACCCGACCAAATCTGCAAGAATATGTCGGAATTCATTTCAAGAAATCATTATTCTGTTCAGAAACTTATTGTATCGTCATGCGCAGATACTAATACTTTTATGATGAACCAAATTAAAATACCGATTTTTAATGACTGTTAACGGAAATTAATAATCATTGTGTTATAAGTCACGTGTTGTTTTGTCTCTTATTTCGTATAATGTATCACTTCGCAGTGTTTTCACCCTGGAGTTCTGAATTATGCTGTACAATACAAATGTATGCTTTGGACCTCCCTTCACGTAAAGTTATTTTCTAGGGTTCTGCCAGAATCCTCAAGATGGTTGCTAGCGAGGGGAAGATTTGAAGAGGCCGAGAAGATTCTGCATACGATGGCCCGTGTGAATGGGAAGCCACTTCCTGCGAACTACATGCTGCAACTTAAGGTAATTCACTAAGACACTTAACATGCATCCTTGCACACTTGAATTATTTTTATTATTTTACGGTACTGCCTAAAATATATATTTTGTGTAAAATTTGTGTCTGTGCTTGTACCCGTCTCTTAATAGAAAGTGATCTCGGAAGAGGAGATATTCACATTAAATAATATTTCTTATCTGGTAACTTTTTACGATTGTCCTGTAAGATTAAGATAAAATAATCTGTGTAGGTGGTTACAAAATATACGCACATATATAGATTATTTGCGCAGTTTTCTAGAGAAGGAAGGGAAAATTACAAAGTAATATTTTTAGTTCAGTCCATTGGCTTCCAGCAATCAAATTTTTGAGGGATTTGAAAACAGCAAATTCATATAAATTTCGTGTCTTTCAGCTACGTTACGGTATAACTGAAAATTGTAGCGCGTGATTTTGAATTTTTTTCTTCATATTTAGCGTATTACATATTTTTGTTCTGATACAAAACACTATTCTCAAATAAATAACTCTGTGGTGGAAAAGGACTTTTTATAAACAGTTGATCAAGTTACATGAATTTAAACTTATATAAATTGATTCATACAGAACTCAAAGCGTAACATATTTAATACGCTAAGCTGCAGCTAAAATAATTCGCTCAGGTTATTAGAATGTCGTTAAATATGTCGTGGAAAACTGTTACGAGGTAGACTGTAATTCAGTTTTAACGTTTTGAGATAAAATTAAAGTCAAAACAATCATAATTTAAACCATTAACACAGGTGAACAAACTTTCTGATTTCACACAAGTTGTAACATTCCACTCTTGTGATTTCAATCAACACTTTACCTGAAGCCAAACTTTGTGTTTAAATAATATTGTTTGTCTGTTCGAATCAAAATTTTTAACTAATATTCTCATATGTCCGCTAAAAACATGAAGGATGTTATTCTTTAAATTATTTGGTATTTTTAGTGGTCGCCGATATCATGTCAGGACATATTCATAAATATTTTCAAAATCTAGAAAAATAAATTTGCTCTCTGGCGACCTTAAAGAAGTTTTTTAAGGTCTCTGTCATAATTGCTCGTACACGTCTGTTCGAGCAGTCCGAGTTGATTGTAGTGTACTAATGTGATACAGCTCTTGATTGGACCATGTGACCTGTGACGTATCAGATACTGGTGGCGTAGTCGAATGGTGAATTTCTGTCCAACTGGAGCTGAAGACTTAACATTTTGAGGTTATACTGATAGGAACTGCATCGTCTACATCTGACGTCGCAAATATTTCAAGCTAATTAGAATCACGATGAGTGTAAATCGAGTTTAAATCATAGGAATATCCCAGTGTATATTTAATAAATATTAAAAATTCGGCGAAGTTCATAAAAAAATTTCCATCGTTTTGAATTTAAAATGCAGTCCATGAGAATAAATCGTATTGAACCACATTTGACTAAAAAGACACAAATGGAAAATGTTTTTAATTACTTGTATGCCATAAACGTATTCTTATTAATTTTGCGTAAATTAATTGTCATTAAATTATTTCGCCCAACGTAATTATAAAGAAAATATATCAAAATGTTTAATAAGTATTAATGGTGATCTATAATGCTACACTTTGTATATCAGTAAACGAACCAAGTGCGTCAGCCTTATCAGTTGTGCCACGTGTATGCTACTGAACTGGTTAGAGAGGACGGCCATATCGTACAAACGAACGCACTATGCACAGTTGTGGAGGAGCCCTAAGTCAACGAGCTCTACAGCGCTTCGGCTGCCCTGGACGAGGTGCGAAGTTACGCCATACCAAGCCAGCACTGCCCAAGCACTTCACACAGTAAACTTCTTCAATCCCTTGTCGAAGCATACCTAAGAAAGTAAAAGACAGATATTTGTGTCTACCGTGAAATTATCATCGCTTTCAAGCAGCAAGAGCGACCATCGTTTATCGATTAACGTCTGCAGAGTAACTTGCCTGAGGCCAGCCAAGCCAATAGCAAACATTTGTTTGTACAATAGCTATCGTTTAAGAACGTCCAAGTGCCAAAAATTATTTTGCGTTTTGAGGACAGTTTAATTTTTATAACATAATATCAAAAAAAATTGACTAAGATACAAAATCGACATTAAATTATTTAATAATTTGTGTAACATAACTATATAAATTTTTACTTTTATTTTGTAACGAAGAGATTGCAATTTTATTTTTTTTTCGAAAAAAATGTTTGATTTCAGCAAAAGGGTCTTTGCATATCGTAATATGGCTCGCTTCCACTTATGGTTTTTAGCTTCTAGCCGTTTTAGTTATAAATTTCGTAGTAAAATTTAAATGTAGCTTATTGCAAATTACACTAGGAACATTCATAACGTAAATTTATCATTGTATAGTTATTTCAAAAAATAATTTTGACATAGAGGGATTCTACACTGGTGACCATTTAAATTGCAACACCAATGAGGACGCAGTTGGAGAACCCCTCATTGTGGTCGAAAGCGTAGAGCAGGGTAGGAAAATGACGTGATTAGCTATTCAGCTGAGTGGCGCAACATTTGCGATAATTGCGACACTGATAAGCGGTACATGAGTGGTGGTCGGGAAACTACTGAGAGGCAGGGACATTGCGTTTCCCTGCCTCTCGCGTGCACAGACGGATTGAGCATGCCGCGTCGAAGAATACGACATCCATACGAATACGTTGACCGTGGGAGAATCTTAGCATATCGGAATTGTAGATTATCCTACCGAGCAAATGATTCTCGCATTGGAACAAAAGTAAACCACGGTGAAGTGGATATGTGTAATTAGGGTCAATAACGGACGGGGTGAGCGGCGTGCAGGAATCAAACAGCCCCTGTTGCAGCAACGAGAGCGAGGACAGGCATCTACACTAATAATCTGAATCAGTGAGAATTTCACCTGTAGGAAGACATCACCTGATGAAGAAGTGTCGGAGTGGCAGTTCGACGACGCTTCACGAGGCCGCCAACCAACGAAGGAAGAAGAAAGTGAAGTGTTCCCTTTGCCCCTGTTAGTGTCCTCCAATAATCACCGTGTGGAACCCCGTAGAAGTGCATTGCAAGTGGCGCTTTATTACTAGTCTTGAGTGTGGGCGTGCTGAGAGTCCAGAGGGGCTGAGAAGAGGCTTGCCTCTTAGAGGGAGACACGCCAACTCCCTTGTCACCCACCTCCTGAAGGTCCACAAAAAAAGAGTCCACCTGTGGTTCTTCGGCGGGGCGGGAGACTTGGGAGTCCTCCCTCCAGCCAGGTGTCAGTATGCTTTTGGCTCCAAAAATCGTCGTTGAACCACGGAACTCCAGGATCGGGAGGAGTAGGGAAGACCGTGGGCGATATAGGTTTTTGGGACTCTAAACCATCAAGACAGACTCTGAGGCCAGTAGTAAGGCCATACTCAGCCTAGATCTGAAATGATAATTTGCTGCTGCTGTGTTTGTGTGTGCCTATCATGTTCTGTTTCTTTTGTGCCAACACCCACGTTAAAAACTGTTCAGCGTTTCTATCCACGTCTGTGATTTAATAAACAAGTTCCTTGTCAACAGCCAGACGCTGGAAACCGGGGACAGGTCCATGGGTGTGTAAGGTGTCCCAACACCCTGTGGGAGCTCCCTCTCCGGAAGAAGGTACTGGAAGGGAGAAGGGATAGTGGTCGCCGCTCCTCCTCCTGGAAGGTTTTGGTCTGGTGGAGAAACCAGCCTGTAATGGATGTAAGGCTGTCCATGATACGCCAAGAGGCATCATGTGACTATGCCCGGTGATTCAGTCGTGGCAGGTGACAGATGGAATGACTGAATCTTCTTTGTTGGCATGAATGCTGGAATAGCACAGCGCAAACCGGCCTATAAAGAGCGTAATGCGAGTATCATGTACGGGGCTCGTAGCTGGTGGGGATGCCCGAGACTATGGGATAGGACTTCCCTACGCTGAGATGAAACAGCACTCAGGCCTTTAGAGAGAGCATATGGACAATGAAATGACGAGGCACTGTCAAGTCCTAGTATTGGACCCCATATGCAACATGGTTATGGCAAGAGTTAGTTATGCGCAAGACTATAGCCTCTGCTGACTTTGGGACCCATACTTCCTCGTTGTACCGCTGGGTGACTCATTCGAAACCCGTGGTGTTCCCTATGCCAAGCTTTATAGTTAAAAGGGGTATCTGCCTCTCAGGAGATGCAGTCACGGCAGATAGTGACGATTCTGTTGGGAGGCGGACCGGTTGACTCCTTTATGGTCAGACCGTTGGGGCCCAAAAGTCTGGGTCTTAGTGAAGGACCCAAAGACTTAATGGTAATGGACACGAGACTTGGTGAACCAGAGAGGATGTGGGCCGGTTTTACGCGCGGTACTTGGCGCGCATCGGTCCAGGTCGGATGTGTCCGGCATTAGCTCTGCACTGTTTGTTGTACGGAAAGATAGTTTGCTGCGCAGTGCAGGCGAACTGTATAGTCGTACCGATTTTTAATCGAATACAGCCTGAAGGAGTTGTTTTTCTGTTAGAAGAGGACTGCTAGCTTTTCAGCAACACGAGGCCTGTGCTCTCCTATAGGGCACATGTACAAGGTAAACCCCTTAGCCAGGGTAGTGTAATTATTGCCAAGCCGCTTGTTGTTCCTGTAGCCTTGTCTCCGATAAAGAGGAGAGGTCAGGGAAACACAGTTTATGGAAGCCAATTGTGAACCAGGTAATTTTAATCTTAGAGTTTAAATTTAGTTTTTCCTCCATTTGAGAAGAATGAGTTAGGTGCCAGGCCCCCTCTCACCCCCCCCCCCCCCCCAACCCAACCGCGCATTCGAAATGGCAAGTACCGCCTGCCAAATCATCACAATGGACGAAGATGTCCAGTAAAAAAAAAGCGAAAAGCGGACGAGTTGAAAACTCTCCCCCCCCCCCCTGGACCGCGAAATTCAAACGAAAGTGCTCAGTAGGCGCTGTCTTCTCAGCAAAAACGGTCTGAATTAAGACCCGTAACAGTCTACCATACTGCAGCGTGTAATTACGCCACAGTATACCACCTTTTTCGCGAAAACCTCGCACAGCCCACCATAATCGAACTGCCCCTGAGACGTATCTTATCTCGTGCAGTCTCACGAAGAATACCGAAAAGCAATCCATCTGTTGGACTCTCTCAAAGTTGCATACTCACTTCTCACTCCGTGAAGCCAATTACCCCTGAAATTCGCCCTGAAGGGGCTTGACACTTCACTCGATGAAGACTGGATCCGCGTGTATCTGATTGACGCGGGCTTCGAACCAATCAGCATAGCGCCCAAGCTGTCCATGAAGGACAGAGCCCCTCTACATATGTGGATCGTGGAACTGCCACTCACAGAAGCCAGCCAAAAAATATTTCAAATAAGAGGGCTCTGCGGCCTTATAATTAAGGTCGAAGAGTACCAGTGCCTCGACGGCCCAGCCCAGTGTAGTAATTGCCAGAGGTTCGGCCATTCCACTCGCATGTGTCCCACCCCCCACCCCCACCCCCACCGCCCACCAAATATGCCGACTGTGTGGTAAAGACCACGTGACACAGGCTTGCGACTTAACCATTCGCGATGACTTGTCTCTCAGAACATGCGTGTGTTGTGGTGGCAACCACGCTGGCAACTACAAGGCCTGTGAGGCCTATGAAGCCGAGAAATGGCGGTATTTGACCCTTAGGAACGAAGTAAGAGGCAGCAACAGAGTAAGTACTCTGCTACGATCGCTTCACAGCCTAAGCAGTTCTACTCAACTCCTGCCCCAGTTCAAGGCCCCTGCTCCAGCACAAGATGGCTGGACAACGGTCCAAGGTAGGCAGCCGTGCTCACAAGCCCAGATGTTTGTGCCACCATTTGCGCAAAACAGGCCAGTGTCTGTAGCAAATTCCTATGGGGCTTTGGCTTACTATGGCCATCTCTAGGAACTCGAATTTCCACCCCTGGCCAGGCCATATCGCTCAAAATGACAGCCACGCGAAGCTCCTCTTTCAAAAAAGGGGAAACAGAACAAAAATTCACGCAGGAAAACTTCACAACCGCCTCAGAGCACCCCCTCCCCCCCCCCCCACCAGGCCACACATACGGCCACAGCAGTCACTGCTACACAAGTGGACAATCAGGAGCCAGCTCAACGCCCATTGGGAGAGCAGGCTTCTGAATGCCAAACAAAACTGGTGAGCCCGGTTACTTTAGTGGACACAATACCAGTTGCCTCAGAACCAATTGATATGCAGAAATTAGCTCAGGAGGCGAAGACTAGCCCCCTGTATGAAAAATTCCCCGCCTTTAGTGGAGTGCTGGAGGCGCTCTGCAACTTATTAATGGTTTGGGCTGGGGTGAGCCCTAACTGGGGCAGCCCTCTCAATTGTGAATGGGCAGCAGCAGCAACAGTTAATTTTCAGTAGCCAAATGCTATGCCCTTTCGGTTGAATTTAGTTAGAAGTCTAGTTTACTGGAACGCTAACGGCATTCGCAGTAAAAAACAAGAGCTGATAGATTTTATTTCTCGCCATTAGATTCCTATAATTGCAATAAACGAAACTCATTTAGACCCACAACATATATTTTCAGTTCCGAACTATAAATGCATACGAAATGATCGCGACAGACACGGCGGAGGAGTCATGATATTAATTCATAATTCAATTGTATGTAATCCCGCGAAATTAATACAACTTCAAAGACTTGAAGCTGTGGGACTTACTATTAAACTCCGCAATCATGATGTTGCTATTTACTCTGTATATTGCCCGCCAGGTCGCACACTTTTGAGCGCAGATTTAAATGAATTATCAAATACCTATCTGACTAATGCCTACTCGTTGTGGGTGTTTAAATGCCAAACATCCCGCCTGGGACTGTCTTGTGCGCACAGCTAACGGAAATGCTTTGTTTAGACACCAAGAGTGCCATAATAATATTATTTACGCCCCTAACGAACCTACTTTTAACACTCGTAATTTAAATTATAGGCCCGATATACTTGATATCGTGCTAAATAAAGGCTTTATTATGACCTTAGAACTTAATGTGATACATGAGTTGGCTTCGGACCACTATCCTGTCCACTTGTCTTTCAAGGAACTTGAAACAGACAATACACCAATTTGCAAAATTAAGGATTACAAGCATGCGAACTGGCCTGACTTTAGGGATTATCTAGATGAGGAAATTAATCTAACAGCGCCTTCTAGTACTCCCGACGAACTGGACTCTGCTGTCGAACATGTCACAGAGCTAATTCAGACAGTAGTAAATAAGTATGTCCCGGAGAAGACACAGCGGATTAACGTAGATAAGCTTCCTGATTATATTAGGGAACTTATCTCGCGTAAAAATAGGCTACGCAGGCTCTATTCCCGAACCAGATCTAGGCAAACTAAAGCCCAGATTAACAATCTTAGAGAGCTAATTGATATCGAAATCACTGCCCGGCAGTCCAATATCTGGAAAAATAAATTATCCCGCCTATGTACTCATGATCAAAGCCTGTGGCACATGACCAAAACGTTTACAAATCCCATCTCTTCAAGGCCATGACGGTGTAGCCTATACGCCCCAGCAGAAAGCTGAGGCTATGGCAAATCAATTAGAATTAGCTTTCCAGCCTAATAACTTTCCAACTGATCCAGATTTTGTGGCCCAAATTTACAGGGACTCCGAGTGCGTCTGCGACAGTCCACCGTGGCTGCGCCAGACCTCACGTACGCAGAGGAGATCAAGCGTATTATAAAAAGGTTGAAACCCTGTAAAGGGGTTCGAATCCCTGCAGGCCATAGTCTTCAAGCAGCTGCCTGACAGCATGTTTGAAGCTATAGCTGAATGCATTAATGCAAGTTTTAATCTTGCCTACTTGCCCACTTCCTGGAAAAGTGCCAATGTAATTGTGTTTCCCAAGCTGGGCAAAGACCCGACCCAACTGCAAAATTACTGCCCTATCTGCTTGTTTTCCACGTTCTCTAAGATCCACGAACGAGTACATTTGCCCCGATTAAATAACGACATTGGCGAGAATAACTTATTTCCAAATGAGCAATTTGGCTTTAGGAAAAAGCACTCCGCAGTGCATCAAGTTGTTCGCTTATCGGAACACATAACTAAATCATTCAACTGCCGCGAGTTCACGGCAGCTGTATTTCTAGACGTGGAGAAGGCCTTTGATAGGGTGTTATACGAAGGGCTTTTATAAAAGTTATATCGGGCTGAATTCCAAGACTGTTACATTAAGCTTATGACCTCGTACTTGGACCACCGCTCCTTCTCAGTATCCATTGAAGGAGCGCTGTCTACCAAGAAATACATTAGGGTTGGTGTCCCTCAGAGTAGCATCCTAGAACCAGTCCTATACAATATTTAAGCCCAGGACATCCCCCCCCCCCCATATCTTACTTATTACCATGGGCGTTTATGCTGATTACAGTCATCTACACCCACTCCCGCAAAGTTGAACTTGCAATTCAGCGAATCCAGGCTCAACTCAATGAGTTCGAAACTTATTTTCGCCAATGGCGCATTAAAATTAATGTGGGTAAGAGACAGGCTGTATGTAATCTTCACGCGTCGCCGTATTATTCCCCCTAATTTGCAGCTAACTCTCTTTAGGAAAAACATTTATTTCAAGAACCAAGTTAAGTACCTCGGTTTTATCATGGACAGTAAGCTGACATGGCGCCACCATGTGGAAACCAAGCGTAACCTCGCTTATGCCCGCCTGTCTGCCCTGTATCCATTACTAAATCGTAGCTCCGGATTATCAGCAAAAAAAATGCGATACAATAATACCAGTCTTTGGTTAGACCTATAATCACATATGCTGCCCCTGCATGGGCTTATTGTGCTCCCACGCACTTAAATTCTTTACAAGTGATGCAGAATAAATGCCTCAGATTGGCTGGTCATGTACCACGTTACATTCTCATCAGAAACTTGCACGCAGAACTCAAACAAGAACTGCTGCAAGATGTAATTCTCAAGAAGGCCCAAGCTTTTTATAAATCTCTGAACGAACATGCCAATCCTCTCATCACTGACATAGGGGACTATGATATCGATGAGACCCAAAGCCATAAGCGACCCAAATCGCTTCTAGCCCACAGGCTCCCTTAGCCCTGCGTGTAACTCACTGCCTTGCCAATCATTATAGACCATGCACAGTCTCTTATATATTAACAGTGGTTTAACCTGAGCAGCCCCGAAGGCAAAGTTCAGCCTAGATTAATTAACTATACGACTTCACTTTAAATATTTTTATTTAGGATATTATAGGTTAACATATACTTAACCTCTCATCCCAGCCAGTTGCTAGCAGACTTGGCCCTGCGCTGTAGCTGATTCCAAGGCCGCCTCTGATGAGAGGTAGAGGTTTGCAGCGTCGTGTGGTTCGATGCTTCAATTGGTGAGAGAACTCCCCGTAATTATAAGTCAATTCTCTCTCTCCCCCCCCCCCCCCCAACACTGCGAAGTTCCGTGCACTAATAGCACTATGAGTGGAAATAGGCTTTGTTACAGTCTGTGGCTACAGATACATGATCGCTGCGAGGTAGTACAGAATTACCTTAAGAAGCGAAGCTCCGTGCACTTACAGCATACGGCCGTAGATATGCTTTTTCACAGTCTATGGCTACAGAGACTGGCCGCTGTGAGGTATCACATAATTATTTTTGATACATATGTCCCTGAGGACTTATGCTACTATTTGTTATGTCAAGGATAGTATTACAGGTCAATTAGGCTAGATTAATTTGGCCCTTTCATCCACAGGTCCTTACACTCTTTTAATATTCTTGTAAAAACCAGTAAGATACAGCCGTGCTGACACTTACTGGCAGCTCACTTTTCCCCCTTTAATTTTTCAGGTTCACAGAAGTGATCGGAGGGATGAGGCCCAATAGCGCCACTCCCCTCACCAGAGAGGCGCCCAAACACTTCTCTGGTTACTGCCTGCACCAAGTTAGTCAATAAAGACCCCCGCCCCCTCTCTACAATTCTTTTAAACTCTACTAACGAAGAGCATGTTCCCAAACACTCTGTCTCCTGTAGCTTTTAATTTAATTGAATGCATGCAACCTTTTTTAAAATTTTTACTTCTCTGTCGCAAGGGTTTTTGCATCTCTCTTGACTGTTTTTCCCTTGCTCTTCATAGTTAAGACTAGCTCTAAGTACACTTAGGGAGGTAGTCATGGCTCCAAAGTGCAGGCCACGGCTGCCCAAACCCTCTTTGCCGCTATTCATGTCTCCTTGCATGATTTCCCTTCCTTGTGGGTGTAAGGGGTTAGCGCTGAGACGCAATAAAATCCCGCCCTGCCTTCGGTAGTTAACTTCAAATAACACTTAGAATAAGGTACTTTAGAAAAAAGTGGCGCACATCTTTTCCGGTAAACCCAGCCTCGGGAAAACCTACAAGTGTCCTGAGAAGAAGGAGTATCATGGGGTGGCCTCCAAGCCCTTGGCTAAGGTTTTCCGTGGCAGCTGGTCACTGGAAAAGGACTCGTGCGGGCGGTAGTTGGAAGATCGCACCGGCGTGCTTTGGTAAAGACAAGCACGTGTACTCAAACACTAAGATAAATCAGCTCGTTCTCCCCCGACCAGTCCGAAAGGACGGGAAGGGGGCATTCAAAGCCGGACGATAGAGCGGATGGTGGACATTTATTCGCAATACGACCAATATTGCGGATATTGGACAGTTTGGTGTGGTCTTGACCGGGGGGGGGGGGGGAGTTCCTGGTGACCGGCGCGATTCGTGCTGAGGTTGTTGCTGGGCACCTGGGCGGCTTGGGTAAGGAGTCTTCATGAGGTGGGCCAATATCACTACAAACTCGGACACTAAGAAAATATTACATCTCAACTTCAGTGTTGGCTACACTGTGGGGACTGAAGCAATAATAAACTCCTTGTTGTTCTTTCAATTGGTCGAATTCACAGTCACTTCAGTGAAATTAACTGATGAATCAATGAATAAATGCCATATTTCCTTCACTTATTGATTCAGTGACATTTTACACTGATACATCATTAATTTTTGCACTGTTTTCTCAGTGGTTTATTTTTTACTTATGATTAAGTTAAACATCATGTAAAAATGGCGGCCAAACAAGGTTTCAAAATGGCCGTTAAACGAAGTGTATCAACTGAAATAACAACGAATAAACTGTTAAAACCAATACGAAATACTTCACAAAATGTGTCTCGTAATTGAAAACGCCATGTTATGAGGCAATAGGAACACACAGCCTTTCATTCCGTTTTTACGTCTTTCATTTCGTTTCCATGTATTCTTCACAGCACTCTGTTTGAAAGTTCAAACTGCGTGTAATGTGATGGAGAGAGGGCACTCATATATACTATATACTATTCGTTTTGACAATCATAACGGTGCCAATTAAACCAAAAACTTATAGTAAGAGCATACAATTTAAATATTCACGATTTCGTGTCGAAAATATATGACACATATTTCCCTGTAATTATTTCCAGTTGTAAAGGCAGCACGGATGGTGACGTAACGGCATATAATCGAAAGGTGTGAAAGTTATATCCCGACCGCCTTGAATTACGATAAATTGCGTAATATAAATAATAAACTATCGTAAATATGTTCATTTCACGTAATTATTGGTTTAAATTCAATAAAAACCGCATTTAATTCGCCACTGTAGTCGGCCATCGCCAAATCAATCAGTCAAATAATTTCACGTCACTAATTTAATAAGTGAAATTTTTTCACTGAAACAATAAGTGGTTTTCCACTGATTCTAAGTGGAGCCATTTTCACTGATTCGAGTAGCTGAATTTCACTGCGAATCAGTGGTTTCCCACTGATTCGAACTTACAGTGTAGTGCGCCAGGCGATTATGAAACGCACAGCCAAGTCAAACGTCCCTTCCCATGAGTTCAGGCGAGCGGCACATCAATACGTATCCACCTATGGCAGCAGGTCATCTTTTCCATTTATACGCTGTTCACGGTAAAGTGAGCACTTTTGAAAGCCCTGCTTAAAATCCACTTGCATGCACATTGTGTATCCTACCGCCTTATGTAAGGTAAACATTGTCATGGGCCTCATCACTTTATTCATGCGTCGGTCAAGTGAAACTATGAAACTATTAGAAAAGTAAATATTTTACAAATCTGCTCATTTTTACACTTCGGTGCATTAAAGAATAGAAGGAGAAAAAAATAATTTAAATTATGAGAAGTAAATACCTAACACTTTTTATTCGAAACTAAGATAGGGAACTACTTCCCATCCATCATTGCCAATTTTACTGGGTACATGTCACTCAGGGCGCCCGTTAAAATATACGCAGTTAAAAGCTGTTCACGATAAAGTGAGCACTTTTGTAATCAACCATAGAAAAAGATCACTGCTCCTAGCTTCATATATTTTAACGGACGCGCTTAGTGACATCTGCCTAGTACAGTTGGTAACGATAAATGGAAAGTAGTTCCATATCTTAACGTCGAATAAAAAGTGTTAGGTAAAAATTTTTGATAACTTGAATTATTTCCCTCCCTTTCCTTTTTTTAATTCATGGAAGTATAAAAATTACCAAAATATTTTCTTTTCCAATAATTTCACAATTTCTCCTGACCGGCGCATGAATAAAGTGATCAGGCCCATGGCTATGTTAATATTACATAAGGAGGAAAAATACACAAAGGGGGCATACAAGTAGATCTTAAGTAGGGCTTTCAAAAGTGCTCATTTTACCGTGAACGGCCTATAGGGACAGACCCTTTTTTTCTAAGTTTGATTTGAAAAGTGCTCAATTTATCCTGAACAGCCTTTACCCATGACCGCATCTCCCACCGGCTGCACACCACCGTCGGCTGCGAATGCAGCGTCGCGTGGGACGTCGGGGCCTGGAGGGACGATTGTCGTGCCATCGTCTTCTCTGAAGAATCCCGCTCCTGCTCGCAGCATCGCGATAGTCGCATCCGTGTCCAGCAGCCCCGCCGCTCGTGCTTGAGCGAGTCCTAAATGACGCGCTGTCAAAACGGCCCCAGCACCAGAAGTTATAGTCGGACTACGATCTCACTCGCGCCAGGCTCGCATCGCTGGTGCGCAGACCAGCAACTGTTACATCGCGCAGGTGTTGAAGAGCCTATCTTCAGGGTCGACCCGGGGCCCTTTACCGTAAGTGTAATGTGCGGTCGCGTAAGGTACACATTGCCCGACGGTTCCTGGATGACCACCGTGTCGCTTATCGAATGCGTGTGGTCCTTGGTCGGATGAAGATTTGCCTGCTACAGAACACCTGCGACCACAACGGATGAACACAGGTCACGCATTGGAGCAGCGTAGGCGGAGACATCCCGTCGTGTCGCAGCGACTAACGAGCATACAAGTACCAGAGACGTCACTCAAAACAAAGCAGCGGAACGCTTTTTTTTTTTGCCCAGTGCAAATGTGCCAATGTCAAAACAAAAAAAAAAAAAGTGTTCATGGGTTGGCACTACTACACGTGGACAGTTTTATTCATAATACTTCAATCGTCTAATTCTACCCGTTTTAATAATAAAAAAAAAGTTTTCAATATTCGTATCTAAATTGTTACAAATTCTCTCTCTAGAAATTAAGTGGGCTATACCAAGTTTGTTAAGGGATGGAGGTCTTAATCAAATAAAATGATTAATTATAATTTCCTTATTTTATTTACAATAACTACAGCAAAATTCTCTGAACTCAAATTCACACAATAAATTGAAATCACTTACTGTTCACAATTGACACCAATTAATAAAATTTATAATTACGACAAAGAAATCAATGAAATTGAATAATTAAATATCAGTCCCAATAGACAGTTTATTTTTTAATTTCTGCGTCGATATTTGACAGTTCGAATATTTACAATAAATTATAAGTATTACATTTCCATTCAGTTCCACCTCAGTTCAATCCATGTCCCGCCAGTAGCAATGTTCAGAGTCCTCCAAGCGCCCTCACGCACAGTAGGCTTCACTCGTCGGTTTCACATCCTCTCGTCCATTCAAGCCACGAACACCTCGCTCGCCGTCGTCCCGCAATCTCCAGTCGTCGTCCAAACTTCAGTTCGCTCGCGCACACTCGGCCAGGCGGCCTCCATCAGATACTGCCGGCCGCTGGGTCGCGGCAGTATATATAGTGTCTTAGGCGGCCACCTATTATCTTCCCCAACTAGCGTGATGCGTCGCGGAGGACTGAGGTGCCAGCCAGTCTCACCAGAACATTCTTGCGTCGTCGCTAAACGTATCGGAAACTGTAGCAGGCGAGAGGAGGTCTGTGACGCCAGCAAGTCTCGCCGCTGTCGGCATTCATGGGATTCCCAGAAGGAGATCAGACAGCCACGAGCGCATCGTTACAGGAAGAGAGGAGGACGAGGTGGGTCTCAGATTACGGCGCGGGGCAGCAGAGTCGGCGCCAGCTGCAGCACGTAAGAATACGTAGAATCACATCCAAAAATAAACGGCCACTGTGAGCTGTCGAGTGTCAGTACACAACACCGAATCTTTGTTAAAACACTTAACTAGCTCACGTCTACAACAATTCACGGTCATACGACATGTAATGTTTACATCATCACCAACATCGTAAAAAGAAATGTGGATTTATATAAATAATTGTACTTCAGTCTCTACATATGAATCAATATAACTGTATTTTCATTTTCAATTCCGTAGAAAAATGTCCATAAAATGATAAGCAGTTTATTTAAATTATGTCAAACAAGTCAACTGATTTTCCGTGTTTATATTGCCGATATTGGTCTGGGCAATTAGACAAAATCGAAACTTAAATAAATTAAGCGTTATGTTTACTCCTATCCAGTGTCTAGGGGTTGGCATTGACTATAGCCGACCGTGGTTGGGTCACGCTGCATCCTGTACATGATGTGTATTCTGTCCAATAAATCTGGTTGTGATAGCACATGTCATTTTTGAGGTTGCAATTTTAATGTCCGGCAGTACTCTTTTGTAGTTTGTTTCCCAAAATATATCAACTTGAAGGTTGCGTTTTTCCTGACATTATTGTTTCCTTTGCTCTGCACTTATATCTCGCCACCTTTTAGACACCACAGCACAAGAATATAAATTACAGTTAAAATATCATAAAAAGATTCAGAGCGCCTGAAAGGAATTGACTTATTTTGTTGGCTGACGGGACTTTCAATGAAACGAATCATTCAACTGCAATAACAAAATTGCCTTTTAAAGAATAGTACATAATAGCATCACTAAATCAAGGCAATCATGAGTTCTTTCCTTTGGCTCTTAACATAGAGGTCTTGAGATCCGATGGAGGTGATTGAGGTGAGTATGGATAAGCGCCGGAATGAAAGGGTGGGTGAAACGGGAGATCTCCGAGAAAACCCGCCGACCAAGGGCTTCGTCTGACACGATTCCCACATGCGAAAATCCGGAGTGACCCGGCTGGAGATGGGACCTGGATCGCCTTGGTGAGAGGCGAGCAGGCTAACCGCTCAGTCACCTTGGCCCCCAGGGGGGGAATGCTATAAGATTGGTTGTGCATGGAAAATGTCTTGAGTGGCACTGTTCAGTGCACCATCTGGCAGGAGGTATTTTACCTGCCCGTAGATGCTCGAAGGGCTAATTAGGAATGCGCATGGAGTACCCGGTCGCCTTTAAGTGCTAGGTACTGAACTGACGTACTGCCTTGATCTCTTCGACTTGCTTCATAGAACCTTCTCTGTTGACCCTATCATTTGATGGTATGGTAATAAAGACAACGGTATGCTGCATATCCCTCTCAAAAATATTGAACAGTTTGCATGAGTCAACTGTATCACTGAACCTATAGGCGTACAATCTGTATGGGGGCCTAAGCATATGGCATCCTTTATTGTTGTAGTCGTGTATCTAGAATACGTGTGTGTTTGTGTAGTCATAGTATGGTTAAGCTACTATATTCGTACGGTAAAATTAAATTATGTAATGTATTGTTGACGCGTGCCAAGTTTGTTTATATGCTGTGCAGACTTAGTCTTTACTTTCAAAACGGTGCGTTTGTTATTCCGTTCCCTTGCTCATTCCGGAGGAAACCGGAGAGCCCCGAGAAAACCCATCGCCTCCTTGCCGAACAACGTTGTTGGTCCGCGGGTTTTCTCGAGGTTCTCAAGTTCCCCCGGCCTTGCACTCCCGTGCTGCTCCATTCCCACCTCGTCTCGCCCTCATCGGCTCTCAAGACCCAAATCACTCCCCTAGATCCTTCGAGCATCAAGTCCGGATCGCTGTGATCGGAGGCCATGAACCCAATATCACAGTCCCGAAGCCCACGTAAATATCTACACACCAATCAATTTTTTTATATTATCTGTTAGTGTATTTCGCTTGTCTCCACTTCATTAATCATGCCAAACAACTGTGGCAGCGATGCTGCTTCAATGACCTTTCATCTACCCTACACAAGGGAGCCATTACAATTGGGTATAGGGCCATGTAAATAATGGGCATTTCAGTTATCCCACACCTTTCTCCCCCCCCCCCTCCCCCCCCCCCCAAGGGTTCAATTTCACAGAAAAGATGTCACGTACGCCCCTAGTTCAAATTTGTCGATCCTGACTTGTCCCTAGGAGAATTCGTAATACGACCCTTGGGTGACCTCTGCACATCAGCTTAGCCATTAAACTGACAACAAATGATCGGCAGCGGTACTTGTGAATATCAAGCAACTTCACATTTAGAAAAAGTCGATCCTCTCTGAACTGAATATTTCCCCTGAAAATACCAAATTATTCTTAAGTTTGCTACAACTGCAGTGACACTACTTTTATGTGAGGTAAATTAATGGTGATTAGTGCAAAAATATTGTCTTTGACGATAGTGTTGTGTTAACCGATTTTAGAATCGTGAGAACCGAAATAAAATCGGTACTCCCTAGACAGTAATCGATATAATTTCGACAGTTTTCATAAGTTGCCATTAAAAACAGAGTGCGTTGTGTGGTACTGTAGAACAGTGCAGCGCGTGTGTGTTGATTATATAAGTAATTCACGGTAAAGTGAGTACTTTTGTAGGCCCTCACATTCGGAATAGTAGTCAAAAAAATATTTTTTATTTTAGCCTTAGAAGGTAACTTCCGACTGCGGTGAAATATTCGCACTGTGTTTGTTTCTTACGCGGCAATATTGATTTGAAAAAGGTGGTTGAAGAATAAGAGATGGCTGGAAGAGAAAATTAACTAGGTCTTCGAAAGTGCTCACTTCACCGTGAACAGCCTATAATTAGAAAGTTCGCAGCTTTAGCGAAATAACAATATATTTCAGAAAATTATTAAAATTTTACTTAAATATAAATAATTTAAATGCTTCTTTTGCGTGGCATGAGTTTTATGATGGGCGGCATGAACAGCCATTCCTGTCTATAAAAATTGCAACATTCGAAATATTTTGTTAGGATAGCTTTACTGTTGCGAACTGGCTTCTAATTGTAGTCTAGTGCTATAGACTCCATATTTGAAGTCAAGCTAATTCTCATCAGCCTTTATTTATGCGTGGAAATGTTATAAGAATAAGTCGTCTAAAACCATTTTATAAATTATATTTTTTTGCTATGTAAACAAAATCTTTGATCTCGTTACAAAACCTGCTATTGACTAAAATGCTCTGTAAGTCCCGTGATGTTTCTGCTACGTGACTTTATCAGCTGTACTCCTAGTGTAGAGAGAATTACTTTCAGAATTTTAAGGATCACCAAAATTCCGAAACGAAATTGCGTAAGTATGAGTGTATGTAACCTGAAAGTTATAAATATGTGTTTACAAGTTTATATATGTGCATAGGTATAAATGTGCTTAAATACTTGAATTTATGTTTGTAGAAATAAAAAGTCATGAGTTTTATTTTGAGTTCTGTGAGAAGATACGTAAATAATGTGGTTTATTGTGTTGGTACCTATCTAAGTGAGTTATAATAATATCGGAGCTAGCCTATTTATTCGACAGTGAATGCGACTTTTGTCAGTGTGCTTATATTTTCAACGATATTTTTTTTCGATTTTTAAAACGTCTACTGTTATTACATTTATATTTACGAAGTACAGTTTTCAGAGTGCTGCATTGTAGGTAGCGTTGTTAAATGTTGATGTAGTGCATAACAGATGGCAGCCTGTGCGTATGCTGCAGCTATATTCCAAAATATGGATGAATGCGTGTTTCTTAAAATCGCTGAGTTGTAACTATCAAACTATCAAACGTTTTGTATTTTTCATATAACTTACTTCTTTTGACCATATTTCACTTGGTTGCCCTCTCTATTCTATTACGTTTGAAATATCCTAAAATGTGAGGATGAAATTTCCGTGTCTAGCTGGCACCTGCGATTTTCCAAAGCAGTGTCATCTAGATACAATCCTTTCCGAAACTTACCTGGAAACTCTTCTACCTGTAATCCCATACTTATTACATAAAAGAGAATCCTGGGCGATAAATAAGATAAAGTGAGATACCCAGACCACATAATGAATTTCTTATGATTTTTTGTCTGTTAAAAAAGGTAAAATGGTACGTGTTGAAATTAGAAAGTAGCTACATAAATAAAAATTCAAAGTAGAGTTAGATAAAAACTCAAGGATATGGAACTAACAGCTGCAAAGAATTAACCAAGAGATACTACCTGTCTGAACGAAAATTTTGAATTTAATATGGCACATAGGCGTTGGCAGAGCGAGAACAAGTTGGTTGGGAACTATTACAGGCCTAACGTAGACAGTGAACAAAAAGAAGCCATCTGAATGAGATCAACTCTCGTGTATATTTACTTCTCTAACAAAATCACTTCTGTAGACAAATTAATTTATACCAGTGGATTTAGTTAAAACTATGTCTGCTATGAGTTTTATCAAAGTCTTATAAGTTATTCAAGAAACGCCATTCCAAATAGCTAATATTTTAATGCAAGCCACCGTAATATAAATTATTTTATTTGATTATTTTATTATTATATTATATTATTTTACATGATTATTCGTAAATATTTGAGCGAGCTACATTTAAGTGGCTGGACCGTGATAAGATAATTTCATATTTCCCTTATTAGTCTCCACCCCAATTATAGAGCTCAATATTATTTTTCTAATTGCATGTGTTAAAACCGCATTGACATTTCTCATAAATCCATTCTTTCCGCAGTTATCTGTGAATTCAAAGTCAAGTACACATGGACGTAATGGTAGCGTATTGAAACGGCGACTTAAAATTTAGGCGGTAGTAATTTTTTTTTCTGCTTTTATAAAAGTGTTTTGAATATTTCCCGACATGAAATATTTTCTATGAGGTTATGGAATTTCAAGAGGACGGTATCGAACTGTTACATATAATAAGTCTATATTAGTGTCAGCGAAAACAAAGTTACGTTCGGAATGCGATATTCGCTTGTACTTTGCTATTCATCTTGAATTCAGACTCCGAAAATATCCTCTCTGTCATTTATGTAATATGCTTTGGTACCAGCTCCTCTTGTAGATATTCTGTTCATTATTTAATTTGCCTCTTTTCATGAAAATTCGCCTGTGTGGATGGATATCTGCTACAAGAATGGGGAACGTGAAATTATGGAACTCCAGCTCTTTTATTCGAAGAAAATAAACATTAATTTCCGAGGAGAGCTTTTATGTTGATCTTTATTATTCAGAACTTTGAATGAACTTCCTTAAACTTCCCTGCTCAGTTTGCTCATCTGCAGCACTGCGCAGATGTTTACACCTCCAAGTTTATTCACGCCTACATTTCTTGGGGAGTACTGAAATTATTGGCTGCGTGCTGTGATGTTCTTGTCGAGCGCAAGAAAGACACGTGGGCCTGTGAACAGTTCAGAGTTTATTGCATTTATGAGGGCAAAGGAGTGTCCTAAATGACAAACATTCCTTCTGGCAATCCCGCCAGCTAGCTTTCTCATTTCGTTGTCGTGCGAATTGCATTGTGTCTCATTATTCACCTCGCACTTCCTAAAAGGATCGCCATCACGCATACGCTCTTTTATTAAATGAAAATTGAACCTGCTTCCAAATGAAAGCGTCTACCATCTTTGATGCTTCTTGCCAACTAATAATATATGTTCGTATTGGCAGCTACTTTCTAAGGACAATACATTTCATACGTTGTCATACTTTAATTAACTTCCATTATAACTATATTTATAAAAAAACATACGCGACATGTCACATTGCACTTGCTGAATTCACTAAAACCATTAAAAGTTGAATTTTATTACTACCGATAGTATAAATGATTATTTCCGAAACTAGTTATTAACAACCGGTTGGACAAAATCAGAAATATCACAATGGCATCAGTAAAATAATTTTCTCAGAAATAAGTTATACGTAATTCAGAAGCAGTTTAGGTGATGTTTTTAATATTGTGTATTGGCGTGAAAAATTATAGATGGTGTGTTTTTTTCATTTGCATGTATTTTCAAGAGATATTCGTTATTATCGTTGAAGAAATAATTCACTGCTAAATATACTTTGCACACAGTATATATGGCATTTTGGAACCCGCCATTGTGTTTTACTAAATATGAAAAATGTGAATTATTTTTAAGTGCTAAATATTTGGAAATATATTTAAAACTGTAACAAAATTTACTAATGTGTTATACATATTCGAATAAAGAAAGGCAGTTTTTAATGAAGTCTAAATTTATTGTGGCTTAAAAGTTATTCGCCGATATTTTTTATCGCACAAAAATATTTATATAATATTCATCTAAATTTGGCAAAAATTTACAAATGTTTTGGTGCTCTTCCTCTTTTAATAAATTCGTCCAATTGGATGATACATTAAGTATTTGTGAAAGAATTATATCTACACCAAACTGCGTATACATGGAATAAAAAAAGGTTTACTATTTTTCTCGTGAGTGTCGCAAGCGTGGCAAGAAATGAATTAACTAAAATAAAATTGTACTTCTGCTCAATAGTTTGGGGAACTGGCAAAGCAGAGCGTTGAGAGATAGGAAATGTCTTCTATCTTGATTTGTTAGTAGCGGTTTGATGAATTTGTAATAAAAGGACGTGTTATTGAAAAGTGATTACCGCACATAATAAAACCATGAAGACCAATTTTCCCTTTCACAAACTCCGGGACGTTCGTGTGCATTAGTGTGTGTGAAAAAAAAAATTATCGCACATCACATAATGTTTATCATTGGCAAAACAACAATATTTTTAATCAAAGTTTGAAGATAAACTACAAATCAATTTTCCTTATCTGGTACTCGACAACGAAAGCAAGCGATTTTTTAAATCTTCTCTGGCCTTCTAATGTTTTATGTCGATATCGATCCCGACATCCAGCGTTAGTGTTCCTAATGATTGAAACAAATGAAATGTAATGCCAAATGTTTAAAACGGTATTCTTAGTGTCCGGTAGTTACGATACTTGACTCCCTTGGCAATGCTTGGGTTTAACGACCACCCCACAAAAACTCTCTTCAACTCTTTCCAGTATAGTCAGGCAGCCAACATCACGAATGTAAGCACACACTGTGCCTTCAATAATGTATGATGAAATTGCGGCTATTCCTATAAATCGTTACTTTGAAGTTGTGACTGAGAACCCTCGTTACATGTTGTCAGATACATCGCCGGGTTGGCACGTTGTTAGCAAGACTTAACTGTTCTGCTGGTTGCAGCACTTCATCTCAAAAGGCGAAAACTGGACTGTACTTTATAACCTACTTTCCGCAGGAAAGGTTTATGATCTATCACCTTCCTGTCTGTATGCCTGTGTTTGTTTATGCATATACCTTCCTGTGTTTATGTGCGTGTCCCCTCTTAAGAAATTTTGAAAGCAAGAACCGATTTTCACCTAACCCGTACACATAGAGTAAATAGTAGAAATAATCCTTCTTTTATAGCTTTCGACCACGCCGGTAGCACACTTTCAAAATTGCGCCCATTAAAAAATGTACTTTGCTATATAATATCGCGGGAACCACTTAAGCTGTTTAATGTAAATTTTGTTTGTTGACAGTTCATAATATAAGCACAGAGTTTATATATGGATGTTGTTGTTGGCCCCGCCACTTTGAAAGATATCGCATTCAAAAATAAATATTCTATTTTATATCTCGAAAACTACTCCAACATAATAATTAGAAATTTGGTACATGAGTAATGCTATAGCAAGCCACGTTAACATATGCAATTTATATTGATTAGATATTTATGATCAAAATGGCGGCCATAAGAAATGTTATGTTTATTTGCTATATCTCCCATAACGAATGACCAATTTAGACCAATTTTTTATGCTTAAGATATATATTACTAGCGTTATACACGCCGAAAACATTTTTGTACGTAGTTTTTTTAGATAGTGCCACATAAAGAAATTAAATTTTTATGTAATATCTCGGGAAAATTTTGAATGACTCCTACCAAATTTAGTAAACTATTAGTATTGCAGAAGGTTGGTAAATTAGTGTTTTAAGCGGGTATATTCACTTATTTCCAACATGGCGGCCCCTTAAATTTTTTAGTTCAGTACGGTCCGTCGTCAAAATTATGTAAACTATTCCAACCAAAATTTCTTTGGTTGGCACTATATATTACAACTATCAAATGTGTCTACACCAAAACTCTTTTGTTCCCCATTTTGTAAATAAAAGCATAACATAAAAGAATATTTTTTTGTCATATATCCGGGAAAAAAACCAGAAGATTTCTACCAAAGTTGGCAAACAAGTATCACTGTGACACGCATTGTAAAGAGATATGTTTTGAATCGATAATAAATTTATTTTCAAAATAATGTTCATATAAATATTTTTAATTAGTATTCCGTATCTACGAAACAACGAAACCAACTCCGACCTAACTTTGTATGCTGATAGTACCTATTAGAAACACCTTATTCATAATTTCTTCTAAATGTAATTTCGTTTGCTAACACCAAATAATAAAATAAACTTTTCAGGCCATGTCTCGGCAATCAGTCAACCGATTTCCACCAAATTCTTCACAAAATTAGCGCTTTGCAGTACGTTATGTAACCTTACGTGTTTTAAGAGGTGCAGATACTTATTTTCAAAATGTCAGCTCTGTAAATATTTCAGGTTAGTATGCCCTATAATTTAAAATATTAAACTTATTTCATCGGAAGCTAATGCTACGAACCCTACCTCCGTGATACCGCTGATTGCACGCTAGCTTGTGGTAGGATGTGTTCCATGTTATAGGCTGTTCATGGTAAAATGAGCTCTTTTGAAAGGCCTGCTTAAGATCTACTTGTATACACATTGTGTGTTATGTGAAATTAACATTGCCATGGGTCTCATCACTTTATTCATGCGTTGGTCAAATGAAACTGTGAAATTATTAAGAAAGTATATACTTCACAAATCTGCTCACTTTTACACTTCGATGCATTAAAAAAAATCAGAAAGCGAAGGAAATAATTTTAAGTTATCACAAATGTTTACCTAACCTTTTTTTTAATTTCCCCCGGTTTTATGTTTGATAGCTTCGCAGGGGATGGCTACTGACTAACATATAACCTAACTTGAATTAAGGCCCATGCCTTGCCCGGGATTCGAACCCAGAGCCTCCCGCACCCCAGATCGGTGGCGCACCAACCGACTGCGCCATGCGGAAGGTCGTCCTAAACATTCTTTATTCAACTTAAATATATGTGACTACGTTCCATCCGTCGTTACCAACTTTACTGGGCGAATGTCCCTCGGTGCGCCCATTCAAATATATGCGTGCAGGGGTAGTGACTTTTTCCTAAGGTTCATTTCTAAAGTGCTCACTTTATCGTGAACAGCCTTTAGAGTCAATGGTAAGGTACGAGTGTATTTGTAATTGTCTCCCTTCTGTTGCATAAGTTTTTGGTTCCATCTCTAACGATAGTGCAGTAAAAGAAGAGACGTCGAGGTCAACTTGCCATCTGAGCTTTTAATAATTTCATTAAAATGTACTTGCACCCGTGAAGAAAGAAGCTTGCTACTCTGTTATATCTGTAACTTATTGTTAGCGTTTTGCGCCAGCTGTAATGACCCTGAAGTTACTGCCCTTATTATAATTGGTCGTGTGTGAAATGTAATGCACTGGAGTATTTTAGATTAGCGTTGGTCATCTTCATCTCCTGTTCCAAGCAATTCTCGGTGGCGAAGTTTGCTGGGAAGGAGATCAGGGCATGTTTGTTCCTTACGAAAATAATACACATAAACATATATGCTACTTTTCCTTTAAATGGTTACTAACGGATCTTGTCCCCCTTCTCCCTCCACCAAATAAAACAGAGTTCAGATATATTTAGTTTAAAATACCAATAATTACTTGCGAGTAAGTAAGAAGTCTGTGAATAATGAATTATATAAGGAAGAAATTGCACCTCTGAAAATACTGTTCGCAATATCATCCACCTTCACTATGAAAACGCAGGTTTGCCTTCTTTGATTACATGGAACTTTGTAACAATTAGTGGCAAACGATTGTGGAGACAAAATCATAAATCAGAGCGTCTAAATCAACTGAACAGTTCGACTTGATGGGAACGATTCCAGGTGAAAAGTTTTCAAGGACTGCATGCGTGAATTTGAAACAGAAGGTGAATAGCCTGAGAGGTAGGCAACAGGGCGCATCCTGGAAGGTGCTACACTACCTGGAATAAGACCGTACGGTAATGTAGTGACGGCCTGGTAGTCACTGTAAACACGGCGAGTATTCAGTTGCGTGCTCTGCGTGTGGATCAATTGATTGACTATATTAACTTTTGTAAATATAGACGTGTGAAATGTTTCAAAACATTCGTGTACTGCAATATTATTTGCCGTGTGTTTATTTTGCCGCCAGACTACAGTACCACTTTTTATTAGTGCTTGGTGCTGCAAAATGTAGGCTGTTCCCGGTAAAATGAGCACTTTTGAAAGCCCTGCTTAAGATCTACCTATATGCACGTTGTATATTCTTCCGCCTTATGTAAAATTAACATTGCCATGAGCCTCATCACTTTATTCATGCGCCGGTCAAGTGAAACTGTGAAATTATTAGAAAAGTAAATAGTTTAAATATCTGCTAATTTTTACAACCTGGGGCGTAAAAAAACAGAAAGCATAAGAAATAATTTAAACTATCATGAATGATTACCTAACACTTTTTATTTTACATTAAGATATGGAACTACATGCCGTCCACCATTACCAACATTACCGGGCGCATGTCACTCAGTGCGCCCGTTAAAATACACGCAGGCAGGGGCAGTGACATTAAAAGTGCTCACTTTATCGCGAATAGCCTTTACATCAACGTGCCATCGTCATTTTTAATGCAACTCACCTGGACTCACACTTTTCACACGTCTCTTTATGGGTAAAAATTACAGTGAACGCTATTCGTATATCACTAGCATAGCGTTCCGTCACACGCCGTGTGAACAGCGTGTTGGCTACCCTGTCAGGCGGCGCACCTTCTGTTTATAATTTACTTGTAGATTTTTCGAAAACTTTTTAAAGGAGATTCAGCAAGGTGAACTTTCCTGTTCGTTTATACGTGCTGAGTCATAATTTGTCTCCACAATAGATTACGTCTTAATGCTACAAATTTCCATAAAAACCTAGGAGGGAGAGTAACCCCCATTTTCTTAATGAAATGAGATTATGTTACCAACCATGTTTCCGGAGGTGTAAGGTCTCTGTTATAGAAATCACTGTTTACAGACTTGTTATTTAATCGCATGTACTTTCTGATATTTATCACCGACCCATTTATAAACTTTTGGAGGGGGGGGGGGTGATCATAGCCCCTTAATAAATTATAAAGGGAAAAGTGATACATATATTTTTCGTCTTATATTTTCATAAGGAAAAAGTATCCCGGAGTTCGTCGGTGTTTTTTCAAAAACATCCTGTGTACACAAGTGGAGATCTACGCAGATGGTCAGACTTAGTTTGAAGCACGAGTAACAGTTATTAAATCGAAATACACACGCACGTTACTATAGAGCTAAAAATAATTACCTATGTGAGAGCAATACATACATAGTATTTACTTTAAACTTCCCTGAATGATTTATATATTTTTTTAAACAAGACGTAAAGAAATGCAAAAACCAAATTCACGGACAGGTTCCGTGGATTTACGAAAAGTCCATTACGTAAATAGCAGCGGTATCCTTAATTTTACTGGCAGTTCTGGAGATTAGCTTACTACAGTTTTTCCTTAAAATGATGGTATTTCCATGAACGGTATAGTCTATTCACGTTACTTTCACACTTTTGTAATCACTCCGTCGAAAATTCATTTCATGTTAGACGTGTATGATTGTTTCGTAAATGTTTGAAGTACAGCAAATTTTATACTTCTATTTACATGAAAGAATCTTATATTTTGTTTAAGAGAACATCTACTTACATTTTATTTATATTATATAATATTCATTTATAATAATATTAACAAAACTAATGGTGTAGTGGTAATTCCTAGTGAGAAATTGATTTATGCAAAATATTATTAAACTGAGTGCTAACAGATGCTGTGCGTTTTCTCTTACTAAAGGCTGTTCACAGTAAAGTGGGCACTTTTGAAATCATTCTCAGAAAAAAAGTCACTGCTTCTACCTTAATGTACTGTAACGGCTGCACCGAGTGACATGCGCCAAGTAAAAATGGTAATGGTGGGGGGAAAAGTAGTTCATATTTGAACGTCGAATAAAAAGTCGTAGGTTAAAATTTCTGGCAAATTATTTCTATTGTTTTATGTTTTTTAATGCGCCAAAGTCTGAAAAATAGCAGATTTTTAAAATATTTACTTTCCCGAACAATTTCACAGTTTCACTTAACCGACGCACGACGAAAGCGATGAGGTCCATGGCAAAATTATTTTTACACAAGGAGGAAGAACACACAACTTACATACAAGTATATCTTAAGCAGGGCTTTCAAAAGTGCTCATTTTACCGTGAAAACAGCCTAGAGTATTTTTCTAGACATGGTTCAGCTTTGCTTGCAAGGGCCAGAGAAATAGCAGGGCTTCATAAAAGCGCAGAGTAACCGCGAATGGATTTACAATCCATTCGCTGTTACTTTGCACTTTTATGAAGCTCTGTTAAAGTTCCAGATCCAAGATATTCCTCCGCCTCGTGCAAACATAGCTTAACGAGTCTATAAAATAACACAAGAGGGACAACGCACCGCATTCTTGCACACGCAGTGTAATAACATTTTGTACAAGAACTGTTGCTTACTAGGTATCACTAACAAACTTATTTTTTCCTGTTTATATTCGTGTTAATTATAATTGAAAAATTCTAATTTATAAGTAGAGTATAAACAAAATTTCAATTCAACAACAAATTCAGTAGTTTCACTTTAACACAGGCATAAATAGCTTGTGAAATATTTCAAATTAAGTTATAGGCTATTCACGGTAAAGTGAGCACGTTTTAAGGCCCGCCTAAAAGGCATTAACCCCTAATAAATAGATTTACTGCGGTCACAGACGTTAAATTTTAAGAGTCGTGAAATATGTACGCTGTTTTTATTAGTCGCATTGTAATGTTTACATCAAAGAGGGGCGGAATGGTAGAAATTAATCGAAAGGAAAAATTTAGCAGGGCCTTAAAAAGTGCTCCCTTTACCGTGAACCGCCTATAACAACCAAGCACGTCATATATGGGGTGGTTTTACCAAGGTTTGTTTCGAAAATATGAAGAAACCGAAATAGACTATAATAGACTGTCCGCGGTTTCTTCACAGTCTTTAAATCAAACCTCTGAAAAATCACGCCATGTATGGCGTGTTTGGTTACTTCGTAAATACGCCACCTATCACAAGCGTTCTTCACCTCTGTTAACATAAAAGTGTCTTATTTGTCGTTAAACTGAAGTTTCGTCTGTATTTAATGTATAAATTATAATATTTCATTTATGATAAATACGGACAAAAACAGTGCGTTGGTAGCGCCAAGTATGAAATCGTTCTCATGCAAAATATTATGACAACTCAGTGCGCACGAATTCGGTGCGCTATCCTTTGGTGTAATTTCACTGTAAAAAATAATTGGGAAGTTACCTGAAAAGTGTATGGCAATATTTGCACTTGTGGGAGAAACACAACAGCTTTCCTTATGGGTAAGGTAAAATTACCGCACTCTGGAATAAATTTCACGTACGCGGTAGTGCAAAATTCCATACATGGAAGGGGAAAATTACCTTACGACGCGTGCATCTCTTCAGCATTGTATCTACACTTAAGTGTGGGGGGGAGGGAGGGGGACGGGGGAAAGAAACAATCCTTTAACAAGATAATATTCACGGATACTGTTAAGCTGTCATCGCGGTGTAATGGATAGCGCGTCGGCTTTTCGTCGTATGAGCCGCGGTTCGCGCCCGCCCACCAGCAAGTGTCGAGGATCTTAATGTTGAGGTTTCGGTTATTATTCGTTAGAGGATATACGTAATAAATAATTTAACAGTACTGATACACCGGGGTATTTTTAAATATAGTGATATTATACAATATAGTCAATTTCCCATTACGTTTATGGAATTCATCCCTCACTTGTGTCAGGTACTTTTTCCGTAGGCATAGCACTATACTTGTTATGTAAATAATTTACTCTACATTTAAGAGGTAATTTTACTTTACATGTAGAGGTAAACACTGTTCACGATTAAGTGATGACTTTTGAAATCAACCTTATAAAAAAGCCACCGTGCCCCGTAAAGTTGGTCTCGATGGAGGGAAAGTAGTTCCATATAACTACGTCAAATAAAACGTTGTTCGGTAACCATTTGTGACGACATCAAATATTTATTTCGCTTTCTGTTTTTTTTTTAATCCATCAAAGTGTAGAAATGAGCAGATTTGAAAAATATTTAATTTTGTAAAAATGTTCGCAATTTCACTGGACCAAAGTGACGAGGCCCTAGCAATGTCCATTTTACACAGAGCGTGCGTGCGTGAAAGTAGATCTCAAGCAGGGCTTACAAAAGTGCTAATTTAACCGTGAATAGCCTATATAAGCTGTTAACGATAAAGTGAGTGAGGACTTTTTAAGGCCCTCTGAACAGGCATTAACCGCTAATAAATATATATGATTGCAGTCTCGGGCATTAGATTTTCGTGGTGGTGAAATATATACACTGTGTTTATTGGTCGGATTGCAATGTTTGTATTGAAAAGCAGCACGAAGATGGAAAGTGGATGAAAGGAAAATTTATAAGGGCCTTAAAAAGTGCTTACTTTAACGTGAACAGCCTATAATTAGCTTCCCTTGCGTGTAAGGGAATTTTACCTCAATTTTTTTTTTTACAGCGTTCTGTACTTAGTTAAGCTTTGTTTGCACGAGGCGGAAAAATTTCCCGGAAGTAGAAGTTTTGGATGGCTTGAGAAAAGTTTGACGTAACCGTGAATGGACTATACGCCAGGCGAATGATGTTATTTGTGTGCTACATAAGCGCGTGCTCAGTAAACGAGGCCATGTCGCTCCGCAGGCTGCCTTGTCGGCCGGCGAGTGTGTGTTCCGCTGCCTCCGCTACAAGCCGGGCCGCCGGTCGGGGGTTGTCGAAGAGGGGAGGGCGGCGCCCCAATTACCCCCGGGCTGTCGGGGCGGGCGTGTTTTGATCGGTTCGAACGGCGTATCTACGTGTCACACGTTGCCGCCTGGCCGGTCGACAAAGGGCAGCGAAGCGAACGACGACGCGCAAATGTGAACACCGCGTGTGACCTGCGCGGAGGAAATACTGCGGCACACATGAACACACTGTCGAGGGGGCTGTGTAGCTGCGCGTCCAAGATGAAGAAGCGAGGGGGCGATACGGGCGACAGTTACACGCGCGACTAGCGCCTCATCGCTCCTGCGTGCAAGGCGAGCAGTGTTTCCGTCGTAACGCTGTGCTGTGCAAATTATATCCGTAACATATGGGTTTTATTACACGCGATGAAAGACCACAGATTAAACCTACGTCCGTATCTTTGTACTTTCCTCTTGTCGCTTAAGGAAACTGGATAGGAAAGTTTTAAATATGCGATATTTGACCATTTTATGGAATTTTCTCTCCAAGAATACACTTGATATGACAAGAGTAAAAAAAAAAAAAAAAAAAAAAAAATTGAGCCATAGATATTTGTTTTTTTCTTTCTAATCCTTTCCAACAAAAAGTCATGTTTCCAGAACTTTTATTTGCCGAAATACGCGTTTACGCGCAAACAACGATTTCACAGAAAACGTTTCAGTACATAGGACTCTTAAACGTCTTATGTGCCTAACGTTTTCTGTGAAATCGTTGTTTGCGCCTAAACGCGTGTCTCGGTAAACAAACGTTCTGGAAATACGAAGTTTTGCCAGAAAATTATTAAAAACAACTAGCGTCTATGTCGCTATCTTTTTTACTTTTGTCATAATAAGTGTACCAAATCGTGGAAGTTGTCAATATCGCATTTTTAAAGCTTGCCTATGAAGTTTCTTTAAGCGGTAAGTACGGTTACGATTACAGTACGTTACAGATACGTAGAGTACAGTACGATTAAAGTACGATTACACGCACGTAGTTTGAACAGTGTGCTTTCAACGCGTGTAATAAAACCCCACAGTTACAGATCTAGTTTACACAGTAAAGCGTCAGGACGGAAACACTGGTCGTCTTGCGCGTAGGAGCGATGAGGCGCTAGGCGTGCGTGTTGGTGTCGCCCGTATGGCTCCTTCGCTTGTTAACCTTGAACGCGCAGCTACATAATCCTCTTAACTCAGCTTAACGTTTATTCTACTTACGTTGGGAGCTCAATGATTTTAGTTTTGCAACTACAATTTTTCGCCACTAGGTAAGCACTAATTAGTGTCACACGTGCAACGGAGTTTCTCTTACGTTCTACGTTTGAAAAAGAGCAAACTAATTAGCATAATCATAATTAAATTACAAAATTAAAAAAATAATTAAATCGTTCTTTTTTTAATTCACACAGCTTAAAATGTTATTTATAGGCGACCTCTTTGGAACCCTGCACACCGATCGGCGAAGATTTTTTCCTATGTCACACTCTTCCATAAGAAAACTCGTTTTGTTTGTAACCTGAGTTAAATATAAACTTAGCTCAGTGATTTTGATACTCTTATTACGGACCACTAGGGAGTGAGTAGTATTGCCAACCAGTTTTCAAAAAATCCCGCTACACCACACACAAAAATACTCTATTTAAAAGCTAATTATTTGTTGATTTTAAAATCAATTAATTACCAAAAATTCAATTACAACATTGCTATTCAAATACCACACGTTATGAAAGCAATAAATAAAAATTAGAAAACATTTTCTTTTCTTTAAAATTCCGCTTGCTCTGAATCATTAAGGTTAGTTTCTGCATCCTCAGAAAACAGGATAACATTACGTCGCTGTTTTATTGTTTCAATTTAACCAACTAAGCTGCGTTTCTCGCACTGAAGGAAAAACGCTAGATTTATCGCTAGGCGAAACAAAAATTATTTACGCCGCTAAACCGAACTTCGAAAAAAAAAACTAGATTTAGTGGGAGAAAAGCTAAATTGTGAATCCGTGAAGAGTTTTCGGTGACTCTTATCATCGAGGTCTTGAGAGCCGATGAGGGTGAAGGTGAAGCGAGGCGAGTAGGTATGGAGCAGCGCCGGAATGAAAGCGCGTGGGAAACGAGAGATCCGCCAGAAAACCGACCGATCAGCAATATCGTCCGGGCAAGATTTCCACGTACGAAAATCCGATATAGTGACCCCGCTGGGAATCGAGCCCGGTTTTCCTAGGCGGGAGTCGAGCAGTCTTGCCACTATACCACCGCAGCCACGGCAGGCCGTGGCTTCGTCCGATGGTGGCCCGGCGGAACTTTCTGAACACCCCGCCAACAGCGACGTCACTAGCGTATACGAGGCTAGGTGTAAGAACCTCTGCGAGTCCCTTCCTTTCCAAACTTGCGTAGTTAGTCCCTCTATCCCATGACGCAGTCATTAGAGCCCCGGGTATTTCGCGGCTTGAGTTGGCAGCAAGCTAGACTGAGCGGCCCTCTAACCCCTCAATATATTATCGTTTGCTTAATGGTTGCAGCAATCAAGTGGGGCATCTGTACGGGACTGTTGGGCGCTCGCTCGCACTACTGCCTCCTGCTTGTTTCTGGTTCACAGTTGAACGGGGCGCGTCTAAACAACTGTCGTCCAATCGCAGCAGTAGGAGAAAAGAACAAATGTTTGGAGTCTACCTCGCCTCGGAATGAATTCGCGAAAAACTCGTGGCTCTAGCAATCACTTTTCCAAAGATATTCTCTGCTTTAGAGTCACCGCTCCTCGCGCCCAGCATTCTATTGATGAAACGATGTACACGCTGCCTTAACTGAACGGCCTTCTTGATCACACCTTCAAATAAAATCCAAAACCAGGACACTAGCCGTGATCGGCTAAGCACGTTTTCGAGAAAAAAAAAACAGCATTAATACACTCCACCGGCTGATTAGCGGGTCCAATACTTGCACGATGCTCCCCGATGTAGGAAAAGGTAACGCTGTCATAGGCTGTTCACGGTAAAGTGAGCACTTTTTAAGGCACTTATATTTTTTTCCTTTCAGGCAATTTCCATCTTCCTGCTGCTTTTCAATATAAACGTTGCAATGTGACCAATAAATACAGTGTGTACATTTTACCACCATCGAAATTTAATGCCTGAGGATGCAAAAAGATAAATTTATTGGTAGTTAATGCCTGTTGGGAGGGCCTTAAAAAGTGCTCGCTTAATCGTGAACAGTCTATACTAACTTATTACATAATTTCTTCTAGACATGCAAACGTTAGTTAACTGTATTTCGGACTCTGGATTCCAGATACAAACTTTATATATATATATATATATATATATATATATATATATATTTTATATATATATATATATATATATATATATATATATACATCTATATATATATATACATATAACTAACGCGCAAGCAGCTTACAAAGTAATTCATAACAATAACAAAACGTACTATACTTGGAAAGTAAAATCTTGCATGTTAACTAACATCGCAAAAATTCTACGATTATAGTCATTGGCAGTCAAAGAACATCAAAGACGTATTCGGAAATGATAAATCTATCGAAATTGCGCGTCTGCTTGTCTAGAACCAATGGAGATTGACAAACTGCAACATCGCTTATAGGTTGCGCACAACCAATTAGGAAAATCGAAATTCAAACACAGCTCAAAAGCTTGTAATACTTCCCACGATGCCATTAAAAGTGGAACATGAAAACAGCTGAAAACTTTAAAACTGCATCTGCTCCAGCCCATTTGGTAATGATTTGTGGCTGTAAGCTTCGCCCATAGGTGCGTCGCTACAGACGGGTCAAGTTACTTGGAAAATCGAGCCCGGGGAAAGACATGTCCTGGAGTCATTTCGGGAAGCCACGGAAATCCGAAAATCGTGATTGTTATACACGGATTATAACCCGGACCTTTCCTGATGTGAGCGCGTCGTTTTTCCCCTGCGCCCCTCGCCTGTTTTTTTTTTTTTCTGTTAACTGAGCGCATTAGTTACCAGCCTATGTAAAAGTCCGTGACGGTAAATGGATATATTTGACCATAACCACACGACTGATGCGTCTAAATTAATTTTAACAGTAAATTAGTAAATATTGTTTCATGGCCCGAAGTCTTACTAAAACTGTAATATTTATGTCAGCGACGAATCAAATATTTTTTCTTTTGTGTATCGTATAGTAATAATTGCCATAGCTGTGTCGTATGCGAGGCCTTCTCGGCGTTTAAGGGGAATTACGCAAACCAAAGTAAACGCATTCGCGTCAAGGCTAATTTTGTTATTGTTCTAGCAATTAAAGGCGTGTTTCCTCTCATTTGAAATTGTTTATCACAGATCTGGCATAAGAAATGTTTTTGTCGCACTCATTAAAATTTCCTTTATTTCTCAAGTGTGTAATGAAACCGCCACTCATGTCTGATTTCTGTTAACCCATTTGAAACTAAAGCGACTGAACTTCGAATGAAATAAAATGTATGTTCTAATAATATATTTACTTGTATTTCCAAAACCGAAACAGCATTTGCCTTTAATAAAACGTTTTTATTGCGAGTTTCTTAGGACACCATAAACTCTGGAACGGTATTTGATACACTATAAAAAATAATGGGAAAATTACCTGACAAGTGTAAGGTAATATTCGCATACTTGTGGGGGAAACGTAGTTTTCCTTACTGGTAAGGTAAAATTACCGCACTCTGGAGTGAAATTCACGTACATGTAGTGGAAAATTTCATAATGGCTGGGAAAATTACTTACGACGCTTGGATTCTCAACTTCACAGCTAAGTTGGTTGTGGGCTGAAGAAACAATACTTTAGACGCTAATGTTCCTGAAGCTGTCAAACTGTCGTCGTGGTGTATTGAAAGCCTGCCTCATAGCTAAGGTGTAGGGGGTGACTTGTAATGTCGGTGCGTCGCGGGTTCGAGCCCGGTGCCTCCGACGTGGGCAGATGCCCAGCTCGGGTTGTCGCCACTGGGGATATCGTCCAACCAAGTCGGTCTCACTAGAGCTTCGTCAACGTCAAAAATGTCACAACAACGTCAAATGAAGGTTTAAAAAAAAAATGGATAGTGCAATTGCCTATTTTGTTAGAGGACCATGGTTCGTGCCCACTCACCGCCAAATGTCGAGGATTTTATTATTGAGAGTAGTAGAACTAATACACCGGGAAATTTTTTAATATAAATTTATTATACAAAGTAGGTAATTTTCTCGTATTTTTATGGAGTTTTTCCCCACTTTTGTCAGGTACTTTTTCCGTACGATTAGGGAATAGTTCTTTACTTGTTATGTAAATTTACTATACATTTAAGAGGTATTTTTACCTTACATGTAGAGGTAATTAGCTTCCCTTATATGGAAGGGAATTTTAACTGAGATTTATTTTACAGTGAAGTTTCGAATTAATTTACATAATTAATTGGATGACGCAGGGTAATGATAATTTTTTCCAATGTGAATTAAAAATGCACAATGATTGTAAGAAAGAAGAACTCAGCCTGATTTTAAAGGGCAAATTCCGTATAAAATGGTTTAGAAATGAGCAGGTCTTGGAGTAAGTCGCTGAAATAAGCGATCAGCAACTATATGAACGCCATGGCGAGGAAATGGGTTTTCATTAAGTTGGTCGTCAGCCACGAGGTTACGACGCGAAACAGGAATCCCGCCGCCCTTATTGAGAGTTCAGAGTTGTTGGTCGATGAGGGGAAGGGGAATGTATGTTGTGGTTTTAGAGGAAGGCGCTCTCCCCCGACAACCCCTAAGCGGTCTCAGCTTCATGCTGAAGAGACTAGGACGCTTAATATATTAGGTTTAATCCTCATCCTAATCACGAACACAGAAGCCATCACTGCTAGAGCAAAGTGAAAGGAATAGTGCCTCGATGCAGAGGAAATTGCGTCGTCTTCGCGTTGATTGTTTCTCGGATGGGAGGGTTAGTAGATGTAGTATGTATGTTCTAGCACACTTCAGATTTAGGTGGGGAAAAAAAAATCACATTCGAAAAAAAAATTAGATTTACATTCAGTTACACATTGTTACAGACCTTCGAGATATGATGCAATCGCTGTGTGACAAAACACGTATAAATACAACGATTCACGATGTATGTCGCTGAAACACTGCGGAACTGAATTACAAAGTAAAACAAGGATGTGAGCCGTGAACAAGCTAACACAGTTGGCGAGGAAATAGCCCGCATCAACCGGGTCATCAAGGGGATGTAATGGCAAGAAATAACAGCCACACCCTCTCACTGAGTATGGTGATGTCGGAAGAGGGGAGGTAAGGGTAAATGCACGTTGTGGTGGGGGGATACTCGCCCTTCTCCCGGCCACCCCTAATCCCGGCTCAAGGTTGTGCTAAGGAACACGGGCACATAATAGAATAGGTTTACTCCTCGTCACACACACACACATACAGCTACCACCAACCATTATGACTAGAGCAAAGTGAAAGGAGTACATCATAAATGCAGGGGAAATTGTATCTTCTTCGCAAGAAATTAGTGTTCCTCGGAAAGAGATTGTATCACGACGTAGAACACTTTGTTTTAGTATTGGATGTTCCTGTCTTAATCTTGTGCCGGAAGGCATGACTAATCACATATATTAAAGAGGTTCTGCGGCTAAGTGTTGAAATAGACGGGCAATCTTCATTTATTTGTTTTGTGGGTTTTAACCTACCACCAGGGCATGGAGTTTCTAACATAACGTTTAAGTTAGAACTTACAGGGGTCATGAAACTAGAAATATTCGGAAAAAGTAATAGAGTAAAAATAATTTTCGCAGTCGTCGAACAATTTATGTTAATCTGAATTTCTTGGAGTCATCACCAGTGATCAAATGCAATTTTACGCATTTAAAAAAATGCTTGCATGTCCAGACGAAAGGTACTGTGGTACAAAATGTGCAAAAGTCTTTACATTCTTTCATATTCAAGAATAAATAGGTTACCAGAAAACTGGAAGGAATTTCATAATACACAGTATTTCCTTTTCTGATTACTCTAATGCATAGATTTGTAAAAAAAGACGCTAACTTAAAATCAAGCTTCTAAATTAATAAACTCTTAAATTATGAGAATTGCTTTAATTTCCTCTAAGTTACACGCTTGTGGGTTTAATTCTCAGTCAAGCATATATCAGAAAATCTCGCTCACCATGATAAAACATTACTTACCTTTACAAATAAGCACACATTGACTTTTATGATTCAGTGTAATGCATTATCACATTAGCATTGTCCTGAACGATTGCCTCTCAAACAAAATAAACTTTATAGTGACAAAATTTTCATACAATTATTAATATCAATACTTTTACAGGTTATAGGTATATAATTTGTCATTTTATTTATTCTAATATAACTTATATATCATGTGATATAATTTTACATGTTTTTATCAATTTATGTACCATATTAATTTGTATGTCAGAGCATATAAGAATTTTTACTAAACTCATAATTTCACTACTCTATTGTGAAATACGGCGAGGGACACACTGAAACAGTGTATGTGATAGTGTGGGTTTAAATATATTTGGTGTGAGTTGGGAGAAAGAATAACTATAATGATTTAATATATTTTTGGGCGCCTTATTATTCGTGATGTGACCTTGGTCTTACCACACTGGAATCAGAAGCTCTCAGGCGATGCTGTAAACCTCATGCAATAGAAAACACATTCCAACCTTCACAGTAATTCAATTTAAATCAAACATGTGTAACCTTGATAGTTAATTTATTAATAAAAAAAAGGAAATAAATAAATTCAGACCCAAACATGTGTATAATTCAACAAGGTGCAAAACTAAATATGTGTGTGTGCCAGAAATCTCTTTACTCAAAAATGAAATTATACTGTATGATAATTAACATAAATGACATACCACCATCCAAGTAAGAATAGGGATAAATCAGAATGCAAAATTAAAATAAAATAAAAGATAGAAAAATGCTGTGAAACTTTAGAGTTGCTGTATAAAAACAATTAATAAATCTTTTACTTGAGATTTCAGTTCAAAATATTAATCAGGTTCCACCGGAAGTAGCCTCCTCTGTATCTGAATTTCCAGACAGTTTGGTAAGCTCTTACTTAAATTCTTGAATTTCTTGGATCACATTCACTGATAATTCATTAAATGTTAAAAGTCAGTTCATCACTTAATTATCTCAAATCTGATACTTCGTCAAGTAAAATTACTCGGGATTTATATTGAAAGATCAAAATAAGTCTTTAACTCCTCATTCCATATTGCACCGGCTATACTATGTCATATGCGAAAGTTTGGGACTACTGGCTTAACATACTCATGGAACTCACAGTCAAATCGTTGAAAAATCAAAATAGCAACTTTAGTAAAATAAGTTCAGGTTTCTTAAAGTTCAATACTTGAAAAACAGTTAATGTACTTAAGCTTTCAATACGTTAAATTGCCTTGGCATCACCTGAGGTCCTCTGGCGCTATCTTGTTGCATGGCGCCGGCGTCGTAGTCTCGGCGTCCTTTTCACCTCGTCAATTTAACATTCAAAATAATTATCTACGACTTAGCCTACAGCATCTTCATAAATATTGCTGCGGCGACTACCAAAAACTTAACTTCTTGGAAAATAATTTCTAAAATAAATTTATGATGGCGTTGGAATTTCAAAAGTAAAATTCCAACGAAAAATTTGACGTCTTACATGTTCAATGTCTTTCCCATAAGCCCCTTCTTCCGGCTTCTGACCAACCAACATCCAATCACGGCTCGTTTCCGGCTTAACCGTCACCAAATAAAATTAAGGCCTAAAATATTATGTCTTTAAATCCCAAAACAAATAAATAATTTAACTTTAAAAATTATGAAACAATTACTGAAAAAAAATCAAACATATTAATACAATAATAAAAATAGTCACATAACCATACGTATAACTCAGAACGAGTGAAAATTATCATAGAGTAGTGGACTGGTGGTTCACATATATCGAAAAATTAAGGAAATGAAATATCAACATAAAATATAATAAACATGTGAAAAGAATTATGTTAACATTCAAATAATATGTGAAATAAATTAAATATTACTATCCAAAACATATGTGTAGCTCAAATACATATAATAATTATAACCTTATGGTTCCATGTCCAGTTGACCTGCGACACTATTAATAATATCAACTTTAAAATTTTATGAATACTACTCCTGGGCTAGATATTTCTCTTTGGTTAAGTGTATTTTCTGTACGTAATAAGCATGCAACTGATTCATCTCAGTTGTTGTGTTTCCAAGTTATGATTAATTTAATTTTGCACACTCTTATAATTCGCTCATTAATATCTACTGTATTGAAATAATATTTAGCTAATTTAGTCACTCAATTTTTTTCTCAGAGATTAATTTAGGGAATATTTCATTAGCAAGTAAAATAGATAAGATTTTCAATTTAGTGAAGAATCTTCAATTCCCTTTCATTTATCAGTGACTGAATACAAACAACGTTCAACTAATTAGTCTTAATTAAATATTTCTGAAGTTTATGTAAAAATCCAACTAACAGAACTACTGTATTCTAACTTGGACGTTCGTATTGAATTCAACTGATGTTAAATAATAACGCTATCATTGTGACCTGCTGAAAGTGTAATTTATTGTTGTTATACCGTCATAAAATATGACACTCCCTGACACCGCGACTTCATAATTGATCATGTATCGATGCTCGGAAATCTCTGATCTAACTCAGAGTATATACTAAAGGTAATTCCCCTTAATTGCATTTAGTGGCAATCATGTATTATTGGTTGTACCTTTTAAAATGTTGTCTTCCTTTTTGAACTGTATATGTGTTAAATCAGTTTCACATTACTTGATAATCAGTGGCCCATCCATTCACTCATGCCATTTCTGTCAATTAATGTCAACGAAAAAAGTTTTAATGTGTTGGCCGTTAGTCGAGTTGTAATATGAAGGTAATTCTTTACATCAGGTAATTACGTTTTTCCTCTCTAGTATGGTTTATAATTGGGCGTAAAATTCATCCACCTCTGCCTTGCAACTTAATCCCTGAAGACCATTACAAAGTTTATGTCCATCTTTCGTTGCCTATTAATTTTTTTTTTCTAAATTAAAAACATGCATTTAAAATATTGCGAAGTCATAAAACGAAAGCTTGGTCGGCTGTTATTTCTAATGGTCCTATTGAATACCGCTTTCTATGTGCTAGGATCACGCGATTCAGTGGCATCTGCTGGTCGTACAAACCAGTGGAAACCATATGAAAATCCTTTTTAATACTTGTTACACCTTGCTGTGAATGGTTTTCCAATATACAGTCCTTGGCTTAAATAACAATGCGAAACAGTTTTGAATACACCATGTTCGTTTCAACCTTAGCCACAATAGCCCGCACAATTGACGCGTAAGCCAGGATTTGAAGATTATCGTTCTTTGAACAATACACTATGTACGCAGTCCGGACAATATTGTTATAGAGGCTGTCTGATCGAATTTCCATGGTTTCATGGTACTTGTGACACCTCAACAACTAATTTTATATATATATATATATATACACATACATATATAATATAAAATCTGGGTGCCACAGACTATCAGGTAAACAAATTCCATTTTAATTTTTAAAGAGAAAAATGTTTGGATACCTTACCGTATATCACTTCGGTGTTAAGTTCGCTGAAGTAAAGAGTTGAGTCATTTTGTTATGTAGAAAATCATTTATCTCAATTTAAAAATAAAATTCTGTAACGCAAATTTATAAAAAGAGATCGAATTTTAATGCTATAAAATTTTACGTAGACGTAAAAACACAGTCCAGTATTAACAATCTGTTTAAATTAAATTAATTTCGAAATATCAAATTTTCTTGTAGTGTTTCATATTATATGTGCTTTGTTCCACGTCTCCAGAACATCTGCTGACTAATTTGAATATGTTTTTTGTGTAGAATAAATTTAAGAAAAATTCGCGAGCGAATATAATTTAAATTCAGTCACTAAGACATTTAATACCTTTGTGTAATCCCGGAGCATGAAATATAAAATGCTAAATTCTTCACTTTCTTACTACTGAAACGTTGGTAGTATATTTATAGACACAACTGGTACATGACAAATAGCTTTTGCAACATGGAATCTGATATCCTTAGCTAGAATTGTGATACGATATTTATTTTTCATTAATTCAATTTACAATTTTTACGGCTGTCGTGTTTGTTCGCGAGCTAAAATAATGTTGCAATGCAGATGTGTGGTGAAGTTTCTTATAACACCGTGTATGCAGAGGTTCGTACCTTGGTGGCACAAAAATATTTTGTCCCCAAAGCATTACGAGTGGGACCGGAACCCCGCGGGAACCCCGCGCCCAAGGTCAGGAAGCGAGGGAGCGATACGGGCGACAGTAACACGCACTTCTAGCGCCTCATCGCCCCTACGCGCAAGGCGTTGTGTTTCCGTCGTGACGCTGTACTGTGCAAATTAGATCTGCAACAGTGTAGTTTTATTACACGTGATGAAAGACCACGGATAAACTACGCCCGTATTTTTGTACTGTTATCTTGCCGCTTAAGGAAACTGCATAGGAAAACTTAAAAAATGCGATATTTGAGCATTTTCAAGAATTTTTTTCTCCAAGAATACACTTAATATGAAAAAAGTAAAAAAACAGGGGCATAGATAATTGTTATTTATCTTTTCTGATAAAAAGTCGTATTTGCAGAACAATTATTTGCCCAGATAAGCGTATTCGCGCAAACAATTATTTCACAAAAAACACGCAGTGGTTCATCCCACCCTTAAAAAATATCTTGGAAATTTAGTAGATGAAATAAAGTAAAATTTACTCGATTCTTGAAACTTACATTTGCAAAGAATAAACTCTTATAAATTGACTCCTGACAAGTTCAATTAAAAGACGATTTGTTCCTTCGTCGGCCTCAAAAAGGTGAGGAAGACAGAGATAACTTTTTCCTACGTCAATAGCATTTGTTTTCGCCTCACAATTTCCACACGATGGAGTATTTCGTTCTTGCTGTTTAGTCACAAAGGAAATATCACTTATAGTTGTAACCAATCTGCATAGCGGTAAGAATTGCAATATTATGAATACCATTACAGATACACTCATTTGACAACAGTTTCGTTATTTATACGTCCAAATGCATCCAGAAAGATATTACCATTTCTGCTGAACACCAAAACTTTTCAAACGAAACGAAAAGGCCGAAAAAATATATATATATCTCGGTTTCGCTCTGAAAAATATTTATAATTTTAACGCAAACCGCATGCAATCGGATTGCTCTCTAAACAAATCTAATTCGTGGTATACATTATTAAGGTATGTGTGATTCAGAATAAGTAATTAATTAAAATGTCGGCTTTCTAGGTTGGGTGAGAATCCATACTTGCATCTATCCGGTTTACAATCCTGTGCAGCGGACTTGTCTACTTCTTATCGTGGGTTTTGGAGTTTTTGCTGCGGAGTACTGTTCACTTATAAATTGTTCAATCATATGCTAAATTTTACATTTCAAGAGTATGTTTAGACTACAATTCTCTGGTAAGCAGGCCGTCTGATGTTTTATATGAAATTCTCTCTAAGTCATAAGAATTTCGGTAAACTGTGCGTACCATTTTCCACGCAACTTTAAATCCTTATAATGCGATGCAACAAAGAATGTAGATCCGTTTCTCATTCTATACACTTACTAATACAGCAAATCTATGCTCCTATAACATTTAAGTAATGACTGTTATTTTACAATTTTGTCAATTATTCACCTAATCGGATAAGAAATTATACGTTGCCTATAGCCATGTCCATAGTCTTTTATTTAAGTAATAATATCGCCATAGTAAAACACTTGCCGTAGAACATTTATGTATAAGACATCCTGAAATGTTTTGCCTGAGAGCTGCCAGAATTATTATAACATTTACATGTCGGTACGAAAAACTCGCTGTTAGTCCCAGAGCAACCGTTCACCTTTAAGATGCTTAAATATTTAAAGTTTAAATAATTACATCTTTCAGTTAAAACATTTGTTATAACTTTTGACACTACATACTGATTAATGGTAAAATTTTCTGAAGAATTTTAGGTCTTCGTGAATGTCAAAATCTTGCATTACAAAAACTGTACGTGAAATATACTTGTAAATACGTCAGTATATGTCACTAAGATAAAATAATTGCGATTTCAGTCACATCATCAATTTTCTTGGATTTCGTTCATTTAGTTGGTGTATTGAATATATTTATAAAGTTAATCATGCATTTATGCCACTTGCATCCTCTAATATATTTATAATTTGAAAGATTTTTTTTTATAAAACATTCTTTCAAAGCATGATGGTGTTAGCTGAACACTTCAATTACGTACTCTTCACAATAGGTTCTTTACTTATATCTTGTTGAATACTTCTTTCCTTCATTAGGTAGTTTATAATGTCTGTCTCTCTGTGAGATGTTTATTAATATTTACCTTTTCAAAAATTATTTTGGGAAGTTTTGTATAGTCGATTCGCGGTTTCTCCGCATTATTTTGAATAAAACCTTTGAAAAAACACTCCATGTATGGCATGTGTACCTACTTATTTTCTAAATATGTTATATATCACAAGTGTTTTATTTTTGCATTAACATAAAGTGCCTTATTTTTGATTAAATTCAACTTTTAATTATTTTTCATACAGAATTTATAATATTTCATTTATGAATAATATGAGTAAAAGAGACAGAAAATATCTTAGAAATAGCTCTTATGCAAGATATTATTGCACTTAGTGCGCACGAATGCGGTTCGTTAGCCGCGTGGTGTGATTTCCAATACAGTTTGTGCATGAGGCGTATGAATATCCTGAAAGTAGAACTTTGGCCGGGCTTCAGGAAAGTTGGAAGTAACCATGAATGGAGTATAACACACAGCCCAAATATTCGTCGTATTTTATTCTCTATGAACAATCACTATATCTCACTGTACGAAGTGTGATCAAAAATTATTAATATACGGAGATCAAAGCTACTTGGCGGAGGATGGCTTTGGACCTTCTCGCGCAAGTGTGGTAATTTACAACGGCCCATCTCCATTCGCTTGTTAACAGCATGGGTGTTAGACGTACCAGTTTCTTGGTATACATACCAGTTTTCAGGGTGTCGTACCATCTACCAAGACATTTTCGTATTGGTACGCGAAAATACCATGATTTCAGCATGCGATAACTTTGAACAAAAAGCACCACAAAAGTATTTTGAGTCCAGTAACTTGTGTGACCTGATGACATCCAAGACTCTGTGTGATGATACCAAGGGTTTAGAAGGAGACCAAAACATCAGCGATCTAGAGTTCCTATCCGAAGAAGTTTGATTTTATGCTGTGAATTTATTTTATTGAAGTTTATTGGAGGCTTTGCACTGTTTACTATGTAAAAGTGCAATAATTTTTCTTACGTGCCAGTTCATAGTTAAATGCAAAATATGTACATAAGATTTTCCCTATTACAAACTTACAGTTAACGTTTATTTTCTTAAAATAAACGCAGAAAGGAAAGTATTTTGTTTATAAATATAAATAAGCTGTGTTTTAGTAGTTCAGATATTTTGCATGCCTTTAACTGCTTGCACATTTTGTTTTAAAAACTCGCATTGTAAAATTATCTACTAACCACAATACATAAAATAATGGCTTGGCAATTTTTTGTCGTGTGAATTTGCATGGCGTACCAGTTTTTCGTCTAAAGTACCAATTTTTTTTTTTTGCGAAGTCAAGTCCAAGGACTTTAGAGTTGCCATCTAACATCTTCTGGTTTACAGTAGAGCTTTGAACGAACGCGTGTAGCGTGTGGTCGTCGCATTCACCGTGGCAGAGACTACGATCAAGGACTACTGCCGTGAAGCGCTACTGCGTTTGTAGGATGCTCTTCGCAGGAAAACGGCCATGATCGCATGCGTCCAGTGAGCGGCTACTCCACAATGACAACGCATCTGCCCATTCGTCGCAGCTATGTGCAGCAGAAATCCCCTAGGCTCGGCAGCCATCGTATTCCCCAGATCTCGCACTTTTCCCTCTTTCCTAGAAATCAAGTCCCGCTTGAAAAAGTAAAGAATATAATATCAGGACGTCGAAGGAATCCATTACAATGCGACGAGTCAGCTACTCACTATCTCAGAGAAATGAGTTAAAGACATGCTTCCAGCAATTGGTATGATGTTGGATAGAGCGTATGACTTCGAAATGATAATACTTTAAAGGATATTTAATGCCAAATTTGTTAGTGTTGTACTTTTCCCTTATGTGCCTCAGTCCCGATACATTTTTTTTTTTTATCGAACCTCGTAAGTTCACAAATAAGGACAGCTAGAGCCTAGAATTTTAATTCATTGCAATTCATTGCAATATTATTACTGATAGTTTGGAAATAAATTAACATGTTAGCGCTGTTAACTACTTGTGCTTATTCATATCAGTTTCCCACCATTGTTTAGAGTTCCGGTTGAATACATGCAAGTCCACACAGTTCTGTTCTGACATGTGTTCTGAGTTCTCTCACGAGGAAAACCATCACTTCTGTACCTATTTTATTGGCACTTAAAATATTTACTATTCTAATTTTACGCACTTCAAAGCATGCCTATTCCTTTGCTATGTTAAAAGGGATTTACAATGAGGCCCATTTCTTCTTCCAAAATCAACTCTTATAAATCGACGAAGTAAAAATGAATAATCGTTTTTGTTATCAATTACTGTATCATTTCCCTCCTTTTTAGCTTCGGGCTCATGCTTTATTTTGGTCACAACTACTGTGGATGATTTAATCTCACGGAAACGCTCTATGAATTAATATAAAAATGTCCTTGCATTTCATAGTGGACACATGACAAAATAAATATATATTGCGCGCATAAAGAAGCGCATGCGTTTGTAGCATACGGCTTGCTATGCAGGAATGTAATAACCCTTCATTTTGTCGACTTAATCTTATTTTTTTTAAATTTATTTAAATATCAACTTAAGAGACGCGATTTTTACTGACGTACACTCTAAGAAATGATTTGTAAATTTACCATATAAATGTATATTACACTGACAAAGCGTGAATGGTAAATTATTTTCCAATACATGCATAACAGCGTTCTTGCAGTTGCTCAGGAAAGAGCCAAATCCATAGGAAAGTTCCCAACTTTGTATCGTAGCAATGCTAAACATTCCCATATTTCCAGCCTCACGTATAGTATTCTTTCCATACACTGCATAGGTTAAAAACTTCCATTAGAGTTTACGAAGTTTACCAGAACTTTTTTACAGTGTATTTTTTCTAACCAATAATAATTTGTTGCTGGTAAACCAGTGTTGACTTCATGTAGTGCAGTTCTTTGAAGTACGCTTATCATGGCACTGTGTGTTTGACATATTCAATCAGCGTGTTAACTGCTGTGTGTTTGTAACTATCCTGTCGAAACCTTTAAGCACGTGTAACATGCTCGTCGAATACAGTGAAACCGCGTTCGATCTCTGGAGTTAAACTTCCAGCATCCCTCCAGGCTACGATAGAATGTTCCGAAACCCCTTTCATACTCCATTCAATTAACTTTTTAGAGCAAATTTTGAATTAATTATGTTCTACGGAACGTCATTTCTTTTCATTCAAGATTGCCAGTATTAGGAATAATTCTTCAAACAGCATCACAATTTGTATCAGATAGTGACGCTCTCTACACGAGATAGTCTGATGTTGTGGTAACAGTATTAATGTTGCTATAACATTCATGTTTTGTTACCTGTGAACCCTTAGTAACTAATGTTCCTGTTAATGTGATATAACGTTAAGCTATTAATGTTACTGTAATATTAAGTATTTTTGTGACAACATCGCTTCCTTACGGTACTGGAAAAAGGAAGGTGGTGTTTGTGTTGCGGCAAAATACATTTTGTGATGCGGTAAGACACCTTTAGTGTTACGCAAAACAAATTGTGTGTTGCATTGATGATAAGATGCGTGATAACATTTTTCTTATACTTTTTTCTTTAAATAAGCATTGCAGTTTAAAATAAATTAAGACATTTTGTTGCGAAAAGAAATATTACTACAGAAAAAAAAATTGACGGCAGACATGGGAATCGAACTCGTGCCCTTAATGTTTGACGCACTCTACTTAACGGAACCCGGTGTTCTACAGACTGCATTACCGTAACATATTTGTTTATATTTCATATTGTAGATATTGAATATAACTAGCTATGACTTGAAGGTCTCTTTCGTTGTGGGAAAATACTTTATGCTCTAGAAATATATGTATATTTCGCACACGTAAACTGATATGCAAGGCTTGCGGGCTGGTCTAGGCTACATTTAGTTTTCATATTGTGCTTTAAAATTTAAATACGGTGTTTTCATTCCACGACGTTATAGCTCTTCGCTACTAACCGCCATTGTACAGCAGTATTAATGTTTCTAAAAAACAGTGAGTTTTTGTTACCTGTAAACCGTCAGTATCTAATGTTGCTGATAATGTAATATACTGTTAAGTTGTTATATTAACGTAAAACTATAATAATTATGTAACATTTCATCCTTTCCGTGCTGTCAACTTTAAGTTGGTGTTTATGTTGCGGCAAAACTAATTTTGTGTTTATTAGATGTTAACTTTAGGTTCAAAATTTTTTTTAAATTTTTTGCTTTATAAAACCTTCCGATGTAAAATTAATTTATTACTATTATTTTGTCACAAAATAAATATCACCAACGAAAAGAAAACCTAGAGGGGAGGGGAATTTTACCCGCGCTGTGGGTGCTTAACATTATCCACTTCATTGAACCCGACACCCTACCAACTATGCTATCTCGACATATTTACCGAAGTTTCGTATGGATAGTTTTGAACGTATGCAACACAACGCCAAACTGCAGTTCTCTTTCGTAACGAGGAAATACGTTATGTTTTATAACAATATGCGTTATTGCCGCACGTAAACTAAACTGCTTTGCAAGGCTTGAGAGCTGATCTAAGCTGCATTTAGTTCTCATAGTCTGCTTTAAAATTTAATTTTACGAGGTTATCGGTGTTCACTTCCATTCGTCATTTAACAACACGTCAGTGTAATCTTAATGGACATTTCTTTAATGTTGCAGTAACACAAAATGCAGTTTGTCGTTGTATTGTTCTTGTCGTAACCAAATGTTTTGATACGTAAAAAATTGCAGGAATAACGTTGAAATACTTTATGCTCTAGAAATAATTGCATATTTGGTACACTTAAACTGCGTTGCAAGACTTGAAAGCTGAACCAAACTACATTTAGTTCTCAATCTCTGCTTTAAAATGTAAGTACAGTGGTTTCATTTTATGAAGTTATCGCCATTTCTACAACGTCAAGTCAGTGCCGACAATTTTTCTTTCATACGACACGCATAAAAACATACACTATCATGTTACGGCATAAGCCTCTATTATTATTTTTTCAACGGTAAACTCACTTCATTAAGGCGCCGGTCTACAAGGAGCGCAAATGTTAGCATTATGTTTAAAATACAAATTTTTAATTGTACGTATTCTTTATCACTAGTTGCAATTTTTAAAACATCTTTTACTTCATCATCACTATTTTGAAGACTTTCTAGATGGCCAAAACCATTTTCTAACTGTTCAATCTTACTGTATAATGTTTTACTTGAAAACCTGCAGAACAACCATAGAACCGCGCATACAATTTATTTCGATGGCACAAATTTACGGTGGAAAAAAATTAAGTTCACGAATGCACGGATTTAAAATACACTGAAAGAATATAATCTTAACGCTTACCTCAAAACAGTTGCTTTTGATGTAACGTGATGATTTATTCACTTTCGGGAAGGGGCAGCTCCATTTCCGATTTGGAAGAGGAAAATTCGTCGTCAGATGAGTCACTCGAGCTACTGGAGTCACGGCCATTGGCATATCACGAAACTGTCTACAGCGTCTTTAAACCGGCGGTCCTTTCGTCAATAGTCTGCTCCTATGTCTTGAACACGCTTGCAGTATCCTTGCCAGTCATCTTCAGTGATGGACCATATTGCTTCCCTCGAGATCTCCAGCAAAGGCTGTTCGCGATAAAGTGAGCACTTTTGAAATCAACCTTAGGAAAAAGTCACTGCCCCTGCCCGCGTGTATTTTAACGGTCGCACTGAGTGACATGCGCCCAGTAAAGTTGGCAATGATCGATGGAAATTAGTTCCATATCTTAACGCCGAATAAAAGGTGTGAGGTAACCATTTGTGGTAACTTAAATTATTTCTTTCGCTTTCTGTTTTTGTGTGTTTTATTTTTTAATCGAAGTATAAATTTAACAGATTTGTAACATATTTACTTTACCAGTAATTCCACAGTTTCACCAGCCTGACGCATGAATAAAGTGATGAGACCCACGACAATATTAATTTTACATAAGGCGGAAAATACACAAAGTGCATACAAATAGATCTTAAGCAGGGCTTTCAAAATTACACATTTTACTGTGAACAGGCTATGACTTCGTTAACTACAAGCTAGCAGTAATGTCCTCATTGTTTTTTTTTTCGCGCTAGTATCTTTGCCCACGATAGTCCCCGGTAGCTTTGCCTGATGAAAAAATTAGCAGTACGTTTTCTACGAATCCAGTTTTTGCACCTGCCTAAACGAACATTAAACAGTTCGAAGAACTATTTGTTTACACCACCAGGTTTGGTATCACTTAGCCGAAAATTTTTTTAATGTGTTGTTGCTATCAACCCAGGTTTCATTAATGTAAATTACGGAACACCCTTGTATTCTGTAGTGAAGAACTGTAGTTAAGTATTAAAACGCCAGTGGATAATGTGCAGTCTTTCCACTTTTATTTTCTGAGAACTGTACTGACCATGGTACTGGATAATGGAAGATAAGAATATTTATTTTCGGTCTCCAGTCCAAAGGAGGAAATTTTTACGTTAATTTTTAACAGCAGTTTTAACGTAATACTGCTGGAAAAGAAAGATACATACAAATGGAAGCATCAGTTTAAAAAAAAAAAAAGTGAGTAGGGTCTTTTCCATTTTTTAATTATTTTGTTTGAAAATAGCTGCTGCGAAATCAAAGCATGTAAGAGTCGCGTCTATTGTAAAGATTTTACTCCCATTGCAAATTTTAATTTATTTTTCACTGTGAATTTTTGCGTGCTTCAAAGAAATATGTTTTCAGAATTCCCACAGAACTTCTTCCTCTTTGAGTAAATTAACACGTTTAAATAGAAACAACGCCACAGCTGGATAATTTAAGGGGTATTTAAGAGGAAATGTTTGCAACCCACGAGTATCCCCATTGTATACGACATACAAAATATTGTAGGACTGAACTGCACTGTTAAAAAAATTTTCCTTCATTTTACGGAAAAATTGTGGTGAAAATTTGTCCAGAGGTGTCTGTAAACTCCGTAAAATTACGGAAATATTTATTTTAAAAAAACGGACTTTCCGTAAATTTCACGGAACGACTCCGTTATTTCCCTAGTTAGTTTTCTGTACTTCCTGTTTAAAATCAATTTAGTTAATAAAAAAGTCTTTAATTTTCATTATGTGGGTGTTTTACTGTGTCTAAAATATATTTTTAAAAAGTTAAAAATGTTAATATGCGAGCCAAATTTTAACCCAAGTCAAAAATATATATAATTTCATGACTATATTAATTCACCTACAACTCTTACAATATGATATGTCTCTGGTATAGCTTTGGTGTTTCTAGTAAAATCACATAAACACGTGATGCTATTTTTTGATAGTTAAAAGGATAAGCCTTAGTGGCGTGGTTGTTCTAACTGCCGCAGAAACGGTAATTTTATTGTTAAAGAGCCGAAGACAACGTCGCGTAGACTCCGCATTGTTCGTCCCCAAAACTCGAGGAAGCGCGTGGACTTCCCATGTATTTTATTTACGTACTTGCTCATTTTTTCGTCATCATGGACTTGGTTTCCGTATATTTACTGTACATTTCCGGCAAAATTCCCGTAAATATACGGAAATTTTTAACATTGTGGTTGTAGGCCGTGATTCTCGCGGTTATCTTATTATTTCCTCATTTGTACCATTCTGTCACCTCTTACATTCTCACTTCACTTGTATTCGATTTCTCTTCCAATCGTGCCTCCTCTATCATGTGGAATACTGTTAGAAAACTTGTTTTTAAAAAACATATGCTTATATTCAACTTCTCTATTATCCGGGAGAGAGAATTTTTTTGCAGTCCCTTAAATGTTTTCGTTATTTTCCATTCGAGGCGTAGATAACCAGACACGAGCACTGTAATGCAGAAATTTTACCCTCGTCAAATGTAATGAATTAACTTCACAAATTGTGAACTCGTTCTAATGAAGCCTCGCGTTTTCCTTCCATTATGTCAGTAAGTGACAATACTGTTATCGGAATCATACACGTCACCCTATATGAACTGTGTTAGTTTCTGAGGCGAATTCCCAGCGCTCTTGTTTAACTTTACTGGCGGCTGCAAAGCATTTCGAATGATGACCTCGGCCTTACGCTGTCCGCTGCCTTGAGAAAAAAAAAAAAAAAAAAAAAACCTAATCACGAGACAATCTCTAAAATTACCACAAGCATTGAAATAATTCGATATAATGTTATTTTAATGTAGTAACACGAATTTCACGAGGACATCGCAATGTCTTAAAGAAAATGTCTCCCGTGACCAGTACGAGAGGCTATATATATATATATATATATATATATATATATATATATATATATATATATATATATATATATATATATATATATACGACACCGATGTTCTGTTTTCACGCAGCTCCTCTGTTAATTTACTCCTTGTCTTCCTGTGAAGAATGCAATCTTCTTCCTTCGGATGACCACCACCAAACTATAAAAGTACCCTCGTTTACTGCCATTGTCCCATTACTCACACACCATCGCCCTTATCATGATGTGTTAAACTGCACAAAGATGAGATCTTTTATGCTTCTTTTAGTGCATATGTCTAAACACAACTCCCACGCCACTGTCCTCGAGACCAATACTCATACTTGTGGTAGATAATATTATTTCAAATTGAAACACAACAATTTAACTTTAGTTATAGTTTTAAATGCATCGTTAATTTAGTTTACTTGTACATAGGCAACTACGAAAATATAATTGTTGTTTAACTCTAGGTATGTTTTAAGCATTGTGAATTTTCATTGAAATTCTTTGAACTAAGTGGAATTTAATAAATGATTGTATTATCACAGTGTAATGAATATGTCTGCAAGGAGTAATAGCAATGTGTTTTATAATGGCACATGGTTTTAGTAAGAACAAAAATGCAGACTCATTCATTTTAATTGCTGGAGTAATCATATAATTGTTTTATCTTACTATTAGTTGTTCTAAGGTAGAAGTTTCCTCTGCTAGCTCTTAATGTTGTAAAGTATGCAACTCCACTCGGATAATACTATCAAATATGTAAGTGAACTGCAGATTGGTGTTGATATAGCTACCCACATTACAATCTGTATTTGGCGGCTTTACATATATATATCCAACACTGACCATGAACTTTTTAGGCGTTCTGAATAAAATTCTTCATACGATTTAGTTGAGTGAATTTCCGCGTAAAAGGTTTATTGATAATTCGGTAAAATAAAGTTTTATATTTAGCTAAGCATATCTGAGCGCTTTTATTTATCCTGACATTGTTTCAATAAGCACGTATTTGTTTTTAGTTGTTAGAACTTTTCTTGGGGACCAAGAATTCAGTCATTATTTTACCATCGCACCGATCAATAGAATTTATGCAACACTCTTGTTCATAGGAAATTAACTCAGGCTCAATCTAGTACCTCCGAATGTCAGACAGCATTTAATATTTTTGAAAAATTCCTAATCAAAAACTTTTTTTCGCTTTCCAAAAATGTTCGAAGTATCAAATTTTCTGTTCGATTTCAAGAGGTCTTTTTCAAACACATTTTTTGCCTCGTATCCAGTAAATTTGTAAAGATACTGAAGTGCTTTATAATTGCAGAATATTCAAACTTTAATATTCAAATTTCAAGACATAGCTGGCAGCTCATTTCATATTACTATAATAGACTGGGCAGCACTTGTTGGATTTCATTATTGACCGGCAGAGTAAAATGGTCAATATGTTCTTCATTCCTCTCCATCAGTTATTCAGCATCAAATATTTGGTTATAGCCCATAAAGCTATAATTAGGCACTATAGGCTGTTCACGGTAAAATGAGCACTTTTAAAAGCCCTGCTTAAGATCTACCTGTATGCCCATTGTATGTTCTTCAGCCTTATGTAAAATGAGCATTGACATGGGCCTCATCACTTTATTCATGTGTCGGTCAGATGAAACTGTGTAATTATTAGAAAATTCAATTTGTTACAAATCTGATTAATTTGTACACTTATTTGTACACTTGAAAAAAAGAAAACGAAAGAAATAATTTAAGTAATTATAAATAGTTACCTGACACTTTATATTCGACGTTAAGATATGGAACTACTTTTCATCCAACATTACCGATTTTTCTGGGGGCGCATGCCCCTCAGTGCCCCTGTTAAAATATATGCAGGCAGAGGTAGTGACTTTTTTTCTAAGATTGATTTCAAAAGTGCTCACTTAATCGTGAACAGCCTTTATTATAAAGTAAGTATCGGTAAAGACCGTCGGGTACAAGCATATTACTAGGAGCAAGCACGTCCATTCAGATAGATTGTTGACGTCCTTGCATCACACTACTGAAGTGGAGTTAATGGTTTTAAAAGAATTCAATGACATTACTTTTATTCGATACACACCAAACCACAATGTAGTTCACAAACGCTTTGTTTAACACGTGACTTAGATAATCAGTCACATACAGCGACATGCAGGTTTATAAACTTGTCGTAAACATTAGATACATAAATAATTGGATTCAAAAGAAATTTCATTAATGTAATGATAAAGAGATGGAAAGAAGGGATTTCAATAGTACCTCGTCGATCCGCGTCGTATTTGAAGAAATTCGTCAATAAGATCAGGCACGTTATCGAATAAAGGCTGCGGCGGTGTTGTCACCAATTATTCTCCAAATCACGAACTTTCCTTCATGGAGGATACTGACATTTCATCTGTTATACAAATGTTGGATAGGGAAAAATTAGCTAAGCTGGCAGGTCTCAAAAATTTTAAAACGTGATATCATTTCTGAGAAGCTAGTGCTGTGCGTAGAGGAATGTCATCTTACACTCAGTAAGGAATTGTAGCAAGTGGCAACACAGGATTTACGTAGGCTACTACTGTGTACGTTATTACTCTCATGACTGTACCAGCGGTGAACGACAATCACATGAAATGACATCTTAGACCACTGGAACGGTGGAAAGAACTGCGTATTTGCTGTAAAGTGAGGCAGGGATTGTAGCACTCACCTGAAGTCCTCCAAACTGTCACATTGTCATCCATTCTCATAGAAGATTTTGATCCATCGCGAAAGACAATGTGTTGTCACTCGTTAGTATTTTAGTCTGTTGACGGTAAAGTCAGCACTTTTAAAGCCCTAGTTATATTTTTGTCCGCCATTTTTATTACTTAATCCTTTTTAAAATTAATATTGCCATGTAAGTAATGAACAGTGTGTGCACATTCCACCGCATTCAGAAATTAGCGTCTAAGGGTGAAATGAAATATATTTACTGACTGTTATTCCAGGTGAGAGGGCTTTCAGAATTGCTCACTTTATCGTCAATAGCCTATACTCTCCGTTGAATTCATATAAAGTCGGATGACTTCTTTAAACTAAGTCTGCAACGTGGGAAGATAATTCTCTGTGTGGTATGATCGTATGAAATGTTATCTCGCTTCTGCTGATGTTTCTTCAAGTTCAGTGACCAATTTAGGCTATCCTGGTGTGCACGAAGCACACACGAGATCTTCCGTTCACACCACATCACGCGTAATGAACATCTGTCAGGCGACGCTCGCCCTACAGATTCGTTTCGCGTCCTGTTCCGTTGTTGGTTTACTGGCACACGAAGACTGATGACTAGCCATAGAGAATGATGACTGAGGAAATTTCTTACTTATAAGTAGTATTTGCATAACGACAAGCAAGTTACAGGAAAGTTCAATTCCTCGCATACTAACGAACAGTATTTTCTAAAGTAAAAGCTTCTTTATAGCAGTTTACTATTGCATAATTTCAACCTTTTCAATTTGGAGATGTTGTTTTGTAAGAAAACTTACTTGCATGTATATAATTATAATTGTATGTGTTTTCTACCTAATTTTTTTATGTGTAATCGTCTCCCAAGCCACATTTACTGGAACGCGCATTATAGCCCGAAAAAAAGAACATTTTCGTACTTAATTTACTATAGTCTAATTGCTATTTATTTACACTTTTTGTATCAAACCATTGAAAAATCACCCGTGTAAGACGTTTTTGGTAGTTTCTTAACTATGCCATTTATCACAAGCGTTTCATACGTCTGTAAACATATAAGTACCGTATTTTCTTTTAATTGAACTTTTAGATATATTTTATCTGCATATTAAATTATTTCATAAAAAGAGGGACGAAATAGGTGTGTTGATAACGCCTACTAAGAAATATTTCTCATGTAAAATATTATTATTAGCTATTTACGGTAAAGTGAGAACTTTTGAAATCCCTTTCTTTTGAAACAATAGTCAGTAAATATATTTCATTTCTTAACCCCTAGACGTTAACTTCCGAGTGCGGTGGAATATATTCTCTTTGTTCATTAATTGCATGGTGATGTTTATTTTAAAATGTGGTTAAATGATAAATAACGCCTGAAAGGAGAAAAGCAACTAAGGCGTCAAAAGTTCTCGGTTTGCCGTGAACAGCCTATAAACAGTCTGCGCACGAATGCGGTGCACTGGCCCTTTGGTGTAATTGTTTTTGACTTAATTAAGTTTTCTTTGCATGGCGGAAGAATAACTTGAAGCAGAATTTTAGCAGGGCTTCAGAAAAGTTTGAATCATCCGTGAACGTACTATATTTCCTTTGTATATTTCCTGCACGCGCTGAAAGCGTCAGTTAATTATGTGGAACGCTGTAGTTCATACCGGGGCTTTGTGCGTGAGGAATTACCACCGCCGACACGAGGCTGGAAACAGCGAGGCCTACCTGACAGGCGCGCGGGGTCGTTTGACGGCCTGGTCGCCGGCGCAGTTGTTCCGGAAACCGCGGAACGGGCGCGGCGGTTATTAATTGCCATCGGTACGCAGCGAAGTGATTAATGGACAAGTGGCGCCGCGATGGCGCCATCAACTGGCGTCCGGAGTGGCTGCGAAGTTCACGCATCGCCGCGCCGGGTCCGATGGACGCGTCCACATCGACACGTCTGGTCTGGTGGTCGGGTGGGGGGAGGTGGCGGTGTTCACATGGCTACAGGCTCTTCGCGGTAAAGTGAGCACTTTTTAAGGCCCTTCTTAATTTTTCCTTTCTTCTTCTTTCCATCTTCCTGCTGCTTTTTAATATAAACATGCAATGTGACCAATAAACACAGTGTGTACATTTCACCACCCTTATAATTTAATGCCTGATACTTCAATAAGATATATTTATTAGTGGTTAAAACCTGTTGGGAGGGCCTTAAAAAGTTCTCACTATACCGTGAACAGCCTATAGTTGGGCTGTGTGATATGGCGATAAAGACATCATGAGACAGTATTTCTGAGATATCGCAACTGCGATGTGGTACAACAGTGTGCAGCAATATATCACGTAGATATATAGGCTGTTCACGGTAAAATGAGCACTTTTGAAAACTCTGCTTAGCAACTACTTGTATGCGCGTTGTGTATTATTCCGCCTCATATAAGATTGGGCCTCATCACTTTATTCATGTGTCGGTCAAGTGAAACTGTGAAATTATTTGAAAAGTAAATATCTAAAAAAAAAAAATCTTCTCATTTTTACGCACCGATGCATTAAAAAATAAACCGAAAGCGAAAGAAATAATTTTAGTTATCAGAAATGGTTACCTAACACTTTTTATTTGACGTTAAGATGCGGAACTACTTCCCATCCATCGTTACCAACTTTACTGGGCGCATGTCACTCAGGGCGCCAGTTGAAATATGTGCAGGTAGGGGCTGTGACTCTTCTCTAAGGTTGATTCCAAAAGGGTTCACTTTATCGTGAACAGCCTTTATGCGACATCAGCGATACGCGATGTTGACGATATGTAGTACTCGCGATGTCAATGTGGCCGATATTTGCAGTGTATGGCCATCGATGTTCACCATTGTCAACATAATTCGAAACGATATTTAAAAGTGGTTATCGCACAGCCCTAGCGGCTGGCCCTTACGCTATTTGGCTCCAAATCCCCTCTTTGGTGCCACGCAAAAACTCTTCGTGAGTAGAAAACTTTGAGTACTTTGTCGTGCCTAGGCGGGTTTTCTTGGGGTAATTCCGCTTATCCGTCCGCAGATTACCAACACGATCAATGGAAGGGATGGTGGTCACGTGATAGTGCCGAGGAGGTCCGGGTTCGGTTCCCGCGTCGGTGCCACATACGATATTCGGGAGTAGAAAGCGTTGTGGACTTTACTGTTGGCCGAAGGGTTTTCTCTGGGTACTCCCACTTGACCTAACCTTGATTTTCGTCACTGCCGCATCTCCGTTGTTCTTCGTTCCAGTTTATCTGAAGCAAAATTTCAGTTTCAAAATCGTAGGAATAAAGATTTTAAGTTAACCCCAAGAAATAGACAGTGCTATCACGTGTATTAAAAAACGTCCAAGCAGAAGGAATTCCTTTTAATATTTTAAAGAAATCAGTCTAGTTTCTCTTCAGGTATTAGCCATACAAAAATCATATTTTGTAAACACCACACTCTAAACATTCTTATTAATAACGAAGATTATATTGAGTTAGTGTTATATATGTCACAAATATGGTGTTATTAAACTTATTTAACTCAGTCTTGGTTTGTTGTATAAACTATCACAGAAAAAATTTTGGTTGTTTTAGTTCTCTTTGTATGCACAAGGTGGTGGCAATTGTTTTAGAAGTTTCTGGGGTAACATTCAAATTAGTTTCAACTTGTGAGTTTAATGCAAATAAAATATCTTCCAGAATTCCAATTTCGAATCAGATTGTTTGTCCGGAAAATGCAATACGCGACTAAGATTTTAATTACGTAGCCATTTATAAAAAAAATCAGCTAATTCTTTTGAAATTACATATAAATCTGTATTTTGGAACCATTATTATGTAAATTTGTTGACATTCATTTCGGTAGTTTCTGAACAGTGATATTGGCGCTAGATTAAAAATATACGGAAGAAGAACCTTCTATTAAATGAGTTTAGTAGACACCCAGGTAGGTACTGCCAGCGAACAACATTTCGTTTATATTGCGGGTCAGTGTATTAAATGCTCACAATATTTTCTACCAGTTGTGCCTCGTTTGGTTCAAAGAGGCCTATTATTTTTGTTAGTATGGCATTCTAACAAAATAAGCATTAGAACTCTAGAATATAAGTGTATGATGTACTAAAAATTGTATCTATTTGTGGTGTGCTCACGAGACAATTTTCAGAAGTATCGGTTGAGCGGTTCCCGTGATAATATTTTGAGAGCAATATTTTTTCGGGATTTGCTAACTTCCAAAATGGTGGACAAATTAATATATTAGTAACTGCTTTAAATGCTGAGAGAATATTCTGTCGACGTACATAATTCGGTTTAAATTGAATGAACATTTTCCTATAAATGGCGTAGGAGCTGAAAAATTGTAATTTCTGCCATTTTGAAAATAAGCATTCGACATAATTATCTATACAGTATATACACAGTCGTATCACATTATTATGACCACCTGTTAGTATCCAGAGTAACCGCCCTTCGCAGCACGGACAGCAGCTAGACGAGTTGGAAGTGACTCAGTCAGGTGCTGACAGTTCTCCACGAGTATATGGAGCCATGTTGTCTGCAGTGCGTCCCACAACTGTTGAAGGGTGCGTGGTGGAGGAGACAGACGGCCAACACGACGATCGAGGTGGTCCCACAGATTTTCAATTGGATTTAGATCGGGGCTGTTTGAGGGCCAAGGAAGGACTTTGAAGTCTTGATCGTGCTACTCCAACAACGTGCGGACACTTCTAGCCGTGTGGCAAGTCGCATTATCGTGCTGGAAGATCCCATCCTCCTGAGGAAAGACAATCATCATGTATGGGTGGACGTGATAACCGACGATGGATTCATAACCAAATCTATCAAGCGTGCCTTTCACGCGGACGATGGGACCTAGAAAATACCACGATTGTATTCCCCAGACCATAACATGGCCCTCGCCGCCTCTTGTTCGTCCAGCAATGGATGCAGGGTGTCGGTTTTCCGACGTTTCTCGCCAGATACGCTGACGTCCATCAGTTCTATGCAGGTGAAAACGTGACTCGTCGGAGAAGGCTACTCATTGCCAATCAGCAGTGGTCCAGTCACCATACTGTCGAGCAAATTCCAGTCGTATTCATCGATGCACCTGTGTTAGCCTGGGTGCAGTCACCCTCCGTCTATTCCGCAGCCCCATTCGTAGAAGGGTTCGCTGAACTGTTGTGCTAGACACATGTCTGGATGCCCCCTGGTTCATTTGGACAGTTGAGCTGCTCCACTGCCGCCTGTCGGTTGGCCTTCACTCACTGTCGTAGTCGACAGTCACCTCGGACATCAATGGCGGGTGGAGATCTGCAGTTTCCACTATGGTTATTCCCAATGTTGCCAGTCGTCAACTCACGATACACCTTTACCACAGAGAGACGTCAAGAGTTCACAAACGTCGCTGTTTCCGAAATGCTGCCCCCCTCCCCCCCCTGAAGCGAAATCCTATTATCATCCCTTTTGCAACCCTATTAAATAGCTTCCCTTACCCACGACAGCAGGAAGCGCACGGTGTACAGCCAATATTTTTTTTTTCCTAGCCTACCCTAATTCTAAGTGTTAGATGTACGTCCGAGGTCGGATCGGCGGGCTAATCGCTTCTCAGGGCGAACCCCTTACGCCTACAAGGGAAGGAAGTCATATAAGGAGACATGCATCGTGACAGAGAGGGATTGGGAAGCCATAGCCAGCAATAGGAGCCATGAATACCTCCCTGAGTGAACCTATAGTTAACCTATAACTAAGAAGAGATTGGGAAAAACCGGTACAGGCCGTAAACACCCACTCGACGGAATATAATTCAAAATAATGTATGCATTAAACAGAAATGTTACAGGAAGAAGAGTGTGTGGGAAGGTGCTCTTGTTAATAAAGATGAAAAACTAGTAGAGAGGGGACAGGAACTTTATTTCTTTACTTGCTTGCTGTTGTTGGAGGGAGCACTGGACTAATCAGAGTGGTGTTTACACACCACTCTGGTGAGGAAAGTGGCGCGAGTGGGCATCTTCCCCCAGAATCTCCTGTGGATTCCTGTAAACTAAAAAGAAAGAGAGTGAGCTGCCAGTAAGTGTCAGCAGGGCCAACACTTACTGGTTTTTACATGGCCGGGAAGAGACGATGATAACCTGTGAAGAGAGATGAAAGAATTAAACTAACCTAAATGGCTTGCTACTAACGTATGACCTCGAGCACATAATATGTCTAAACCTAAGGCTGTGCTACCTCGTAGCGGCCAATCTCTGTAGCCATTGGCTGTAACAGAGCATATCTACGGCCATATGCTACGAGTGCACGGAGCTTCACATGAGGATGGAGGTTTCTTCATTCTTGATGAGGGTCTCTCACCAGCTACTGCAGGGAGCACACTATTGCGACGGCCTCTTCAGATGTTGCAGGTGATCTGACCAGAGGCCGCCTTGGAATCGGTGTACTGCCAACCTGTCGGTCAGATTATATATCCGCTTCGAGAGCCCACGTCATGGGCCATACGTTATGGGCAACGTGCTGCAAATGGCACTTCTAGCAGGTGGTCTTAATAATGTGATTCAACTGCGTAAGTCACGTATCGTTACCATGCAATATAAGTTTACCACAATTTGTAAAATTATACGAGCTGGTTCAAAGATTTTAGGAGGTACATTCGTACAAATACACACACGCACAGGAGGCTGGTCTCATGAACCTAACTTCCCTCCAGTGATCAAGATAAAGGCATCACAAAAAGATAAAAAAAAAAAACTCTTTGAAGGAAGCATGTTTTCTAATAGTACATGTACATAAAAATGTATTTAAGCACAAATAATATTATTACACTCACGTACAATAGATTAAAAGCAATGATTCAGGAGAAACACTATCGCGTTTAATTTTCTTAAAACGCAAACACACTTTGCAGCGTAGTTATATATTTTCAATCACTGCGCGCATTGTAGCAGCTTCACCAGATTTGACTCACGTCACATTACAATGCAGTATCTAATATTTAAAAAAATATTTTATAGATGTTTTCATTTATCTTTACCTTTCTCGTTTTCCTATAATTAGTGCACGCAGTTAACCAAACACAAATGGAGGGGCAGTTGGGTGTCCCGTCAAAATCGCGCGAGGACGCGGGACAATTTACGAAATGCGAGGACGATCCCGACGAAACGCTGCACAGTGGTTCGGTCGCCCAGGGATACCGCTCTCATTACAGGATTGTTCCTGCACACAGAGAGGTGTTCCCTCGTCCCTGGCCCGATGGGAGTGCGCGCTCCCAGCTGTACGCACGTTCCATTTTCAAAATGGTTGCAACGTTCCTCGCTGGAAGAAACGCGCTACCGTGCACAGACGCATCGCATGTGCAGCCCGCCCTGATCCCGCGAGGGAAGCTTTCACAGCCAATGATCCTCATTAATCTTCACATCGAGTGGCGGTCCGTAAATGAAATGCTTCACCTACACAAAGCTTCCCTCATCGGCGGGTAATTCTGTGCCTGGAAATGCTTAAACAAGCAAACCACGCGGATGCAAAATATTTTTTTTTTTTGCGTTACCTCAAAGGGAAATCTGCAGTTCATCGAATTTCAACGCGAGCAAACGGGACAAAGCGTGTAGGTCTCAAAGAGCCGAATTTGAATTGTTTTAGAAAACTCGTTCGTTTAAAGCTATGCAGGATTCTGCTTTGTACGTGGTCTTTCCGGTTTGTGATTTCCAATGATCTCTCCAGGAAACTGAGGTGTACTACACACGCCGAATTAGTTCTCGCACGCGAATAATAAATAATTCACAACCCTTGCAAAAAGAAAAAAAAAAAAATTTAGCCCAGACCTTGCCAACTAGTCAAACTGTAATAATTTTAGAAATTATTTATATTTATAAATGCGTAATTTTTGCTATATGTGAAATTACAATTAAAATCTTCTTGCTAACTCACTTTCTACAGTTGCGGTTGGCTTTGACTTGATGGAGAGGTTTTCTTTCAGAAGCATCTGAGAAGCATTAGCTGTTTGACGGACACTGACATGAATTCGGTCTTACTGCACTGCTCTTATAATATGGCTGTCCGGTAGATTTGAGTTGAAATAGACTTACTTTCATGTTATACATATATCCATAACGTTGATTAGCCCATCCTCATTACATCCTCATTGTAACTATCAAAATTATTACGTGGTCAGATAGTGACGTAAATTTTTAAAAGACCCGTCTTTTTATAAAAAAAATAATAATATATTCCATTACTCTAAATTGTTCTAGTAGCGATAAAACTCGATCACATTATATGCACTACTAATTCAAAGCACATATGAACATAACCACATCACTAACCTCGCATCCGCTAACGTGGGGTTTCGGTAATGCCACTGGCAAGAAGCAGTTTTTGTGTTAGAAAAATCGAATGTGGTTTACTGCGCAGCTGCAACGTGCACTCTACCAATACCATCTCAATCATTCTGCCGAATGTCTGCGGGTTTCGCATTGTCACGGTGCATGCTGCCTTCCCCTAATAGTTTCCATATCTGCAACTTATATCGTAACATATGTTGACAAATTCTTAAAACAGTCACTTTTCTGCGAGAAGTTCTCGTGGGAGTTAACTAGTTAAAAATTATATTTCTGCCTCTACAAACATTAACATGTGCTTAGAGGTGTGGGTGTCGAATTCTATAAAATAAAGTATGCTACTCAGCCTCAGTGAAAATACGTACTGAATATTTTAAGGCTTTATATTATACTCTGACTGAAATTATCACATTAAGAATTATCAGATTGTTAGGCCTCATCGCTTATGATTTTACTGCGCGAAACATTAATTCGACCGTAGAGTACATTTTTACACTAATCACGAGTCTCACTTTGTATGACGTTGCCATTTGGGAGCTAGTACAAAATTAACTATACACCTTAAACTAACGCAGTTCGTCTACCTTATGAGGTCCTAACCTTAATCTTAAACTGACCAGATACTAAATTACAGTTTTCTAGTCCCACGCTGACCTCGCATGCCCTTCTCAACTCTCGAGGAGGCAACACTTCCGTTGGCTGGTCGGACCACACATCTCGTGAACACTTCACTGTAACCCAGCAGTTTTCGCGCTCATCTCCGCGTAAACAACGATTCCGAAAATTAGATACCCAAGCTCTACGTCAGGAGGCTTAAGGCCACGATCCTTCGTTTCTACGGCTATCGAGAGAAATAATTTTTTGAACCCAAACGGGATCTTCTATTTTAAAATCGTCTTACAATATTGTTAACATAGTTTTAACATGTTATATAATTTTTTCAACACAAAAAATTGTATAATTTTAACTAAATATTAAATAAACAACATATTCGTTAATTAATAAACTGGATAATAGAATACCGTTTTTGTGTTGGAAAAATTAGACTACATAAAAAAAACCAATTTTTAACAAAATTGTAAGAGGATTTTGCATTATCGGCTCCCGTTTGGATTCAAAAAACTAACCCTTGCAAAAGCTGTATAAATGGGAGATCGTGGTCTTAAACCGTGCCCGAAACTTAACAACCAGCACCAAAGCGTCCGCATTGGCTGGTGCGTGGTCAACGACTCTCCTTGAAGACTGGAAATACAACAACGCCGAAACTAATCAACCGAATTCGGTCAAACAAACTGTTATGTCATCACAATCACTCCAGCAGCGCAATAATGACAAAGAAATGCACATTTGCAACAGCAGTAATTATGTCACAGTACGAAAAAATTATTCACCAAATATTGTATATTGGATATTAAACCAAATATCAAACTACAACCACAATACGCCACAAGGGTGTATTCTTCCTAATGAGTTCCCTTCAAGAACTGTTATGTCACTGTCAACTGTCAATTACGTATGTGTGTATCATTCTTTATGTATCGTTTGGTGCATGGCGATTGTCAGGTGTGTCTGTAAACCAAGTATATTTGATAAAACATTTATAAATTATTATACCAACTGTACGATAGAATCGCATACTTACAAACAGATAGTTACATCCATAATAATTACTCTATTAATAGGTATAGCATAATTCTTATTAACAATAAAACGAAAAAGAACAATGACGAAACATAGACCGATTATTATGGCAAAAGATATTTATTATGGATTAAAATACAGTTCCGCACAACTGCTGAATTGCGAAACCTCGGCTGGTGAACGCAGCGCCTGGCCAGTCGCCTCGAACACACACATTTGACAATAGGCTGGGCCACATCGCGCCTGCCAAATACTGCATTATCAAGGATGTTAGATTGTCAGTGCTCTGTCATGGTACGGAGCATTCGAAATAATGGTACACTTGCACCAAATTACGGTACATATATAACAAATACATAAAATAGCAATTTAATTTTTGTTTTACTTTTATTACGCAACAGCTGTTTGAATGTTACACCACTGGTATGAAATACAAATTAAATATTTGAAATCAAGAAGTAGTTTAAAAATTACCTGGTGTCTAAATCACAATATAATCATTCCGCCTTCATGAAATATGATAATCACTCAACCCGACCTGCACAGCAATGAAAGGTGTCTAACTATAATAGGCCAAATTGCCCGCACAAAATACAGAACTAAAGCACCTGACTTACAACGATACACAACAAACTCATAAACTAAAAGGGAACAACAGAACTTCGCCAGAAACCCGAAGAATATTGATTGAATTCAATCTCGATATCTTGTTTGTGAAACTTCCGAAAGTCCAACCTCTAATTCACAGATAAATAATTGGGGTTCAGCTTTCGGCTTGTCATAACTGCATATTTTATTGTAGTCGCATTGTAGTACATTGTCATAGTTGTTAGTCATTAGCTACAAGTCTTTATTATAGTCAGATTATATTACATTTGCGTACCATGACGAACTCCGTCGTGGTATATGGTATATAGACTATAATTATGGTACAAGTGCCATGAAAATGGTACGTCTAACATCACTGTGATGCACGATTCGCAGAAGTACGACACTGAACTCCCGCGGCAGCCAGAGACGTCCTTGAATTGTCGGCTCTGCACACACACACACACACACACACACCCACACGCACACGCACACGCACACGCACACGCACACGCGCACGCGCGCACACGCAATGCCCTACCTGCTATAAATCTCCGGGTCCCACAACTTCCTCAGTCACGGCAAAGGAAACCGTACACAGAATAAAGACGAAACTAGATGTTCAAAATTCAAACCTGACAATATGTCTCAGGGATGTGAAACTCTGTGCCGAGATCAGGCGATGAACTATACAGTGTTATCCTGAACTGCAAGCACAAATATTGCGAGATGATGTGTTAATTCTTTATTTGCAAATTGACAGAAATTGCGCGAGATGAAACAAGAAACTCGCGAAGGGTGTTTGCCTGGTTCGATATCTGTCATCTGTGAACATCTGGTGACATTGCTCGAACGGCCTGGCAAAACAGGCTGCATATCTGGCTGGTAACCTGTGGCATCGTTTCTAACATTGCATGCTTTCCCTGGAACTGTTCCACGCGTAGGCAATATTTTGTATTTATTTGATGTATAATTGATTATCACGTCATAAAAATCGATAAACACCCGTTGGTAACACACCATTTTTTAGACAAGATGGATATTTTTTGACATTCCCCATTGCAATTCAGATGTCATTCCCCATTGCGATGCAGATGTCTGTCATGGAAAAAACAGGACTGAGCACGAATAACACTTGAAAAAGACAAGCAACCTATGGACGAGAAAATAAATATATCTATACAACACTGGAAAATTCCAAGAGGCAATAAGAGCCAAAAAACAGAACAGCGACTAATTAGTAGTAAGTACTTTCTGTTCTGTTTTTTGGCTCTTATTGCCTCTTGGAATTGTGGTGCCTTTTCGAATATTATAAGCTACCCCAGAATTATTACGTTAGGTACCTAATACGCCCAGTAAGAAACTTAAATATGTGCAAATGATGTGCATGTAATTTCAGCTTTAATCCGCCATATTATATTTTTACACCAAATTTCCAAAAGTCTCGAGTTCACTTAAAATAAGTTCCCTTGCCTCGATCCCCTCCACCAACATTTCAGGAAACATTCGATTCGCGCACTGAATCTGGCCAACACTATTCACGGATACGTTTCCGCTACATCTCAGGTAGTTTCTGACATTTTGCAAATAACTTGTTTTAATTCCCAATTTTCAAATGATCGTCGCATTTTAATAGTCATAATTTGGTCATAGGTTCGTATTACGTTTACTACCTCATTTTCAATAACCAATCATGTTAGAAAATTCCCGTTGGATTTCAGGATAAGGCTGTGTACCTTCTGGCGTATCCCGTAAGTTCTGTCGAAAATATATTGCCAGTGACCTTTGTACTGAGTTGTATTTCTGTCTGTACCATTGCCTACTGATGCTTTATGCGTTCACTATCGCGCATATGGAACTAACCTGATTTTTTTTATGTAGGTAGGTGGTCTGTTCGACTTCAATAATTTATAAGCTAATTTTTTCTCTCCGCTGTCATAGAGACACTCCCTTTAGTTCGGTCTTTTGTCTTGCTGCTTTCACAAATATATGTTCTTGCAACCTGACAATATGCCGATACTATTATTTCCTTCGCATTCAGAGAAGGGTTTAATTGAAGCACCAACTTTCAAGGTTGGTTTTCGAATTATGATACGTATTCAATAGCCAAAAAAAATCGCTTCTCTGGTGCGTCCATGAATTTTCCAATGGTCTATAAAATAACGTCCTACTATTACGGTATCATACCAGAAGTGTAAGGTTTTAATATGCCATGAATATGCCTTCTGCACTACTAATTATTTCTTCGTCAATTTTATTCGTATATCAGTCTTATTTTAAAGTTACTTGAATAATTCTCAACCTCGTGGATGTATAATCGAGACGGAGGTAATTCTTGGCGTCATCGTCAATTCGATTGGTGGCTACGAGGCGAGCTCCTCTCAATCTGCTTTGTGAGTGGCCAAGTACGAGAACTGGTATGAAACGCGCGACAAAAGAAAAATAAAGCAGGGTCCTATGGAATTCAACGGTACAAGGCAACAAATTCCGTGAAGGCTGCTGTAATAGCTAGCATAACAGGTTGTACGACAGACCTTGCACAAAAAAGTACAGGGTTATAGCATATTCGCTGTTTCTTCGCACTTTTTGAAATCAAACTTCTGAAAAAAAAATCACCCTATGCTTGATGTGTTTAGTTCTGTCCTAAATATGACAATTATCGCAAGTTTTTTATTCGTCTGTTTGCGTAGAATTACCTTCTTTTTGTTAATTTGAGAACTAAATTGTGTTTCATTTGTAAATGTTCATACTTAATTTATAATTAATATGAATGTAAACGGGGAGAAAATAAGTGCGTTGGTAAGTCTAACTAAAAATTGGCTCTTATGGAAAGTATTATTAGAGTGAGTGCGCATAAAAGCTGTGCTCTGTCCCGTTGGTGTAATTTTACAGACTTGATGAAGCTTGGTTCGCAGGAGGTAGAGAAATATCCTGGAAGTATAACTCCAGCAGAACTTCAGAGGAGTGTGATGTAACGGCGAGTGGAATATAGTGCGAATATTCCGTCATAATGCGTTTGGCATGTACAGTCTGGTTCTGCATTCTATTGAATGCTACTTTTCTTCTGCCTTGAAGGTTTTGCAATCAAGGCGACATGTATGCCTTTTAAATGGAGTACATCTTCTGAATTGGTGCGTGCAGACTTCATTGCCTGTTATTAACTGCGAATGACAGTTTGCCAATCACGGGCGAGGAACTACATTGGGTATGTTTTGTCGAATCACTTGTTGCGGGGGGGGTGGAGCAAACTTCCAATAAGGTGTAGGCAGTTATAGGCTGTTTACGGTTAAAAGAGCACTTTTGAAATCCCTGCTTAAGATATATTTGTATATTCGTTGTGTGTTCTTCCGCCTTATGTAAAATTAACATTGCCAAGGGCCTCGTCGCTTTCTTCATGTGCCGGTCAAATGAAAATGTAAAATCATTAGAAAAGTAAGTATTAAAAAAATCTGAAAATTTTTACGCTTTGACGCGTTAGAAAACATAAACAGAAAGCGATATTGATAGTATAAATTATCACAAATGGTTATCTAAAACTTTTTATGGAACTACTTTCCCCTCCATCGTTACCAACTTTACTGGGAGCATGTCACTCAGTGCGCCCGTTAAAATATATGCAGGTAGGAGCAGTGACTTTTTTCTAAGGTTGATTTTAAAAGTGCTCACTTTATCGTGAACAGTCTTTAGCAAGCGGGGGAAGAGCTTATGTGCAACGCCTTCGCTTTCATGACAGCAGACAGCGGATTATATTAAACTGCTATCAGGAGTGTAATGACCCTACTTGCCCAAATTTCATCCCTCATTTCAGAACCTATTAAAAATATTTTGCACATGTTCAGATTGTAAAGTTTTTTCTGTCATACACTCTAGGTTATTAACGAAAGTGTTTGCTCACAATCGTTTTTATAGTGAAAATATGACACCCACATGAACCCACGTGGGCGATCTCAAAGGCCTGCTTTCATTCTCAGATTTAAAAAAATGCTAGGAAAATAATTACCGCGAGTATGATCGAGCAGTCGTATAATTATCGCTGTTGGTTTGCTTTTAAATGAGCACTATTCACAACCCTGGATATTGTCGTCTTTCACCTGCTGAGTAACCTTTCACTGCATACCATTATAATCTAATTAACTTTACTTCCATCTCATGTTTACATTTAGTGCTCAGAAGTTTAAAGCAGTTATCTTATGACATAAAAAATAAACGTTATTCTGGTGAACGATATAAATACATTGAACTTATTTTTTCTGAATAATGCTGTCACTTTTCTAACACTGTTTGATATTTATGTTTCTTCCTATGTATATATTAGTACCTTTAACTGTGTGTTCTACACTTCCGAGGTGGTAAAATAGCTACAGTATATATTCTTTATTTATGCTGTTGTATGGCGCCGTCAATCAAGAATGTAGCATTGTTCTCATTTTCCTAGTTGCAGGAACGCGTCACCGTTTACAATATTTCTCTTTAAATGCGTTCATTGTTTGAATTTTGTCCAGTAATACACATCACACGGGCGGCGCGGTTGTGGACTATCCGCAGTATTTTCCGTTCCTTCTGGAGACAAAAACCAACGTTTGATGATACAACCGAATAAAATGTTTTACTTGAGTGAGTGTTTTCCAGTGACACGTGTTTATATTTATTTCAGTAGAATATCCCATAAACGCTTTCACTGTCAACATTAATTGCAGTTATAACGATATTACCAGGCGTATCAAAATAGCTACTGTAATAGTGTAACGCTTACTGTAGAAATATCTTACTAATGAACGCCATAACACAAATACCGAGTACAATAAAACGAATAAGGAATATATATGTCGTCGAACTCAATGGCTGTAACTGTTTCCTCCACATTTTTATACAATACTAACTGTCAACCACAGCTCCACCCGCGTGCAAAATACAACAAACAAACAACCAACCAGCGCCTACTCAAATGGTTGGTGACATATTTTATGTATTCCCTAAGAAACTGTTCGTTTTTCCGGGATGAACAGGGCCCTTTGTGGTAATCCATGAAATAATCTACCGCTTTACGATATTTAATACAAATCTGTCGAGCCGTTATGAAGTGTCTGAGTAACAAACATACAAACTTTCGCATTTATAAAATTATTAAGGTTTCTAAAGTATTTTTTATCACTCAATCCAAGAGTCAAGAAAATCCGCCAAGACAGGTTATTTTTATTTACATTATTATGTATCCTCAGTTACTTTTCTCCAAAATCCATGCGTAACTCATTAAGAGTTGAGGCGTGAGTAAAAAACACGCAGCAGTGATTTCAAAATCAAGTGGAATATCTCCATACCGCGTTAAAAACGTGTTATATAATGCCTATTATTCATCAATTTAAAATTGATAGTAAGAGGCTCGGCATATTTTCTTTGGCTTTTCTAATATTAACTGGCACGAAATTACTAGACTTATTGCAGAAAAAAAGAGCACTGTTCACTGGCAATTTGGTCTACCCAGACAGGCCAAAAGTCATGGGATGTGGGAGGGCCTAGTGTTGCGTTGGCCCTCATCCAGCCCGAGCAAACGCAGCTACTCAAAGTGGCATGGATTCCACAACTGAACGAAAATCCTGTGTAGAGCAATGATTACAATGGTAGAATGTTTTGAAATATTTTTTTCTCTCAAACCCGATACATAACACACGGACAGGGGGTAGTACTGTTTCAAAAAAAATAATTTCTTATCGAAGCTCGCTATAAGAAGTACAAAGAGTCAGTAAACACCTTTGGGAGTCTTACAAATAGTTACGTTCCTATTTAAATTTCATCTCCACTTGAAATTCTGTGGCAAAAAAATCTCGGATCTGTGTTTGTTCGTACGCACTATCATTTTTGTCCACACATTTTTGAGCAGAAACGAACTGCACGTGCCTACGTAGAGATTCTGCTAAAAATTGAGAAGGGTTCCGTCCGTCAAAAAAAATGTGGCCTCTATCATGATACGTGCAGTTCACAGGTTACTTAAACGAATTTCATTTCGGAATTCACTATACGGAATGATTCGCAACTAGACCGACAAACTTCGGGAGGTGATTCTTCATGAAAAAGTAAAAGGAAAACATAAGTGGCACTTTATACCTAAACCAAATACTAATAGAGGTCTGAGCCCTTAGAAAACGAGGTTTTAAACCGCATTTTTGCAAAATATTGTTAACGAAGTATAATATAATTACAACTCTCGGAACATTATTGTATGTTATCGGGACCTTCAACGCAAGAGCCAATATTTTGCACAAATACGGTTAATTCTAGAATCTTTTTTTCATACCTCCCTTGATATTCGGTTTAGGTATAAAGTGCCACATATGTTTTCCTTTTACTTTTTCATGAAAAATCACCTCCCGAAGTTTGTTGGCCTAATTGAGAATCATCCTATATAAATACCGAGAGTGTGTGCCGGAATAAATCGTGGGGAATTTGGTTTGAAGTTGATAATTCGGAATAGTGTGCTCCAGACTAATGTTGAGATATCCTTAAAGCTTGGAGCAGGGGCACTCAGCGATTCCAATGGGCCGCGGTGGTGTAGTGGTCAGACTACTCGCCTCTCATCTAGGCGAACCGGATTTTCGCAAGTGGGAATCGTGCTGAACGAAGTCACTGGTCGGCAGGTTTTCTCGGGGATCTCCCGTTTCCCGCGCGCGCCTTTACTCCGACTCTGCTCCACAAGTCACCTCATTTCACCCTCATCGGCTCTCAAGAGCTCGCTCTTGTGCCGCCTAAATCACTTCATTCATTCACTCAACGTTCCCTAAATTGTCTGTGCACTTAAAGAACTTCAAAACACGATCAGCACGATGTTCCGAGCTCTGGAAGAAAACACGTCTCTAGTTACATTGGTGTCTAATCCACTAATTGTTCCAGTTGACTAACTTAGCAGAGTTCAGCTTACTCAACTTCGTGATCTGGCACGCGGTCTACGCTGGCCATGAAATTTTTATTTCAAAATGATAAGCTCTCTACGTTTTGGGGGCTAGAAGACATCGAAACATTTCCCATCGTACGGAAATGTTTTCTCATGTGTGTAGCAATGTTTGGAACAACGTATATGAGTGGGGGTCATTTCTTGGCGATGAAGTATGTTAATAACAAAATGCGACCACGACTAAGTGAATCTCACTTACAGCACTGTTAGAGAATGACCACATGTGATTCCCCGCTGGATATAAATTAACTCGTGAATAATATTCACGCCCAAGAGCCTCGCCATACATGGTTAACTGTCATTTCATTTTTTCACCCTTAATTTAGTTTAATCTTTGTGTTTAGATAACTATAGGGATTCGAAAATATACTTCAGTAATTTTAAGGCGTGGATTAAGAATTTTATTCGATATTTGATTAAAACAATTAATTTTAGGAAAACTTATTGTAGTGTAAGTTTTTCTGAGAAATGGGTTTTTTTTTTTTTTTTTTTTTTTTTTTTTTTTTTTTTTTTTTTTTTTTTTTTTTTTTTTTTCAGAATTGTAGTTTTTACGTCGCTAGCTTCTTCTGGGTGATAAATGGAACCTTTATATTTCTGGTAACTTACTTTTTTGGTTTTTACTGCTTTCGCTTACCTATTTCAAACAATTTTTATATGTTTGTGGCGAAAGATACTAGTTTACAGTATTATTATTTTTAATGAGCTCATCATTTTTTACATGAATCGGATAGCGTAAATATAATTTCAGTGATATTAAGCAATATGTTAACAAATAAACTAAACAAATATGAAACAACCACACAGCATTACCCTAGTCCAAAATCCCTCTGTTTTACAAAATAAAATAAGTTTTCTATTCGTGCTACTGTCTTATAATAACATAAAACAGTTACAATGATAAAATGTTCCAAGGTTAATCAATAATAAATATTATTAACTTTCAATTGTTTATTTTAACCGCATAAATTATGAAAATATAATGTTTTTTTCAGCTGGACCGGATAATAAATAAAAGAGAAAAAAATGGGTAAGTCGTTTGTGAGAAATTTTTATTTCCCCTCTGAAATTTTGGCACTGACCTTCCGTTCTGTCTCAGAGCTGCACGTGTTCACCAGTTTAAAAATGTTGAGAAGCCCTGCCTTAGAGTTTCAGAGAAGATAACCGAGCTTGTTTATAGTCTCCTTCACCAGTACGCACAGTATTTCATTTGGTGAAAGAAACCTGTACTCGGCGATCGAAAGTTTTACTGTACGAGGTTACAACAAGTTTTGGTTGCGCCAGGTCTTGCTAGAAAACGTGAAAACAAAAGATTTTTACTGTCGAACGCAATGGCAAAGCGGAAAGTGCGCGCAGCGATGGTTTATGTATGAGTCTGTGTGTGCATGAGTGCCGATACGGAATGTAGTTTTGGGTTTCCGAAACAAGCTCCTTGCGTCTTTGGGGAGAGGTGGAGGGGGATGTTACTGGCTACCGGATATCCCCCGAAACTTAGCCCGTCACAACCCAGACGCACTGAGCCGAGAAGGCAGTTTTGGGGATACCGCCATGCTTAGATTCAACTCGAGAAAGGATTTGCGCTGTCGCGAATTGTAGTTAGTGTGTGAGTGAGTAGTTTAGTAGTAGTGTTCTTTTTCAATTTTCGGACAGCATGGCGGTTTCAAAATTGCAAAGTTCCCGGTGGTTACCTGAGATCAAAAGAGCCAATTTAGCTTTTTGTTTGCGGGGGCTAAAGTAGCTTGGCTAGAAAGTAGCGCTCCAGGTATGACCTTTTAATAGGTATCGGCCACTTGGAGGGGAGGTCTGGTGAGGCCAGCGCCGGTTATACTGGGAACTTTGTCGGACACAATCAAACTGTACTTTTAACTTTTTTTTATGGTAGGTCCTACGAAAACCAGGCATTTTGCACATAAATATTGTTCCATTTTATGATGCTAAAAATTGTGTGTAATTTAATATTAGTAATACCAGTTTTAATTAACTGTTTATTTTCCCGTTTGTAGCCAGGGTAATACATAGTCATATTTATGACAAACTTCCCAATATTAATTCTGGAAATTTTCTGAAACAGAATTTTTTAAAAATAGTTTTGCACTTTACTGGATACTTTATTGGTCTTGTTACGAACCATGGCTATTGGAGACATAACGGTTCCAAGACGCCAAACATCATGTATATTGACTTACATAATACTGGTTTTCAAAAATAATATGTAAACCTTAAATAAGCTTTAGTAACATGATAGTTTCTTTAATGGTGGTACGTGTTATATGAACATTACGTCAATTTCCATTGTGTTAGCGTAAATATAATATCAAGATTTTTATATTGAGGAACTGTTGCTTTTTATTGAAATATTTATGTAAATGTTATTCGTTTTCAGTCACTGTATAGCTTTCAGTGATATTCAATCGGTTTTCTGCTACAAAGCCAACTTTGAATATATTCACATGTGTGTTCTAGAAAAACTAGCTCTTTGCATAATCATTTTAGACTAATTTGCATTCAATAAAAAATTTTGGAAGAAAATACAACAGGTTTATTGGCAAGAATGTTATTGTTTCTACACAAGGGATAACATTCGTTCCGATATGCCGACGTAAATGCGATAACTTTTTTTTTTTTTTTTTTTTTTTTTTTTTTATACGCTCATATTTGTGTATCTCTCTCTTCCCTCTCTGAAAACTTGGATCGTCCATTTGACGTATTTATTCGGGGCCCGAACCGACTGAAGTGTACTGGACTGCATGATCCACAGTAACTATTGTTGCAGTGGCGAATCGACTGAGTTTTTTGTGAAGTATGTATGTGTACGTGTGTGTATGTGTGTGCACGTGTGTATGTGCAATCAGGATTGAGCGGAACGGAACCTACATTTTTTCCTACGTTCACACAAAAAAAAAAAAAAAAGGAGTGGTGGCTGCGGTTGTTCATTTCTCTATGATTGAGCAATTACTGGCGTGCTGACCACCAGACGACCAATGAAAAACGCTCTTGCTCTAATTGCGAAAGCCCACAGACTGAAATTCCACTTCACGTCGGTCAAAGCATGGCGAGAAGTAATGCGCAGTGGAAATTTCGCGTAGTATCAAGTATGGAATGATTGATGTTCGAACACCAAGCAGGAAGCTTAATTACCAGTTAATTATTTTTCCAAATATTTGATCGTGTCACACGTTCGTTTAGCAGACGAATGATCTTTATTTAGGGTGCGTTGTTTTCCATTTTTTTTAATGTTGAGTTAACGAATGCCTTTAATAAACAGGCGTATTAGATTATCGGCATGGTAGATGGAAGTTATGAGAAAATAAACTAGTGAATGTGTGCATAGAATATTGTAGCAATTATTATTAACGTCGAATTTTCGTTTTGTTAATTATAAATGACAAAACAATTTTCTTTTCGTTCTGTTACAAATTAATGTAGGCATCATTTATGAAAATATTCGCAAAATTCGAAATGAGGAATACGTCCCCTAGTCAAAAGAGACAGTTTTGTTAAGCACTGAGGTAACACTAAATTATTGTAAATTTTCTAATACCATACTAAATTATGTAATCATTTAAAGGGGCTTCTCTTTTGTCAAACAGAGTTTAGAACTGTAAGCTGTTTGCTGTTGATTGAGCTTTCTCTGATTTAAATTCTCAGAGATCTTTTCATGTTAACTCAAAAACTTACTGCATCACTCACGCTAAAGTTGACAGCTAATTACGAAACGCTCTAGGCATATTAACTATTAGAACAATAATATCACATCTATACAGCATAATTAACCATTTCATAGCGCCACTTAACTTATATACAATTAAAGTTACTGACCGAATTTATTTTTATTTCCTCTCCCGTCCCAATGTTTATAAAGCCGCTTTGTTCTACCAAACGTAATAGTTGAAGACTTTTCGGAACTTCAAGAATAAAATGCTAACTTTCGTAAAAATAAAACACTTGTATCTTCGCTTCCAGTAAAGTGGATAATATTTTAATGGCTTCCTTTGGCATCCCGAAGTTTTCCTCTCTCATAAAGTGAGCTTGCGTGCAAATTAACTGGGTTATTTTTAGCTAAAACCCGTAATTTGACCTGTAGAACTTTGGGGGATGTATTAAATTGCGTTTTCAAATTTGCGTCACTATTCTGAGAACTTCAATATAAACACCGGATTTATTTACTTGATTGTATGTCGCAGAATTTAAATTATATATGCGAAAAGTGAATTTCTTACTAGAAAATCATCAGCGGCAATCTTGTGTAGTTGCATGCTATAAAAAGCGATTCCATATCGGTGGCCCGTGAAAGGTTTAGTTCTGGCAGGCAAAAAAAATTTTAATAATATAATTAGTTTTTGGCCAGAATGCTTCGATAATTTTCCAAATTTCAAGACATATGAAGTGTATGTTTCGTCAATATTTGCATCAACTTAAGGATGTGTATCAACGAATAACATATAATTTTTTAAATGAAATAGATTGTCAAACAAATATATATAATGTTTATTTAAGATTATAGATCACGTTTTACACTCCTTGCTTACTGTAGATGAAATTGCAAGAAAAAACTATGCCTACATTTCTCCAATTATATGCCGTTCACTTTAAAATGAGCACTTTTGAAAGCCCTGTTTAATATATACTTGTAGGCACATTGTGTATTCTTCCGCCTTATGCGAAATTAACATAGCCACGGGCCTCATCACTTCATTCATACGTCGGTCAAGTACAACTGTGAAATTATTACAACAGAAAATGTTTTGCAAATCTGCTCAATGTTACACTTCTATGCATTAAAAAACAGAAAGCGAAAGAAATAATTTAAGTTATCACAAATGGTTACCTGACAATTTTTATTCGATGTTAAGATATAGCCTAGAACTATGTTCCATTCATCGTTACCAACTTTACTGGGCGCATGACGCTCAGTTCGCCCGTTAAAATATATGCGGCTAGTAATAGTGATTTTTTGTTAAGGTTGATTTCAAAATGCTCACTTTATCGTGAACAGACTTTACGCAGTAAAGTACATTTTCTCTCACCATATACATGCCTCTATCTCAGATTATTCAGCACAGTAAATCTATGTTTTCCTATTTAAAATGTGACGTTAAGTAACGTAAACATGTACAGGATGTCTGGAAATTCTCCTTACAAAATCCTAGAACTTGTAGAGGGGACTGAGTAGACTATATTTTGAATATAGGAACCCATGTCCGGTAACGCACCGTTTCCGTGCTATAACCATTTCAAATAAGGTGTATCACTCGTCTACTTCTGCTGAGGGAAAGAGCAATGACTCGGGTGTGTGCCTGTGTTGGTCAATAGGAAGTACATTACTTCAGACAAACACCTGATGGCACGCGACGTCTACCCTTCCTCGAGCCCCATTCACGCGCCTTTGTGTCTCCGATTAACATGGTTGAGTACGCGTTTGCGGAATACACAGACATGATCCTCGTGTATGGCACAGCTGAAGGTAATGGAAGAGCAGCTAGTCGGCTGTATTAAGAGCATTGCCCATAACGCGCGACTCCATCGCATAAACTTTTTGCCACAGTTACGCAACGGCTCCAAGAACAAGGTACCTTCACCGCCGACAGAAACGACTGTGGTGCTCCAAAGAGACGCCGCACTCCCGAATCGGAAGATGCTGTACTGCATCACGTTGAACAGAGCCCGTCAACGAGTACGCTAACAATTGCGCGTGCAATGGGTGTTGCTCCAAGCATCGTCTGGGAGGCTCTGCATGAGCAACATCTACGTCCTTACCACCTCTAAAGGGTACAGTGTTTGGGTCCAGCCGATATTGCACCACGTGTTAACTTCTGCACGTGGTTCCTGCACCGCTGCACCCGTTCCCACGTTGCGTTCTGTTCACAGATGAATGCACTTTCACTAGGAAGAGTGTTCTCTATTCTAGAAACAGCCATGTCTGAGCAGACGAAAACCCCAATACCACGAATGTCCAGGGATTCCAGCACAGATTTTCTATCAATGTGTGGAAAGGTATTCTGGAAAGTCATGTGTAAAACACCTGATTTGAAATGGCTGTAGCACGGAAACTGTATGTTTCCGGACATGGGTTCCTATTCAAAAGATAGTCTACTCAGTCCCCTCTACAAGTTCTTGGAGTTTGTAAGGGGGATTTCCGAACATACTGTATAAAACAGGCAAGCTAAACTAAAGGAGAGAGTTATAACCCGAATGTAGGAATGTGGTATTGATTTGTGTGCAACTTACACAGAAATCTTTTCTCAGCCATTTGAAAAACAATTGTCTTTTTACTTACGTAAAAACGGGCATATTATTCGTTTTCAGCGGAAATCTGTTCAACCACAATTGCACAGAGAATGTTTTTTTTTTTTTTTTCGGGAAGTTTGGCCTTGAGTATTAATATCGAAAACATAGTTTCAGAATAATTATTCGTTCAAAATATTAATAAACAATAAACTGATTCACGCACGTTATCAAGATAGAAGCGCATCCCCACGTGTGGGTAAATACGTACCTTTCTAACAGTATCATGAAAGTAAAATATGATTGGGATAATGTAATTTAGGATGGCGTTACTGTGGCCACCTTAGCCCTACTTCCGAGTTAAGCATCTTAATTTGGATGCTAATTACCTCTAGCAGCCTGCGCCTAGCTTGAGAGAAAAAAACCTCCTATTAAGCGACCAGTGCCCTCGTGCCGTACATCTTCCCTTAAAGTCGCTTGCAGGTGGCGCCTTAAAGGAAGTTGCGCTTGGATGCCGCATACACTAATTACCCCCTCGGAGCAGCTCTTCGGCCGTAGAGAGCCGGCCACTGCATTGCACCCATCCCGAGGAGGTTGCAGAGATAAGTTCAACCTGCGACAAGTCAATGCCACTGGCTCGCTAATTAGTTCACGTAATGGCTGCAGCGTAAAATAGTTCCGACTGTATTGTGTAATTTTTAAGGTATAAATGAGTAATTTTAATTATCATTTGCGTTCTTTAGTACCCAACAATATTGTAATACTGTTTGTGCATGCAATAGTATGTTTTCTTGCATATCGTAAATATTTTTATTTATTGTTTTGGTATAGAACGGTATCAAGTAGCCAGTGTCATACAAGATGGTGGACGCAGTGGGTCGGTCTGGCTAAAGTGTCACAATGTGTTGAAAAACATAAAACTGTAAATTCTTAATAAATTACATACGTTCAAAAAATCGATGGTTAGAGACCTGAAGAATTCGCGGATTCAAGTTGGAACAAGCTATAATTCAAAACACGTGAGTTTATATAACTTCAGGCATTGATTCACACGGTGTTTGACACCTCCTGGAGAACGGTGGCCCAATCATCGCCTTCCACTGTGACAGCAGGCAACCTATACGCAGCTGACATCGGCATATCTGTGCATAAGAATGTAGATTCTAGCCTGCAGGCCATTGAACTCGCGAATTTTTCAGGTCTCTATCGATGGTTAACACGTTTGATGTTTAGATCAGAGAATCGATTTGGTTAAAAATACTTAGGTTCAGATAAATATTATTCTGTAATTTGTAAGCGACGGGACCACGGAGGAGGGGGGGGGAGAGATATTCTGACAGCTAATTGGCAATGACTAGGGACAGGTGTTTTTCGCGAAAATATTGCAACACCAGTTGTACTAAAATATTTTTGTTTATATGCACGTTCGTGGTTGGATGCTTTTGCATTTCACGTGTCACAAGAGTCCGTCCGCGAATCATGGACGTTCGGTATCGGAGTACTTTATTACGAATGGTTCAGTCAAATAATAACATGTCTTCTCGCGTAGACACGCGGCCACTAATCATGGGAAGTTGTGGTTGGGGACGTAATGTATTGAGGTCTAGCATGGCCATAAATATTTGCGCGAAATGCACCTGTCACTTATCATGACGTATGCGAGTGGACAGCGGAGTAAATACAAGCTCTCGCCTTGCGATGGATAGTCTAGTACTCGTGGGGCTCAATTATTCAACTTTTGACGTGAACACATCCTTAAATTCAGACTACACGTGTGGTGCCGGAATGGTAATGGCGAAGTGACGCTTGCAGGGTGATAGCCTCCCACACTATAATTTTGTGATTGATAACACCGTCGAAGCAAACGTGATCTCGTTCAATCAGGTGTACGACGCCGATGCGATCGCGATCTTGAGTTGGCCGAGTGCATGTCCGGGGCGCGGGTGAGGGCCCGCGGCGACTGGTGGCAACTTTGGGCGTGGCTCGAAAAATTCTAGGCAGCATATCTATCGACTGCGATGAGCTAGCGCACTGTTTTTAATTCCAAACGAAATATCTCGTCAATAACTGTCGATTCAATCTAGAAAAGTTAAGTATCCGGTACATTACTTTCATTCCCACATCTCAAAAGTAAATATTGCCCGCTAATGGAGGACTATTCATGTAAAATTTACAGCCGTGTCCCCAGCATAGCTATGCCCAAATTTTTAAGTGTATTTATATGAAGAGAGTTACCGCGTAGCTATATTTACTAGGCGAAATAGTATTCCGTAAATCCTAATTTCGCACTGACGGTCATTCGAATGCCACTTGACTGCCTTTATATGGACAGGCCGAAAAGGTGTCTTCATGTACGACATTGTAAAGAAAATGGCCCCCGTACTGACGTTCATTCAAGCAACCTTGACGTTACCAAACACTTGCTGCATCACAGAGTCAGCTATAAAGAGGTGCTTTCCAAAATACCAAATAAAAACAGTTAGGAAATACTGATGTTTTAGCTGTCGATATCAAGAGGCTCGCAGTGAGTATCTTCAAGCAAGTTACAGAAAAGTCACAGAAAATAGCACGCTAATGTATTTGCGCATGCCAAAAGCTGAAGTTTTCCCACAGTGATAGAGGTTCAGATACTTGATATTCATGTACTCTGCATTTTTGCAGAAACTAATGTTCTATTAATACAGGGACAGCAAACATATTTGGCTGCTGGCATTTTCCTAGTCTTGTATGAGGCTGTTTCTGTAGCTGAAAATGTAGTTCCTATACCAGAGCACTTGCTGCTACATAGAATATTTACTTCAAATAAAAATATTCAACAATATTTTGATTCTTCATTCAACAAATATAACTGTAACTACTTAACAGGTATTTCTGGTGCTAGTGTACAAGTTCACTTGCTGCTCCCCTGTAAAATGATTACAGGACCGGATTTATATAATTTAACCACTTGTTTTTGTCACTTGGCATGTGCTCGCGAACTCATTATTCTACACTACTCCAGAACACAATATTAATTAAGAGGGTGACATCCATGGCTGTGTTCGCTGGGGCGTCCTAAAGATCATGGCGTTCTTATTCGCATTTCTACTAGCACGTATGTGAGGGTGTAGGTTTAAGGCATAACATTAAGTTACACTACCGTGCAAAACTTTCTGCAACTAGCCGACCGACATAACAGCAGGGGCTGTTAATAAAACCAATACAAATGATTCGAAATAAGGAATGTTCAGTCTGGTTAGATGAACTGACAAACGGCATGCACATAAGAGCTTACAAGTGTAGTTGGTGTGAATAAATGTCTTATAAAGTGAAAGTCCTTGCTTTGCAGCCCTAGAATAATAAACTGAATTTTGTAAGAGTTCTGCTTGCAGGTAATGTTTGCTCCTATATACGCCCCACTTGTTACAAATCCTTTACTTATATCTCGTATAATGAAAGAGGAAGAGGCTCGGACAGTATGGACTGTTCACCCTGTGCTCCTTAAAACTACTCAGTAAGAACAATGGCATCTCATCACGTCGTGTTTGCTTCACTCGATTGATTTAAGTGCATGATCAGTCCACCAAATTTAAGATTCTAAATAGAACAATAGAGGACTATTGCAGATCTTGGCGCAGCACAATAATTTAACTAAAATTCACGCAAATTTCTCACTTTTAAGCATAAATTTTTCGATCTCTTCTTCAAACATGATTCATCTCTTCAATTTTACACCCAAAATCGAGATAGTTTGACCCAAATCTGCGTTCTCAATTAAGCGCACGTTTTTAAAAAGATACTTTGTTCACTCTTTGATCAGTGGTCCATTTTCAGGGTGAATGAGGCTAAATTTAGGTCAAAAAGGGTAAATATTTACTTTAAATTTGAAATCCAAATCAATTAGTCAAAAATAATATCACAAGAAAAGTGTGAAAATTCTTGGAATTTCTTTTAAAATATGATGATTTAGCTTGAAAAAAGAGTCTTTGAAGAACCACACAAAAAGTGAACACAGGTTGAAAATCGATTTTGATTTTGACCCTTAATTATGATTTATTTTGAGTTCCGTTTTGAAAAATTTGACGGGGAATCAGATATCTGTTTAAATTTAGCTTAAAATTGTTTGAATTTTAGTTAAATTACTGAGTTGCGCCAAGATCAGCAATAGACTTTTACTTAGAACTTGAATATTTTGAACCCTTACAACCTTATGGACTCGGAATGAGATAATATGATATGCTAGACTTCAAGTGCCTCAATGAACATTTATTTATAAGCTGTCTTTCCTTCAGCCATGTGCCTAAGGCAGGATTTACAACAACCCATCGCATCCATCCGTTATTCGTCCGTCCATCATACGTTCGTCCGTCTCTCAACCGAACGATTTACAGCCAAACTTCGTCCGTCCGTCCGTCGTAAGTCCATTGCTGCAAACTAATAAAAACAAAACTGTTTACAAATAAGAAAAAATTTCTCCATAAAAAGTTAAAAATTTTTGCAGTATTGTGTATCGAAGTACCCAAAACAATCATACACGTACGTAATGTCAATTAATCAATGTAAGAAAATTTAAATAGCATATAAAGTAAGCATTATTTTATTATTTTTACTATTGCACAAAAGAAGCTAGTTTCCAAACGAAATTATCAATTAATCTTCAGGGAACATGTAACTTAGTTTCATTTTACGGTTACATAAACAAACATATTAAAATACAGCAAAAACAAAACACTGCCTTGTAAAGAACTTGGGATGAACAAGTAACAAAACGTGCGAGTTTAGAAGGCTGTAATTTCATCCGTTCGTCCGTCAAAAGTTAAAGCTTGCCAAGGTTTTGACGGACGGACGGATAGAATAAATGGCCCCCTCTGATTGGCTGTTGGTCACGTGCTTGACGGACGGATGACGAACGGACGTGACGGGTCGTTGTAAATCCTGCCTATGTAGCAAGCTGTGGCGGCAGCTTGCCGATGCGTGAGTAGGGACAACTCCATCTCTACTTCCTCTAGAGGAACTTTTCCCAAAATAGCGGAAACCCCATTTCAGTGGGTAGAAAGACAAACAATTGGGTTTGCGAAAGCAACTTACTACAGTTTCTCTTCCCTTAGCTATATTGGGGGTCAAGCATATTATTATTTTTTTGCAAACTTCCCCATTAATATCTGAAAATACATGGGTAACATGCCAAAAATATAAAATATGTATTATAAAACCTTGTAAAAGTTATTTTCAAGAAAACCCCTCTATTATAAAGAGAATTACTACATAATACAAATTTAAGCATTGAGTTAAAAGGGTACCGCTTTGCTCTTCTCCCTAAATGCAAGAAACCAGCACTTATGTAACTTCTAAGTCGTTCTCACGAACATTTTTCAACGTTCATGAAGTACAGACGTCGTATATGCACGAATGCTCCCAGAATTTCTTGCTGAACAGCAGTTGGATGGGTCGGAGGGGGGGGGGGAGGGGTCGTTCAGGAAGCGTGTGAGTCGGCCCGCAGTCAGTATTGTACTATATTCCATTCACGGTTTCTTCGGCTTTTTTGAATCAAACCTTTGAAAAATCTCCCCATGTATGACGTGCTTATTTATTTCCTAAATATGCCCTATATCACAAGCGTTTTATACTTGTGTTCATAAAAGTTACTTTTTTCCCCTGTTAAATTGAAATATTATTAATAACTTATTTATAATTTATATTGCTTCATTGGTAAATAATTTAAATAAAAACAGGGAGAAAATAGGTATTTTGGTAACGTCTAGTGAGGAAAAGTTCGTATACAAAATATCATTACAACTGAGTGCGCACGAATATGGTGCGTTGTCCCTCTGGTGTATTTCTCTAGACTTAAGCTTAGTTTGCACGAGGCGGAGGAATATCCTGGAAGTAGAACATTAGCAGGGATTCATAAAAGGCTGAAGTAACAGTGAATGGATAATAGTTCGCATGCGGGCAGCAGCAGCAGCAGCGCGAGCCAAGTGCCACGGGGCACACACACCCAGGTCAGATCCCACGTCCCCGACCTCGACGTCAGCACACACTACACGTAGTTTCCGATGACCAGAGATCATAGGACGTGTTTTCCTTTCAACAGGTGCCCGTTGTTGACGTGACACCATCACTAGGCAAAACAATGAAGAAGTAGAAGAAGAAGAGATGTGGGCGGCTCTTAACAGCGAGATCTGGAGAGCCGATGATCGTGATCGAAGTGAATGTGGAGCGGCGGCGAAATGAATGGGACCAGTGGAAACGGGAGATCCCCGAGAAGACCCGCCGACCAACAGCATCGTCCGGCACGGTTCCCACTTGCGAAGATCCGGTGACCCGGCCCGGGATTGAACCCGGTTCGCCTTGGTGGGAGGCGAGCGTGCTAATCGCTCAGCCACCGTGGTCCCCAAAAAAATGAAGACTAAGTATTGTTGGTTTCACAACAGAAATATAATTATATTTCGTAAGTTATAAATAAACAAACAGCACTCTAAATTTCTTCATATTCGTAGTATGCATCTGCTGGTATACTCATATGAGCTCCTTATGATTATGAATTTAGTCAGTCAAAAAAGTCGATACATGTTTTTGTATCTAAATAAGTTCGTGATGTGTGTTTGTGCTACTTTTTATAATATAAGTTGACTAAATCTAATTTCTTAATTAATTTAAACAGCTTTGAATTTCGCAACACAACAGTTAATTATAACACAATTGTAGTTACACCAAAAAAATGCAACAAAATAATAAAATAGTGTCCCTGTGATAAAAATCAACACAGGAATGGGATTATAAACGTCAGCAGATGTGACACAGTGTGTAAGTTGCCTCTCGCTAAACCCTCGCCATCTTTAAGCTTACCCAGAACCATTTTATACATCCGTTTTGTACCTCACGACTCGAAGTCGTACGAATCGTAAGTGCCTTGAGATAAATGATTAATTTTGTGCATGCGACTTGAAAACGTCCCACTTTCGTTGTCGTCCGTTTCGTAAACCATGTCGTCCTCTCCTGGGAAATGCACGACTTCTATGAACGTACGCTTTCTGAAGCACCTGGCGTGCGACGGATCGTTTTATGCAAACGAACGACTTTTTGAGTCGTCCGCAGTGCTGCCAACCGTGTCTACTGTTGCGCTGCTTTTACCTCGCCCGGCGTGATTTATTGTGGACCCGCGCACGGCCTGCTCCCATTGTTGCTGTTGTAACGCGTGTTTGCCTGTGAACCCATTTAGCCTGTGACATTTGATGAAACATGGACGTATTCAACACAAGAGTTTATAAATGCGATACAAGCAAAACAATCAATCTGGAATATCGCTTCGGATGGTTACAAGAATAGAAACCTACGAAAAATGCAGTGGATCGAAATGTGTGCCCAGTTTAAAGAAGACTTGGAACAACTAGATGCAAAGGACAAAGGCATTTTTTGTAATTTGAATGTAATATGTTTTGGGTAAACTAACCAGGGCCATGTCCGAAATTGCAAATATGTTATAGTGTAAATTCGTGATTTGGTAGGTATCAATAAGGATGTTATCGACAATCACTTGTTTCACACTCGTGCAACACGGTGTTAGATTAACAATTACAAACAGACGAATACTACTTTAAATATCACCAGGGCTTATAAATAACGTAATATTTCTGCAGTCATTCCTGGAATGCTCCAAATGTTATTTAATCCGAACATGGCAAATGCCACATTAACGAATTGTAAGGTAATTATTGTGACCGTGGTAAAAGTAAAGCACACTTTCTTGCTATTTATAACGTGCCTTGTGGGTATTAAAAACAGTTGCGTGTTTTAAAAATACCTTAATATTGCATCAGCAAATGTGTTTTGGAGGTTAAAACCGACATGGCACTGCATTTGTACTTGTGCTAACATCCACTACATAGACGGTGCCAAATTACCAAATACGTCATCATTGTTATATACAAAATCGGGTCACGTGTCCATTTCATATGCGAATTCTGTTAATTAAGACATGGCCTAGGTGTACAGGATGAGCGAACATTTCATTACGAATCAATGATTATTTTGTCGTGTATATAATGCTGGTTTGTGTATAAATCGTAGTTGTGTTTTGTCGTGGCAATTCTGCCCTCCTCCCACCCTGCGTACGTCCCTGAGTATAATAAATGATAAAAGCGTGGGGAAACAAACACAGCCTGGTATTGGAAAAATAACTCTTTTATCGTTTCATTTAACTCATTAACTGTAAAATGTTAGTTAAATGACTCGTATTGAGTGTGAAATACGAAAGTGAGTGTAAAAATACAATATTGAAGGTAGGAATGTAATAATATAAACACAATAAGGACGGAAGATGTGTGTTATACATAAACAAATTTGTAAAACAATGTCATTGTAGGCTTGTTCATAGCTATAATATAAAAGAAATATATATTACCAGTAGGTACAAAATGTACCTACATATATTAATGCAGTAATTTGTGTTAACAACCAAAAACAATTGTTTGCTCAACTAACCACATTGTGGGAGCTATACTATATAAAGCAGACACACACATTTTATATGTATAGGCAATAATACACATAAGATAGTGCTATGTATACCAGTACGGAATAGTCATCCATATACATAGATGGTGTCCTATACTTAACACAGCACAATTTTAGGCTCGATTACTTGCCGAGTACAGCTCACCAAAAGTAGTGTTCATATCCTGCTGTCTTGCCATGGTACAAACCTTTGACGGCTGAAGAAGTACGTGGCAAACTCATTCTTGTATGCCCTCGTGCTGTGGTAGTACGACTTTGTTCCTTACAAACGCTGTACAACCAGACATACTCAAGTGTATCGTTGAATTGAAAACCGTCCCTATCTCACATAAAGTTGTGCAATGAACATGCAGCCTTTATTACACAAACGCTGTTATCATAGTTCAGGTTTATAGGACGATGGAAGATACGCCATTTATTGGTAAGAATACCAAAGGCACATTCAACGTATCTGCGAGCAGTAGACAATCAATAATTGAATATGTTTTGTTTCTTTGTTAATTTTGTCCGTGGGTACGGCCGCAGCATTTAACTGAAATACAAATGCTGCATCACCCACAAAAACATAATGTAGTGGCCTCAATTCTGGCGAATATGTATCTGGCCGTGGAATGTTCAAGGATCCATCTGCTAATGCTTTGCTAAAGGTGTTATCATAGTGTATTGTTTGGTCTGCAGCATTTCCCGCTGAGCCGACGTCAACATACAGAAATCTGTAGTGCTGTCTGCTACTGCCAATAATACTACTACCGAGAAGAGGTTTTTGTAATTGTAGTAAAGCAACCTCAAATGTTCTGGGCTAATGATACGCACGTGTTTCCCGTCCACGGCTCCCAGAAAATGTGCCCTCTTATTGAAACCTTCGGCAACCTCGTGCCAAAACTCCTTACTAAACTGAGGGACGACTATGCTCTTTAAATGGATGCGTAAGAGAGTCTTACTAGCGGTTGTTACTCCAATCCAAAATGCGTAGTGTAAAACAGTATAAGTACATCCAGATCCCAGGTACCTGTAAACAAAAAAAAAAGTATTGTTGTAGAGGAAAACACAGTTATTGCCATTATCACATGCGCATGCGCACACACACACACACACGCAAGCACATGCGTGCACACACACACACACATATTCTTATGTTATGGTTCTGATGTTTGTTTTGAGTCAGGAATTGCGAGATAAGTGAAGGCACATCCGGGATGCGTATGTTTGCTGCACACGATTCTTGCGAACTAAGACCGGCCAAGCAAGGGAAAAATGTCAGAACGTGCGTGTATGCAGAACACAAGGAATTCATGAATTCGACAATTACTCCGCGTCTAACGACCTTTTCTATGGACGAAGATGGACTCGTAGGTAACGTAACCGAAACACCTGTACGCGATAATGTTGGCGATGCAGTCCTGGAAGAAAACCTCCAAGATTACAACATACGCCCTACACAGGAGGATGCACATGTATCTCAATACAGTTCATAGAAGAAGAAAAAAGACTGGAAGAGGAGATCGAAGAGTGCATAGATAATTTTCAACAATCAAAAACAGCAAGAAAACAAGAGCCTCGTAACGATGAGACTGACTTATTTAACTTTTACTTCCGATTGTACGACCTCTTCCCATGCCCCTTAAAATGAAGTTCCGAACGGAAGTAATGAGAGCGGCAATGGAATACGCGGAAAAAACAACTCCAGCATCTTCTTTATCTCATTGCTTTCAAACACCACACACAAATCCTCTGCCCCCAGCACAGTTTAATCCATGCGAAAGAATGTACCCTTCTTGAACAACTACCAACCACCCATTCCTTCTCAACCTATCATCAGTCTACAAAACATGTTATCCACCTACTATCAGCTGCAAAGTCAACAAAACTCAACTGGAAACTTTCCACTGACGGACGCTAATGGCCCACCCATGAACCTTCCGCTTACTACAGTCCAATGCAAGGTTCATCCAATACCAAAACTGGTCCATCCAAAACTGTTTCCCGTAATTACATTCAACTGCAAAATAGCCGGGATGAACTAAACTGTCAAGGGACTACAGCAGATATCGTTGTTTCGAAGTCCCCTGCGCCACCACATACACCAGACAATTATTTAAAGGGATCGAATGAAAGTTATTCCTCTGAATTGCCTGACAACTCTACAGACAGTTTTGGTATACATGGCTTTCTTTAAAGACATCGCAGTATCTTTGTCGGTTATTGGAGAAATGTATAAATACTTCCACACTAATATTTGTTTACATGTTTGTGTCCCTCTTGAAACACTTTTTGAAAAATAAATAGTTTCACCTACACCTTGTGTTATTGTTTTTCCTTACCTCAGAGTAGTTGCTACCATTTCTTGTGTAGAAAACGATATGCCTTGCACGATATCTTGCCTCTCTTCAATAGCATTTTTACATGTCACCACTAACTCATCAAACGATGTAATGGACATTCTAAAATAATTAAAGAATTTCTCGTTGTCCTCTCTCAATAATCCAATTAAGTAACGAAATTCACCATCTACATGTCGTGCACAATTTATTGGATGAACATCCCATCGTCTTCGCCTTATTTTTCTCGTAATGCGATAGTAGGCATACACCACGCACGGACGGGTCCATCTCTACGAATGACATACTTCCGTGCCGTGGATCATGTCGGTAATGATAAACACGGACGATTTTAAAACGGACGGCACAGGTTGCTGAATGTGGTATTCATAAAACGCACGTCTTTCTGTCGTATGCTGTCGTACGACACAAAACGGATGCATAAGCGGGATCATAGAAGGAAAATAATCGCTGGTGTTCGACTGAAGGCACTTCAAGCACTCCCCACTGCCAAGACGCACTGGCAGGCCATTGGTTCTACCCCGATGTCTACACTAGCACTCACCGTCGCTGCGATGTTTCGCAGCAAAGTCACCATTCTCTGTTTCATCTGAGTCACGAACTCGAAACATTCCGTTTGCATCTCGTTGGATCAACCGCCCACTCGCTAGGCACAGCTCGCCGCGACGCAACTCAACTCGACACTACTGACCAAGAATGAGTCACAGGCGTGCGAGGTGCCATATTCCTAAATTTGTTTCTCTTTTAGGCAGGATTTAAAATAGCCCGCCGTGCGTCCGTCAGTCATAAATTCGGCCGTCTCCCAGCCGAGCGATTTACGACCAATCTTCGTACCTCCTGCAAAATTCACTGCTGCAAACTAATAAAAACAAAACTGTTTACAAATAGGAACACATTATCCATAAAAAGTGACCATTTTTGCGATATTGTATTTGTAAGTACCCAAAACGCACATACACGTACGAAATGGAAATTAATCGATTGTAAACAAAATTTGAATAGTATAGGAAGCATAATTTTATTACTTCTACAATCTCGCAAAAGTAACTCGTGTTTCCAAACGTAATTGTCAATTAATCTTCACGAAAAATGTAAATTAATTTAATTTTATAGCTACACAAACAAATATATCAAAACAAAAGACAGCCAAAACAAAACATCGCACGCACTGCACAGCCTTGTAAAGAAGTGGGGATGATCGTGTAACAAAACGTGCAAGTTTGGAAGACTGTAATTTCATCCGTTTGCCCGTTACCAAGGTTTTGACGGGCGGACGGATAGAATTAACGGCCACCTCTCATTGTCCGTTCGTCACGTGATTGACGGACGGATGACGAACGGACGCGACGGGTTGTTGTAAATCTTGCGTTAGTGGTATCATTAATTACCTATCTCCAGGATACAAACACAAAATGGTGACCAGATGATACTTGAAAGCTTTCTAATAACAGGGTTTGCATTACGTGATCTACTGAGAGGCTGTGACTCGCTACAGTAGCAGTCACGCATATTCATTTTCTTTCTCTGCTCTCCGACTAACCAGTGAGTATGAATCACGTGCTTGGAAGAGGGGCTGTGAGGTCATTGAGAATAATAACAATGATTGCCAGAAGAGCAGAGCAATTAGACATTCGTAGTCTGATCAACAAATATGATTGTCCTTTAACATGTAATCTGTATTTGAATCAGCAACTATTTGCTCTTCTTCATTTCAAGATTTTGATGGTGAACAATTTTAAGTTCTTTGGTTTTGTGTTTTTTCAATATCCCAAGTAGTGGAACAGTTCAAGCATACTTAAACAATTATTGTATGACAAACCTGTATTCCTTGACGGATGCGATTTAATCACCGTTAGAGAGATTCCTTTAAAAGTATAAATTTAAATTAGAAACTTACTCTACACCTTACTACACCAATCTTTTCACAGACAATGCTATTTCCTGAAATTTGGCAGGGAAATATTTTTTTCTTTTAACTTTTGTTACTAAGAACGAAAAAATAGAAGATAAGCGAATACAAAAACATATGGCTAAATGATAAAATGAAATACCAGCTATCCAATGTTTCTAAAAATATGTATTTATTGAAGAATAAAAAAAGTCACTAAATCCTTTGTAGTTAAAATGCACAGAAAGTTTGGACACATATTTCATTGCACCTGAGAAAAATGCAGTAACGTGAATACGCATATATATATATATATATATATATATATATATATATATATATATATATATATATATATATATATATATATATATGCAATGAAATGAATGAGCAACATAGCTATACTTTTCTTACACGTGGTTCACAAAACTGTAGTTTGTAACTTGATGAAGTTGCGAAATGTGTGTTTGTGGTAAGATTTTTTTTTAACATGCTCCATGCCTGAAAACATTTATTCTCACAACTACGTTTATTCAAAAAGAAGGGTATCATGTGCGAGAAAATTCGTACAGAATACCGTATATTTCAACGTTTGCATGTTTCCAATTCTGTAAAGTGACCCTTGTTTCAGCGTCGTTTTGCACTGCTATTATCTCCATTTACCAGAGCAGTCGCATGTACGCCAAACGAACGTCCGGTGCTTTAGTTTTGACATCGTCAGAAAACGCAGTGAGTAAAATCTGAGTGTGGACGTCCGGTGAGTTAGTTTCGACATCGTCAGAAAACGCAGTGAGTAAAATCTGAGTGTGGACATCCGGTGAGTTAGTTTTGACATCGTCAGAAAACGCAGTGAGTAAAATCTGAGTGTGGACATCCGGTGAGTTAGTTTTGACATCGTCAGAAAACGCAATGAGTAAAATCTGAGTGTGGACGTCCGGTGCTTTAGTTTTGACATCGTCAGAAAACGCAGTGAGTAAAATCTGAGTGTGGACATCCGGTGAGTTAGTTTTGACATCGTCAGAAAACGCAAGGAGTAAAATCTGAGTGTGGACATCCGGTGCTTTAGTTTTGACATCGTCAGAAAACGCAAGGAGTAAAATCTGTGTGTGGACGTCCGGTGAGTTAGTTTTGACATCGTCAGAAAACGCAATGAGTAAAATCTGAGTGTGGACGTCCGGTGCTTTAGTTTTGACATCGTCAGAAAACGCAGTGAGTAAAATCTGAGTGTGGACATCCGGTGAGTTAGTTTTGACATCGTCAGAAAACGCAAGGAGTAAAATATGAGTGTGGACATCCGGTGCTTTAGTTTTGACATCGTCAGAAAACGCAAGGAGTAAAATCTGAGTGTGGACGTCCGGTGAGTTAGTTTTGACATCGTCAGAAAACGCAAGGAGTAAAATCTGAGTGTGGACGTCCGGTGAGTTAGTTTTGACATCGTCAGAAAACGCAATGAGTAAAATCTGAGTGTGGACGTCCGGTGCTTTAGTTTTGACATCGTCAGAAAACGCAAGGAGTAAAATCTGAGTGTGGTCATCCGGTGCTTTAGTTTTGACATCGTCAGAAAACGCAGTGAGTAAAATCTGAGTGTGGACATCCGGTGCTTTAGTATTGATATCGTCAGAAAACGCAGTGAGTAAAATCTGAGTGTGGACGTCCGGTGAGTTAGTTTCGACATTGCCAGAAAACGCAGTGAGTAAAATCTGAGTGTGGACGTCCGGTGCTTTAGTATTGATATCGTCAGAAAACGCAGTGAGTAAAATCTGAGTGTGGACATCCGGTGCTTTAGTTTTGACATCGTCAGAAAACGCAAGGAGAAAATCTGAGTGTGGACATCCGGTGCTTTAGTTTTGACATCGTCAGAAAACGCAGTTAGTAAAATCTGAGTGTGGACATCCGGTGCTTTAGTTTTGACATCGTCAGAAAACGCAATGAGTAAAATTGAGTGTGGACATCCGTCTTTAGTATTGATATCGTCAGAAAACGCAGTGAGTAAAATCTGAGTGTGGACATCCGTGCTTTAGTTTTGACATCGCAGAAACGCAAGGAGTAAATCTGAGTGTGGACATCCGGTGAGTTAGTTTTGACATCGTCAGAAACGCAAGGAGTAAAATATGAGTGTGGACATCCGGTGCTTTAGTTTGACATCGTCAGAAAACGCAGTGAGTAAAATCTGAGTGTGGACTCGGTGAGTTAGTTTTGACATCGTCAGAAAACGCAAGGAGTAAAATTGAGTGTGGACGTCCGGTGCTTTAGTATTGATATCGTCAGAAAACGCAAGGAGTAAAATCTGGTGTGGACATCCGGTGCTTTAGTTTTGACATCGTCAGAAAACGCAAGGAGTAAAATCTGAGGTGGACGTCGGTGAGTTGTTTTGACTGTCAGAAAACGCAATGAGTAAAATTGAGTGTGGACGTCCGGTGCTTTAGTTTTGACATCGTCAGAAAACGCAAGGAGTAAAATCTGAGTGTGGAGTCCGGTGCTTTAGTATTGATATCGTCAGAAAACGCAATGAGTAAAATCTGAGTGTGGACGTCCGGTGCTTTAGTTTTGACATCGTCAGAAAACGCAAGGAGTAAATCTGAGTGTGGAGTCCGGTGAGTTAGTTTTGACATCGTCAAAAACGCAATGAGTAAAATCTGAGTGTGGACGTCCATTGCTTTAGTTTTGACATCGTCAGAAAACGCAAGGAGTAAAATCTGAGTGTGGACGTCCGGTGCTTAGTTTTGATATCGTCAGAAACGCAGTGAGTAAAATCGAGTGTGGACATCGGTGCTTAGTATTGATATCGTCAGAAAACGCAAGGAGTAAATCTGAGTGTGGACGTCGTTCTTTAGTTTTGACATCGTCAGAAAAGCAGTGAGTAAAATCTGAGTGTGGACATCCGGTGTTAGTTTGAATCGTCAGAAACCAGGAGTAAAATGAGTGTGAATCGTGCTTTAGTTTTGACATCGTCAGAAACGCAAGGAGTAAATCTGAGTGGGACGTCCGTGAGTTAGTTTTGACATGTCAGAAAAGCAAGAGTAAAATCTGAGTGTGGACGCGGTGAGTTAGTTTTGACATCGTCAGAAAACGCAATGAGTAAATCTGAGTGTGGACGTCGGTGCTTTAGTTTTGACATCGTCAGAAACGCAGGAGTAAAATCTGAGTGTGGCATCCGGTGATTAGTTTTAAGTTGTGGGACATCCGGTGCTTTAGTTTTGATATCGTCAGAAAACGCAGTGAGTAAAATCTGAGTGTGGACATCCGGTGCTTTAGTTTTGAATCGTCAGAAAACGCAAGGAGTAAAATCTGAGTGTGACGTCCGGTGCTTTAGTTTTGACATCGTCAGAAACGCAGTGAGTAAAATCTGAGTGTGGACATCCGGTGGTTAGTTTTGACATCGTCAGAAAACGCAGTGAGTAAATCTGAGTGTGGACTCCGGTGCTTTAGTTTTGACATCGTCAGAAAACGCATGAGTAAATCTGAGTGTGGACTCCGGTGCTTTAGTTTGATATCGTCAGAAACGCAGTGGTAAAATCTGGTGTGGACATCCGGTGCTTTAGTTTGATATCGTCAGAAAACGCAGTGAGTAAAATTGAGTGTGGACATCCGGTGCTTTAGTTTTGACATCGTCAGAAAACGCAGGAGTAAAATCTGAGTGTGGACATCGGTGTGGACATCGGTGCTTTAGTTTGATATCGTCAGAAAACGCAGTGAGTAAAATCTGAGTGTGGACATCCGGTGCTTTAGGGGGGGGGGGGGGGGGGGGGGGGGGGGGGGGGGGGGGGGGGGGGGGGGGGGGGGGGGGGGGGGGGGGGGGGGGGGGGGGGGGGGGGGGGGGGGGGGGGGGGGGGGGGGGGGGGGGGGGGGGGGGGGGGGGGGGGGGGGGGGGGGGGGGGGGGGGGGGGGGGGGGGGGGGGGGGGGGGGGGGGGGGGGGGGGGGGGGGGGGGGGGGGGGGGGGGGGGGGGGGGGGGGGGGGGGGGGGGGGGGGGGGGGGGGGGGGGGGGGGGGGGGGGGGGGGGGGGGGGGGGGGGGGGGGGGGGGGGGGGGGGGGGGGGGGGGGGGGGGGGGGGGGGGGGTTTTTTTTTTTTTTTTTTTTTTTTTTTTTTTTTTTTTTTTTTTTTTTTTTTTTTTTTTTTTTTTTTTTTTTTTTTTTTTTTTTTTTTTTTTTTTTTTTTTTTTTTTTTTTTTTTTTTTTTTTTTTTTTTTTTTTTTTTTTTTTTTTTTTTTTTTTTTTTTTTTTTTTTTTTTTTTTTTTTTTTTTTTTTTTTTTTTTTTTTTTTTTTTTTTTTTTTTTTTTTTTTTTTTTTTTTTTTTTTTTTTTTTTTTTTTTTTTTTTTTTTTTTTTTTTTTTTTTTTTTTTTTTTTTTTTTTTTTTTTTTTTTTTTTTTTTTTTTTTTTTTTTTTTTTTTTTTTTTTTAATCTGAGTTGGACATCCGGTGCTTTAGTTTTGACATCGTCAGAAAACGCAGTGAGTAAAATCTGAGTGTGGACATCCGGTGCTTTAGTTTGAATCGTCAGAAAACGCAATGAGTAAAATCTGAGTGTGGACGTCCGGTGAGTTAGTTTTGACATCGTCAGAAAACGCAGGAGTAAAATCTGAGTGTGGACTCCGGTGATTAGTTTTGAATCGTCAGAAAACGCATGAGTAAAATCTGAGTGTGGACATCCGGTGTTTAGTTTTGACATCGTCAGAAAACGCAAGAGTAAAATCTGAGTGTGGACTCCGGTGCTTTAGTTTTGACATCGTCAGAAAACGCATGAGTAAAATCTGAGTGTGGACATCCGGTGAGTTAGTTTGACATCGTCAGAAAACGCAAGGAGTAAAATCTGAGTGTGGACTCCGGTGCTTTAGTTTTGACATCGTCAGAAAACGCAGTGAGTAAAATCTGAGTGTGGACATCCGGTGAGTTAGTTTTGACATCGTCAGAAAACGCAAGGAGTAAAATCTGAGTGTGGACTCGGTGTTTAGTTTTGACATCGTCAGAAAACGCAAGGGGTAAAATCTGAGTGTGGACGTCCGGTGAGTTAGTTTTGACATCGTCAGAAAACGCATGAGTAAAATCTGAGTGTGGACGTCCGGTGTTTAGTTTTGACATCGTCAGAAAACGCAGGAGTAAAATCTGAGTGTGGACATCCGGTGCTTTAGTTTTGACATCGTCAGAAAACGCAGTGAGTAAAATCTGAGTGTGGACTCCGGTGCTTTAGTTTTGACATCGTCAGAAAACGCAAGGAGTAAAATCTGAGTGTGGACTCCGGTGCTTAGTTTTGACATCGTCAGAAAACGCAATGAGTAAAATCTGAGTGTGGACTCCGGTGCTTTAGTTTTGAATCGTCAGAAAACGCAATAGTAAAATCTGAGTGTGGACGTCCGGTGAGTTAGTTTTGACATCGTCAGAAACGCAATGAGTAAAATCTGAGTGTGGACGTCCGGTGTTAGTTTTGACATCGTCAGAAAACGCAGTGAGTAAAATCTGAGTGTGGACATCCGGTGTTTAGTTTGACATCGTCAGAAAACGCAGTGAGTAAATCTGAGTGTGGACATCCGGTGTTTAGTTTTGACATCGTCAGAAAACGCAGTGAGTAAAATCTGAGTGTGGACATCCGGTGATTAGTTTTGACATCGTCAGAAAACGCAATGAGTAAAATCTGAGTGTGGACGTCCGGTGAGTTAGTTTTACATCGTCAGAAAACGCAATGAGTAAAATCTGAGTGTGGACATCCGGTGTTTAGTTTTGACATCGTCAGAAAACGCAGGAGTAAAATCTGAGTGTGGACTCCGGTGAGTTAGTTTTGACATCGTCAGAAAACGCAGTGAGTAAAATCTGAGTGTGGACGTCCGGTGCTTTAGTTTTGACATCGTCAGAAAACGCAGTGAGTAAAATCTGAGTGTGGACATCCGGTGGTTAGTTTTGACATCGTCAGAAAACGCAGGAGTAAAATCTGAGTGTGGACATCCGGTGCTTTAGTTTTGACATCGTCAGAAAACGCAGGAGTAAAATCTGAGTGTGGACTCGGTGTTAGTTTTGACATCGTCAGAAAAGCAAGGAGTAAAATCTGAGTGTGGACTCCGGTGTTAGTTTTGACATGCAGAAAACGCAGTGAGTAAAATCTGAGTGTGGACGTCCGGTGAGTTAGTTTTGACATCGTCAGAAAACGCAGTGAGTAAAATCTGAGTGTGGACTCCGGTGAGTTAGTTTTGACATCGTCAGAAAACGCAATGAGTAAAATCTGAGTGTGGACTCCGGTGTTTAGTTTTGACATCGTCAGAAAACGCAATGAGTAAAATCTGAGTGTGGACATCCGGTGTTGTTTTGACATCGTCAGAAAACGCAAGGAGTAAAATTGAGTGTGGACATCCGGTGTTAGTTTTGACATCGTCAGAAAACCAAGGAGTAAAATCTGAGTGTGGACGTCCGGTGAGTTAGTTTTGACATCGTCAGAAAACGCATGAGTAAAATCTGAGTGTGGACATCCGGTGCTTTAGTTTTGACATCGTCAGAAAACGCAAGGAGTAAAATCTGAGTGTGGACATCCGGTGCTTTAGTTTTTTTTGACATCGTCAGAAAACGCAGTGAGTAAAATCTGAGTGTGGACATCCGGTGTTTAGTTTTGACATCGTCAGAAAACGCAATGAGTAAAATCTGAGTGTGGACGTCCGGTGTTTAGTTTTGACATCGTCAGAAAACGCAGTGAGTAAAATCTGAGTGTGGACATCCGGTGTTAGTTTTGACATCGTCAGAAAACGCAGTGAGTAAAATCTGAGTGTGGACTCCGGTGAGTTAGTTTTGACATCGTCAGAAAACGCATGAGTAAAATCTGAGTGTGGACGTCCGGTGAGTTAGTTTTGACATCGTCAGAAAACGCAAGGAGTAAAATCTGAGTGTGGACATCCGGTGTTAGTTTTGACATCGTCAGAAAACGCAGTGAGTAAAATCTGAGTGTGGACTCCGTGCTTAGTTTGACTCGTCAGAAAACGCAAGGAGTAAAATCTGAGTGTGGACATCCGGTGCTTAGTTTGATATCGTCAGAAAACGCAGTGAGTAAAATCTGAGTGTGGACGTCCGGTGAGTTGTTTTGACATCGTCAGAAAACGCAGTGAGTAAAATCTGAGTGTGGACATCCGGTGATTAGTTTTGACATCGTCAGAAAACGCAAGAGTAAAATCTGAGTGTGGACGTCCGGTGAGTTAGTTTTGACATCGTCAGAAAACGCAATGAGTAAAATCTGAGTGTGGACATCCGGTGCTTTAGTTTTGACATCGTCAGAAAACGCAGTGAGTAAAATCTGAGTGTGGACATCCGGTGAGTTAGTTTTGACATCGTCAGAAAACGCAAGTGAGTAAAATCTGAGTGTGGACATCCGGTGCTTTAGTTTTGACATCGTCAGAAAACGCAATGAGTAAAATCTGAGTGTGGACATCCGGTGCTTTAGTTTTGAATCGTCAGAAAACGCAGTGAGTAAAATCTGAGTGTGGACGTCCGGTGCTTTAGTTTTGACATCGTCAGAAAACGCAAGTGAGTAAAATCTGAGTGTGGACTCCGGTGCTTTAGTTTTGACATCGTCAGAAAACGCAGTGAGTAAAATCTGAGTGTGGCATCCGGTGCTTAGTTTGACTCGTCAGAAAACGCAAGGAGTAAAATTGAGTGTGGACATCGGTGCTTTGTTTTGAATCGTCAGAAAACGCAACGTCAGTAAAATCTAGGTGTGGAATCCGGTGATGTTAGTTTTGACATGTCAAAACGCAATGAGTAAAATCTGAGTGTGGACGCGGTGTTAGTTTTGACATCTAGAAAGCAGGATAAATCTGAGTGTGACAGTCCGGTGCATTTAGTTTGACATCGTCAGAAACGCAAGTGAGTAAAATCTGATGTGACGTCGGTGAGTTAGTTTTGCATCGTAGAAAACGCAATGAGTAAATTGAGTGTGGACTCCGGTGCTTTATATTGATTCGTCAAAAAGATGAGTAAATCTGGTGTGGACATCGTAGCTTAGTTTTGACATCGCAGAAAACGCATGAGTAAAATTCTGAGTGTGACTCCGGTGATTATTTGACATCGTCAGAAAACGCAATGAGTAAAATCTGAGTGTGGACATCCGGTGTTAGTTTTGACATCGTCAAAAACGCATGGTAAAATCTGAGTGTGGACATCCGGTGCTTTAGTTTTGAATCGTCAGAAAACGCAGGAGTAAAATCTGAGTGTGGACTCCGGTGCTTTAGTTTTGAATCGTCAGAAAACGCAGTGAGTAAAATCTGAGTGTGGACATCCGGTGCTTTAGTTTTGACATCGTCAGAAAACGCAGTAGTAAAATCTGAGTGTGGACTCCGGTGGTTAGTTTTGAATCGTCAAAACGCAAGAGTAAAATCTGAGTGTGGACTCCGGTGTTAGTTTTGATCGTCAGAAAACGCGTGAGTAAAATCTGAGTGTGGACGTCCGGTGTTTAGTTTGATATCGTCAGAAAACGCAGTGAGTAAAATCTGAGTGGGAAGGTAGTTAGTTTGCCATCGTCAGAAAACGCAGGAGTAAATTGTGTGGAATCGGTAGTTAGTTTTGACATCGTCAGAAAACGCAATGAGTAAATCTGAGTGTGGACATCCGGTGCTTTAGTTTTGACATCGTCAGAAAACGCAGGAGTAAAATTGAGTGTGGACGTCCCGGGGATTAGTTTTGACATCGTCAGAAAAACGCAATGAGTAAAATCTGAGTGTGGACTCGGTGCTTTAGTTTTGACATCGTCAGAAAACGCAAGTGAGTAAAATCTGAGTGTGGACATCCGGTGCTTTAGTTTTGACATCGTCAGAAAACGCAGGAAGTAAAATCTGAGTGTGGACATCCGGTGCTTTAGTTTTGACATCGTCAGAAACGCAAGAGTAAAATCTGAGTGTGGACATCGGATGATTAGTTTTGACATCGTCAAAACGCAATGAGTAAAAATCTGAGTGTGGACATCCGGTGAGTTTAGTTTTGACATCGTCAGAAACGCAATGAGTAAAATCTGAGTGTGGACGTCCGGTGCTTTAGTTTGATATCGTCAGAAAACGCAGTGAGTAAAATCTGAGTGTGGACATCCGGTGAGTTAGTTTTGACATCGTCAGAAAACGCAAGAGTAAAATCTGAGTGTGGACGTCCGGTGAGTTAGTTTGACATCGTCAGAAAAGCAGTGAGTAAAATCTGAGTGTGGACGTCCGGTGCTTTAGTATTGATATCGTCAGAAAACGCAGTGAGTAAAATCTGAGTGTGGACATCCGGTGCTTTAGTTTTGACATCGTCAGAAAACGCAGTGAGTAAAATCTGAGTGTGGACGTCCGGTGAGTTAGTTTTGACATCGTCAAAAACGCAATGAGTAAAATCTGAGTGTGGACATCCGGTGCTTTAGTTTTGACATCGTCAGAAAACGCAGTGAGTAAAATCTGAGTGTGGACATCCGGTGCTTTAGTTTTGAATCGTCAGAAAACGCAAGGAGTAAATCTGAGTGTGGACATCCGGTGCTTTAGTATTGATATCGTCAGAAAACGCAGTGAGTAAAATCTGAGTGTGGACATCCGGTGCTTTAGTTTTGATATCGTCAGAAAACGCAGTGAGTAAAATCTGAGTGTGGACATCCGGTGCTTTAGTTTTGATATCGTCAGAAAACGCAGTGAGTAAAATCTGAGTGTGGACGTCCGGTGAGTTAGTTTTGATATCGTCAGAAAACGCAGTGAGTAAAATCTGAGTGTGGTGGGCGGGAAGAGTGAGTAGTCGATAGCCCGTTTGCCAGACCGTGCATGGAGATCGATCAGCAGTGGTGAAGTTAACTTTTCGTGTGCGATATATCGAAGTGCTTTGCTATAGTTCTGAAAGAGCGCGAACAACTTGCGATGATCACGGTTCTACCACCGTGCATTAAAATGTATTAACCGTTAAAATTAACTCGTGTAGAGGATGTTCACGTTATAACGAGCAATTTAAAAGCCCTGCTTTAGATCTATTTGTATGCATGTTGTGTAATTTTTCACCTTATATAAAATTAACATTTACAAGGACCTCATCACTTTATTCAAGCGTCGGTCATGTGAAACTGAAATTATTGGGAAAGAAAATATTTTACAAATCTTGTCATTTTTATACTTCGGTGCATTAACGAGAAACAGAAAGCGAAAGGAATCATTTAAGTTATCACAAATGGTTACCTAACACATTTTATTTGACGTAAAAATATGTAACTACTTTCCATCCATCGTTACCAACTTTACTGTGTGCGTATCACTCAGTGCGCCCGTTAGCATATATGCAGGTAGGAGCAGTGACTTTTTTTCTAATGTTGACTTCAAAAGTGTTCACTTTACCATGAACAGCCTTTGAGTTAAAAGACTAGCATATCATCTCACGCAAGCTTCGATTTGTGTTTTATAATGGCAAGCATATGAAACCGGGCTACTGCTCAGCTTCGCATTGTGCACGTTAGAGACTTGGTACCGCTCTTCTGTCTAGAGGCTGTGGATGGTGAAAATATAAGAAGACATTTCGCCAGCGCTATTAGAATATACTGATGCTGTCGAAAGAGGCTTGGAATTTATAAGGTTTAGCATAGTATTTTCAAAATTTTGGGGTGCTTTCGGAAGTTCAACTCATATGATAATAAAATATTTTTAATTAATAAAAAGTCATATAAAAGAAACCTTAATACAATAAAAAGTGAAACTAATGTGGTTAATCAAATTAATTGTGCGAGATTTTATACATATATTGAGTATTACTATTCAAGATAGATATGAATTGTACCGAAAAAAGTATAAAATGTGGTCGAAAATATGTATACGACCTGTAGCCCTGGTCTATTCCGGAAGCGTGTAATCCCGCTTCAAAGTGTAGCTAAGGCTGCCGTTAATTGTTTGTAACACAGTCAGAATGAAAGACAAATCTTTGAGATTATGTATGATGTATTATTGAACGACGAAGTTCAGACCATAAAAAATTAGGTGAGGTTATCGATCCCCTTTCACAAAAACCGGTGGGTTGGAATACCATCCATGCATTTAAATATTGAACTGTCCAATATTTTATGTTCCATTCTGTGGTTTACTAATCTACCGTCCACGATAAGTAAACGTTACACAATTTCGCCCTATAGGTACTCGTTAAAAAGCCAAGTCGAAATACATAAATTGTATACGGTTGGAAATAGCATCTCAACAGCGATCCAGTGATACCCATAAAATACCATACGATCGAGTGAAGCGGGCGCCGGGAACGTAAAAAATTTAAAAAAAAATACATCAAGGCGTCCGAGCGCGTCAACGTAGACGTATTAACGCAAAACAAACGGCCGTGTCCCCAACCCAACACAGTCAAAACCCAATTTTTTCTTCTAAACTTAAGCGTTTTACGGCGCAAGTGTACTTCTACATACTTAGTGTTATTTTTGGGCAACAGATATGGTATACATGAAAAGCCTATTTTTCTGGATGCAGTTGTTAATAACAAACACATTCTTAACTACAATACTTTGCAATGCGAGTGATAGGTCTCGTATGAAGTTTTATCCGGGACTGCACGTGTATTATTATTTAACTACTGATTAATATCTTGTACATAAGAATTATTATAATATTAACACATTAAAATATGCACAAATACCCAGAGAAAATGTTCTTCTATTCACAATAGCGAGGTGATGAATTGAGCGATGTGGCGTAGTGGTAAAGCACTGGACTCGTAATCGGTAGGTCCTGGCTTTGATTCCCGGTCCCGAATACTCGTTCCACTTTTCTGGAGTTTTCCTGAATCACTCCAGGTGAATGCTGGGATGGTACCTGAAGACAGGCCCCGGCTGATTCCTTCTCAATTTCCTGGGAAAATAGTAATCCCCTACTACGTCTTTGTTACCATTAGTTGGCACTCAAAATATGTTAAGAAACTGAGATCCATATATTTGTGAACTGAGTCATACTGGTTCAATTGTTATGTTATATGACATGTCGAGATTCAGAATCCAATAACTATATTTAATGTTTAAACAGTATAATCTACGATATGTGTTAACGTTAAGTAATTCTGTAACTGCTGCAATACGTGTACAATACTTTTTCTTTCATAATATTAAACTGAGTGAGCGGGTTACAATGTAATTGAAATTCTTGTCTCCTCTGCCCTTCAAATCTTTTAATTCAGAACGTATGCTTATAACTGACCTTGTTCAATATGAAATTTAACATTTTTACTGAATATTTTAACGTATTTGAAACAAAAATTTTAATATATGTGATAAATATCCATTGTATTGTTTCTGTATAGATAAGGTAGTTTTGAAATAGAAATTGATCTTTACTTGTGACGTGTTATTGTGTGACTTTGAAACCGATGATTATGTGCAATTTTAATTTCCGTTTGTATGGAACCAAAGGTTTCTACATCCTACCTTTATTTCGTAGAAATGTACTAGTTTCTACCAACGGCATCCAAGCAGGGAGAAAAAACGTGGCGGGCATTGCCAAATATGACGCATGAGGACGCAGGTTATGTCAATCACATGTATAAGATCCTAACTTTAATACGCCACCAAGCTTGACACCACAGTCCTCTGCTAACTCGAGCAGAGTTCCCGGTGGAACCAGCGCTGGCCTCACGAAACCTCCCCTCTATGTTGCCGATGCCTATTGAAAGGTCATGCCTAGAGCGCTGCTTTCTAGCCTTACGGTTAACGACCGCAAAAAAACAAAAGCTAAATCGGTTCTTTTGATCTTCAGGGTCCACCGGACACTTTGCAATTTTGAAACCGTCATGCCGTCCGAAAAGTAACAGAAAACTACACTCACCTAAACTACTCACATGTACACTAACTACTCGCATTCCGCGCTTGTCCTTCACCATTAACGGCATCTTCATTAACTACATTCGCGGCCCAGTGCGTTCGAGTGCATACGGACTCCGTTTTGAGGTATGCCCGGTAACCAGAAACATCCCCCGCCACCATGCCTCCGAACGTAAAGGGCATAGTCAAACCACACTGCTTCTTTCCGTGATGGTACACATTCGCACACACACACACACACAATCATACCATACCTACTCCGTGTCCATCATTCCGAGCTTCCGTCTGTTGTACTCATTTCGGGACCATCTCCGTTTGTCGTTTTCGGTGTTTCCCCAGAACATTTCTGTCGCATTGGGTTCTTTCTCTGTTTCGGGTGAATGATAGAGGGAGGACGAGTGGAAGGGAGATTATATTTCTGGTTCTTCCTTCCTGAGTTCGGAAGAGCCGAGAGGGGGGCCTATGGACTCATTTTCGATCCCACCTTCCCCCCTCCCCGTGTTTTGCCTCCCTCAATCAGGTTTCCCTCGAGGGGAAGTTCTTGTCACATCCGGGGAATGACGAATAACGTAAACTGGTTTCTTAAGATTCCGACCGAATTGAAGGACTAATACCTAACCAACAGCGAGCTTAAACGTTGAGCGACAACATAGAATTACCGTTATAAGAGGGTTCGGGAATGAATTTAACAGTTTTCTACATATAAGTTTAAATGTAATAGGCCCTTCACTCGGCCATACAGAATAGAGCCACGTGAGTGCCGCATATTTACAATTGTTTTAAAGCTCCACAGAGCATATTGAATAAACGGAACTAACATAAAATATATTTTGTTTCGCCTGGCCTATTATTGAATGATAAGAAAAATTTACGAGGTCTCTTATTATAATGTTAATTTTTAAATATAATTGTACTGCCAAGTGTTTAGGAATAGCTCTACCACGTAAAGAGCAGTTGAATTTCCCATATAGTCCATTCACGGTTACTGCCAAATTTCCTAAATCCCTGCTGAAGTTCTACTTGCTGGATATTCCTCCGCCTCATGCAAACAAATATTAAACGAGTCTAAAAAAAACCACACCAAAGGGACAACGCAATGTATACATGTGCTCACTGAATTTAATAATATTCTGCACAAAAGTGAAGAGATTTGGACGGCGGCTTAACATCGATTACTGTAGAGCCGATGAGGGTCACTGATATAAGTATGGAGCAGCACCGGAATGAAATGGCGTGGGAAATGGGAGATCCCCGAGATATATGCGAAAATTCATATGCGAAAGTTCATATGCGAAAATCCGGAGTTACCCGGCCGGGATTGAATTCTGCAAAGAACTATACCTTACTAGGGATTACCAACTCACCTATCTTCCCACAGCTTTTACCCATATTAAGTATAAATGAAATATTATAATTTATAGAAAAAAAACATAAATAAAAGATCAGATTAATAAAAAAATAAGGTACCTCAATGTAAACACAAGAATAAAATGCGTGTGACACACGGAATATTTATGAGACAATCAAACACCTCATTTTCAAAGGTTTGATTGAAAAAATGTGTAGTTACCGTGAATAGACTATAGAAGGAAGGCGCTAACTAGGTTAACGCTGACGAAGTCTTCTAAAACACTGTGCCCTAGTGCTGTAACACAGATCCTAGTGACCTTCAGGAGACGGGCTATACGTCATCGCATTACGCCAAAACGTGACTGCACTGTTAAAAAAATTTCCTTCATTTAATGGAAAAGTGCCGGTAAAAATTGACACATTGATTTTCAAAAACGAACATCTCCATCAAATTCACGGAACCTCTCCGTTAATTCAATAGTTAGTTTTCTGTACTTCTAGTTTAAAAAATTTTTAACGTCTATATTATTTTAGTTTTTATTATTGGGGTGTTCTACTGTGTGTAAAAAGGATATTTTAAAAAGTTTAAAATTTGTTATATTTAAGCAAGATTTGAACCCGAGTCAAAAAGTTGCAAGTTCACGGCCCTAACCACTTACCTATAATGCTCACGTGGTGAACCTTGTATAACTTTGATATTTCTACATTTGTCGCATAAGCAACATTTTTTAGTTTCTGTTAAAGTTAATGTATTTTAAGTGTTGCTAAGTGTTACATACGCCTGTTGCTACATTTCAATGTTTGAAAGAACAGGTCTTGGTGACATCGATACTCTTAAATTACGCAGAAACAATAAATTTTCTAGTTACAGTGGCGAAAAAAAATTGTGTAGACTCCTTTTTTTGGCCCCCCAAAACACAAATTTTTTAAAAAACGGAATTTTTTTTTTTTTCACCCTAACTCCTTTTTTTCGTTTTAAGGGGTTTCTTTTTTTATTTTCCGATTTTATTTTTTATTTTAAAAAAAATTAAAAAATATTTTTTAAAATTTTTTATATATATATAAAATATGTATATATTGTATAAGTATATATGTAAAAAATATGTATAATGTATATATGATATATAGAAAGTATATATTTTTATAATGTTAAAAATGTATATTATTTTAATATATGTAAAAAATGTATATATTTTTATATGTATATAATGAAATTTTTGTATATTTTTAAAATTTATAATTTTTATATATATAGTATATTTTTATAAAATTAAATTTTATATATGGGGAAATTTTTAAAAAGAAATGTGTAATGTAAAATTTTTTGGGGTGTATATGTATGTATATAAAAAATATTTTATAAATGGTATATGTAAATATATATGTTATAGTATTTATAAAAAATAAAAATTTTAATATAAATATATATATATTATATGGAAATGTATAAAATTTTATATTTTTTATATGTGTGTATATTTTATAAAATTGGGGTTTTAAATTTTTTAAGTGTATAGGGGTTTATATATTAAAAATTATATGATAATATTTTATATAATAATATTTATATTTTTTTATTTTATTTATAATATATAATTATAAAATTTTTTTATTTTTATATGTAAAAATTAAAAAATTTATTATATATGTATATGTATAGTATAAAATTTATTTTATTGGGGTAGTATATATAAAAGGAAATTATATATATTTATTTATATATATTGATATTATAATTTTTATAAGTTTATGAAATATAATTTTTATTTTTGAAAATATGATTTATAAATTTGGGGTTTTTTTTAGTATTTTTATATTAAATTTATGTATTTATTAAAAATTTTTATATAATTTTTTTATAAAATTTTAATTTACATTATATTATTTATATTATATTATTGGGGTTGGGGTATGTTAAAAAATTATATAATTTAATTTATAAATATTTAAATTTTTTTGTATATAAAAAATAATTATATAAATTATATTATATTAAAAAAATATTTATTATTGTTTATATAAAATAATTAAAAATATATATTATTTTTATTAAATTTATATATAAAATTTTAATATTTTTTAATTAATTATGGAAAATTTTATATAGTTATTTTAAATTTTTTAGATAGATATTTTTAATGTATTATTTTTTATGTAATATAGTATTTATATATAAAATATAAAATTTATTTATATGTAAAAGTATATTTTTAAAAAGTAAAAAAAAAGTTTAATTTATTGTAATGGTTTTATGTATATATTTTAAAAAATATATAGGGGTTTCAAAAAAAAATTGTTTATATAAAATTGGGGAAAAATTAATTTATTTTTATGTTAATAAAATTTTTTTTATATTTTTTTTTTGTATAAATTTGTGTTTAATGGATTTTATATTTTATTTTATATTAAATATATATTTAGGAATTTGGATTTATATTTTAAATATATGTATTTTTTTTAAAAAGTTTTTTAAAAAATATATATATTATTTTTTTAATATAAATATAATATTTATAAAAAATATATATATTTTATTTTATATATGTATTTTTATTAATTTTTAGGGGTTTAAATATGATTTTTTTATTATTTTTTTTTTATAAAAATTTTTTTGTTTATAGGGGTAAATTGATTTTAAAAAATTTTTTTAATTTTTGGGGTTTTTTGATATTATTATTTATGTATTAATATATTTTAAATAAGTATATATAAGGGTTTTTTTGTTTTTATTAAATTTTTAAAATTTTTTTTGAAAAGTAATTATATTTTTGGGTTGGAAAATTTTTGTTTTTTTATTATTTAAGAATATTTTTTAATTTTTAAAATAGAATTAATAATATTTATGGTATATATTGTTTTTTTTTTTTTGTTTTATATGTATTTAGTTTTTTATAGGTTTTTTTTTAAATTATATTAAATTGTATATTTTTGTTTTTTAGTTTATAATATTATAAAAAAATTTGAATTTTTTTTATTTTTGTGTTTTTATTTTTAGATATTTTTTTGTTTTTATTTGTATTTTTGGATTTTTTATTATAGGTATTATATATTTTTTTTTATATAATTTATTTTTGATTTTATGTATTTAATGATATTTGTATATTTGTTGTTTAAAGGGGTAATTATGTTATTTTTTTTTTTGATAAGTTAAAAATTAGTTTTAAAATATTTTATTATTTTTGGGGAATTTTTATGTTTTTTATAATTTTTTGTTATTTTTGTTTTTTATATTTTTTTTTTATAAATTTTTTAATTTAAGATATTTTTGTATAAAAAATGGGAAAATTTTTAAAATAGTTAATTTTTTAAATTTATTTTTTTTTGTTATATATTTATATTTTGTGTTTTTTTGGGTATTTTAATTGGGGTTTATTTTTGTTTTATTTTTGGTGGGGTTATTTTTGTTTTTTTTATGGGGTTTTATAAAGTTTAAATAAAAATTTTTGTATTAAATTTATTTTTTTTATTTGTATTTTAAATATGTGTATATAAAATTTTGGGGTTTATAATTTTTTATGTATTAAAATTTTTTTATTTTATTTGTTTTTATGTATATTGTGATTCTTTGTAATTTTGGGGTTTTATATGTTTATTTTGGGTTAAATTGGTTTATTTTGTTATAGTTTGTATTTTTTTTTTTGTAAAATTTATTGTTTATATTTTTATATGTATGTTTGTTTTATTTATATTGTTGTTTAATGTATTTATTTTATTTTAGGGGTTTAGGGATTATTTATTTTTATTGTATTTTAATTTTTTTTTTGTATTTGGGGATATTAGTATATTTTTTTTGTTTATATTTACTTTTTAAAATTTCGGAAAATTTTAACAAAATGGGATGAACCGACGGGGGTACGCCGAAAATTTTTTTATCATCGCAAAAACCCCTGTTTAAAAAACCCCCCTATTAACCCCCCCCTGCAGCTTTTCCACCATCGGGGAAAAACAGGAAAAAGCCTCCCAAATTCTTTCACTTTGGGGTTTTTTTTTAGCGCCACCGTTGGGGCCCCGAGCCCCTTTTGCGTGTTTTTGCCGGAATCACATAGCTCCCCCCAAAAAAGGGAAAAACCCCAAAAAAAAAAAACGCAACTACTGCAATTTCAATGGACTCTTAATTTATAGCACCCGACATCCCCCCTTCTTTAAAACCAATATTTAAACGCTGAAGGCGCATTATTTCAAAGGGGGGGGGAAAACCCGGGGAAAAATTTTTTAAACAAAAATTAACGAATTGTATCCTAATGAACAAAGGTAAAATTTAATTTTTACATTTTGATACTGTAAATTTTCAATTTGTTTTTCTTTTAAGGGTAGAAATCTGCAATACAATTTCATTTTGCAAGGTTTTAAATTTGTGCGTCGGGGTCGCCGACACAGCAAGAATAGAAATCATTTCTCACCGAAATTGCTGCTCGGACGCGACAGAATCGGTCGGGGCTTATTACGTTCTATCGTCGTATTTCATTGGCTGCGGGGCGCGTCGTGTCGTGCGCGTGGGGCTATGTGATTCCGGCAAAACTCGTTTCAGTAGGCCGGTGTAACTGCTACCCGGAACACCGCCCGACGAAAATGCGTCGGTAATGTCTCCCAGCGTGACTCATTACCCGTCGACAGTTTCTTAAGCGAGATATTCCCGAGGGCGAAATTGTGTGTTGGGTACATCTTCTTTCTTTGCATGAATAGTGCAATGGGGGGGGGAATGACTAGCCGGAGATTTCGGGGACATTCGCTTTGCGATGCAAATGTTGTCATGGAAAACAGGGCTGAGCACGAAACAAAATACTTATAAAAGACAAATGACCTATGGAGAAGAAAATAAATACATGTATACAATACTGGAAAAATCCAAAAGGGAATACAGTCAAAAAACTGAACAGCAACTTATTACAAAAAATATGTGTATATATACACAACCAACAGATAACTCATTGGAAAAAAAAACACCGCGTATAAATCTTCTTAAAAAAATAAGGACAACACTGACAAAATAAGTAGAACAAAATAGGACAACGTAAAAAAAATAATAACGTACCCAAACACATCAGTTTTACCAGACACGACAGAATGCAAGCCAGGTATGCTGTAGTCAGTGTTTCCAGTGTTGTATAAATATATACGTATTTTATCGTCCATAGGTTACTTGTTTTATTAAGTATTTGTTCTTGTTCAGTCGTGTTTTCCCAAGACAGACATCTGTATCGCAATGGCGAATGTCCAAAAAATCTCTATCTATGGTATAGCTTTTTTTAATTTATTTTTTATCAATATAATTTAAACACTAAACAGCAGCTTCCACTTTTAATTCGAAGTACTGACATTTTGGCTGTGTTCCAAGTCGTTGGAATTTCGTTTTTTTTTTTTTTTTTTTATCGTTTTAAATTTTTCAATGTTTCAATTGGAATTCCATGACGTTCAACTGTTTAGCATGCGTCCTGTTACATTTAAATCGACGTCTCTGACACATAGTAAGTGCGAAGTCAGTAAAATCTTACATTGAAACTAAAAATTGAGCTTTTTGTGAAATAAGTATTATTTATACAAAAATATTCATAGTATTATTTTACGTAGAAAATCAGCAAAATAAAATATTGAAATGTAAAACTTTTGCTACGCGATTTATTATGTAATAAAAATGAGCAATTCAAGAAATATTTCAGCGACTGCAATATAATAACTGTGGAATTTGCAATATAGTTTTACTTGTCACAAAAAAAGATATATATAATTTTATATATAAATATAAATACATATACACACCACACTTTGCTTACTATCATTCTCATCGCCTGCATGAATTAAATGAGTTTAAAAAGTATTTTATGGAAAGGAATTTTCAACCACATTTTATAGGAACCGGTTGAGTAAAATTGTATAATTACCTTATAAATGAACGGACGATAAATTTTCTGCATACAGTAGGTACTTCAGCACAAGACTGAGCTATATCTCTCCCTTGTGCCTGAGATAAGGCATATAAAACTACAAAATTAGCACCGGAGCATCAAAATAAGACTACTTTGCAAAACTCTTAGATTTTTTTCCACATTAATGTTTACATGCAAAATTTTGTGATACTTGTTTGAAAATACCGCAATAATTTAACGTTTAATATTCAGGTTACGTACTTCCACTTGGAACACTGAGAATTGATCAATTCGTGTATTATCACCACCATTAAATCTTTCTGTATGTCAAGATGTGTTCAAGTCAGTTCAATACTTCCCCAAATTTTTAAAATGTAGCAGAATCCTTAATGAAGCAGCTATTAAATGAAAGTAACACTTCCATTTCAATTTACTTAATGCACGTGGTCTAGAATAGTATTACTCGTACAATTTCTGTGCATCATTTTTTTGTAGTTCCTAGTAAATGATATTAAAATGCTTGCACTTGTGTAGTTTTTTATCTTCCATAATGGAATACAAAGGGTTACCAATAATTGAATAATAGGCTCATCTAGGTACTGCCAACATACAAGTCAAAATGTGTAGATATGTGACACATACCTAAAATATTTACATGGACGCCCTTTTGAAAAAAAAATATGGTATACTGAATATTTTAAAAGTAAGATATATATCATAACAGTAAACGTGTTCTAAATTTGACGGAAGTATTTCGAGTGGATGAGGAGATACGATTTAACAACTTTGTTTATTTAGGTCACGCTATCTTAGAAATTGGTGACGAAAGAAGCTGCCAGTTAATGGCCGCAGTAGGTAAAGTGAACAAACAATGTTTGGTTGAAATACAGTCTCTAAATGGTTTGTGAGGTCGGCATACCAACTTCTAACTATTTATACAGCCACCATTTTTTCAATAACTGTTTGATACTAAATTAATCTGTGTCCTGTCATAGAATTACTTTTACGCCTAACTCAACAGTAAATGGTGTATTGCTTCTGAGATATGTCGTTAAGAATCTTATGTACATAGGTGGTAATAACTTAAAAAATGATAGACAAAGAGGCAGTAAATTATCATATTTTATGGTCGCAGAAAGCACTGTTAAGTTAATACGTTGCCTATTTTTTACAATTCTTCTCTTATATATGGCATTCTTAACTATAACATATATCACTATTCTTCGCTAAGTAGACGCACAATAAATACTGCTCAGAGAAAGTTTGGCATATTCCGCGCTGGGATCTTAAGAATGAACTGTCCAGCTTATTGAGCTGATATGAACCGTGTACAACTACCAATGACCATTCACGCCTTAAAAGCATCAGCAATTGAGGAATGGGACAATGAGCCTCAGGAAGTGCTCAAAAATCTTGTTTGTTGCATGCTTCGTTGGATACAAGCGTGTCTCAGGAATCGTGGAGGTCTCACGTGTTATTGAAGTTTGTCAATACATCTGAGAAGACTTGTTTTTTTTGTTATTAAACCTTATGAGATTCCTTTGTTTAAATTGTTGCGTTGTTTCTAAGTTCACGCCTTTTGGTTGTTTTATACTGGGAGGATATAAACCTTGTGTTGTTTTTTTTTTTTTTTTTTTTTACCATTTCATGTGTTATTAGTAGTTAAACATGAACTGCAAACAACTCTTTTCAAGACAATATCTTGGATTCCTACATATTCTAAAGTTTTTGTGAGTTGTGTATTAAATAATATGTAAATACGCGTGTACTAAAATCATGGATTATCGCAGCATTACTTGTATGCCAAACATGAATTGAATTGGCTGAAGGGTTTTTGAGATATGACGTGGCAGATATATTTTTATTCTGGTTGTGTTACCTTGCACCCCCTCCCCCTCAATGGACAGACCAATGAACACCCGACTTTCTAAATTAAATTCCGATATTGTTGGACTGTTTACTCATCTAGTTTGGTTCAAATCTATTGAATAGTTTCCAAGTTACGACATAGAGCACATAAACCTTAATATCGGGCATAGTGAAAAAGCAATAAGTCGTATTTTCTTAATAAGCACTTAAATTTTACCAAATTTTGTACGAATATCTGCATGAGTGAAAAAAAGTTATCAGTGTGGTAAGAGGGACCATCAGCCGCACGCACGTATTTATTCGCACAAACAGGTGTTGATATAATAACCCTTTCTTTCCATTGGAAAAAATAGATGTGAAAATATTAATTTAAATATATGTTGCCAAATGTATCTAATTCTAAGCACATGTTTGAACCTTAACAGAAATAATAAAAGGATGTTCAGTGAGATTTCCTCTGTCAAAGAGAATGCAAATCAATTAAATATGATATGGGAAATACAATGACACCAAAACGAGGGTCGATTTATAGGTCATTGATTGGGCATATTCCTATTACTCTTTACAATATAAATGTAAACGACTCTGGCAATATTTGTCTCACCGTGCTTGTATGTAGCCACTGCAAGGAAGTAACTATGTCGTTAATATTATCGAGAAATGAAACTCTGTAAAATGTTCTTTCTGGGTCGTATCCGAAACATTTAGATTTGACTCGCATTGAAAAAAACTATCTTAAATGATTATCTGTTTTCAAAGGGTGTTTTGTAAACGGAATTAAAAATTTATTGAAAACGATTTCCTGGTTATTTTAAGAGTGGACAAACATATTTGACTTATCTCAGGTGCCATTACTGAGAACTAAGCACATGTTTATAATTATGGGCATTTTCTTTCAAGACATATCAATTTCTTTTACTCAACAGATAACTCTCTTTGGTTTCCTCGCACTTTTTAAATTGGTCGACTCATTTAAACATATAATTTTTCATGTAAATAGATTGTTTAATACAGCAATTTTAGGTTCTATTAAAGAAATTAATTGATTTTTTGTGCAAGATTTCAGCTATAAATTCTTGGCCAAATCTCAGAAATAATTTTCTCAAATAATAGCTGTAGTGTCAAATGCAACCCTGTAGTATATGCAGCTTCGTGTTACACTTGACGAAGGGTACAGGCAAATACGGCAATAGTTAATATGACAAATTTTTATGCGCATACCTGCAAATAAATTTCTGTCTTACAAATCAATGTAAGAGGTTGACTCCGAACCAACACAAACGATTGGCTTTCTATTGGTATATAGCCACTGAATGGAATTAATTTTACCCACTAGTCTAAAACATAGCAGTACTAAAATTAATTTACTCCGCAGCTGCAAGGATGATTACTAATTAATTATACGATGTGAACAAAGTTTCTTAAATAACGAAAGTTAAATGGCCAAACATAAACTATATTTTCCTTAATCACATAAAGTTATTTTGGTTCTGTTTCCTTTTCTAATTGATTTAAATGGTTTTGAAGAGATTGTTAACGCACATCAAGAACTGATGAGTTGTTTTGAGTAATCTTCAAAAAAAGTATTGAAAATTTTAGAACGACGATGAATAAATAATAATGGATTCCCAACATTTTAAAATTATTGCACATTCCCTGTCACTGCCCAAAAATTTTTAGTTTTCCCCAAAGCATATCATATAAGTATTATCACTCTTACGTGAATCATACTATGTTACAGTATTATAATACGCTTTTATGTATGCTGTATTTTTTATTCCAGTCCATGTTGTTGTTATTGAGTTTCATTGACCACTTGAGTCCATATTTTACTATACCCGATGCCGTTTCGGCTCCTAAAAGCTTCTAGAAGACGTTGTATTCAAGTCAGTATAACCCCTACTAACATTGCCGACAGAAGATTTCAAAAAGCGACAGTAATTATCATGCTAGAGCGAAACACGTTGATTGCACGCGTAAATTAACAATATTTTCCTAATGCACATGTTAATTGAATTTAAATTTTCAACAGGATTTTATAAGTGTAACATTTGAATTCGCGCTCTTTCAATGTCAGCTTCTGGAAATGGTTTTGGTAAGCACTGGCCTGGCCTGTTATTCCATTTATTTGCACAAGATTTAAAAGTTTTGTCCATGGTTGTGAATTTTTGTAGCTTGAAATTATGTTTTCGGATTTGAAAATCAGTAAGTACATTTCAAAATTATTTCAATGCGATAATGTTCACGTGGTGACAAAACAATACCGTGTTTTTTATGTTAATTAACATTTAACCATTGAGCCATTATAGCAAGGTTAGGCTGCGTTCTAAACAATATTGTCCTTTTTTATGTGAATTAACATTTAATCATTGAGCCATTACAGCAAGGTAGGCTGTGTTCTAAACAATCACGCAACAATCCCGAGCATGCTCCTCCTGTAAGCTTTCGTCAGTGTTCTTTGGCGTTAATATTAAATTCGATAGCCATTTTTTATTATGTAATTCGATTCTCGAGATCTAAATATTAAGAGTCGCCCAATATATATTCACTCTTCACTCATTATGTTTTTCGATGTGGTACACTTAAAAACGTTCGTCAGGAAAAAGTTGTTATTTTGCTCTCGCACCACGTGTTGTTCAATCTGTACACATTCCTGTGACTACTTTTTCCTTCGAAGAAATTTTTTCTGTTCTGTCGTTTTTCCAAAACCGACATGTCAATGTCAATATTTTACACTTTTTGTAATGTTAAAACAAACTAAACAAAACTATTTGCAGGAAATTCAGCAAAAGTAACTGAAAGCTATTGACCTAATTCATCTTGAGGTATGCTTGGCAAAAGTTAATTTTAAATATTTAAAGGCAGTCTCAAATATTAAATATACCATAATTATATTTTGTCAACTTTTTTTTTTTTGAAATTATTTCCTGTGCAATTTTATATAGGTTTTGAAGTAGCATAGTCTCTCGGTGTGAATTTACTCATAACTGCACGTAAGTTAGTTTTCATTATTAAACAGTTCTAAAACAATAAAATTTTGATATTGACACGTATTTATACAAAAATGATGCGATACATAAAAGTTACCGGGAAAAAGCAATTATTGATGAAGTTTAAATGTTAACAGCGCGTAGTAAAAAAAATATGTATATTGAGTTTTTTTTTTCCGTGGTGAACACCCTTAACCAGGCGGACTTACGTGTACCTCGCACATTTTAACCTGCGCGTGCGTCAAATTTTAAAACAAGATTTACTTTCACACTCAATAAATACTTTAAATTGCCAGCTAAATCTGAAAAGAGGATATGAACATGATTCGCAATTAAGCAAGGTTATCTGGATGTAAGCAAGAAGACAGCCATGTGTGAGGCAATGATTCTCACCCGACAGCTGAAAAATATTCGAGAAAGAATGGCGCAGAACATTCAGGTGATGAACAATGGGATTCTATAAAATTCTGGGTTGAGGAACCCGTGGGGAAAGAGGACGAATTTAAAAGAAATATTTCTGCAGCAATTAGAAATTGAATTGAATAATCCCGTTAAATGGAATTTCCCGGTCGTCCCAGCCAATTAGCGCCAGTTTCTGCAGGCTTCATGAGCCCATTGTCATGGGTCACTGGCTCTAAGTTGGAAAAAATTATTTCGCGAAGTTAAAGAACATTACAGGTAAAATACGACACAGAAATATTCGCAAAATTTTGACACTTCGTTTGTTTAGTAAAAAAAACTTTCCATAAATATTTTTAACACTTAATACAAATTTGCTGCAGTCTATTTGCAGTTTCATTAAACTGAACAAATCAAACCTTTGAAAAATTACTATGTATCGTGGCTCTGGTTGTTTCCTGAACATGTCATGTATCAGAAGTAATTTATTACTATGTTAACATTAAAATGATTTATTCCTGGTTAAATTGGACTTTAACCCTCTAAATTTTACTCTGTGAAAATTTCACTGTTTCAATCAGTCAAACGTATCTGACTGATACAACAGTCACTTCGGTGAATTTAACTGACGAACCAGTGAAAAAATGCCAGATTTCCTTCACTGATTAATCCGGTGACATTTGCACTGATTAGTCAGTCATTTATTTCACTGTTTTCTCAGTGGTTTATTTTTTTACTGATGGACCAGTGAAACATCTGAGCAACTTGCTCCATCTCTAATTATTTCTGACTGATGTATCAATGAAACTGCGTGTAAAAATGGCCGTCGAACAGCGTTTAAAAATGGCCGTTAAACAACGTGTATCAAGTGAAAAAACCACGAATTAACGAATAAAAGTTAATACAAAATACCGTCTAAAATGTGTTTCGTCTTTCAAACCACTATTTTACGAGGTAGTATGAACACACAGCCTTTCATTGCGTTCTATGTCGTTAATTTCGATTCCATGTAGGTAATAGTGACAGCGCTCTGTTTGAAGATTTATACTGCACTTAATGTGGTCGAGAGAGTGCACTCATATATGCTATTCGTTTTAACAATCCTAACGGTACCAATTAAACCAAAAACTAAATGTATGAGCATACAACTGCAAACTACACTATTACGTCATGTTAATACAATATACATATTTTCCTCTTGAAATATCGACTTGGCGTGGTAGCTCAGATGGTAAGGTAATGGCCTAGAGTCAATGCGTGCATGATTTCAATCCTGGCAACCTGCGAAAAGATGTTTACTTTTTTAATTACGGTAAATGGCACAATATAAATAGTAAAATACCATAATTATGTTAATTTCCCGTAATTATGTGCGTGCATTCAATAAATGTAATATTTAATTCGCCACTGCAGTCGGCCGTCACTTATTCAATCAGTGAAATTGTTTCACGTCGCTATTTCTATCAGTGAAATTTTTTTCACTGAAACAATAAATGGTTTTCCACTGATTCTAAGTGGAGCCATTTTCACTGATTAGAGTTGTTGAATTTCCTTGCGAATCAGTGGTTGTCCACTGATTCTAATTTAAAGTCTGCTTCATTTATAAGTTATAATATTTTATATATGATTTTTGTTACTTAAATCAGAAAAATAATAGGTGTGCTGGCGATGCGTAGTATGAAATAGTTATCATGCAAAATATTATTAAATCTATTGCGCACAAATACATTGTGCTATCCCTACGGTTTAACTGTCTTAGTTTCGTTGGCATGGAGCGGAGGGACAGACTGAGAAAGTAACTTTAGCAGAATTTCAAAAAATATTTGAAGTATCCATGAAACCACTATTTGTTATCTGTTGATGAAGAGACACTAAGAAAAATAATTCACTACTTTCGTATGGGGTGATTCGCTGTGTTTTAAAACATAAATCTAAAAATTTGAACTGTTACAGAGCGGTAACCAAACACCGACCTGAAATCTTCTAGCCGTTGATTTCAAACACTCGCCAGATTCGCACAATTCAGTGTGGTGGAAACGAATTCTTTACTGGTATATACATGCGCGAATTTCCACTTTACACTAACTTTGTGGTGCTGGAAGAATTGCAGCGCTTTCAAAGTGGTTTGGGTCGACTTCTGAGGCTTGGAGGATTGGTTCTGAGCTTCGTGAATACCCTGACTGCCAGAGGAACAACAATCTTCTAGTTCCAACTGCACGACATTGTTCGCCACCTGGACTCCGAAACTGTATAGGCTGTTCACGTTAAAATGAGCACTTTTGGAAACCCTGCTTAAGATCTACTTGCATGCACATCTTCTCGGATCCGAAATCGAATAATACTAGTTCCGAACCAGGATCCAGTTTGATCTTGGTTCCAATGTAAACGTGTCGCACCAACGAAATTTCATGTTTCTGGATCTCCGATTCGTCGGTGTTGGCTCCGAAGTGAGAGATGGAGACTATGTACGAGACAAATTTTGCTATTTGTTCGTAATATACGTCACAATAGATAGAACTTCGTGTGTGGTGTTTCAATCGCACTGAGAGTGTAAAATCTCCCACGCAGTGGATTGTGGCACAGCAAGTTTACGACAGAGACGTAGAGTCGATGCACAAGGGCTCTTCGTTCAATAGCTTCCTGAATCTGTTGCACGGTGTCTTTAGGTACAGATGGCCTTCCGTCTTGTTTAAAATTCACATTGCCATGATCCTCGTCACTTTATTCATCCGCCAGTCAAGTGAAACGGTGAAATTATGAGAAAAGTAAACACTTTAAAAACCTGCTAATTTTTACACACTGATGCATTTAAAAAAAAAAAACAGAAATCGAAATAAACAATTTAAATTATCGCAAATGGTAACCTAACAGTTTTCATTCGACGTTAACATATGGAACTACTTTCCATCTATCGTTACCAACGTTACAGGGCGCATGTCACTGTGTGCGCCGTTGAAGTATATGCAGTCATGAGCAGTGGCTGTTTTCTGAGGTTGATTTCAAAAGTGCTCACTTTATCGTAAATAGCCTTTGAACTGTGCCCCGTTAGTTGAGCACTTTTGAAACCAACCTTTGGAAAATGTCGCTGCCCCTATACCTGCTTGTATTTTACCAGGTACACTGATTGCCGTGTGCCAAATTAAGTTGGTAACGTCGTAGGGAAAGTAGCTTGCCTTGACATTGTAATAAAACCGTTAGGTAAACATTTGTGAATAACGAAATAATTCTTTTTGCTTTATTTTTATGCGCATTGCTGTGACCCTTTCAGGTGGAAGGCGACACACTCAAAAGGGGTTAAAGACGGTAAAGCACTCTTACAAGAAACTCTACTTTTATTCAATACAAATTGATACATCTGTGACGCCTAAAGAGCGTCTTACTTAAGGCTGTGATCTGCCCAGAAAGCATTAACCCTGAATAGCAAAATATGGGGAGCAAGTTAGGAGGGTTATAGGATACTCTAGCTCTTATGGAGCTGTTATTGGTAGCCTTCGCTATCCGTTTACCTCGCGACACCTATCACGCCCAAACGGGGATTATATTTATCCTGTATCACGTCGTCGGCAACGTGAAAGCTCTCGACGGCGGCGTCGTCTGGCGTCGACCCAGGACCACAAGGTACGGCGGTCCTCCTGGCAGCAGTGATCCGAGCAGGGCAGGAAACAAGATGGCCGCGAGCTACCTTCGCCCGCAGCTTATATACACCAGAGCCCTACCTTGTTTGAATACCATTCCCCTGGATGTTGTCATAACTTGGCGTCCTGGTCGCCGAGGCCGCGTACCCTCCAGCGTTAGTGCGTAGCCCGGCAACCCTTGCTGGTGGCGACCACAGCAGTATAAGTATTAGCAACTATGTAAAATATTTACCATCGGTAACGATTGCACAGTATCACTATGACTGTCGCATGACTAAAACGCTGAGGCTCTTGGCAATGTTAATTGTACATGTGGTGGTAGAATACACAGTGAGCATAAAGGTTGTTCACAGTAAAGTGAGCACTTTTGAAAGCCTTGCTTAAGATCTACTTGTATGCACATTGCGTATTATTCCACCATACGTACAACTAACATTTCCATGGACCTCGGCACTTAGGTCGTGCGCCAGACAAGTGAACATGTAGAATTATTGGGAAAATTAATATTTTACTATTTAATTCATTCTTACACTTAAGAGTGTTTAATAAGCAGAAATCAAAATTATTTATTTCAGAATTCCTGAATGTTTTCCCAGCACTTTAAATTCAGCGTTAAAACATGGAACTATTTTCCTATCCGTCGTTACCACCGTTACTTGACGCACGCCATTTAGAGCGCCTGTCCAGATGTACGCAGGTTGGAACAGTAACATTTTTCAAAGGTTTATTTCAAAAGTGCTCATTTCAACGTGAACAGCCTATACAGGTTGATCTTGAGCAGGGCTTTTACAAGTGCTTTGCCGGGAACAGCCTTTATTGGGGATATACGGAGATGTCCCGTTTTTTTTTTAATATTCGAAGAGCTCAGTCATTGCGGAACGAGGGCGTGTACACCAGGATGAAAACAAAGTTCCTATCCATTTGTGGGAAATAACTCATGTATCTGGATTTGGTTTTAGGTATTGAAAATGTTCTCCACTGAAGAGAGGATACCCTTGTTCCGTGCTCGTCTGAGAAGACTAACGTACGATGCAGTGGGAGCTGATTTCACACGAAGATTTAGGAAACCTGGCCCCGCAAATGAGACCGTTCGCCATATTGTCAACGAATTCGATCGCACGGGGAGTGCTGAGGACGAAGAGCATTCATGCAGGCCATCTGTACCTAAAGACACCGTGCAACAGATTCAGGAAGCTATTGAACGAAGAGCCCTTGTGTATCGACTCTACGTCTCGGTCGTAAACTTGCTGTGCCACAATCCACTGCGTGGAAGATTTTACACTCTCAGTGCGATTGAAACACCACACACGAAGTTCTATCTATTGTGACGTATATTACGAACAAATAGCAAAATTTGTCTCGTACATAGTCTCCATCTCTCACTTTGGAGCCAACACCGACGAATCGGAGATCCAGAAACATGAAATTTCGTTGGTGCGACACGTTTACATTGGAACCAAGATCAAAGTGGATCCTGGTTCGGAACTAGTATTATTCGATTTCGGATCCGAGAAGATGTTGCTGCAACCGGGCATTAGACGAGCCCGGGCCACGGCTATCACTTCTTCAACGTTAAAAGTTTTTTTTTTACCTAAAACAAAAACGAGGTCTATTAGCAACTTCCCACAAATGTATAGGGACTTCATAGTAACTCTGTATATTAACTGTGAATTCCCGTAAGCATTTCCCATAGTTTACGGAAGTTATCATGAAGCCAAAGCCCCTGGATTCCCTCCTAGGGCCGAGATCGGCGTAGCGGCCAAAGTGCTCGCCTCCTCTCCTACACTTGACGAACCGTGCTTGCTTCCCGGCTGGATCACACACCCGGATTCCCACGCGTGGTAGTCATTCTCGGACAGTGTTCTGCCACTTCCCCTGCCCTTGCATTCCGGCTCTGCTCCATCTCCACCTCGCTTCACCCTCCCTCGTCGGCTCTCAAAACCTCGCTGTCAAGAGCCTCCCAAATCTCTGCACTCCATTCAACCAACAATTCCTATATTCTCTACGCCGAGTTGTCATGAAGGCCAATGCGAATATGTCCGTTCTTTTTCCAAAACATAAGGTAGGCACGCGGGAGAAATTTGTGGCATACACATTCAAAAATGGAATGTGTACTGCGAGACTTCAGTTTCATACAGCTGAATTAAGTTTTATTTTTTTGTAATTTCATAACTATAGCCATATAAATGATTGGAAAGTGTATTTACACGTAGAGAATGCCTGTGCTCATTTTATTTATTTAAAAAAATGCATTTAGAATATTTTGTAAAACTTGTACAGGCATTTGACATTTTTTAAATCTCTCCATAACATTGACATTTTATAAAAATAAATTTGAATGAGCTCAGCTACTTTAGCGTGACGGTTGACTGTTTGTTCCAGAGGAAGTACCAGGTGGAGTGCTACATGCAACAGAAGAAGAAGAACAAAAAATATGGGGTCTTGGACCTGCTGCGCACACCTAACCTTCGTCGCAAGACGCTCATCGTCACTTTCACGTGGTGAGTGAGTCTACCAGCCGCTGCTTTACCTAAGGAGTATAAGTAAACACATGACACGTGCACTGCAAGCCTATCACCGAGAAAAAAAATAGCAAAGTGCAATGGTAAAAAAACATTTCTACAATGTTTATAAACAATATTTTGGAGATAGGGGGGGTGAATAGCTGTGCGATTGTAGTTTTAAGTGAATTGCAAGGAAACATTTAAGAAAATATGTCTGAGCAATGGACGATTACTACAACACTGAGTAAAAGGTTATTTTTTTCCACCCAACAAGATATTTGTTTATATAGGGCAAAAATATACTTAGTTGTACCAACAAGACATTTTTTTTATGTAAATAAAATTTCAAATGTAACAAAATTAACTTTGTTTATCTTACAAAATTCGCGCTTAAATTTCAAAAACCTCTGTTTTGAACCAAAATAAATTAGACTGCCAACAAAACGTTTAGTTTAGTCGACTATATTTGGTTTGACCACACACTTGATGGCCTTTGTTCGGAAATACAGCTCGAGAGGTTTTTTTTTTTTTTTTTCCCCCACTTTTTGTGACAATTAAGATAGTGACAGTGTTTGTTATTGAATTTATCGATGTCTAATAATTATATAAACATCCAAATAAAACAACTTTAACCGGAAACTAAAAAGTGATGATTTGAAACTTGAAAAACTTATTTGCGCACGTTTTCCAGTATTCTACTGTGTGTATTTAAAAATATTCCTATTTTATAAATAGTTACATTAGGTGAGGCTGCCAGAGCGTTAGTACTCGGGCGCAATTGGTTAGGTTCGAATCTCGGGAGGGCTTCCAAACTTTTTTTTACCTACCGGAAATGTTTAATGTACGTATAGAGTTACAAAAAATCGTATTTGCAGCAACCATATCTTGCTTTAGGGCAACCAGATAATAAAAACAAAATAATTTGGTTTCAGCGACGAAATATAGTATTGCCTCTATACAAACAATTAATTTGGTTGCACCAAACTAACTTTGTTTGAATCAACGAAATATTTTTCTCATTGTAGAAGTATATAATAGTGTGATGATACGATTAGGAAATCACAAACCATCGCCATCATGCTAAGCAGTAAAGTGAACTTTTCTAATCAATTAAATTATTTTAATAGTTATTTTATAAAGGAGAATAAATGTTTGACTGGCCGTTTAATATACACTGTAATATTAATTTATAGGGGTCGCTTCTTAAATCAAATATATCTCCGACTCTATCTCAGTAACGACCTGGGTTCTTAAAACAAAAGATCTTGAAAAGATTGGATAAAATCTATAATTACTTTTTGAAAAAAACTTACTGCTCTTCACGATGAATGAGAAATCAAACAGGAATAAAAAATATCTTGAATAACTTAATATTTTGAGTCTTTTTACTTTTTAATAGTCGAACGCAATATGCATAACAACTGAACTGCTGCTAAAAAAAAAAAAATAATAATAATAACTTTATCGCACAATGCATTCTCCATAGTGCCTCTCCATGAGGGTGACGATCCTGACGTAGTTGATCTTCAGCCGTATCATCTTCTAAGGAGATTGGACTTCTCAGTTGTGTCTCTCACGGCCAATGTTTAAGTACCTAGTTATAATTCAAGCATTCGCTTATCTCCTTAAATGCAACACCCGCGACAAAGAGGCGCCCTCGAAGTATTACTTAAGAGAGTTGATCAATTTGCAATAAACTCTCACTTTTTGTAATGATACAACATTCTCTTGGACATACTTTACACCAGAGAAATATAGAGGAAATGAACTTATTCCTATTATAATGCCTTGCAGTTTTATTCGACAAGATATATGGACTAGCTTCTGCATGTCGTGTAACTTTTCTTCTGACAATATTATACGTGCTGGGGCAGCTTACTCATTCTCCACCCAGAAGGGTATTCATCGAGTGACGATCAGACAGACTATTTTATTTCTAAAAAACTTCTCCCGACATAATAGTTAATGCGCAGCACCTTACATATTGCGGAGCTAACACCACGGCAGGCCAGGCGAAAAAATGTTACCATTAAAAAGCCTCATTCCTGGCATGCTTAATTCACATCATCAAACCGCTGATCAAGCGACATGACACATCACAGAAGAGCGGACAACAATACCAAGTCACAATCAATGCTGGTTAAAATTGCTCCATAGTAAGGTTGAAGTAAAGCAACTGCCTATGGAGCACTGCACCCGACTGTAAAACGTGAAGAACGCATAAAATAGTACTACAGACACCATGAAACTTGTCAGAAAAGTGCGACATATGCTGTACATGAAAGAAGAATGCATATATTTTCCAACATTACAAAATATTTTACTACAATATACTTTTTCAATTAAAAAAATTAATCTATTGATAGTCCCCATTTTAACCAAATTTAAGCGTTTTTTTCCATTTTGGATGCTTCGGAAGGCAGAATTTACAAAAAAAAGTTTCGTCATGGAATATCGTCATAATATTTACTATGATTGTATCTAAGAAAGTCATAGTAATAATGTATCATCAAGTTTATAATTAAATTCATTTACGTCATTTTCAGCCATAAATGTTTGTGACAAATGTACGCACATATACTTAACTATATAATTAATTACAAAAATTATTTCCTACATTCTGGTTACAATTTTCTTACATGCAATCGTAGTAAATATCCAAAACGGAAAGGCGCTCAAAATTTGTTTAAAATGCGGACTCTATCGATTGATTAATTTTTTACATTTAAAAAGGTTGTTTTAGTAAAATATTTTATAAAGCTGCAAAATATATACATTCATCTTTCATATACAGCATACATCGCACTTTTCTGACCATTTTTATGATGTCTGTACTACTTTTTTCTATTAGTCCTTCACGTTGTATAGTCGAGTGCAGTGGTTCATAGCCAGTTGCCTCACTTCAACCTTAAGGGCAATAAATTTGACACAGCCACAAGCGGAGTATGTTCACGATGACGTTCATGCACAATACACGGCCAAATAAACTTCACGCCGCGAGTCGCGGTGTTGCTTCCATGTCGAGTCAGGGCCACTTTACTTTATTCAGCACTATTTGCTAGCTCAGGACTGATGATTTTCCAAACCTTCGTAAGTGAATGACATTGAACTTACGAATGATTTCGTCGCGATGTACATGCAAGTGACAACTCGATGCAGCTGCTGTCAATAATGCTTGACACTCTATATGGGCCTCTACATAGTGCGAGCAATTTCTTTGTAACAAACTCGGATTGATTACTGATACTATGCGCATGTACTAAGACCAGCTCCCCGATCTGCAAATTGTGTTCCTTCTTCGCCTTGTTTGCTCTTCCACGTGTGCCAGCTGCATGGCGTAGTCGTTGTTTCACCAATTGTCGAAATTCTTGTAATAGTTTCTCGTGACCAGCCTCTCCAATTTTCCGGGGTACCAGATTCGTCGTTGGCAAATACAGTGCAGTTGTCAAAATGCATTTTTATGCCATGATGGGTTAGGAAATCCACATCACGTATCAGAGGTGTGATAAGCCCCGTCACAATTAAAAACAATGCTAATTTCATTTTACCAATAGATTCTACATTTAATAACGCCTGTCGACTTACTTACGAGCTAGCTCGTGATGTAACACGAGCAATCTTGAGCTTTGGTACTGTTATTACAGGGATGCGAACATTTGCTCGTTCCGGCCAGTAATAAAAATGGGGTGTGGCTGTGTTGGGGACACCCCCATTTGTTTTACGTGAATACATCTACGTTGACGCGCTCGGACGCCTTGGTGTCTTTTTACGTTCCCGGCACCGCTTCACTCGATCATATGGGGTTTTGTGGGTATAACTAGATTGCTTTTGAAATGCTCTTTCCAACCGTGTAAGATTTCTGTACTTAAGACTTGGCTTTTTGACGCGTATAGGCCGACATTGTGTTAAGTTTTCTTAATTTTTTACCATTAAACTCGTACAATTTCACCGTTACCACGACACACAAATTTTTTTATACACGCAATTGATTGATCTTTGCGAGAGATGTTGATTAAAACTAAAATTAGCGTCGTAGCTTCTCCTAGTCTAAAGTTATACTACGCGGAAGTTATGAGACGGGGCGAAACGAACACAAATGCCCCCCCCCCCCCTTCACTCTCTCACGATGCGTCGCAGTCCCCACTCAACGTAACATATTATTTGATCATTTGGCAATCGAGAGGTGTAATTGAAGTTTGAATGTTGACTATAGATTCGGAGCTGCAATGCCAAACTGTGTCTCCCGATTTCGTTATCATAGGATTTTCTGGATTGCCTCCCACTATAGTCACAAATTTAAGGACGTATTTACGTCAAAATATTCCGAAAGACAACTCACTTCAGCCCTGCCGTCTAGTAATGCGGTACACGGAATCCCGTGAATTGTCACATTAACTTCTGGACATAGAGCTTCACGCAGTAAACATTCTACCTCAGCACTGTCATACAAAAATAATTCTCTCTCATTCTCACGTAACAAAATTGTAAGAATTTTACGGCATATAACTGGCTCCGATGATTTTTGCACCCTTTTGAAAGTACCACTGGTCAACATTGGAGTGCCGTCAATACTGACCAGTGGTGTGTGGTGAAATGTTGCCAGGTAAGCTGCCACTTGCTCACGTCTGTACATTCTCAGTGCACACAGCAGTAACCAACAACCACTGCGGAGCCTAGGGAATCTGATTGTATTTCGACCCTTCACAACGATCAAGCAAGGGAACCATTACACGCGCCCTGTTGCGTCACCTTCCGAACTACGGCTCAGTGGTTGAGGTGTAAACTAGCAAGCAACAAGGTACAGCACAGAGCTAACGCCTGCTTACCTTGCAACAGTTCAACACACGCCACTGATACTGACCAACCCTAGTTTGACTTTCTTTGCTCGACTTCACGTGGTGAGGAGCTATCCTGTCGCTACGGCGATTTCGAATCACTGCCGGACGATGCCGCTGACCGGCGGATTTTCTCGGGTATCTCCCCCCCCCCCATTTTCGTATTCCAGCGCCACTACACGTTCGTCTCACTTCACCCTCATCGGCTCTCAATACCTCTGTGTTAAGAGCCGCTCAAATATCTTCACTCCCCTCTCTCCTTCGCTCACACATGCGGCTGCCTATCGCTTGATGGCAGCGTATCTTGGTGCCTGCTTAACTGCAAGAATCAGAATTAGGTACTTAATTACTTAACGACTGTGATTTACGGGCACTTCAATAACCCAGTCGAGTAAGTGGTCATCAGCTACAGTGTTTTGAAACACGACAGATCATGAAATACTTTCGTGAAAACAAAGCACCCCTGGTTTCAACCCCGTATCTTCTTCACAATCCAACAGGTGACATAACATTTATTTTTCTGAAGCAGCAATAATCTTTTCGAAAATTTTATGTCTCAATTTATATATAATGGTGATAAATAAAAATAAACTGTACGCATCGTGAATGCAGTAGTTTTCTTAATTTTGTTCTGGCAGTGCAGTAGACTAAATGAGGTAGACCGATCTCACTGGCTGCGCACAACCAATCTCCTTCTCCCAACATTGAACTGCTTTTCCACCAATACGGCTACATAAACGGCGTGGATTCCATTTGATGTTAGGTTAGAACACTGCTTAGCAAGCAAGTTCTTTGGGATGCTTTTAACTTCCTTTTACCAATTTTTAATGCACTTTGACTAACTTCAAATTGGTACAAATATTTTATTAATATAACAGTGACTGCAATTTAAAATTAAAATACAAACAAAAAGGTTTATCATCTCTGACCAGGTTACTTTGAGAGTAGTGTTCTTTTGGGGTAGGTCAATGTTGGGTGCATGCGCAGAAGTCTATGGGCAGTACAGTAATATTTCAGACGCTGTTAATTCGTATTTCTCAAACACGGGCATATGTACCATTTTCTGTCCACTGCCAAAGAATTGTATCCATCACTGATATATGTGAGTGCATTTATTTGATTTAATCCGCAGTCTTTCACTTTTGGTTAAATATGTGTGCATGCTTTTAACATAAATTTATAGCTTATTGGTACTGTGGATAGCTTGTTTCATGCGTTGGTGAAAAATGTAATCAAAATAGTACACTAATATACAGAAAACAATGATAATACCTGCCAACAGTTAAGCATTTTCATCTACTAACAATTAATATTCAACTCTGTAAGATAAGACTTTCGTTAGCAAATTTATGCTTAGTAACAATTTGGAAATAATTTGAAATTTCATTGTTTTGAAGCAGGTTTTATTTACCATCAGTTGGTTTGTATATATATAACGAACATATTTTTGATACAGAAATTTAAAAAAAAACATTAACGTATTTACGATCATCTAGAATAAACATGGTGTCAGCCATTAATATTCAACGCTGAATACATATGCATATTATGAAAAGGAAAAAAGAATTGTGTGTGTATACACCTGCACAGTCCCACGGGATAGTTTAGGAGTATTAGCTCGTTTAAACGTCGCTCGAGTCGTTTCATTTTCATATTTATACGGTGCCACGAACATACCAAATACAAATCTAGTATTAACGAAGCATTTAATTTTCATGGTCGACGACATTTCATGTGAAAACTACAAATTTTTTCGATAAGTCACCTCAAAAAAAGCGGCAAGATTCGTGCTTCAAATTTTAAGTGAAATATTTCGTGCCATGCGTTCACATTTCGCATTGAACGCTATCATGATCTACGTGGGCCAAACCATGTTTTTGTCTTGGAGATGCAGTATGTATGTGCGTTCGTAATTACTATGTTATTTTTGAATAATGAATTATTTTGCTGATTCCTAAGTGAAGGATGATTGGGATGTCGACTTAAATTGGTAACGAGATTATGAACTCGCCGTTCCAGATACAAAGTCTCAAAAAAAACTTACGGAGTATACTTAAAGTCGGGTCACTCCCGGATTTTCGCACGTGGGAATCGTGCTGGACGATGCCGCCGGTCGGCGGGTTTTCTCGTGGAACTCCCGCCTTCCCCGCCCTTACATTCCAGTACCACTCCATTCTCACAAGGAGTGTTGATATCGGGGAAAAAATATCGATGTTATTTATATTGGTTGTTTTATAGAATATCGTTTTACGAATAGATATATCGAAAGGAAAATGTTTATTTTGGGTACACCGCGGAATTCCATATTTTATTTATTAAAGGACTTAACAAGTGTAAAAAAGCTTAGAATATTACATACTGAGGATACGAGGCATTGCAGGATGATGCGGCACTTATTTTTAATGCATGTTGCTAAAGTAAACATGAAAACTTTTAAATTATATTTTTGTGTTCAAAACGGAGCTTATTAGAAGAGCATTTACAAAATATTTATTTCCGCTAACTGTAAGAATATATTTATTTCGATAAAATATCATTGCAATACATATATTACGATTTATATCGATATATTATCGTCATTTAGATATATCGAACTTTTTTTTCAACAACCCGAACTGTCACCTTACTTCACTCTCATCGGCTCTTCAGACCCCGCTGTTAAAACAGCCGCCGCAACCACTTCACTTTGTGCTAGGACAATATGCTACAATCACTCAAAGTGCTTCAGGCTAATCATCCTGCAATATTTTTGCTCGTTTATTTTTCAGCATGTTTACAGTTTTCCGTACAAACTGCTGTAAACTTAAGGGACAGCGGACGTGTATCGTTTTTCACGCTAGCGAGTCGTAAAATGTTGCCGTGAGAGCAGGCAGCATTTCTATATGCAAACGTCAGCTTTTCCCTCGCGACTACGGAGTTACACATCATCTGCGCAGAAAACTACACTATGTACAACCCCATGCTTGATTTTTCAGCCAGCGATGAACAACCAGGCCCAAAGCAAACAGTGGCTTTGAAATTAAAACTTTTTTTTTTTTTTTTTTTCGTCTGAAATTTGTCTGTTCTAGAGAATTTTTTTAGTTACTGGCAAAATTTGCCGAGCAATACAGTAACTAATACATTGTTACTTCGCCTTTCAGTTTGTGTTACCAGCATCTTTTATAAGGACTTTCGCGGTAGACGTGCAATTAAGTTATTAGCAAACATTACATTATTTATTAGTCTTCGAATGCTAATTCATTTGTAAATATTACACGTTGAGAATTATTAATTTTTGTTTAATATTTTCGCTATGTTAATTTCTCAATCGCGTATTTGAAGAACAGCACGGATCCTAAACACGTAATCAAGAATTTCTGATTAATTACGCATACATTTAGTTAGATGCTGTAAGTTTGTTTTAATTCTAAGAAGTAGGAATTATTTTTAATGTGTAGTCGTGTTGGGCGAGTAATTCCCGAGACGCGGTGTGAGCAGAGCTTTATTAATTTACGGAAGAATCCAGCTGTTACTTAGTAAATTCAGTGCACTATCTAGCTACGCCAGCACGCCAAGTTTCAGTTAAATCGGTTTGATAGAACCACATAAATGACTTTTAAACCACAACAGCGCATGAAAAATAGTATATATCTCTATAAATTATAAACGTCGTATGACCTTACGCACTAAATACGGTTTTAATTCAAAATGCGGTGGGTATTGGCTGAAAGGTAAGTGATGACTGCAAGGTATTAAATTATAATTTCAGATGAGGTCTTTCAACATGGCACAATAATTAATGGACACACCAAGAACTGCCAAAATGCGAAGGTGACTTTATATGGTCTCCAGAGAATAAATGTATCATACGAATTGTAATGGCAAAATAATTTTCAAAATAAGAAACATCCATTTTCAATTACTTAATTCATGATGTCTGCAGTATTAGCGGTATTATAATAAAAGTAATAATAAACGTACTATTGTCACGTTCATATTTTGGGATTTGTTTGGGTAGAATCTGAAATATATACAAAAAGTGTTGTATTGTAGGTGGCGCTACTTTATAAAACAGCGTTGTGACTATCAAGATACTGATTTTGATTTAGATAGATTTAATGGTTCGTGAAATGAGGCGCAGAACGAATAAAATTGAAAGGCAGTCATTTCGAAAATAAGTTCACGGCATGGTAATAAACTATGCATGTCTCGTATCCTTACTATGTGCCGTATAGTTACCGAGGTTAGTGGAATTCGGCGCAAAGTTTAAAAGTATTTAGGAACACACATTTGTATAATTCACTTGCAAATTAGGTACTTAACATCTTGTAAATCCTTGCAACGTTTATACTGCAACCACCCCATGCCAACATATTGCCCAATACATGACATAATTAAAACGTTTTGCGATATACTTGGCTTGGCAAACCGTAATTAATTTTTTTTGTCAAACTGAAATTAAATACAGCTTTTACCACTGATTTTCCCACTCAAATTTTTAATTTGAATCTGTCACTAAATTTTGTGTGGCAGGTTTGCATTAAAGTGATTTTTATGCGGCAACGCCTATCTGGAGTTTGAACGATCAGTAGAATTTGTGTTCAGGTGATCGAATATGCCACTTCTTAAGCCCAATACACGTCAGGTATAGGAAAACCAAGGATTTTAATATGCACACCAATTTAAAATGCTTAATTTAATACAAATGTGGGGAGAAAACAATTTAATGGTTTGGCTAATATCGTCCAGATGATTATTGAGTGTGCGGTTGTATTTTCGTTGGTTGTAATACAAAAAGGGAAATATCATATCACTATATCAGCGGAAGATTTGCATTGAAATTTGCGCAGAATAGCAAAAATTTTAAAGGAAAACAGGAAATAGCTGTTTAATGTCTACCACTGTTTGAGTGGTAGACAATTCTTAATAATTGTTCGTGCCTAACGTTACTGCGACTTTTTTAAAATCCATTTATTAGTTTTTTTTTGCGATATACCAGGACGATCAAACCTAAAAACAGGGGTTTTTTTTTTTTTGCTTTCTGGGTAGTTTAAATATATGTATACATATATGTGTATGTGTAAATATGTATACATATATGTATATGTATGTATATATAAGTATATGTATGTATATACTGACTCACTGACATATCAACATCCAGCTTCAACAATTGATCCTAGAAGCATTAAATTTGGAGGAAACATTAATTATGTAACGTAAGAAGCCACTGAGTAGGGACTTTTCAAAATTAAACCTAAGAAAGAATGAAATAGGGGTTCAAATATTGTATGGAGAAAAAATATTAGATGGTAAGTTGAAGCCACAGAAATTCTACATTAGCACTAGGCTGCCAGTTAATAATTAAGTATTTAACTATATTCAGTGTCTTCCCTCTCCCCAATATTAAACTGATTCCCAGTAACACCCCCCCCCCCCCAAATCCTAATTCAAGATACTGCAGTTTCCCCTCAAAGTGTGCTTTGTGATGACGATAAAGAAAGGCCCTTTCACACAATCAAATTTCTCTTCTAATTACCTTCAATTTGTATTGAATTAAATTCACCGGATGCTATACGACGTCACAAAACACCATAATCGCGGGAATTTTCTCTTTCAATGTCTTGAATGTCTCATTTTCCTCAAAGATTTTTGTTTCGAACATGTTCTATATATTCTTGAATCCAAAATTTCAATCGCGTGTCGCAGCTTTTCTGACGATATTAATGGAAGTAAACTCATGACAATATAGTTGTCCACACATTTGAAATTGTTACAAAATAAGGACGTACAATTTTTAAAAATAAAACGTACAAAAATATGAAGAAAATTTGTTGTGGTATAACCGTTTATTTTCGTGTCGTGCATGAATCTTAGATACTTCTTATAATTCACTTTTGGTGTTATATATACTGGGTTCATTAAATAGTTTGTGATACACGTTCATGTAGAGACTTGGAAGCTTATTGAATGCAATTAATTGAAAGGAAAACGAAGTTAATTTTTGGTTCAATGAATTGAATTCAAATAATTGAATTCATTACATTCTTGATGGTGTGAAAGGGCCTTAAGCTGCAGGGGCAAACTCTGAACATCGCAGGAGTGGTCTTGAGGCAGTACTGCTTCTCTCATGGTCAGTTTTACGTGGCGTGCTCGCGTGTAAGCTCGCTCTTCAGCCTGGGTTTTTTGGTGCCACCCTCTAAAATGGCAAAGAACTTCGTTTACAAAGAAGTATTTTACAACAACCTAACTTACATGTTGACACGGCCGATTACTAATAACAACTCCAAACTTGACAGCCTCGAGTTTTCTTATTTTTGGACTTGCTTTTCATTCCACTGTCCATTTTAAAATATGTATTATTTTTTAAATATATATTTAGCATTTAAAAATAATACTTTAACTAAAACACGAACTCTAAAGGGAAAAAATCGATAGAAAAGGTAAGGGTTAAATAATTTGTAATCATAAATTTTTTTATAGTGTTATGTACAAACGTAGCACTTATAGCAATTTTATTATGAATAGAGATTAGTTGCCTTGACTAATCTCTGTATAAACCAGTTATCCCACTCAGTCGAGTTGAGGGATTCGGGTGGCTCTTAAAAATGAAGTCTTCAGAGCTCATGATGGTGAAATGAGGTGAGAATGGAGCAGCAGCGGAATGCAAGGTCGGGGAAAGTGGACGATACCCGAAAAAAACCCGCCGACCAACGGCATCGTCCGGCACGATTCCCACTTGCGGAAACCTAGGAGCGACCCCGCCGGGAATCGAAACCTGTCCTCCCAGGTGAGAGGCGAGCAGTCTAACCGCTCAGCCACCGCTGCCCCCTACGACACTGAAGGGGGTTGTGGCGTGACGTACAAGGACAACACTACTTGGCAGCCTCTCAAGAGAATTTCCCTTAGTCAATTAGCACGAAACTGGAGGTGAAAGGCCACAGCAGCTCTCTACAGAGAAGAGCGTGTTGTCTCACCAAACAGCGAAAAGTGCCCTACCCAACTAACACGCGCGGGAGGCCGCTGTGGTTGAGCGGTTAGCCTGCTCGCCTCCCACCAAAGCGAACCGGGTTCAATCCCCGGCCGGTTCACTCCCGTGGGAATCGTGCCGGACGATGCTGCTGGATGGCGGGTTTTCTCGGAGTTTAAATTTTTCAATCAAAACTGTAATTGTAAAAATCGCTAAACTATAATGATAAGCCAGAGTAGAATGATGTGGCCGATTTAGAGGCAAGGGAATGGAGGAATATGAGTCAGGAGCCGGCCGGCCACCATGTTGTGACGTCACCTAACCACCATATTTAAAACCGCTTACTTTGACCTTGACCTTCGACCTTTACAGTGACCTTTTTTCAGTCGCCCTGTTTCCAGTGACCCTGAATTACCTTGAACCCAAAAATTAAAAAAAAAAAAAAAAAAAAAAAAAAAAAAAAAAAAGTAGAAAAATTACAAAATGTCAAAAAATGAATAATTTTTTTTTATTATTTAAAAAAAATTTGTAACTATGTACACAAAGGTGTGCCGTGTTTGGATGACAGGTGGATCGACTAAGTTCTCGACATGACTGACCCTCGCCAGGTCAACCGGTTTCCAACTCGTCAGCCATGTTAGATGTCGATGACCTTGACCCATGACATTGACCCGATTTCCATGACCTTGAATGACCTTGTACACAAAAATTTTCAACAAATACAAAAATCCTAAGAATTTCCGAAAAATTCCACCAAATTCCCAAAAAACACTTGACACTTCACTCAAGACCCAAGACCCTTGACTCAAGGCACAAAACCCAAGACTTAGGATACAAAACCTAATAATCAAGACTTAAAACCCAAGACTCAAGATTAAGACCTTGACCCACGATTCAAGACCCCGGACTCAAGACTCACGACTCAAGACCCTTGAATCATGACCCTTGACTCAAGACTCAAGTATTCAAGACACAAGACTCAAGGCCCTTGACACAAGACTCAAGGCCTTGACCATTAACCTTAAACGCAAAAAAAACCTAAAAATTCTAAAAAAAATCATAAATATTTTGAAAAATTAAAAATTTAAAAAAAATTAAAAATTTCTAATTATTTATTTGGAAAATATTTTTAAAATATCAGGTATTAAAAATGTATACAAAAAACTTACATTTATGGAGGTTTCCTCAGCACCACATCTAACAGACGACTGAACCTCAATATGGCTTCTCATTGGTTGATTACTTGTGCTCGCTTCACCCCCAAACGTTTTTTTTTATTGGTTCATCCGTCACCAATGTTTCTCATGGATAATTAGTCGACAGGCCTCCACCTCCCTCACCCTTGCTCATTCCATCGTAGATTGTCATCTTATTTTTTTCGTTTGTCATTGGATTGAATTTTCAACACCTAGGTGATGCTAGTGTATTAACTATCGATTTAGTCGCCAGAGTTGCTGTCGATTTAGCCGCGATGCTGGTTGTCTACCTTGACGTCACCCCAGTGATATTGAACTCGGAAAATCGAGAAAAATCGCAGTCCATATAATTGCCAATTACTAGCTGGTCACATCATGGGACAGTGCCAGTTAAAAATACTAATTAACGAATGTCTCACACAAGTCCGACTCCGCCCAAGTCCAACTCCGCCCAAGTCCAACTCCGCCCAAGTCCAACTCCGCCCAAGTCTAACTCCACCAAAGTCTAACTACGCCTAAGTTTAGAACCACCCAAGACTAACTTGCTAAAATAAATTACGTACGGGGGCAAATCATTTGCCGGAAAGTAACTATTCGTAACACATTTATTGACATAATTAATTAAACAACATATGATTCTTCTCCTTGAAACATACATTTATTTCAATGGAATCTGAAAGTAAGTGCAAAGAGGAGTTCGGTGATATGGCATATGCAATGGAAAGTAACACAGAAACGCCAAGAAATTATGTGCAAATATGATTAAGTTAGGTGGGCCAGTAGCATGGGGCAGGGGACTTGTACTCACAGCTGCATGCAAGCAACACGCGACATGACTCATCCTTGTAGGACCACCTCCTAATAGCAGCGCAGCACCAGTCCCCGTAATTCGTTATGCTAAGTGGTATTGCAGTGTGTAGCTGTGTGTACGCAACGACGTTCACGAATGAGGAAAAACTGGACGCTCTACTTAATTACGGTGAGTGTGGTAGAAATGCCAAGCAATCCGTCCGAAAGTATGGTGAAAGGTATCAACAACTAAAACAAGCGTGTCACGGATACTGTGCCAACGGAAATTCCAATTATACCACGTGGCTCTTCATCAGGCATTATATTAAGGTGATTTCCAGCAGCGTGTTCAGTTTCGTTTGATTGTTCTGATGCCTGTAAGGGATGAGAACAATTTTCTGAAGAACATTCTATTTACCGATGAAGAGAACTTCACAAACCCTGGGCGTATAAATTTACGAAATATGCACTTCTGGAAGATGGAGTATCCGCACTGGATCTGGCACGTGGAGCACCAATGGTGTGGAATCGTTGGAAACTACGTCATAGAGCCATACTTCATTCAAGGGACAATGACCGGCTGTACATATGCCGATTTCCTCTAGGAGACACCTTACCAGCACTTCTGAAAGACATACTGCTCGACATACGTTGTGATATGCAGTTTCGGCATGATGGTTGTCTTGCCCATCATGCTTTGGTGGCGAGGCAAGTGTGAAATGAAACATTTCCAAACCGTGATTAGGGCGTGGTGGCGTAAGATTGCCAGCTCGCTCCCCAGACCTCACACCTCTCGATTTTTTTTTTCCTGTGGGGAACACTGAACTATAGGATGTACAACAAGGTTCCTGCGACGCAAGAAGACGTGCAGGAATGCATCGTGGCAGTTTTCGAAGGTTTTACGCCAGGAACACTTCACGTCATTCGGCGCTCGCTACATGTGTGTTTACAGATGTGTATTGCTGTCGATGGTGAATACGTCGAGAGCATATGCTGTGAAAATACCTAATGCGAAGCGTTCCAACCATAACTGTGCTATTTTGTACAATGCATGCGGATGTGATTGCATTTCTACTTAGGTTGGTTTGTTCTATTTTGGTTGTGTACATTTACGCACTCGTTACTCAGTACAGTTAATGACTAGAAAACAAATCACCTGAATAATGTTGGTATCTAGATATAATGTAACGTACTGATATCACACTTGCATTCACATTGCCCATCTTCCCTCTGCTGCAGTGTTCTCCTTTGTCCAATATCGTATTCCTTGCCCCATTAAGATAAGCGCTACGCTGTTATAAGGAAGCTGTTCCGCCAGGATGAGTCACAGCGCGTGTTGCTTGCTTACAGCTGTGAGTACAGGTCCCCTGCCCCATGATATCGGCCCACTTAACTTAATCATATTTGCGCATAATTTCTTGGCATTTCTGTGTTACTTTCCAAAGCATGTGCTATATCACTGAATTCCTCTTTGCACATACTTTCAGATGCCGTTGAAATAAATGTAACGTTCCAGCGGAAAGATCATGTGGGGTTTAATTATTTCTGTCCATACACATGATCGAAAAGTCACTTTGCGGCAAATTGCTTGTCCCCGTACGTAATTTCATTTAGAGGAAACCGTATTTCGTGATCAGCAACCGGTCCGGGAATTTCGATGGTGTCCACGTTAGGCGGATCACATCGTTTACAGTTGGTTCAACTAAACATTTTTGGCGTGCATTTTGTTAGTTGACTAAACAACAAAGTATTTCGTTCTCTCAGTGTACTCTGCGCGCGTGTGCAGGTTCACCAACACGAGCGTGTACGTGGGTCTGTCGTACTACGCGCCGGCTCTGGGCGGCGACGAGTTCTTCAACTTCTTCCTGGCTGGTGCGGTGGAGCTTCCAACGTACGTGTTCCTCTGGCCCGCCATGGACTGCTGGGGTCGTCGCTGGACCCTCTGCTGCTCCATGCTGGTGGGAGGCGTCGCCTGCCTCGCCACGCTGCTCGTGCAGGAAGGTAAAGGCTGCGCACGATAAAGTGAGCACTTTTGAAACCAGCCTTTGAAAAAAGTCACTGCCCCAACCTGCATGTGTTTTAACGGGCGCGCTGAGTGACATGCGCCCAGCAAAGTTGGTAACGATGGATGGGAAGTAGTTCCGTATCTTAATGTCGAATAAAAAGTGTTAGGCAACCATTTCTGATCACTAAAATTATTTCTTTCGCTTTTTGTGTTGTTTAATGCATCGAAGTGTAAAAATGAGCAGATTTGTTAAACATTTAGTTTTCTTATAATTTCACGACGAGCCCCACGACAATGTAAATCTTACATAAGGTGGAATAATACACAACGGGCATACAAGTAGATCTTAAGCACGGCTTTCAAAAGTGCTCATTTTACCGTGAATAGCTTATACGTCGAATTATCCCTTTAAACTCGTTCTGAAATGACGTGGACGTTGTCTGTTTTTGTTTTGATCCGTCTCTAATGACCTCGCTGTCGACGAGACGTCCAGCCCCATCTACCTCATTTTGGTTTGACACGAGAGTGGTGACTACCAACAGATGCGACAAAGGGTTTGAAAAGGTAATGTAAGCGTGTATGTGAGAGAGAGTTAGAGGTAATTATATGAATGACTGAAGAGATTTAGGCGACTCGTAACAACGAGGTCTTGAGAACCGATGACGTTGAAATGAAATGAGAATGGAGCAGCGCCTGAATGAAACGGTGGGGGAAACCGGAGATCACCGAGAAAACCCACCGAACAGCGGCATCGGCCAGCGCGATTTCCATTTGTGAAAATCTGGGAGTGACTCACTCCGGGTTTTAATTCGATTCGCCGTTGGAGGAAGCAAGCAGGCTAACCGCTCAGCTACCATGGCCCCTACAAGAGCTGAGATATATGACATTGAATGATTTACTGTTTTGCAGCCATTTTTGAATGGCTACCATTTTAAAAGCTACCACATTGGGATGTCTATCACCTATTTTTGTGTTACTTATGACTAGGGACCTGCAAAATTCGCGTTGGCATCAGGACAAACTTCACAGTACTGTATATACTGTAGCCGACGTCGTTTCTCCATTGGCTACTGCATAGTTGTGAAGTCACGCCTGTTCTGACTGAACTGCACGTAATTGGGACGCACAACTGCGAAATTTTCATTTTAAGGCACTAGTTAACCAGGGCGTGTCAAATAAAGTATGGTCCAATGATAAACGTATTGCAACAGTAAAAGTGTTTAAAGGTTAACGTGTCCTTAAATAATAACACGAATTATGCAGGTCTCTACTTATGACCCAATAATATAGTTTTATTAGATTCATCTGGTCCCCCCAATTTTTACCAACATTTTGTCTGGCACGTGGGACTAAATAGGCGATTATGCTGGGCGAGACTCCAGCCATCCACCGTGTCCAGCGGGTTCCTCACAACTGCAAGTGTCTTCAGTATCTACAGAAGGGGAGGGGGGTTAGGCACCGCTGACAAGTAGACAGAGTAACCAGCGCCAAGAAGAGGGTCAGTGTTGACAAGTGGGCCGAACCGTACTGGCTTTCCGCCATAACTCACATACAAATAAAATAAAGGAAGAAAATAATCTCAATAGATGTAGACACACATCATGGAAGCAGATAATGTAAAACATCCCATATTTAATCTCCAATATTACACATGTGCATACAGATATTTACGAAAGAACGTAAAAAACTTGGTCAACTCCCAGCTCTTCCGTGTCCATAAATCCTTGTAGTCAATAGGAATAGAGTATTTTGTTTGATGATATTTGTTTTTGTGATAGTTGTGGTATACAAAAAAAACAAGGGCTTGTATTTCAGGTGGCTGTCATCATTATATTTTAGTAAACACATGTGCGCTGTTCGGTAGTACTATTTATGGCTTATTCACTGTGGTATAAATATTAAAAGCGAACTGTGTTGTTGGTTGAAAATTGTTACAATTCTGTATATTATATAAACAGCTATAATGCTTCCCAAATCATCTGCTCATTCCATTCTCGTGTTACAAGTTCGTTTTCTTTCGCAACCATGCATTGTAGAATGAGCCTTATAAACGATTATGCATGGAAAACATCCATCTCTACTGGAAACTTTCCAAAATAGTGGGAACATTGAGGAAACGCATTTATAGCCTTAACTCGATAGTTTGACACCATTTAATGAAAGCAATGGCATGTAAACAAACATGCTTTCTTATCTTCCCTATTCCCTCCCTGAACTTTAATCATGTTTTTCAACAATCAGTTTGTTGTTTAAAATACTGCAATAAATATTTTGAATCGAAATTTTATATGTTATCCAAAATTTAATGCTGACAAGGAGTGGTAAATCTCTTTCAAATGAACTGTGTACTTCAGTAAAGTTGGGTGTCATTTATAGTCCATTCCCCACTGGAAGCGACTTTCTCGGAGCCCTGCTAAATATATACTTGCAGACCAGTTTCCTATACATGACTGCTATGTAGCATCTGTCAAAATCAATACTTACGTGCCATTGCGTTGTGTACATTTGTTCGTATACTTTCGCTACACCTAAACATAAACATTAAAATGTGACTTCCACTTTTATATCTGTCAAATGTGTTGTTTACTGTTTACAGCTTTTCAAAAAATTCTGTTATATTCCAAAAACCATTCCGTATGAATATTCACAGTTTAGGCCTCGACCATTATTTAGGCCAGCTTTATACCGTTTTAAAAATGCCTGAATTGACGACAGTTCTTACGGTTATTTTACATTAATAAATTTGTTTTCTACGACATAGCACATTTATTTAAACGGAGGGCCTCAGTTCGAATAACGAAGGAATAATCAGTCCAAAGAAAAAGACATTAAAATCAAGCACGCAACTCGTGTCGCCCTTTTTTGTCATACAAACTTAAAAAAATATACTGGTGAACATGCACACAAATAAGCCTACCGTAACTTTTATTCCGCTCATATTTATATGTATTGCTACTTACTGTGTGTTACGTTTATTGAAATTTATTGGGGCTGGGCTTGGTTATTTTGTTGGGATTGGTGGTAAATCATGTTACACGACTGTGTTTCAAACACCCAGGACAAAGGTACAATGTTGTGATAAATAAACAGACGTGGATGTAAATAAATAACTTCGTCATAAAAACAGTTCACATTTAAAACGTATAAATAGTTCACATCAAATATTCGAAATCATGCACACACACAGATCCAGCGTAACGATCACCACGCAGCCACGCCACACTATTTCACATGCAGTGGTTAACGAAACACCGTAACAGTATATTTATTCTGCCGCGGAAACACAGATTTATCATAACATCGTAACGTACTTAGGTAGGTTTAAAAAAACACAACGTCTACAAAAATGATGTGGTAATTTGAAGTATTTTTCGGAGTGATTATAATTTACGCTTCGTTTGATAACAAAGCAACACGCCATGTCATGGCTCGCCACGTCTGTCAACTTCACTTTGTTTCTGCCCCACCATCGTATCTAAATATATTAAAATAAGTATTCAAACATTAAAATATATTTTCAGTTGTAAATTACAAATTCAAATATCATTATTTTGCTGTAATAAGTATGAAATATGCTACAATTGAAAACATATATAAAATTCTTCCTTACTAGCGAAGTGAAACTTCCCGAGTGTGAAAGAGAGAAAAAAATAGAGAGAGCGACAAGCCTCATTCAACAGAGACTTGCTTTCTCGCTCGATAAAACAAAAACACACTATTACAGCCTACTCATGATATTTTCGCTGTTATTTTGAACTGTAAAAATGAGATATGTTGCCATTGGGGACACCTAAATCTTTCAATATTTCAATAGACACCGTTTAATTTGCAAATAGTATACTAAAAAACTAGGTTAAAATAATATTTTAACTGTGAACTATTTCTTACCAGACGTTGCCAACACGTCGCTGCTCTCGCTGTTGTTAATTCATATTTAAAAATAAATAAATATTACAAGTTATAGAAGATATTAAGGTAAAGTTTCATTTATTCAATAATACAGTACTCTAAAGTTAACCACAGTGTTATATATTTGTGGAATACAGGTTATTGAAAAAACAGGTTGACATGTTATGCCTAAAGTGTTTTTTTCAAAGGTTGATTTTCATAAGTCACTTCCAATCGGGAATGGACAATACATGATTTGTGTAAATGTATAAGAGTAGCTATTATTGAGTCTTCTGTTGACAAAACTTATAGTTGCGTAACAATTTGTCTGTTTCACGTCACATATGTATTGCTGAAAAAATTATACCATTAATATTGCTAGCATGCAATGCACTCTAAGAAAAAAGCAAAGGTTTGTCACATTTTCTTTCTTAACTCTGTTCCGGGTTAATTTCATCTTTGCTGATATGTATTTGATTCTACGTATTAATAGTAACAGATGTAAAAAGAAAACTGTTTTTTTTTTCTCCTAGACTAACCAGTTCTCTCCTTTATAACATCAGTACTAATTAAGAAATAATGAAACATGGATGGTTGGTCACGCCAAAGAAACTAAACTATATAGATAGATTGCACGGGAAGGAATGACAAATAGCGAGAAATGTTGTTAAGCGTTTAAAAAAACGATAAAGAAATAAAAGCTAAATGTGAACGTTGCAGTGAAAAAATCTTCTACAACAAAATCCTGTTGTAAAACAAACATTGATGTTGCAATAAGAAATAAAACAGGGAGGTATTAAAGCAATGCCTACTGAAGTAAAAGTAGAAAATAAGACAACAAACAATTTCCAGGAGAATAATCTAATGGAATCAGACAAAGTTTGTTATGGCGTACTGTTCGTGCTCTTTATTTTTGCTGTTACCGTAAACCGGGGTTACTTCGCACTTGCAAGGGTAAATGCGCCACTCGACGTTTTCGTTTAGGTGCAATTTGGCAAAGAAACAGAGGAATATAGCTAGATATTCACTCCGGTTTACGGCAATCTAATGTTCTTCTCCTTCTACTCCCGCAGCTCGACGCCACACACTATATCGAATTCTTTAATCTCTTGCTCATTTAAGTCTTTGTGAAACAAAATTCAAACAATAAGTTACTGATAACTAATGAGCCTATTTTCTTCTACATCTACATGGGTGCAAATAAATTTTCGTGAAATTCTTAAAAGCTTATATTGCAGGTAGGCGTTGAAATCTCATTGACAGCGATATCACTAGAGATGAAACCTGAAACATGTGTAACAGAACCAAACCAATTATAATACACGCATGACATGCCAGTTCAGAAAAACTCGTAAAATTAAACTAGCGTGCAATATACTGCACCACGAGATGAAGGATTCGCAGCATTAGCTTCGGATGTAATCAGTCTATAGTTTTAAATGATAGGGTTCGCTAACCTGAAATATTTACACGGCCAACATTTTAAAAATATGTAGCTGAGCCACTAAGAACACATTAGTTTACATGGCGTACCATAATGCCACTTGTGTGAAACATTTGTTCGAAATCGGTTGATTGGTCTCCGTTATATGGATTAAAAATTTATTTTTTTTAACAGGGGTATCTTATAAAAACGGCATAGAAAGAGTTTCTACACAGAATGTTTCTAATAGATACTATCACCATAAAAAGTCTGATTGAAATTCGTTAAATTGTTAAATATACAGGCTGTATCTAAATTCGACCGATAAACTTTGGGTGTAGGTTAATCACGAAAAAAGATACATGCTGTATATGCCAATAATATATAAATATTTATATGGCAGTCATTTACAAAATTAATGTGTGGCCATATTTAATCCATGTGACATTTCATGGGATTCTGTAGTTGTGTTAAATTTGATGGAGATTAGTTGAGTTGTCCTGGAAATATGGCAAATAGCTCCATTTACTAACATGGTATTATTTTTGCAAAAATTACTGCAAGAGAGGATCTCTGTATGAGTAATAATGCTTTAAATTAATACTTTTTGCGTAAGATATTTAGTTTAAATTTGTTTAAATGTCTTATAGGTATAACCACTTAATTTTATTTATTTATATTGTGACGGCTCCTCACCACCGCAACTTCCCTCAAAAAACCTCCGCCCGATCCTAACTGTAACAGGAAGAGGAAGGAAAGGAAGTACAATACGAACCTCCCCCCCCCCCCCCCAAATACCCTCAATCAATATCACCAAAATTTAAACAAAATAAGTATTGCATTGTCTAAACTGTCCAGAATAGATGGGTGTCTTAAGCACATATCAAAACACTCACTTTCCATTATGCACTTTAATTAGATCCACAAATTACTCCTAGTGGCATACATTTTCCTTTCCTTTAATCAATTTGATCCAGACAACATCACTTGTAACATATATCTTTACAAGCATATTTATTCTAACACCTACTGTTACATATAACACCACTAAAAACATATCTCTTATAAAATGACCATTAAATCCTTTTTACTGATCACAGCCTTCTAGATTGTACAACCAACATTTTTACATTAAAACCTGTAAAACTAACAATACAATAGTCTTGGATATTTTGACAATGCCTTTTGAAAAATTTTTAAATCGGTCTTACATTTACCATCTATTCCTGTACACGTAAAACACACTTATTAAAAGTTCGCCTAACCAAAATGGTCCCTGGAGAGGAAATCACAATCTCATCCTTTTTCGCACCATTAGCACTAACATCCAACACACACTACAGGCAAATATTATTACCAGCATCCATGCATACAAGCTCGAGTATGAGGTTATTGCCTCCATCGGTACACCAGAGGTGTAAGTATTAATTGAACTTCACCATCATCACATCCGCATGCCAAGAGCCTGTGGGTATTGCTCTCGCTCTCGCATAACATACGCCACCTCAAACAAAACCACACATTCACATAGGCTAAAGCCTGAGGATATTGCCCCAACCAGTACACCAGCGGTTCAGGTATTCCTCTCGCCTATACTCCACACAATAGACCATCTCAACATCCACACCTTCAGTCATCCAGTTCAAAACCTGTTTTGTGTCCTTTGTCCCCGGCCACAACCTGCGCGTAAAACTTTCTATCTTTATTTACCATCGGGGCCACGGTGGTTGAGCGATTAGCACACTCGTCTCCCACCAAGGCGAACCGGGTTCAATCGCCGGCCGGGTCACCGGATTTTCGCAAATGGAAATCGTGCCAGACGATGCTGTTGGTCAGCGGGTTTTCTCGGGAATCTCCCGTTTCCCCCCGCCCCTCATTCCAGCTCCGCTCTATATACGCTTCAATCACCCTCATCGGCTCCCAAGACCTCGTTGTTAAGAGCCGCCCGAACTCTTCACTTCACTTCATTCACCATCAAAATCTCTTTTGCAAAAACCTGATCTTGACCGCGCCCACAGTTAAGTACTCTAATAGTCGAATTCTGACTCCGGAATCCCCGGCGCATCTCTACTCAATTGGCTAAGTTCCCTTTCCAGCACATAGGCAGAGTTTTTTTCAAAGTCCCGAACATGGCCAGAATTATTCTACGTCCAAACACTGCCGAAAATTTTCGAAGTTCGAACACGGCCAGAAATATTCTAAGTCCGAACTCAATACTCACCTTGTTCATCACTGAACAACCTCCTGTGGTAATTCGTCATATTTTGTGATGATCTCAACTCCTGGTCCAGGTCCTACCATCGACGGTATCCAGACCACACTGCTGGACTCCAGCTCTTACCGATGACGATCTCCCCGAACCACCCCACTCACATACACGTGTGTGTGTGTGTATATATATCCGAAAACGATCCCCTCCACGCGAGCCACCTCTCCAGAAACCACCCGGTGCAACACCAGCGCTCTCTTTTCCAACACATATTCCTAATTACAATTCTAAAACAGCCAAAACACACCTAACCAAAACCACGAGCCCCTTTACGCTCATCGAAGCAGCCCACTGCACACCCAAGTAATGCAGTACATGCGCGACGCCAGGGGTCGAGCTCCCAATACAGCCATAAACTGCAAAAATGCGAACGAATCTTAACATGTACATAAAAATCTACAATTTAACTATAGAGACGGACCACGCTACGTCACAATGTAAACCTCATTAAAACATGCCTGCCACACAACACATATTTATTTACCTACTTTACTGTAGCAATATTTCGTTAATAATTGTATGAGTATTTTGATACGGCATGTTTATGTGACGGCCTTCATAAATGGAGGACGAAAAGTTTATGTATTATCACCTTCGATTATTTCCATATATGCAATATTAATGTAAAATGTAAATCTGTTTCATAGATTCATAGATATGGCACACGAAGTTAAAATATTTGTATAGGAGTCATTCGGAAAATAGGAGACACGTAAATTAATGTGAAATCGGTTGATTGTTTCTTAGGATACGACATAAAAATGGTACCTATTATTTCATGTGGGCCCATCTTACAAAATGGTGGAGAACTGAGGCTATGCATAGACAGTTTTAATGGATATAATTGACACTGTCAGCATATGGAAATAACCAGTCTAGCGTTTTGACGGATATGGTTTGCTAACCTGAAATACTTACAATCCCATCATTTTGTAAATAAATTTCTAAGCCCCTTAATTAATGTAAGTCTATATGGTATATCAAAGCCTGCTGTAGAAATTATGGTATGCGGAATTTGTTGGAAATTAGTGGAATAGTTCCCGTAATATAGCATAAAAATTCTTTTTCCCTCAGAATTGCCTACAAAATGGCCAGCGAAAGAAGATCTCTGTACACATAATTTATGCCTCTAATCATTATTGATAAAAAAACTAAATTAGTTTCATTTAGTCGAATTGTTTATAGAAGTTATATGCCAATCTAAGTGTGTAATATACGCAACTTTAAAAAAGTTCGTCCCACCTAAATAAATGTAAGTTTACATGACCTACCATTTCACTAACTTGCGTGTAAAATTAGGTAGCAATTGGTTGATTGGTCCCACAGATTTGGGTTAAGAGCTCCGTTATTTCATGTGACGATCTTCATAAACGGCGGGAAAAAAAGTTTGTATATTAGCACATTGAATGATTGTCATAGATATTGCGAACAGATAGAGTTCGGTAGAATTTGTTTGGGACATATGTCAAACTATGCGAAAATAACGTGCATTACTGTTATTTTGAAAATTTGTAACCACACCCTTAACTTATATAAACTAAGGAGGACTGCAAAAAGTATACCTTGTCACAGGACTGTTGGGAATTATATAACTGTTTCCTGAGATAGGTCACAAAATATTAATTTCGCGAGGTTTTCTATCTTCCATAATGGCCGAGAAAAGAGTTTATGTATTGGCTTATTTGATTCTGCATAGATACTCCTAGTAATCAAAGATAAATTCTAATTAGTTGCTTGGTTTGGTATATATAGCATACCGAGCTAAAATATTTATGTTGATCTTATTTTGAAAAGTAACCTACAGACTTCAGAAAAATATAACTTTACCACTACTCGTATGCCAAATTTTGTAGTAGTTGGTTAGTTACCCAATATAAGTCCGTAAATTTTATTTATTCAATTGACAATTTCTTTATTTAAAAATGGCACACAAAAAATGTTCTTTGCAGACACAGTTGATACTTGCAAAAGACACTGCCAGCACACGAGGTTAAATTGAAATTGTTTACCTGGTTTTCTAGATGTAGCATACAAGGCTAAAATATCTACATGGCCGCCGTTCTGAAAATAAATATCCGGCCCCATTGAAAAATATAAATTATTATGGACCACGGTAGTACCTCTTGTTTGCCAAATTTGGCAGGAATAGGTTGATTCGATATTTAAGTGACACTATCCTACAAAACAGCCAACAAAAAGGCTTTTCGTAGACAGATTTGATGGTTGTAACAGATACTGCCAGCATGCAAAGTTGGGTTGAAATTGATTACATGATTTCTAAGATATAGCATACTAAACTAAAATATCTGTATGGCTGCCAATTAGAAAATAAATGCCTGACCAACTTAAACATACCAATTTACATCGCCTAGTGTAGTACTAATTGTTTCCAAAATTTGGTAGAGAATCGGATCATTGTCTCGAGAGATACGATCTGAAAAGTTAATTTTTCGTATTGCTCTATCTTACGAAATGGCGAACGAAAGTAAATATGTGATTGTATATATATAATGCTTATTATATGTATTTTCAGTAGGCGCAATTAAGTCAAAGTTAGCCGAATTTTATGGAAGAAATAAGCAATAAACCTAGAATATTTGGATCACCACCATTTCCAATATAAGAATCTCATGAATTTAAATCTCATTGGTTAACTTGACCTACCATAGTATTATTTACGGGCCTAATTTGGCAATTATCTATAGAATATTTTTCTAGATATAATGTAGAAGTGTTATTTATTCATTTGGTCTCTAAAATGGCACAAAAGCAATATCTATTTTTAAATTCAGTGGCTACATGATGCACAGTCACCATATCAAATTTGGTTCAGATCGGTTAAATGGTTCCCAAAATATGACATATCACCCTAAATTATGAATTGACACTATTTAGAAACTCAAAACCAAAGAGGTCAAAAATCATAAAAGTTGGATCTTCTTTCTGAGTACTATATGTTTATCGAGTTCAGTAAAATTCTGTTCACATGTTCAAACGTTTTTAGGGGACACACACATGGTTGAGCAAAATTGTTAACTCTAAGGTTTGGGAGTTTAAGTAGGGATTTCACCGCGATTCCTCACCAAACCTCTAGTGTTACTTGTGGGCGCTAGACTTTGCACGATGCAATTCCAAATCGGTGATGTAGAGCAGACTCCTTCCAGGGTCGTGTGCCGACAGCCACGGCGATATCCTCCCGTTGGTACTCCGTCCGTCGTGATTAATAAGATACGTACCAGTACCATGCTCGTTACGCAGTGAGGTCTTGGGGCGACCCACACGCCCATATTTAGTTAAACGAAGATACAAAACACCCTGAAGATACACATAAACACTTGGCATAGTACACTTAGTAAAGAGCGGGAAAGGTGGGGGCCCGTGCCCATATAGTCCGTAGGCAACCCGAATGAAGATTCATACTCCGTACATTAATTCAATGGGTTTTATTAAATGTTCCTCCAGGAAAACAACTTACAAAACAAGTACTGGGCTTAACCCGCCAGTAGGGTAACACTTCTAAAAAGGCTGCGGCCACAAATAATTAAGTTGAAAGCTATGCCTTCCCAGGCAATGGTATTCCTTGGGAAGGGAGGAGTGGGGAATCTTGGGCGGCAAAATAAACGATGTTCCGATAAGCTAAAAGACTACTGCAGTGAAGATGATCAGTTTGGAAGGTTGATGCGCCGCCCAAGCACGCGAGATATGACCTCGTTGGTGCGCACGTCCTCTTCCTCGGGACACTGTAGAATGACTAAACTCTCCGCCGCGGCGTGCTGGTCAGTGTGGTGGTCAAGCAAGCCGTGCGGACTACTTTCTTACGCACAAAACTCTGCAAAAACACCTACACGTTGCTTGATTACTCAAAACTCTTGCATAAACAATTGCATAAGATACAGAAACCCTTTAATGCACATGAAACTCTGGATGGAATTAAATGGGGATGAAACACATGAGAAATGGAAATTTAAAAAAAAAACAATAAATGGTACACTGAAGCCCACGGAGGCACTTAAAACACATTAGAGTTGTTCTTATACACGTTGCGTGACTTGGCGTCCTTGAGCATTTCTTAGTTAATGAATAATTTACTTTCTCCTGACTTTACAGGATCAACTTTCTAAACACGCGCACGCGGGCGCACGTGGTTGAGCTGCGCCTTGCACTCACTTGCTCTGCACTTGCGCTGCTCCCATCACGAGAGCTTAAATTACCACCATTCTTCGCACTCGTGAAGTAGCAAATTCCGATGTCTGGTGTGTGGCACGCTGCTGGACAGGTGCGCCTGGTAGAGTGCTCCTCCCTGCAGCGGTCGTCGAGGACGGCGGGCAAACAGGCTTGGGGGAAGCAGCTGGCGTCACATACACTCTGACAGATATCTGCACACACACACACACACACACACATACATATATATACACACACATACACACAGACAGGAAGTGATCTCTCTTGCCCATCTTTCCTTTGGCAAGTAGGCTAACAAGAAGTTGCCCCGGTATAACTAATACGCTCACTTTACTCTAAATATATTAAAATAATTTTGATGGTGTTAATTACTTCCGTGCGTTACACTGCAATAAACCTGCAACACGAGGTTCGATACAGCGTAGATTGATACATATTCATTCGTGCGCTGAGAAATTTTAATATAGAATATATGTTTTTTATAAAAATTTGTATCGTAGTTGTTTATTAGTATCTCATATTCCTACAAAATGTAATTGCAATATGTTCGGTGGTTGATAAGTTATTAGGGGGTATCATACACTGCAGATAGACATTCGCATAATTGCATAATTCTATATTTCCGATGAAAGTAGGCTGAAAATGAAAAGTTAATAGAATATTCACAACACACGTCAAAATGCCCTAAAATTGTAATTAGCATAGACAAATATGATATAATTTTATGCTGAAATTCTTCGCCATTTTGATATCAAATTGTAATAAAATATAAATAATTACTCTCATTAAAACAATAAACACAAAGTAATTCAGCAACTATAGCATACTACTTCTGCCCTTAATATAAGCACGTTTATGAAGATATTAATTGAGCATATGTTTTGCCACTAATAAAACCAAACAACCAACATTATTTTCGGCCAATTCTATTAAGGGTTTGTGTAAATAATGTCACATATATTGAATGTACATTTTCATTAATAAATATATACAGGATGTTGCAATACTGTATGCCAATATATCGGGGAAACATTCCTCACATCGGCAGGAAGAAAAAAATGTGATATGAACATAGGTCCGCAAACGTTTTTTTTTTTTTTCCTTCTCTACAGTCCGTAATACATGATGCAAATTGTATGGCCCACAGCCAGGATGTTGCAAAATTGCATGTCAATACTTCGGGGAAACATTCTTCACGTCTGGAGGATGAAAAATTTATTATGTGAACGTAGTTCCGCAAATGCTTCGTTTCTTCGCTGCAGCCCATAGTGCATAACGTACAGTGTATGGCCCGTTATGTATTAGGCGCTGTAGTGAAGAAACGAAGCATTTGCGGGCCTATTTCGATGTAACATTTTTCATCCTTCAGATGTGAGGAATGTTTTCCCCCAAGCATTGGCATGCAATATTGCAACAGCCTGTATATAAAGGTATATTATTTTTTATATATTTAAACTTTTTGCAGTGCAAAACCAACAATGAGTATTTAATTCAATGAACATGCAATGCTAACCAAGCCCACCGTGCTGAAACTTGCTGCGAATGTTAACTGTTTCAGACACGAACACCACACTAGCCTTGTACTGCATCGGTAAGATGGGTATTTGCTCTTCCTTTGTGGTCCTGCCGCTGTTAGCCTCCGAGTTATACCCGACAGTGGTGCGCGGGCTGGGCATGAGCACCAGTTCCATGGTGGGCATGCTGGGTCCTGTCTTCATACCTCTCGTTAATTACCTTGTGAGTAAACTTTACTAAAGGCTGTTCGCAATAAACTGAGCATGTTTGAAATCAACATTAGAAAAATGCCACAGCCCTTGCCTCCATATATTTCAACGGGTGCACTGGGTGACATAAACCCAGTAAAGTTGGTAATTATGGCTGGAAAGAAGTAGCATATCTGAACTTCGAATAAAAAGTGTTTGGTATTAATTTCTGATAAATTTATTTATTTCGCTTTCCGTTTTTTTTTTATGCATTTAAGTGTAAAAACTACAAGATTTGTAACATATTTACTATTCTAATAATTCCGTAGTTTCACCTGACCTACCCATGAATAAAGTGTTGAGGACCATGGCAATGTTAATTTTACGTAAGACGGAGCAATACAAACCTGCATACAAGTAGATCTTAAGCAGGGCTTTCAAAAGTGCTCATTTTATCGTGAATAGCCTATAAATTTACATTATAAAGCAATTCCAGTGAAACAAACTGTGCAAACAAACCCAGCAAGCTACTGAAGTAGACTTTCCTGGAATAGTAGTCTGGATTGTTGGAGAGTGTGGCCTAAGGGAATGTAGAAACAGATATGAACTAGAAATAAGTATGAGTGGTTGTAGAAACAGGTATGAGCGATTGTAGAAACAGGTATGAATGATTCTAGAAAAGGGTATTCATGATTGTAGAAATAAGTATGATTGTAGAATGAGTGTATTATTAATTGTAGAAATAGGTATGAACGATTGTAGAAACAAGTTTGAACCATTGTAGATATAGGTATGAATGACTGTAGAATGAACATTGTGTAGAAACACAGTGTTCTTCCCCCTCACCTCTTACCTTCCAGAAAGCTACCAAAGTAGACTTCCCTGGAATGATCGTCTGGATCATTGACGACTCTGTCCTACACAACAAGTATGAACGATTGTAGAAACAAGAATAAATGATTATAAAAACAAGTATAATTATATAAACAAGTATGGATGATTGTAGGAACAATTATGGATGATTGTAGAAACAAGTATGATTGTAGAATGATTGTGGCAACAAATATGAATAATTGTATAAACAAGTATGATCGATTGTAGGATGATTGTAGAAACAGATATGAATGATTTTAGAATGATTGTAGAATCAAGTATGATTATAGAAACATGTATGAACATTGTGTAGAAACACAGCATTGTCCCCTCCCCTCTTATCACCCGACAAGCTACCGAAGTAGCATTCGCCGGAATGGTCGTCTGGATCATTGAGAACTGTGTCCTTCCCAAAATGTATGAACGATTGTAGAAACATGTATGTACGATTGTAGAAACAAGTATATATGATTGTAAAAACATATATTGTTGTAGAAACAAGTGTGAACAATTGTAAAATGATTGTAGAAACAGGGTTGATTGATTGTAGAGATAGATATGAATGGTTGTAGAAACATGATTGTAGAAACAGCATACCTTACATGTGCTGATGGGAAAACAAGTCTGAATGAAGAAACAGGTGACTGACTGACATGCGCTTACTAGAGTGTGGGTTGGGGATACCGGTCCATATACATGCACACACACACATATGTTGTGGAAGAGGGGATTGGAAGTTCTTTAGCTTCGAAAATCCCGGGGCGAGGAACTGCATCTACTCTGCAACCCGACCCTGGAGCTCTCTCTGCGACAGGCACATATATAATTATACGTGCGAGCCCCAGTGGTGTGTGTGTGTGTGTGTGTGTGTGTGTGTGTGTGAGTGTGTGTGTACGTGCATTACTCTCGGAAGCCATACATAACTTTATGTATGCCGTCAGCTTGGATTTTGCACTTATCGTCCATCCATGAAAGAAATATCGTATTACTACTTTGCATATAAATGTCGTGATGGTGCGATTGAATACTATTAACCTGGACACTCATTTCCTGCTGTTCCACTAAGATGTGCCTATAGTCGTCGAATGTGATGTTATTTTTCACTACGCACATCTGCATCCCTTTGGCTTGCTTCACGACCTTATCATGGCATTTATAAGTACACATCTTGGCCCTCAGCCCGACAAACTCCAGCATTTCATTACCTCCACACTCATACTTGAATTTTCCAATCGCCTTGACATTGACAGGCGAGTAGCAGGGATGGGTGGGAGGGTAGGCAGTAGTATCAAAATATGCCATGAATACCAGGACTGAGGTGAGGTCGGTATAGAAGTCAGAGCAGGTGATTTCCACTACGAACGAGTTTGTGTCGGTATACACCAAGCTGACATTATCGCCATACTGTGCATGCACATTGTCATAGTAGAAACTATACATGAGGGTCTTCGAGAGGTCTAACACGGCAAAACCGACGTAGATGAGCTCGTCAAATGCGATACTCTCATGAGCTAACTTAACTAGTGATAATGATGTATCGTAAAATTGTTTTGCATTTAAAGGTGGTTTTTTAGATTAATTTCTTTACACATGGTCCGGTGTTACAAGCTCCATCTGAGGTCGTTTTCGCTTATTCCCCATAAGCTTGCCATAAGTTTCATTATTCATGAGTTTGAAAAATTCCTTCTCGAAGGTATTTGTAGCTTCCTGACATTTTACAGTGTTCAAATCAATATATGGCTTAAGCCATGCCTTCTGAGTGAATTGGAGGACGTAATGGATCACCTTTAGTCTCAAACCATGAGCCAGAGACTGCTTGAGGGCAACATAATGTAAAATATATTTCTTCTTCTCTTCAAGTGTGGTCATGAGTTTTGCATGTTTGAACCCTGGGGGGGGGGGGGGGCAGGAATGGTAGATCCTTATGAGCCTCATGGAGTGCTAAAGGGGGTACTCTACTTCTACCTCCAGTATGTAGCCAATATTGACATTGTCCAGCACAGTCATGATGTCATTGGACATGTTGGCGCACTGAAAACCTCTGTATGGTAGTGGCAGGGAAATTGCCCATTCATATAAATTATTAGCATAAACATACTGGAGGTATGTAGATGGAATGCTCGCATCATACATTGCGGCTATGTGTTTGTTGTTCGCCACCACACGCCTCTTCATGCATTGAACCACCCTTCCCCAGATACCAGCCTTAAAAAACAGGTAGATGTTGTAGTCAACTAGGAGCTCCAACTCCACACCCATCTTGCATAGCATCGCATTGAAGAAGAATCCCGGGGCACTTACATAGCAGACACAATCAAGCCCGTACATCGACAGGCACAACCCCCCGGAAATTCTCAGACATCACATAAAATAGCGACATCTGTCTTCAAATAGAGTATGGAGTATTTCTCCAATATCCCACTATCAAATGTCGTACAGATAGTCTGAGCATGACTATCTTCCTCAGCTGTGATGTTAGATCCAGTGAGCCAGTTGTGGAATGCCTCGATGCCTGGAAGCTATGTCTCTTTGAGCTTCCCAACGATGTGACATAGTCAAGTCACCAACTCAAACTGCCGGGGATCGGTAAATATCGATGCTTTGGTTTTAAATTCAGAATTTGGGAGGTTCTGCACAAGTGTGGCGAGGCTTGCAGACATAAAACAAAATGTATCAAGGAACTGTTTGCTAAACTTGTTGCTTTAACTTTTACTAAAGGTGATAAGTTTTTCCTATGTATGCAGGATAATAAAAAGGTCCTTATCATATCCTAGCTGTCTAATAATAAAATGAGAATTGTAGGTCAAGTTATGGAACAAGGTTGGCAATCTCTGGGGGTGGCGATGACACTTGTTGCAATTATTTCATGCTACCCTGTTATAATTACTGATAAATTGATTGTGGCCATGCACTTTCCAGTTCTCGAGGGTGAAGGGGCCTGAACAATGGCAGCAGGTGGTTGCTAGCACATAGCCAGTCCGTTCACCTGTGGTCAGTGCACACATTGGCTTGGACTGGCTATTATTCCCCTTCACCACATTGCCAATCCTTACCATTTTTGCCATATAATTGCTTGTGGCATCCTCACCAACGAACATGCCCACTTCATTTTGGAAGCAGGTGGTCTTGGAGGCAGGTATTTTGTTGTTGTCAACATTGACATAGATCCTATAACTATACACCTAGTGCTGCTGGTGCATATAACTGTATGAACAGGGTTGGGCTGGCAAGATGATGCAGGAACCAACAGAACTTCAAAATCTGCACATTCAACTATAGGCACATTGACTATATTACAATAATTTGAAAATTTAAGCACAGGAGGCTTGCCATTTTTCATGGGGGTTGGCATGTCCGCACAGACCAGTGTATGGTCATTTGCAATACCTGCTGTGCCCAGCTAGAATTGTAGATCCTGTAAGCCCTGTCACATGTGGAATGTCATGGTATCCCTTGAGACATATCTTGCAGATATTCACCAATCCATCATGTGATGTCATCTGAGAGTGTACCAGATGGGGGAAATTGGATATATAACAGTAGTGTAAATTTGTATCTTCTGTCATTAGTATATAGAGTTCGAAGTAATTGGATTGTTCTTCCTTACATATGCATATTGAGACCACGCCATGTGAATAGGTATTAGTACTTACCCAGGTTTTGTTCCTCTCGAACAGTGGTATTTGGCAAAGCGGGGTGGGAAACTATCCCACTGAAGTCGAATTTCCTCCTCAGATCATAATAGCACTGGTTGACATGCTCAATATTCACCCATTATACATATTGTGTCAGGATAGCCCATTTAAAATGCTGCCGATCACAGTTCTTCGTATTAATAATTGCATGTTTGTTGCCAATGGATGCAGGAAGGACGATGTATGAAGATACTCGCATCAGGTCAAGCTTATTAATACGAAACTGGAGCCTTTTCCGGCAGTGAGGGTCCAACCACTTCCCTTTGCCATATAATTCCCTTCCTCTTGACAAATCTTGCTAATGGCATTCGTCACATCACCTTCAATATCACTTGTGCTATAAATGAGTACATTACAAGCCTTGAAGGCATGCTGATCTTTCTCTTCTTCATGTGGTTCCAGTTTACCATAAGCACATTCGAGGAATATATTAAATTTAATCGCACCTTGATCCTCTATTTCCTGCTCCAGTTGACCTATTATGCTAGCTTTTATCCTTGTGAGGTAACTACAAATATCGATTGCCTTGCTCGAGGGGTTTTTGCAGATGTATGTTTTCATTACGTTGTGAAACCCACTCTTCGCTCCACAAACTCATATACATTAGTCTCACCAGCACTGGTGATAATGACTGGACGACGAGATCGCCCCTCCTCAGCAATATGCCATGCTGCAACATATGGTGAGGTCTGTGCAACAGAGGGTGGTGCTGGCTGGGAAGCCATACAGGCACCTTTCGCTGGCGGTGGGGTAGTGGCATCACTACACTTAGCACTATGTGCACAAAGATTGTTGGCCCTTGTAAATTGTCTCCCACGGGTACCACACTCCAATAATTTGGCATCGGGGTTCGTCCAACAACTATTCTTATGGCGTCTAGCATCCTTAGAGTGTAATAAACTTTTATTAGAAAATTTACAGTCCATCGAAGCACCCTGCCCGAATGCTCCTATGCATCTGTTTAGGTGGGTGGTAAGGTCACCTTCTTGTGTAAACGATGTAACGCATCTATCACACATATGTTGCCACATCTCTCGATAGGTGTTGAGAGGGCAACTACGCTCGTGACACAAATCATTCGAGAGATCAGTAAACACCCAATCGCAAAATCCGCACTGTATCGCCAGTGATGCATTACAGGTGTGGTAGCCAGAGTATGAAATAATGATGAGGAAGAATATGAGAGGAAGAAGATGATTGTGGTTATGATGGCAATAATAATGAAGGGAAAGAAGAAGAACAAGCAGAGCACAGCTTGGTTGTAGAACTTCTCGACTGGACGGAGCTGGTGGAATTCGCTGAGGGCAGATCAATGCTAAGCACTGACTAGGAGGTAATCTGTGTGTAGGGGAGGGGATAATGTATACTACTGGCTGTCGAAACATGTTGCCTAACACACGTACTCAGTAATGGGAAGATAATGTGCAAAAAAATGTTCTCTCAAAGTCCTTCCACATTTTCTCTCTCCCCGAGCACCATTCCTTCACAATACCATCCCTGCATTACAGGGGACTGACAGGCGTGCACGTGTCTCCGATGTGTATGGAGATACTCTCTTTTCTCTCTCCCGCACACGAGGAATAACAACCGACATGTATACTACAATTATTATAGGTAATTCACAGTTACTTATTCTGAAACCATGTTATCACCTCAAGTGTTCGCTATTTAGTTATAAACATACTAAAAAAACATAAAACATTCTGTAAATGCCATGTTATAATTACATATAAATGAATTAGGGGACAGCGAGAATTATTTCAAAATAGGTCCGACTTGAAGTGCGTGTGAAGTAACCATGCATTGTGAAAAGATTTGGACGACTCTTAACTTCAAGGTCTTGAGAGCCAATGAGGGTGAAGCAAAGTGAGTATGGAGCAGCATCCGAATGAAAGTGTGGGGAAATGGTAGATCCTCGAGAAAATCCACATACCTGCGGTATCATCTGGCATATGTGAAAAAATGTGAGACTGACTCCGCAGGGAATCGAACCTGGATCGTTTTGGTGGGGATGTATGGTAAAGTGAACACATAAGTGATAAAAGGACTGCTTCTGGCAGGAGCTACACGAGGTGTAATGTATGTGTGCAGGGAGGGGAGATGGTGGTGCTTCCGCTGCTGGTGATGGGAGGACTGCTTGTGGCAGGTGGCGCATGCAGCCTTCTGTTGCCAGAGACACTCAACCAGCATCTGCCACAGAGCCTCGAGGACGGCGAGGAGTTTGGCAGGAAGTTGGGATGGCGAGACTGCATTTCCTGCTTCCCACCAAGGTATGTGCATACAGGTGATTAAACACATGTAAAGTGCCCACATCTCAGTTTAACTTAAAGTCACCTAGATCTCAGTAATTGAAATTAACATGGAAGTTGAAGTCGCAGACTTGCTGACTAGACAGATTTTAATATCCAATTAGAAAACCATGAATAAACATCAAAGTAAAAGAGGGGAATTTAAAATTAAAATACTCTAATATACAGTTGCATTACACTTTAATATAATTACTTTATACATGGGCACAGCTATGTCTTCTGTAAAAGTGGAGAAAATTAATTAATTTAAGAGATCTTATTACTGTCAAGAACTACGTGGATTTATTTATTTCATCCAATTGACATAAGAGATACTGAGAAACACAACTCCATTCACAAAAAGAGTCTATACTCTGAAATATTACATTAACTCTATAGTTTTAGTTCCTGATAAAAAAAAATTATTACCGACCAGTTTCTCACACTGAAAATCATGTAATTTTTTGTGGGAATGGGAGAGTATTATCATTAATAAAATATCTTAATTGCATTTTGAAAATAAAAATTTATCATATTATCTGTGGAAGAAAATCTGACAAATAGCCTCTTGATTTGGAAGAAGTTGTAGAAATTAACAAGTTGAAATAATTTTTAGTATACTGTTATTAAAGAAAGATACGAGAATTAAAAACATCAGTTCAGTTACTATAACAAAGGTCTTCAAAATACTAGATATATAATGCAACAATTTGAAACAACAAGGGGTTTAAGAAGATCTCACTATATTTGCTCCCTAGCATGGTAATATAATCATGATTTACAATATAAAGGGGGGCCACAGTGGCTAGAATGATCGCCTCCCACTAAGGCGAACCGGGCTCGATTCCCGGCGGGGTCGCTCTGGAACTTTGGCACTTCGGAATCATACCGGACGATGCCGCTGGTCTGCAAATTTTCTCGTAGTTCTCCCATTTCCCCCAGCCCCTCTCTGTACTCAACTCGCTTCACCCTCACCAGTTCTCAATATCGGACTTTAGTTATGACCAAAAACCAACATCTCTCCACTCCACTAAAATGTAATGCGAATAACGTGAATTGGTTTTTGGTCGTAGCTAAAGTCCGATATTTTTTTTCCAATTTTATACAAAATTATTTTAACTACAACTTTCATGAATGGTGTGCCTCATTATGTTTCAGAGTAGGCGACATATCTGCTGACGATAAACCAGTAACAGTTGAGTCTCCGTTGAGAGGGTAAGTTTTCTGTAGGAAAATTAACGACCTTAAATTTTCCGTATTAAAGAATTTTGAGTTTCAACAAAAAGTATATCTTCAGAATTTTGTAGAATGATTTGGGCATTATGAACAAGATCAAATCATACTTGCAGAGCTTAACGTCATAAAAAATGCTTTACCTCAAAATTCCTATGCTCGCATTCATACTGACACTGACATTGTATTTATTCAAAAACTTTTCAAACATGTTCTTCTCTTCTTTAAAACGTCTTTGAAGATGAACTAGTAATATTTCTACAACTGAAACAGCTGGTCTTGCTAGATGTAGATCTCATTCTTTCGAGCCTATCCCGAGTGAAAAATCAGACGGAACATGCAAGTCTCGTGGTAGCCGATGTGAATTTCCACAAATTGAACATACTGAGACTTGACTAGTTAAAGCCTACTTTCTCACTCATAAACTCACTCTCCTACTTGCTCGAATCATGTTACTGCAACTCATGCATACACATCCCAAATCCATGGATGCTTTTACACAACCAAGTTCTTATACTATGCACATGTGCATGTATAACTTGGAGGTAATGGCCATATGTATTTTATATTATGTATGTTTATTTATATCACTTCTTAGGTTACTGAAAAACGAAAATCATCTTATGAAGATGGTAGTTACACAGAAAATACATATAAATAATTAAATGCATGCAATAACAAGTCATGATGTTACTCCAAATAATTATAATATTGAGTGTCAATGCTGGATTACAACAACGCTGCATTACAAAAATGCAGCATTATAACAATGCTACGTTATAAAAATGCTGCATTATAACAATGCATAGTTGGGTGGAAAGTGAGAGGGCAAGGTAATTGGACATTTCCAACATTTCCTGCCACATTCATATAATCATCCTATTCTTTTGAGAGTTATTTTGGCCAACTACAATTTGAGCTACAGAAGAGCTCACTGCAAATCAGTTACCATGTCATTTCAGAGTACACGAACTCACTAAAAAAATTACTCATTCATGTACAAACCAACGAATGACAGAGAACTGATAACCGCACACATGCACTGCGAACATATACATGTAAGGTTCAACAAGGAACAGTGAAGAACCATAAACAACCACAACTCTCTGAAATTACAAGCTAAGCAACTATGAGCATCGTATGAATTTCAGTTTTGTGTAATAGGGTGGCAATTAAGGCTGTGCGTTATAACAATAGTTGGTTTAAAAAAAAAGTATTTTGTCTTGAAACTGAATTTAGTTTTTACATTTCAAGCCTAGTAGTAGTGTACTGTATTTTTGTGTAAATAGATTACCAACATTTTTTTCTTCTTGCATATAGGGTAATATTGTCAACACATATTTTACTTGTGGTTATAATCGTTCACTGCAAGTTTTATTTGAATATGAAATGTTGTGTTCCCACCAAAATTAAGACATAATAATTTAATGTTATAATAAATAATGCTAAAAAATTCACACTTGCAAATTCATTCATGGAAAATGATTCAAAATTAAGTGTTTTTTGTATAAACGAAACTGTGTGATGTTCATTATAACTACTGTATTGTGGTTCTAATATCACAATGAAATTGCTCGTCTGAATAAACAGAACTCTAAGAAACCAGAGCGAGATTTTGCAATAATACCTTGTAGTACAAATCTAAATAACAATGGCAATAGTATGACAGCAAACCAGCTATATTGCACTATTTTATACATCATATAATTACAAATTGAAACAATATGTCCATTACGCTCTGTAGCTCCGATATTTACTACGTAAACGTCTAGCCAGTGCTCGCATGTTTACCTGGACTCCATGTCCGTGCAACTAACCAACTGCACGATTCAAGTTAGCCACCAAGTCACCACATTTTACCGTCTTCCTTTTTTGCCTGTTATAAGTTTTATGCATAGAAAGTTAACAGGTACTTATGGTAATATGAGAATATAAGGTTATGTAGAATTGGTTTATAATCCTTGATGTGTATTTGTTATGTTATTACATATATATGTGATCATGTGAGATATAATATATAGTAAAGGATTTTTCATATTCAGGAATTTCATTAAATAACACTGGCATATTCGAACGTCACAGAACTTGTGTACAGTTATCACCATTTCGAAGCCTCTCGACCATCTAAGGAAAATCCTTGAAACCTTCTACATCTTCAGCTTCTATATATCCTTCCATTGGTACTTCTAGGCTCATTTCCTGTGCTTGGTTTTGCCATATTCTGCTGGCTGTGAATATCATTCCATGGAACTTCTCAACGATCTTGGGGTCACTTCCTTTGATTTTTTTTTGTTCTGTGCCAATGGTTGTTTAATTAGCATCTCTATCGACTTCTGCTTGTGCCACGACCTGCCTTGAGAGAGGCTGCCACACTTCTTCCAAGGATGGTTTCGACTATTGTCCAACTGGTTCCTTGTTTTTACAACCTGCTCTAGCAGCTCTAATGTCTCTGGGGTGCACCTGTCATCTGCTATCTTGAAACTGAGGTTTTCTCCTAATATGATTTGCACGAACCAACCCAATCGAGCTGTTAGTATTTACTAGGTAAGTAACCACAATCACTGCTTTTTGTGCTTTGCCCCTGATCCAGTTATTATTATTCTCTATTATCATTTTAAACCAAATTAATATACAGTTACTTCCACTCTTTTTGTACATTTCACAGACTGCAAAAAAGATTGTTTTAGCAAAGTAAGTCTATTGCATTCAAGTATAGCTCTTCAAGGGATTTGTGTGTTACCGAGTGGCATGTTTTCCAGTATACAAAATAAACGAACCTAACTTGTGTGGCATAGAAACGTTTTGGTGTTGCTGTTGAGTAGGTAAATTAAAATTAACATGTGATTACTTTCTCCTAACTGAATGGTGTAGAGTTGGCAACACTCTATCTAGTACCTAGTACGAAAACAATATGGCTTGTTATTGTTATTGATGTTTGTGTGCTCTGAAAGAGAAGTAAAATAAAAACTATTTAAAATGTATTTGTTCGTCTTTGACTGTATAAACTTAAAATTAAAAACAATTTAATAATAGGTTATGGGCCCAGTGACTTCTGGTGTAATATATACTGCAAGAAGAATATACGGGTAGTGTCTCGCATTCGCGTGAAAATAAACGAAGGAACAAAATGTCTACGGCATCGGAAGATTTTGCCCATGTGGAAAAACTCAGAGGTCATTCTAATTTCAGTATTGGAAAGTTCCAAATAGCTGTGCTATTGAAAGCGGCGGATTTGTATAATGTTGTTAGCACCGAGGTTAAGAATGGTGAACAAGATACGAATTGGGTGAAGAAAGAGGCCAAAGCCCAGAGATACATTGTAACAGCGATAGACAAATGTAATATCCAATTTATTATGTCCTATGACTTTGTAAAGGGTATGTTTGACAAACTGTGTTCCATTTATGAGAGAGATAGCAGTCACAACAAAAGTTCGTTGCTGCAGAATTTCTTCAACTTCAAAATTGACAAGGTTGCGTCTGGTCTTTCTGATTTACAAAACCTTTCCATAAAACTAAAAAGTGTAGGCCACACAGTTGATGATGAAATGATGATGGGTAAACTTTGTAGTCTTTTCCAGACAGATTTCGACATTTTTTACTGCCTGGGAATCGACCCCTAAGAGTGACAGGACACTGACTAATCTAACTGCCAAATTGTTAGCAGAACAAGAGAGAGGTCATGCCAGTAGCACACGTAATAATGTAGCATACGAAACTGTAAACAAAAATATTGTCTGTTTTAAGTGTAACAAAAGGGGCCACATTGCCTGGAACTGCATAAAAAACAGTAAGGTTGCAAAATCTGCAAAAAAGATAACCATGAGAACAGAATTGTTACTTTAGGGATAGAAAAAACAAGTCTACTACAAGTAACAGGGCTAAGGTTGCATTTCTTACAGAATCAATGGGTGGAAATCCTGAGGGATCTTGGGTATTAGATTCAGGTTGTACTTACCACATGATCAACAACAGTGATTCTTTGACCAATGTCACAGGTATAAAGTCTAAAATTATAACTTCTAAGAAAAATGAAAATTTGCTGTATGTTCCAGGTTAACAAGAAATCTAATATCGGTACACAAAATTACAGAAAATGGAGGTGTTGTGAAATTTACTGAGAATGGTGCAGAAATTTTGATGGGTAGAATTAAAATCACAGATGAGGACAATACTGGGCTCTATAATATGAATTTCAACTGCAGTGAAACAACACTTCTGTCTGAGAGCAAACAAACAATTGACCTAAATCTATGCCATAGAATAATTGAGTATTTGAATGTTGATAGTATGATGAAACTGGCTACCTTATCATCTGAACTAGAAAAGCTTAAATTCTGTACGAGCGAGATCCAATGTGAAACTTACCTTACATCAAAGAAGACTAGAAAACAGTTTGGAAAACCAAGAGAGAGAGAGAGAGAGAGAGAGAGAGAGAGAGAGAGCAACGAGACTGCTAGAAATAATACACACTGATGTGTGTGGGTCATTTGATACAATGTTGGATGGTTTTAGGTACTTCATGACCTTCTTGGACGACTACACACATTTTTCAGTATTATGTCTTATTAAAAACCAATCAGTTGTTTGTGATGCTGCCCGAAACTACATTGTTGAGGCCGAATCAAAATGTAACTCGTGTGTATACAAACTTCGTTGGGTCATTGGGGGGGGGGGGGGGATATGTAGCCAACGAGCTCACTGATTAATGTCGAGAAAGGGGAATCAAGATAGACTATGTCCCTACAGCAACTGCTCAGCTAAATGGACGAGCAGAGAGACTGAACAGGGTGCTAATGGAGAAAACGAGAGTATTCCTTTTCTACTCTGGCCTAGAGAAAGTGTTGTGGGGAGAGGCATTATGCACTGCAATGTACCTGCTGAACAGAAACCCGTCTGCTTCAGTCGACACAACTCCTGTCGAACTGTGGTATGTAAAAGATGTAAAAGACTGGATCTGTACAATCTAAAACTATTCGGGTCTCTGGCGTATGCAAAAGAATTGAATAAGCTAGGAAAACTAGACAGGAGATGTGACAATCTTATCATGGTTGGCTACGCAACAAATGGCTACAAACTGTGGAACTCAGAAAAGAGGGAAAATTAAACTCTCAAGAGATGTAACATTTGTGGAATCAACTGAGGTTTCTGCAACAAACAACTCATCATAAGAAATAATTGCAGACACAGTTTCACTTGTGGATTCTGAGGAAACATCACTAAGACTAGCGGACAATGTAGAAGTGAGAATAAACACAACTGTGCTTCAAGATGATGTAGTTGATGAACTTTTCATTGTTTTCCCTCAGACCAAGAGACAGCAAAATATCAGAAATGCTCAACTCTCTACCTGAAACAGCTACTGCAATGGGAAACTGCAGCCACCAGGGCAGAACAGAACGAACAAAAAGAAAACCCCAATATTTGCAAGAATATGTAATGCTGTCCTACAAAGAAGCTATTTCTGGTGATGATAAGGATAATGGTTGAAAGCCGTTGAGGAAGAACAATCCTCACTCAAGAAGAATGGTGTTTTTCAATTTGTTGATGGCAAAGAAATCCCAAGAAATCATAAATTACTCTCTAGTAGATAGTTATTTAAGATAAAAGATGACAACAGTTGTAAAGCTAGACTCGTCGCACGAGGTTGTGAACAGAAAGCAGGACTTGAATATAGTGAAACATCCAGCTCTGTGGTGTTATTGAATACCCTGAAATTCCTCATCGCCTATGCTAAAAAGGAAAACATGTCCCTCAAGCAATCTGACATAAAAACTGCCTTTCTGTACGGTACTTTAGAACAAGATGTCTTCATGCTCATACCTGAAGGTTTTGAAGATGAACAGGGCTCTGTCGTTAAATTTAATAAATCGCTCTATGGACTGAAACAAAGCCCTCATGCTTGGAGTAAAAGATTGGTCGAATTTCTCAATGCACATGGCTTGCATAAACTCATAACAAACAAGTCGGTCTTCATGAATGATGAAGGTAATTTAATTCTAGCCATCTGGGTAGATGGTGGTCTTGTGATTTCAAATGAGAACGACAAGATTGATGAGCTCATGATGAAACTTCAAACTGAATTTGAGGTTAAAATTACTGACAACACTGAAACCTTTGTGAGCCTTGAAATTGAAAATGCAAGGGGGCTTCATAAATATTCATCAAGAATCATATGTAGACCAGTTGTTTAAAACATACAATATGGACAGCACAAAACCCACAACAACTCCCGAAGTTTCAGGTACTGACAATTAAAGACTGTAATGGAAAGGAAGGTGTATATTTTCCATATAGGGAGGATGTTGGTAGATTTGTTATCTTCTTCTTCCTTCCAAATGCAAGGCCCATTCCACGCTTTACCTTCGCTCGCATCATCTTGGCCACTCACCAACCCTCCAGCCATTCGCAGAGCTTAGATGTGGGCGAAACACCTACCATGCGGGCTTTGTCTGCGAGGAGCCTGTCCACCACATGTCTATCCTCCAACCTGTTACTTGTGTATGCAATGTCATGCTCCCAGCATGCCTCGTCGAGGGGGTTGATTGTAACACCCCTATTTTCAATTTCCTTGCTAGCCAGGTACCAGGCCCACATAATTTGTAGCTGGGAATGTGCACTTCGAACAGAAGGTTGTTGATCAGCATATTCACTAGTCCACATCCCCTCTTGACCTTGCTCCCATGATGCATTACTGCATACTAACGCTATGTGGTCGGCATGGCGCATCATTTATATGTTTCACTCAACCATAAGTACGCATGGTTTAGTGGTCCTCTCTCAGTACGATGGATATCATGCCCCAGACTACCACACTTCCTGTTAGCATCACCGCTGAAGATGAATCTACGGCCCAGGAATCGCATCAGGGGAAACTTCTACCAAACATGGTTCGTGCTATTATCGCCAGTTCGAGCAACTGCAGGAATACATGTGTGCTCCTCAGCCTTCTGGAGCGTCTCAGTGGTCTCCGCTTCGAGAACATGTATCTCTACTCGAAGTCTCTCCAACAGCCGAAATACCTTCGCCTGGCACAGATTCTACAGACCGTGGATGGACTTCAGTATTTCCTGTTTAGTGACAATATTGATGTTGTGCCACCGAGCGATGCTAGGACTAACTCTGTGTTCATATTCGATGATGTTGCATGTGAGAAGCAGAACACAATGCAACAGTACTTCAGCATGGGTCACTACATCGCCGTGGATGTGATTTACCTCTGTCAGACATACTCCTGTATGCCGAAGCAACTTCTGCATGACAATGCCAATTTCCTCATCCTGTTTCGTATGATGACCTGAATCTTCATCATGTGTACTCCGATATGACTTTCGATAGATTTAAATATGTGCTTAGGTTGCTGGCACAACCCACATGGGTTTCTTTCCATCCCAGGGACTTTCCACCTCATAAGGGTCGGTTCCGACACGAATTCGATCAGTTCATTATCGTGCACCGGTGAACTATGAGCTATGCCATGTCCAAGATGGGCCATAGTGGCCTGAAGTGTGCACCAGACATTTACATTACATCTACTAATAATGAGAACTGTCGTTTTGGTGGGAAGCAGGCCAAGCATCTCGGCGGACCCAAGCACAATGGCGAATGTGTCCCTTGTCGTAGTGTTACTTCCACAACTATGGAACCTCTACAGACCGCCATCGAGTCTCATCTTCACATACCAAATCCGATGTTTCTTGGCTTGTGGCCTTGGAGCCAAAGTTTAGAAGTGGGGGCGAGAAACTGGCCAACATGTTGACCACTGGCTTACAGGCATTGAACGCCTATGTGCACAAACTGTCCGGCTTGGGTGCGAAGATGACCACCCTGGAGGACAACATTAATGCTACAAATGTACTGGTCATGGGTATGGTCAGGCTGGTCAAGTCTATGACCAGTCTCACCGATTTCACCTCCGGAGATGCTCTCTGGGTCACAGGAGGGCAGATATTGACCAACACGAATGCCCTGTCTACCAAGATGGTGGCCCAGATTAGTTCGTTGACTTCTACTGATGTAGAAATGCTTACCACCCTCGGCCGACAGCTTGGAGCTTTGGAGAAGAAACTCAATGTTGTGAGTGCCCAAGTTACCGCCAGCAGACTTACCGACCTGACTGTGAAAATCGACAGGGCCCTTGCTTTGACTACACAGCTGACAGGTCTGGAATTGAGCTTTGCAACCATGAAGACGAAACTGGATGATGTGGGTGTGCAGGTCGGTGGCCTACCCTCCAAGACTGAGGGTGTGCTTGCAATGTTCACGAAGAAGCTGGTCGATCTGGAATCGAATGTCGATTCTGTCAGTATGTCATTTGGTCAACTGTCTAGTCAGTTATTGACCCTCGCGTCCGATGTGCAGAACCTCGGCGGTTTGGGCGGTACACTTGCCGGTGTCGTGAAGAAGGTGGATGACTTGGGCTCTCGTATTGACACCAGGCTGCTGGAAGTCCTCTGTGCTAATCTGAAAGATCATATGCTCGTGGAAAGTGGCAATTCGAGCAAACTGGCTACTCTGAGTACACAGATAGAGCACGTCTCCAACATGATCACAAACCCGACCTCATGGCCAAGCTATCCGCTGTGGAGACACTACTCTGCACTCTCTCTGCATTGTTGTACGGTCGTCATACTGCCGGAGGTGTGCAGCAGACAGTTGTGGCCACCCTGCATGGGCGGATCGGCACTGTTATGTCGGGGGTGACTATCAGAATCATTGGCGACATTGCCACCAAGCTCACTTCCCGCATCAATGCTTTGGGTGTACAGCTTTGGAAGATGTACGTCGCACAGTCTCAAACTATCTATGTGACATATGTGTCGCAGAGGGCAAGTGGGGTCATTGTAACCATGTACGTGATGCTGACATACAACGCATTGGCAAAGCGGAAGACAACCTTACCAAGTTGATCGAGCATCGCCACTAGATATATATACTATGTACATGTGACCGTAGGTATCAGTGCTATGGCTACCCCCACCTAGGATCTGAGTCGTGTCGTTGCGAGCGTTCGCAAAAAGTATCAGCTCGTCAAAAGGGCACACGTGGAACGTGACATGGTATTGTCGGGGGTCTTCCAGCTGATAATGTCGCAGCTCGACACGTTGCAGCCACCACCACCGCCTGTTCCCCCTGCTCTGAAGGCTGAGCCACGCTTCGCACGTAAACACAAGACTGCAGCAGAGGAGGAGTCGATCACTGATGAAGATGATGTGCCCTTGGCATCTTTGAAATGCAAGAAGGTGCGATCCAATGCACACTCTATGGTTGTTCGTCATTATCTCGCTTCATAAACACCTCGTCTGAACGATTCTACTTATGGTGTGTGCAGGTGTCGGAAGTAGTGGTTTCTCGGCGACAAACAAGTTTTCTTTCTGCCCAACGATGTTATCCAGGTAGGAGATGTCATCGTGCAAGCTTCGCCCGGCCTCTATAACCCGCTGTTTAAACACATGCCTGGGAGATTATTCACATGCTGCACTTCGCCAGTACTGACAGTTATTGCAGCTCACATATGCATTTTTGGTGGACAATGATGCTAGCAGTCATGCATATAAGGGCGAGACCCACTCTAAATTCGCTATTATCGAAGATCTGTTTCCGAACATTGGTGTTAGAAGATTGAGTTTGTAGGTTGATGGTGGCAGCCAGTTGGAATATGTGTATTGGAACGACGTGAACGAGCTTATGGATTGTCTACATCTCCTCACTGCATCCCACCAAGCCAGCAATACATCTCACATAAACGAAATAGTGAATATCTTGGAAGAGCTTTGCGAAGCCGGGCATATCCTGTGAGGGGGTGGGCCTGCCCTACGGCTATGTCGAAAGCATAGATCGCCACCGAGTTGCATCGCCCTGCATGTCGAAACTTCCCCAGGTGTAAGGTGCTTCTCTTCGGACTTCATGACCTGTTCCAGGCTAACTTGGGGGAAACGATTCCTTATTCACACATAAATAAGGGCTTTCGCTACATCCTGACAATTATCAACTTTCTCCAAGTATGCTTGGCTTGTCCCTGTGCGCCGAAAGCATGGTGCTGATGATGCGGCAGCAATTAAAATTGGTTTAGGACAGGACAGATGCGCCGAAGAACGTCCAGATAGACAGTGGGAAGGAGTTCTACAACTCTGTGTTCCGTGCACTTACGGCTTCAAAGAAGATTCATCACTACTCTACTTTCAGCAACCTCAAGGCTTCGACTTCAACTGGACACTTAAGGGTTTGATGTGGAACTCATTATTGGCACAGGGTAGCTACCGGTGATTAGATCTGCTTTCTCGATTGCTTACTCAGTACAATGCACATAAGCATAGAATGACTGGTCTTCATCCATCTGAGATTAACGCTGCCAATGCCACTTCTCTACTGCGGACTGTGTACCGGCACTCCAAGATGGTGGACCCGCGCCGACCATGGGCCATGGTGGGCGACTTTGTCCATATCTCCAGAAGAAGTGGTGTCTTTGATAAGTCATACTATCCAAACTGGAGTGTCGAGGTGTTCCGCATCATCAAGGTGAGAGACATTGCACTGCTCACCTATATGCTCACTGATAGGACCGGCTAAGAGATCAGCGATTCTTTCTACAACTACAAAATATATGTCACGAAGTAACCTCATGACTATTTAGTGGATCTGTAGACGTGGCGACCAAGTTCTCGTGAAGTGGTTGGGCTTCGATTGCCACTTCAACCAATGGGTGCCCAAATCATTGCTTACGACTGTGCAATGTCTGTACTGCTTCTTGTTGCTGTATTGGTTTTTGTGAATAAATATCATTGCTATTAACTATACGTGTGTCTCCTTTGTTAACTATGCATGTACTCCTACCGTGCGAGAGGCAGGTGGTCTGGTGTGTGTGGCAACCTCAGTATTTTGTGTCTCCCCTGCCAGCCTCCCCTTATTTTTAATGTTATTTGGGACAGGGCTATACATCTCATGTTTGAGAGAGGATTGTGGGGTGGTCTATTAGTATTCCATTCCCGCAGGGTTAGATATCCTGTTCACATCCTCCTGGTTGGATGGGTAATTATTCCTCTTGTCATGTTCCATTGTGTGCTGGCATTTATATTTCTCCTTATTAACATATTCCAACCAGGCCCGGCTACATATCACGTTCTCATCCACCTGCCTTGGTGGGTGTGTCATTATTATTCCGGTCGGGTTTTATCCTGTGTGGCCAAGATGGCCATGGGGCTTCGTCTTGAAGACCCCTCGGGGAAGGGGCAGTGCTGGCTGGGGCCTCGTCGCGGTCGGACATCAGCGTATGTGCGGGCGCCATTTTGGCCGTGGTAATCGCATATGCGAACTTCAGTCCATGCTGGCTGCCAATGTGGCCTCCTGGTACTGCCACAATCATTCCGACTGAGTACCAAAATGGCCGCCATCGAAGTATGCACCCATTAGGGTAATAGACAATTGGTTTTGATGAACTGAGGGGAAATGTTTTTTCCTGGCTGCCAACATGACCACTGTTGGTTTCGGACGACTTATTCTGGCTACCAAAATGGCCACCATCGATGTATGTGCTCATTCGGGTAATAGTAAATCGATTTCGGGGGAATTTTTTCCACTGGCTGCCAAAATGCCCGCCATTGGTTTCGGACATATTTTTACTGACTGACAAACTGGCAAATTTTAGAAATTTTTTATCGGCGGGGACATTGATATGCTAATTGCAGCCCTCCAGTCTTTAGCCTGTAGTCTGGTGGGTCAGAACTGGTATTTTTATATTACTTCCCAGGAAGACCTGCCTAACAGCAGCATCATCCAGCACGAGCGGAAATCCGAGACCACCTTACATAATAGTTTCAATACTTTCTCCACAACTTTGCCGGTATCGAAGTTCTGTTTCCCCACAACACACATTCTTGCTCTATAGATAACTGTAATTACCACACATAAACTGCTTCAACTCCTGTGTTACAGAATTACATCACCCATGCCAAATCAGATCAAGAACTTTCGCAACACTGGATGTTGTTTTGTTGCCTTAGTGATTTTCGATGTCATTAAATGTAATCCTTATAGTACTGAGTATAATAACACAACCCTATCGCCCCCAGTTCTATCGAGGCCTTTTTCTACCACAATATTTGGCACTTTTGACAAGCCATCTGCATTCCCAATGAGTGTCCCGTTTTTGTACTGAATTACATATTGAAATACTGACAAAAAGTGTTTAGCTGTTTATGTTTTAGCTGCAATCGTTGGAGTACCAATTTTTTTAACCAAACAAAGGGAGGTGGTCGTGGTCCAAAATGGTGGCCATGTCTGCCCAATCCCTCTCTGCCGCAATGCATGCCTCTTTGCATGAATTCCGTCCCCTGTAGGCTTAAGGGGCTCAGCCCTGAGGCGCGATAGTTCCCGTCCCTACCTCGGACGTACAACTAACACTTAGAATTAGGGTAGGTTAGAAAAAAAAGCTTGATTATTTGTGACAAGGACAAACTTCCGACCATATAAATAGCAGTGGAACTTAATACCTGCAAAAACTAAAGCTAGTGCCTTATTTTATACTTGGCTGTAAACTGCTTCAGTTTTAGAAAGAGTTTTGGATGTAAAAGCAGTAGGTCTTTCCACCCCTGAGGGCAGTTGGTGTGAGATATCCAATCCTAACCCATGTATACTGGCATCTGAAGTTACCACAAAATCGAATTTAGGGTCATACAGAAACATTTCTGGTGTATTTAGCAACATCAATTTACTTTCTTCAAAAGCTTACTCACAATCCCCAATGCTGACTATCTCGCAGCAGTCTATGCAGTAGCAATCATAAGTACACTTGCAGTTGTGTGATCTCAGTCGGTGCATGTGTTTGTTGAACGACCTTCATATTTACTGTGTTTGATGTAGGCCCACTGCATCCACTTTGTGCCCTAAGTACACCACAATTTTATACAGCAACTTGCATTTGTCACCCCTGATGTGCAAGTTGTGCTCCTGCATTCGTTTCAGAACAGCCTGCAGCTTTTTGTAGACTCGAGTGTAGCGAAATATCCTCTATGTTTATTGATAGCCAACGATTTATTGACTCTGTTAGTGGGTAGCTGTATATATCTGTAGAATGTAAATCGATTTCTGAAAAACACTTTTCCTCCAGTCAGCATGGGAAATACATCTGCAGGGGATGACAGTTGAAAATAGACCATTTTTGCTACAGAATTTCCTCCACTAATGGAGGGACCCACTCCAATTGTGACACTGGCTACACAACCCCACACTACACTAATCGATCAATGTCTTCTTCCACTGCCTTTTTCGTAGCTTAAGACACTGGTCTGACCTGGTAGAATACTGGTATTGTTCCTTCCTTGATTATATTAGCTTTTATGACCTTGATGATGCCAACATAACTTTAGTACAGTGCCTGATGGTTTGTTCTTAAATCCTGGATCAAGCTTCTTAACATACTCCACCAGCAGCTCTGCTGTCTCTCTGACTAATTTGACAAGAGTCAGACATATATGACCCACCCAATTTTTTCCTAGTAAAGTGGGTGTCATTTCCTCAGTACTCTTTATCACTATCATTGGTAAAGTCAGCTTCTGTTGTTTATATTCTACTGGTATCACCTAATACTGACAAGGGTTCCACCAAATGTCTTCAACATGAGTGGTAAATTCTTAAAGAGCAAACAATTAAGTTTTCTACAGTACATATTGTCTGGACATACTTCTACCACACCAGTGATAAATGTCATCCTCTTTTTCTGCTCATCCAACAAGACTACCACCATTAATCCCCCCTCTCTGTCCTTAATTGTAAATAAATCAATACTTAACCAGTCAAAATGTCCATCTGTTATGTATCCTTCTGAGATCGAATGATAAATTTGACACCTTTGAACCTACGTGCTCTTTGCAAATGTCCTATTTTTGTGATATAATTTGCACATATAACAAGCAAATGGGCTTTGTCCTGCTAAATGGCATGCGCTGTTGCACTTATAGCAACTTTTAGGTCCCCTAACATCATTCCCCCACTAACTTGGCTCTTCCTTTTCTCCCGAATTCCTTGCTGAGAGTTCTGTGTTATTGCATATGGGTTGTTGCCCCATTCACTCGACCCACGTGATTCTGCAGTGGTATTTCCTGGCCGCAATACTTTCGATTGTTTCATAGCTGCCTTCATAATGGCCATCTGTAGCACCGAAGTCCCTTAGTCTGGGCATCTGTGGGAGAATTGTTGTTAAAATAGCAGTTTTCACTTCCACAATTATAGGTCATTTACTTGTGGCTTGAACTCGACCTCTATCCATTGCTGTAGTTGTACATCTCCAACCCTTTTCTTCATGGTCGGTTTTCTCAGCTGAAATGTCCCGTATAAGTGATAAGCTCGAGAAAACTTGGTTTAAAGCTTTTCCAGTTCAGATATCGGCTAATGAAAATTACTGGTTTTTTAAATCAAGCTGTTCTGCATATTTTGCGATAAACAAAGACATTCTGATCAGTGAAAGGCAGTCAGCAAAATTGACGATAACCACAGCTAGAAATTAACAAATGGTCACAGATTGTGCTGGCGATATGCAGCTATCAGTTACAGTGTCATATCACCCCTCTAATGTCACTGTAAAAAATGTGTATTATGTTCTTAAATTAAATATTACTTTGTTGCTCATCAGCCAGGTAGTAAATGAATGAAGCGCAGTGGCTTTTGACTAAGATCGTGCATGAATATTTAATGCAGCAAATGAAGTAATTTTATCAGCCTCTATGAAGAATAGACTTTTTAAGTTGATCACAGCCCCTGGAAATACTGAAAATACTATGTTATTTTCAGACACTAAATGTGTAACTTTCTTCACAGGACGATGGGGCATATCAGTTTTTTTCCAATTTTATTAAGTTTAATAAGGGACTGGCACTTGGTGTTGACTCTTTAGACAAAGATGCTGAGGATTTCTTTTGTAAGGCTTGTGCGATTGGGAAAAGCTTAAGGTTGCCAATTACCTACATTCAATCGAAAACAAGCATGTTCTTATAGTTGATTCATTCTGGCTTGTGAACCGTCAGGTTCCAGGTGCATGTTGACATTCCTAGATGATTACAGCCACAAATTGTCCAGTTTTTACTGAAGCCAGGCTAAGTTTCTGCATGTTTCAAATAATTCAGAAACCATAAAGAACACATAGCCTGCAATAAAATGGTAATGAATATTACTTTTCTAGATTTCTTCATTCCTATGGAATCATACATCAGATTACAGTGCTATACACGCCAGTATGAAATATGAAATTTAAGTATATCAATAGATTGATTTCGGCACTAACTGTGATGTGCCATGGGCACATCCCTTTTATCCCTTTGAACCTCCTCTTCATATGCACCCCCTCATGCAAATCCATGCCCCACAAGTGAGCAGGCCTGCCACCACCATATTTCAGGCAGTCCACGCGGCATGCACAACTCACTTGTTAAAATGGTTGCATCATATCATAAGCCGTTGCCTCTAGCAGCAAGTGCCCACTTAACGACATTTTTAACCCTGTTTGGACATTACCTTTCCAAGCGGCTGCCATTTGGAATTAATTCTGCTCCAGAGCATTACCAAAGACAAATGCAAAAAATACTGGAGGGTGCATCAGGGGTGGTTAATCAGGCTGATGACATATTGGTGCGGGGCTGCACAATGGAGGAACACAATGGGAGAGTCAAGGAGGTTCTCCACAGTTTGCAGGAAGTGCAAGTGACCCTTGACAAAGCGAAGTGTCAGTTTGCCGTAACTTATGTTAACTTCCTAGGCCATAGAATAAGTGCGGGAAAAGTACAGCCAGATAACATCGACGTCAAGGCAATAGTAGAGATGCAGTAACCATGTGACCCCACAGAACTGTGCAGATTTTTGGGTATGGTGTATTATGTCATGAAGTTCATACCACAGTTAGCAGACTAAACTGGACCACTTCGAGACCTCCTGATGAAGAGTATGAATGGGTGTGGAGCACTGTGCAAAAATAGGCGATAAAAGCGCTGAAAGAAGAAATACGCAAGGAATCAGTATTGGTGCTGTACCAACGAAATACAGAAACCAGAATTGCTGCAGCTGTTTCATCCGATGGGCTAGGAGATGTATTGGAGCGGCAGCAGAGAGGTGAGTGGCGACCGATACTGTATGACTCAAGGTCCATTAGTGAGGCATAAAGAAGGTATGCACAAATTAAAAAAGAGGCACTGGCCACAACATGGGCTTGTAAAAAATTCCACGATTAAATTCTCTGCACGAAAGTAACGCTCTTCACCGATCATAAACCACTAGTGCAGTTGTTGCAAAGAAAACTGCTGCCTGACTTAAATGCAAGGCTTCGGCGACTAAGAATGCGCCTGATGTGTTTTGAATTTGTTGTAGTGCATGTGCCAGGCAAGTGTTTTTACATTCCAGATCCCCAGTCGACACTCCTGATGGCAACGGGCGGGACATAATGGAGGAGAAACTGTTTGTAGAATCTGTAATCGCACACACACCATTTGCAGATACCAGAGTCGAAGAGATCAAGAGAGCACAAGATAGTTATACAGAATGTTGTCTATTGAAAGAACAAATACAATACTGAAGGGCTCTGAAGACAAGGAGTCAATATTCTGGCCACATAGAGGTCAGTTGTCAGAGTGTAACATCCTAATTATGTACGGCAGTAGAATGTTCGTTCCCAGATGGCTACACATGAGATGTTGCAGTGCATTAACAATGGGCACATGGGGATCACGAAATGTCACAGGCAAGCAGCGGACTCTGTGTGGTGGCCCAACATATTTCAGGAAATAAAAACAATGGTAGAAGACTGTCGTCAGTGCTTAGAGCGGAGACATCAGCGGGCAGAACCAATGAAAATGACAGAACTTCCAAGTGGACCATGGCTATTTCTGGGAATGGACATCTTTGAATTTGGAAAGAAAAAGTACATCATAATACAATATTATTCTTCAACATTTTTTGAGGTAATTATGCTTCTGAATACCACATCTGCAACCATCAACTCATGCATCAAAAACAGCTTTGCTCGACATGGCATACCGGAAGTGGTACATACAGATGGTGGTCCACAATTAATATCTGCCAAATTTTCACAGTTTGCCAAAGACTATGGGTTTGCAGTGTCTACATCCAGACACAAGTTTGAGCAGTCGAACGGCCAGGCTGAAAATCCAATAAAGACGGACGTATCAAAATTCATGGATCCCAACCTATGTTGTTCCCTTCGGAACTCCTGTCTGGCATAAAATTAAGAACTACTTTGCCAGTAGTCCTTACAGTACAACAGATGCCTGGCCAAATCACCACCTGGAAGGGTTTAGAGCTAAAAACCGGCGACTGAAAGAACGGAACAAACTGAACTTTGATCAAAGACCTGGTGCCAACGCACTGCTGGAACTAGGGGTTGGGAGTAGGGTGTGGATTCCAGGTCTGGAACTGATACCCTTTCCTCGATCGTATATTATCCAAACAGCTCAAGGAAAGATACGGCGGAACAGGATACAGTTGATCCCAGCACCTCACAGTCAATCAAAAGGGCAAGGGGGTGGACATTGGGGAAGGGTTGGTGAAAAGGATTGTACACAGGACAACTACATGTCAGGCATCCACCAGAATCGGAAAACAGAGATAGAAGAGATGTAAGAGGAGAAACAGCAGCAACTGCAACAGTAGCAGCTAGAAGTCCCTAAGGCAGGGAAGTCGGTGGCACTTCCATACTCTCCATGACATTCTCCCTTCCGAGGATTCACACAAGAAGAAACCATTACAAGTGTAGTTCCAAAGACTATTGCAGGGGGCTACAAGACATGCAATGAAAATAAGGGTGATACAAACCCAAATAATCAATCCGGAAATAAACGATGTTTAGCAAGGCAAGCTTAATAAACAATATCATAACTTAGGAGAGAGAAAGGGTGATGTAGTATAGGTCATGTAGGTTAGGTTTAGGTTATGTGTACATACCGAGAGAACAACAATGGGCAGTCAGTCAACATGGCATTGCAAAGTGAGCAACACGTCTGTAGGTGTGCTGGGCAAAATACGTAACAATACATTTTTTATCTTGTGTACGTGATTGCAGTGTCGTTAAACGTTTAAATTGGTTTTAAAACAACACGAGTGCATAATGCATAGTGAGGCTATATTAGGTGTCAAATTATAGCTGTTGTTCATGACATGACTGTGCAAGAAGTGTAAAAAATTGTTAGTGCACCACAATATTGTCTATCGTTTATCATGTGTATTACAGCAGTTTCTTGTACACTTGCGAAACATTGAGCATGGCATTTATTTTTTGCGGCATGGGCATACAGTACCTCTGGGAACACTTTTTACAAGTGCTGGGAAGTAAAAAATTATCAGAAGTAATTCAGTTGTGTCTTGGAGTTCCAATTAACCATCAGTCTAGGTGTATCCATACAATGTGGACTCTTGAGCAAATATATAGTACCACCTGCAACACTGCAAAAAAAATTATTTGTAATCTCATACTGGCCTTTACTTAGCTTCTCTGGATTAAGCCTTTCCATTTGACGATACTGGTGTACCAAGAGTTTGCTTCGCGAAGTAAAATGTTATGATAGCATTCTAACAAGAATCTCTTCGGCATCATCCATCATTGTTTTAGAGAGGTCTGTTTTATCGAGTGTTTGTAGTAGATGTGGTGACAACTTATCATGCCTCAAAGCTGTGTCAAGTTTGCCTGCTATGCCGCATGCAGTGTGCTATGCAAAGCTGGTAGAATTTGGCACTCGGATGTAGGACAGATGGATCTACAAGCACGGGTACCAAGCATGTGGCCTGGAAGTTGCAGCATGGGACAGTAAGATCTCGCTCCTACATTGCTCTCTCCTTTCACATGCCGCTGGTCGGACAGGTATACATTCGCATCGCGCATCCCACTTGGTGAAGTTCTTTTATGCTCAGTGTCCGTGTTGTCAGCTGACTGTTTGCTACCATCATCCTCATCAGCTTCTGATGTACAACATGATATAATCAACTCCCATCGACAACCACTATGTTAAATGTTAGGGAATCCAACTCAATATGCCGACACACCTATGGTGGTCACCTAACTGCTTGTCCACAGGAGTTGCTCTGGCATCACTTTTCCCCTATGGCCTCGCAGTACGTACTTGCTTAACAGTTAGGTAATCATGCCGTTCAGTGCCCTGGGCACAGGTTGGCACATATGTGGTTTAGAAATAAATCCATATATTGAACCATCCCAGTCTTTTTACCTCAATGTACACCTCTCAAAGTTCCGCCGCCTCTCATACTTGGGCACAACTATAATTCCGTATCTGTTCTAGCTCACACTCAGCTTATATTGGGAAGTTCTCTCTACCTTAGCCTGGGATTCTGTTTAGTAGTGATAGTGCTACTTCTCGGGGAACCACTGGGGCTGAGAGCAAGACCCACTATGAGTCCTACTCGAAGGAGATTTGGCTACCAGCAATACTACCACTTCCTTGGGCTCTCTAGTGTAGGCATAGTGACAAATCGCACCTTCCTGAAAGTATATGAGAACCTTCCAAGCAGGAAACTGCCTGGCTTCTATCGGTATTGCTGCTCTCTGAGCACCACTAGGATAGGAGTGGGTCCCGCCATCATCAGGTGGAGTGTTGCCCTCATTTGTAAGTGATCCAATCCCTGGGTATTGGAACCTGAGAGAGAACCCAGCTCTCCCCTCCAGAACACACTTAGACCACATTGATCCAGTACATTACTGTGCCTAAGCCTGAGTCCTTACTTTTCCCCTTGCCCAATCACCAAATAGGCAGGACAAATACCGAGAGAAAAGCTGCTGTTTAGCTTTGAGGAGCTGTGAATCAGGCAGCTGAATGCCACAGGGTACATACATCAAGTCAGCTTCCCCCCCCCCCCATAGATGTCATCTTCGAAACCATCGTTCTGCACTCCGACAGGATTCATTCATTCGGCCCACGCCTAATTCTGCACACATCCCCAACCCGAGCATTTAATCGTCTAGCTGCCACCAAAGGAATCCCACTATTAAATACCTAATTAGTAGAGTTCTATGCTTCCTGGATCCTAGGAGGAGTATCTTATACCACTGCCAGATAACAGGTTGCACGGCAACTATATGCTTGTTAGCTGAATAACCGTGCCAATGATTTTTTAGGTAGAAGCTGCTTATATACATATTTGCTTGCCAAACGATTACCATGAATCAGAAGCATTGGTTAAATTCCCGAATAAATTCAGTTAGGTAGGGAACAAACAATTAAACATATTCGCCTGTTTGTGTGATAACCCTACGCACATGTACCAGACTAAATTGCAAAAACTTGACCATAAATAAAGGCCGTGTGTGTTTGTTATGTATATCATCGATTCAAAGAAATATAGGCTGTATGACCCTGAGAAAGACAGTGCAATCATGAGAAAATATATAAGCTTTGCTGATAGAGAGAAAGGGTCTTCACTCCTCGAAAAATCTGGTGATAATAATGGACTGAAATTTCCATTGCTTGTGGGTGATTTTCTATTCAACTCACGATGGTGTACATATTCTGCTTCTGAGAATGAATATTCACAGTGCAATGCCAATGAAACATAGCAGTCAGAATACGTCTGCGGTTTTCCTGAAGAGAGTATTCTCAAATGTGATTGGAAACAGATGGGCACTATAAATTATATTTACAATATTAGTCAATAGTGGCCGATCACCCCCAAGTTTCGCAAGGATTTGTAACATACTCTTGCGTTGTAAAAAATCTAGATGTCCGAGAGATGGGTGAGCCGAGCCAAGCCAAGCTTCATAAGAATAATGTGAAGCTAACCCAAGCCAATTAAAAATAAATAAAATTGAGCTTAGTCGAGTCTAAGCTTAATGGCATCACCATATTAGGTCAAATTCAGTTTCAATCATTTTTCATTCAGTTCAGTAAAAAAAAAAAAAAAACCAAAATTATGTTTATTTAAAATTTGTCAAATATAATTAAAATAAATTAGCTTAAGCGTGCTCGATTAAAAATTGTCTCACATAAAGAAACAAATATCAGAATTCAAATGCATCAAAAACTAAATTACGATAAAATATATTTGTATAAAAATATTATATATCCCTCAGTAAACATTACAAGAGATTTATTTGCAACACTTTTTGCCTGTCAATCATGACTTGCCAAGTCTTTTTCAAACCTTTCCAATTCTAACCAAACATGCAGCAGATAGTTTCTGATAGTAATCATGCCTGTTAAATAGCATACTGTCACAGTTCTGACCTCATTCCAAATCCTGTTTACAATAACAAATAAGGCCATACAATGTTGGCTACAGTGTCGGATATTGTGAAATTTGTTCTCAATGCCGCCAACCTAAGAATGCAGTAAACACATAAATAAGAATAAAATTTCTAGATGGTTTCTCGTCGCCGTAGACGTACGAAGACAAAGAAAAACTGTTGCGGAATGTAAACAATACTATCGATAGAATCAGTTATTGATTTCCCGTGTTATTTTGCATTCACGTTAAAACCGAATGATGCGGAAAATATTTGGCGGATGTACAAAAGAGAAATGCATAAAATGTAAATAACTGGAATGAATCATCAAAAATCTACTGTATTTCATAGTTAAAAAATTGCTCCGGAGATATTTCGGTTTTGGACAGAATATCTAATTGATGGATGCTGGTAAATTAATGATTTAAGGGTCGTAGCATGCAGGATTTCTTTAACATTGTTTATATAGCATATTTGTCGCAACCGTCCAAAAAAAAAAAACTGATATGAGAAATCGACATAAAGGGGATCTTAACGAGGTTTCATGTATTTATCTGTTTCAAAATGTAAACAATGGCGAAATGTCTACCGTATTTGCTACCTGTCTGATAAGTAATTACCGGATGCAGCCAGGGGAACTACAGTGTTGGTATGACGCAATTGCATCCTGCAGACAGCAATGTACAGTCTGCACCACTACGCACGGGAACCTGTGAGCCATGCTCGTTGTACCGGAGTGTTGTGTGTGTGTCTGAAAAGATTGCTGTGAGCATTGATTGCAGCTGTTATTTCATCTGTAGAGTAAAAGTGTTATCATTATGTAAGAGAACGAAATGTGAGTAGTTGACAAGTAGCTGGGATTTACGTACAGAATGGAGACTCCACAAAATAAATCATGGGTAATGAAGCAGTCGCAAAGTAGAAAGATTATTTACAATGTTTCAAAATTTTGTAAAGAAGAAAAGAAACAAGGTCTCTTTATCCCATTAGACAAATCAGTAGAAAGTGTGATCAAAACAGTAGGTGTTAAGTGAAAAGACAGTGTGAGATAGCCGACAATGACGGAATTGTCATTTACACCCCAGGTAAATGTCATCCACGAAAAAAGAAGACGGAACTTGACGAATTTGATAAAAATGTCGTCCGCCAAACGTTCTTGGAATATTATGAAGTGCAATAGGGAATTCCCACTCTGCGTAAACTCCTTAATACTGTGAAAAAAAATACAATTTTCTGGGAAGGCGGTTACAATTTGGGGAAATATTAAATCCATGGGGTTTTAATTTTAAAAATGTTAACGTGTACTGCAGCAAAATGCAAATGGGCCTAACAAACCTGTAGTGTTTACGGACGAAATATGGGTTCATACATATAGACAAGGGTCCAGGAGTTAAGGCAGAACAGCATGTGCTATGTTCATTAGCCACCTAGTCTATTTTGCATGTGTACGGAGTGTACTTGGTGCCCTATCTTCCCGCGGTATGGAACAAATTATTCTTTTTTACATTAATGTGTGGTGATTGTGATATGTTTGGAAAATACTTTAATCGAATAACTTGGGTGCAAAAAGCCAAAATATAAAAAAATCCGAAAACCTCACACTCCAACTACTCAACACCACTTCAGACTTTGTTTTTGTTTTTTCTCCTTTATCCTTTTGACAGTGACAGCCTTTTTTTTTTTTGCCATGCCAGAATGTCGCACTACCCTTCTCTCTCTCTCTCTCTCAAAAAAAAAAGTCCCCCCTCATCAAAGTTCGCTAGCCACGGAAACAGCGGGCTTGGAGGAATTATCGACTGGCAACATCTAGGTGTTATGAACAGGGGAAGGGGCATTAACACGTGGAAGCTCTGGTTTGTGGTGGTACACGATGCCATTAGGTAGGGGAGGGGTGCAATCAACACAGAAGTGAAGGGTCCCTGAGAAAGAATGAGAAGGAAAGGAGAGGAGTGCGATGTAAGAGCGAGATATGAGACAACACACAATTCCGCCGCTTCCCTCAACATCACCAGACAATGTATGGCTACCACTCCCACTTTCCTCTTTTTTTTTTTCGTGTATAGTACGCACCCCAGAAATTTTTTCCTTTATTTTGGTAAAAAAAAAAAGGGTACGCTATACACGAGTAAATACGGTACTTCATAGTCATGGGCAGCTACATTATAAGTGGTTTCATTATCGAGCCGAGGTGACGGTAATGTACTTGAGTTTCAAGACGAGTCGAAAAGGAAAAGCTTGACTCGACTCGGCTCGAATTTCCGAACTTCGACACATCTCTAAGATGACCCTCTGATGACAGATAATTGATGGAATGAAAAGTGAATATCTAGCATAAATGGAAAACTACTTTGGAACTCTCATACCTTCAACCAGGCAAAAACTTTGAGGTGTTGATGGCTTTTAAAACAAAGAAAGATACTGAAAATAAAATGGTCAAACACAAGGCTTGGCTTGTTGGTAAAGGCTGTACACATAAAAAAATGTATTGATATTGAAGGGACCTACTTACCAGTCATCTGGTACAGCTCATTCAGGTACCTCCTTGCAGATTCAGCAGACCATTACTTAGACATTGAACAAATAGATGATGATGCTGCGTTCGTCCAAGGAGACCAAGAATGATAAATATAGATGGTGCAGACAGAATATTTTGAAGAAAAAAACTGTATGGTTTGTCATTTTAAGAAGAGCCCTTATTGGCTCAAACAGGTCAGCAAAGTGGGCAATACCTCACCTGATACGTAACTAAAGGGTTACAATTTGAGTTTGACCACTGTATTTACTCAAATATTTTGGAAGAGTAAATTTTGATGGAAATATATGTTATTCCTGCTACTATCTTATGACAAGCACAAAGAGGAAGATATAAAGACGTACTTAATTAAATATTTCAAAATGGTATACACGGAAGGTGTAAGGTCAGTTCTGCATTTCCAGATTACTAGACAGCCTAAAAATTGTTTTTTAATCATTCATCACGGATACATTGAGGACGTCTTGAAGAAATTCTTATACTAAACTGTAATCCAGTAAATACAATTATGTTCCTGGGTGAAAAACTGACCAATCAGCAGGCACCACAAGCACAGGAAAATGCTGCTAGATTAAAATTATACCATACCAAGATGGTGTTGGAAGTCTCCTTTATGTTGCACAAGTCTCCGAACCCGACATAAACAATTCAAACAGAATTCAGATAAACTTAATTGGCCAACAGTGAAGCACATCGTGGGTTAACATGAAACCAACTGCCTAATGGTATAGCTATCATGTTGGTAACCGAGGTACTCAGCACCTGGCACAGATTGGGATTACCAAGCTCACGTGAAACACATGGATGTGCCAAATTTGAATTTTCATTAGAGGATCTACACAGCAGAGATAAAATAACAGCATATATTGGCCAAAGAGATTACTGCAAATGCCCTCACCAAATCCCACGACAAATTCCAAGTATCGAGGGTGTTCGGAAGTGATTTGCAGTTTTTAAATGTTGGTATTGTGGAATGGCGAAAAAAAAACTTTGAAGGTATCATGGCTTCTACAACTAAAGTAGCTGATAGTGTAACATGTGCAAGTGTGGGTATTTTAGTATAAACTATGAGAATACATTACTTAAGTACATAGTTAATTGTTATAAGTAACTTTTGTGCATAGTTCATAACAGCATCAACAGTTTTAATTCGTCTTTGTTCGTACAAATCATCACTGTAATTTAATCGAATTTGATTTATTTAACGCATTAGAAAATGAAATGTACCATGTTAATAATTACTTTTGCCATTTTGCTACACTTCAACATACCCTGCACATCTGTACACAATATAATAAGTAAATTACGTAATAATGTTTGGACTAAATCACATGCGCAGCAGCTAATGAACAAGTGATGCAGGCTCAACCATACAGAGGATTGGGAAGTTTAAACTGATGCTATGCAGATAACACAAATCTCACATACGGTACCTGTTTTATATTTAAATGTACTTTTCAGGCAGAAAATTCTTCCTGTTGCAAAACCTGTAAAACAAATTCAATGTGTAAAGTAAGGGGTTAAATCAAAGTGTGTCATTGTGTTTCAGCATTGTCCTGGGTAACTTTGCGATGGAGAAGAGCAAGAGCCCAGAAACACCCGTTCCTTCATCGCCAGAGGTGGCTCTTCCGACCGTGGACGTGACAGTGGAAAATGCCCAAAGTTTCAGTGACTGCTCTGCAGAGCACACAATGCGAATAACCGTTGTCTGACAGCTGAGGGTACTAGGTGTGTGGCTGCATACAGACATCACACCACTCCTCGTCTCGAATCTGACGCTGCAACCCACACTAGCTATAGTCAAGACAACAGTAATTTTTTATTATGAAAACAATAAATATTATATATAAAAATTAAATGTCTATTTTTACATATTCACTTTACTCAGTTTTGGAAAGAATCTCCACTACAACTACAAAAGCCAGTTGGTGATACTCCACTTTTTGACATGAATACATCTTAAAATTTGCACCCATAGTGGGAGGTAATCCAGAAAATCCAATAAGAAAATTGAGGATACAGTTTGGCATTGCAGCTCCGAATCTATCATCTACATTCAAAATCCAATTACACCACTCGATTGCCAAAGGATCAAAGAATATGTTAATTTGAGCGAGGACTGAGAAGCATCGCGCGTGGTTGGATGAGGAGAAGAAGGGGGGGGGGGGGGGGCAGCTCAAATTTGAGTTCGTTTCTCTGCATCTCGTAACTTTCGCGTAGTATAACTTTTGACTAGAAGCTACGAGGCACGTTTAAGTTTCAATTGACAGCTCTCATCAAGATCAATCAATTGCGCGTATAACAAAATTTGCGTGGCTTGTATATGGTGAAATTGTACACATTTAATGTAAAAAGAAATTTAAAAACTTGACACAATTTCGGCCTATACTTGTAAAAAAAGCAAAGTCGACATACAAAAATTGTATACGGTTAGAAATAGCATCTCAAAAGCAATCCAGTGATACCCATAAAACCCCATATGATCGAGTGATGCGGTGCCGTGAATGTAAAATGAACATCAAGAAGTTCGAACACGTAAATTTAGATGTATTTACGCAAAAACAGCAGTATCCCCAACACAGCCAAACCCAATTTTTAAATAAAAATATTGTATCTCTGATTTTAAGCTTAAGTTGTGAAATAAGTATTATGAATGCTTTTAAACTGGAGTCAAAATGCCATCTTAATAAAAACACAAGTGTACATATATATTTTTATATATCAAAAGTTCTGTCGCCTACATTTAGGTAAGCTGAAACAGTCACTTAGGGAAACATTTGTTGATTAGTGCAACCTAGCAAACAATGCGTAGGTTTTTAAATTATATATTCAAAAGCATTTTTTTGTTTCCTGATAATTAGTTCGAAAATATAGTTTCTTAAATAAAATGGCTAAATAATTCCCAAATGTTAAAATCAATTAGTGTTGAACTATAAGCAACATAAATGCATATCGTCATTTAAATTAAGAAAATTAAACAGTTTTCATATAACAATCTTTTCATTATCTTCACAAAACTGTGGAGGCCGTAGCACCAGCCCGACCTGGGCCTACGCCAGCAGTTCCAGCTGTAGTAGTAGCTGAGGATCCACCGGTTCCTCCAACGTCTCTGGAAGTCACCACCAGCCTGTTGGACCAAGATCGCCACCGAGTCGCTTGGTCTCAAATGCAGGTAACCAGGTGATCTCTAGTCACACCACCCGGCACATAGCCAAGCACCTGGGAACGATTTCGTACCTAGTTGCCAGGCGACTCGACACACACTGTACACTGGTCGGGCCCCTCCCGGCAAGTGAACGTGGAGTAGCCAGCTTAAACCCTTGTGTGAAGGGCCTGCACAATAAAAACTGGCTCCTGTCATGACGTAGCCACAGACTGTTACTGAGAGAGTGTATCAAAATAAAAGACTATTGTTCTTGATGGACAAAGAGAAGTGGGTCAAGTGCAAGGGAGTTGCTGATCGCGCAGCCTACTCCACTGAATGCCTGCTCCAGACTAAATGGCTGCCAGCATCTCTCCAGGCACTTGCTGTGAAGATGCCGGAAGGCGCAAGACGTATGAGCAAAAAAAAAAAAATAGGGTTGAGCCCTTAATTGACACAATGTGGGATTGGGAAAATTACCGTAAATAAATTGTGGTTTGACAATGGTCCTAACAAAAAGTTACATATTCTAGAATCTATACACACTATTAAAATACAAAATATTGTGTTGTAAGGTTTACTTGGACGTTTGGCTGAAAATGTGTCTATGTGAGTCTGTAAACCTTATTGCTGCTCAAAACAACACATATACCCTTCTACTTCTACTATACATAAAGAAATTAATAAAAACTACATTGCCCCTGATCAGGTGATGCCTGTGGGGTCTGAACTTAGGTTAGCATGGGTGAAACCCATGACCCAAGTCGGAAGTCGTTGCACTTCACTTTTGATGTATTTTGAAATTATGTTGAAAAATACTTTACACTCGTGGCATTCACTTAGAGCAAAATGATAATGATTAAGCTCTGTTTTTGGGGACCACTAACACTCGGTGTTGCACAATTGTGTTATTCTTAATACAAGCCCTGATCAGGGGCACTACGAAGCTTGGTGTCGCCTTCACGTGCGCTACACCCTGACGGTGCTGCACTGAGTGTGAGCAAACATGCCCGTCAGTTTGGATCTGAACCACAAGGCTGTCCTGGAGTCGCCCACATGGTTAAATCAAAGTGGAACCGTCACCGTCACCTGACTTGCATGTTGTTGGGCAAAGTGGGTGCTCTCTCAAACACCCACAAGATGCTGTTGCTGACGACCACATCCCATGTTCGTGTCATTGGCAAGGTGCCCCCATAAGAAGTAAACCACACTCTCAACTGACAAGACTCTATCTGAGCTGTGCGAGACAACTAACCAACCTCTAGCCATTTTGAAAAACTGTATACAAGAACAAAGAAGTATTTTCCCACGAAGGGGCTGGCAATGTCAAATATGAACTCTTTGAAGATAGGACATAGCCAAAGTCTTCATTTTACGTATTCCAAAATGATTTTAATAAGATATTTGCATAACCCTTTCCCTTGAAGCCACTGGCACGACATCATAAAACATCTATGTTCGAAGAACTAAGTTTAGTTAGAATGAAAGGTTTCAAGTGAATCTATAACTTTGACTGGCCAACCATCTCTCACACGACACAATCTTGCCCAACTCTTTTGTCTCGTTCCCGTGACCTTCCTAATTTCTTGTGCAGGAAAAGGCAAAAACTCTCTAGTCCCTAGCAGCAGATACAAAAATTGTGTTCAGATGGCTCCTCTGATGGAAGTGGAGGCCTTGGTAGCCAATATGCATTGCCAAGATCCTCCTCACTCTTTACATACTGCACTGTGTAATCGAACCCTCGCAGTAACACAGCCCATCTCTGAAATCTGTTAGATGAAAGCTAAGGAATACCACGATGTTCCCCCAATATATATATATATATATATATATACGCAACATTTTACTCTAAGATAATGGCCAATGATTCCCTATCAATATGCAAGTACATCACTTCCGCTGACGAAATGCCACCAAGGAACATATGACATAACTGCACCTACACCATAATTAAAGGCATCGCAGGCCAGCTTGACATGATAATTGGGGTAGTAGTGGATAAACACCTGACAAGAGGAGATCAGTTCTTTCAAGACGACAAATGTCTTACTTATGACAACTGTCTGATCACGTAACAGTGCATGCAAACGTGCCAAATTGTAGCAAGAACTTTGCATAACAGTTGACTAATGCTAACTACACTTGTAACTGTTTAACATCTGTAGATACTGGAGCCAGATACGTACCTAATTATATAAGTGTGCAATTCGTAATAAGTAAATTCTGGACACTGTTAACAAGCACATTGTGTATGTAACTAGGGTAGGGTAAATGTCCAAAATTGAAAACTCAGAAATTGTTTGTGGAAAGTGTCCAATAAATGGAAAACTTTGGAAACTTGTTTTTACAGTTTTATATAATAACTGTACACTCTCACAGTGACATTTGTTTGGTGTGACTGTATGTCATGACACAAGCAAAGAGTTTTGTGAAGCTGTACTAGGTTATTGTAGATATGGAAGACACCTTCTTTAGTGTTTACCTAAACAAAAAATTCAAAATTTGAAGAAACATTATTCACATTACAAATACATTAAATATGTTGAAACATACAGATTGTCGCATATATTCTGGATATTAATATTTTAATTTTTTCTTTGCAATGATAATAGGTACATTTTATAATTTGGCTAGAAATAAATACATAAGACTTTACAATTCTTAAGTTTTGTAAACAGAGAACTAAATAAAATACTCATACGCGAACCACAAAAATGAGTCAAACTTCTTATTTTAATATCTCCAGAAAGGTGTTACAAAAGAAAAGAATATTATCCTAAATACTTGAGAGTATTCATCACAACTGCTAAAATTGCAAATTGTACACTTTGCAACTTTTGCAGAGGTATGCATAATAATTAATTCAAAAAAATTTGTATTGGCCAATCAATTGGAAATTTTTCAATTAGTTGTAAGGAAAATAATCATTTAATTATTATGTTTGTATTATTTTCATTCGTATTCAATATCGCGATTTGTTTTGACATACTTGGTAATTTTGTATCCATTTTGTTATTTATTTAATTTGGTTCATTGTGAGAATTGTTACAATCACAATAAAAATCTTTCACATAGTCTCCATCATTGTCGCAGAAATTATTTGACAAAACCATTCCTACAAAGGCACTGCAAACCTTGCAGGAGGAGTAATGAAGATAATGAAATGAGGGAGCAGCATGATGCAAACCGAGGACATAGTGGGAGAGAGATAATGATAGCTACTGTAGCATTGCAGTACATGATTGTGATATCTGCAGGGAGTGCCGTGCCATTCTATGTATGCAACTGAGCACAAAAGCAAATAAGGAGAAGAAATTCATACATACAGCTGCAGCAGATTTTAGTGAAGCAATTCATATGACAAAGATGTATATGTACGTATCTCATTATTTAAATATCACATCTGGCTACAGTATAAAGTTACGACTCTAAAATACAGTAAAAGTTTTAGTAAGAAGATTCTGAGGAGAGAAATATGGACGCTTATTAGCCATGAAAACGTCTTAAAAGGGAACTCATTATAAAAATTTTACTGCTATTATTACAGTCTTTCAAATCACTAACTGATTATAAAAGATAAATATCAAAAAATTACAAATAATTATAACAGTATAATTTATTATTTACTTCATAATTAGAAAAAAAACGTATGCCACAGTTTCAGTTATTGCCAAGTTGAATTATAGGCTTACCAATACTCACAGATACAGAGGTTAACATATAAGCCTTAGAAATCATCACAATTATCCCCCCCCCCCCCCCCCCCCATAAAAATATGTCAGTACAATTAAATGTTTTTTTTTTTTTTTTGGAACAGTACTTCATCTAAGTCACTGGTGAACAAGATGCATTGTCTTTCCCTATTGAAACACTTTTAGGTAGTATATTTCTACTGCAGTTTCACATTCTCCAGAGTACAAAGAGGTCAGGGAATATTTTCTTTCGATACTGCAGAGACCCGCTCCTCCATGATGTAGTGAAACAATTTCTAGTTACACACAGTGGATGTTACTAAGTTGATCCTTAGTATCATGTGTGTCCGACCATGAGGACTGAAAGATCTCTCAGCAGCAGCAGATGTTACAGGCATACCTAGAATTCTGGAAGCTACTTCCGATATCAGTGTGTGTCTACAGATACCTTTCCACCTAATGCGTGGCTAAATTACAATATTTTCAAGAGCCATCCCAAGAGCAGTACAGTAGTTTTTTTTTTATTCCTTCTGTAGCACACATAATAGGGCTGCTGGCTAAGACAGTCACTATCAGCCTATCAGTAAATTGAAATAAACAAATTTAATGAAAGGAGGAAAGGATGAATAAGAAAGGATACAATGAACTCTACTGTGATTAATAAACCCACTTAGACCAAGAACTAATTTGCTACACAGTTAAAAAATAGAACAACACTGATCACAGTGAGTTCAGCCATGATGGATATGATAACTTCAAAACATATAAGATTTCATACACAATTAACATCTAAAAGGGCCCTCCCCAGAATGAATTCTTACGTGGTGACTAATAAGACAACTTTTCCGAACAAATGATTTACTACACAAATCACAGCTAAAAAGGCGTACCCTAGAGTGTACCACAGAATAAGTTCTTCTGTGCTTAGTAAGAGCACTTTCCTCAACAAATGATTTACTACACAAATCACAGCCAAAGGACGCTCCCCAAAATGAGTTCTTATATGCATAATCAAATGCCTTTTCCTACTAAATGATTTATACAAAAATTACAACTAAAAGTATGCACCGAAGAATGTATATTGTGCAAAATGAGATTACCTTTAGGATATAAGAATCTTATACTCATGTTCCCAGAAAAATTTTATTTCTGCCCATCTGTTGAGATATGCTGTATTAAATCACCTCTCACTACATATGATATACCACAGTGATCACATGTATGTTTGTCACTGCACTGGAGATATGGTGAGTTACGAAGTTCTCCTGTATGATCATGTCCAGCAGACAAATAGAGAGTGTCACAACGCTGCTGACACTTGCAATCTGTTGAAACCACGTTGCACAACTTGCAAACTAAGGCACTTGCAGACAGGTAAGTCTCGGCCATGTCACTATCTGAAGGGATAGAATCACTCTTCACTGTAACACTCCACTGTGGTTCCTGGAGGTTCTTCTCCAGACCTAGTCTCTATGACAAAATGACTGAAATCCTGCAATAAAAGAACATAAGACTGATACACTAACGTTATAACAGACATTAACAGTAGTGTGTTTGAGTTCTGAAAATAAAGGACATTTACTTACAGAGAGTAGTCAGTTTAACAAGTTTCACATGGTTATGTGATCAACCACAATTCCATGCATAATTGACCTGTTTTGGAGTGTTTGATGTCACATGTAAAAGTTGAAAGAACGTACAACCGATGACTTCTTTTACCATTCATATGGCCTCTTTTCATTTTACAAACCAAATTATACTACACGAAGGTTGTACTTTTAAATTTTATTTATTGTTTATTTTATGTCTGCCTGAAGTATAAAAACAAAGATTTCATGGTTAAAAACTTGGAATCCAAAAAAAATATTAATCTGCAGAAAAGATTTTAAAATTTCCTCTGTGTTTCAGAAGAAAAAGTATAAACAAAAGTCCAATTAAAATTTTTAGTTATTTGTTATAAATACAAAATAGTCATAATGAATAGTTAAGTAACAATGTGTCCCATTCTCTATTTTTACCCCAGTTTTGCACACAAATTAAAACAAAGTTTTTTTTTAGAATTTCATTTTGCAAGATACAATGAAGCTTCATATTGGGTAAATATTGAAGTGACATTGGATCTTAACTTTCAAAACATGTCCAGCAATAAAAGACAAATAAAAAAACAAGTAGTCACCAAATTTCCAGTACATTTCTGGCTTTTTCCTCGGGATTCCCAAACACAAAAAAAAAGTATTAAAAAAACTATCACATAGAATAAAAGTCATGTAGCTTATCTGTGAACGTTTCTGTTGTAGGTAAAAATGGTTTCACAATACTGCAACACGATACAGCACGACACTATTGGCACCAAGAGACAATGCAGTTTCGGCACTTGGCCTGCAACGAAGTTCATCTTAGACCGTGCTTATATTTTAGACAGAAAACATTACTACCACAAGGAGGGTGCATTTTTAGACCATACCTAGGGAAAAAAAGTACTTAAAACTTAACTAAATGCACAAAGGATACAATAATATAAATGTAAATATATTGTGAATAGATTCACTATCAAATGGTTACATTCATTCAAGTTTACTTTCGTTCTAGAGGCAAATAACTGTAAGCAGTGATTTTATTGTGTAAAATACTGTATTACCTGCTTTTTTTTTTTTTTTTTTTACAAAGTATTTAATGCTATTTCTTTTCCATTGTATAACACCGACAAAAGCAATGTCTGCATCATATTTATTGTCTCACTCTAGCTACAGCTCATCGCATTGCATCGTGCTATTGTGAAACCCACTAGTAATTATCATAAACCTGCTATTTGAAGTAGCACACAAACAGAGATGGGCTCGTAAATAAAAACCCCTGTAACCAGAAGAAAATTGCCTAGATTGTGAATATCACCTCTGTTGTATTTGAAAGATATGTTTACTCAAATCTATACAGCCATGGTAAATCATTACTGACCAATATTAAAAATAACAAGAATACAACCTCAAACCACATAAGAGTGAAGATGCCTACAGAGGTGGTCAAAATTCCCCAGAACATAAAAATTTAGGTCAAAATTTCCCCAAAAATATAAAAACATATTTTTTATAACAAATCCTTTACAATGCTGATGAACATAACACTGTAATACATTACAATTTACAGTAAATAGTTGCACATTCATATTTTGCAATTTAGGTAATTTAGAACTGTGATATTCACATAAGAAATTTTTACCCCAGAAACATGCTTAGAAGTTTGTCACCATACAGTACATTTTAATGTAGTAGTAGTAGTAATAATAATAATAATAATAATAATAAACTTTTTGCTTGTGCAATAATTTGTTCACTTATAATCATAAACAAAAGTATTTTGGAAAGCTATTTGAAATTTGTGTTAAAGTCAATGTCACACTATGTAGTATTTGATGCTTTAAGTAAACATACTAAAACAAAGGGTAAATGAATTCCACCTAAATTCTTCAAAATCTGAGAGTAAATTCGGCACTCAAAAACTACTTTAGTAATATATTTTAAATCTTAGTCAGGGGGCAACCATAACAATTAATATTACGGTATATCTTCCTAGGATAATACCCTGAAGAACAAATTCGCTTCCACTACATTTTAATAACAAATCTGGAAAAACAGCAAAATCATTCAATCCTGAAATAATATTTAAAACCCACAAATCAAAATGAAACTTATAATTGATCAAGAAACCTACCTTATTATGTTAATAATACACAAAAACCGAACTTCAGAAAATTCCTGGATTCTTACACTCCTACTACTAAATTACCTACTTTGGCCGCATTTAACATGGGAATAGCAAGTTCTGTGGCAGTGCCCCGTAGGTTTAGGCCCTGCCGCACGTGAGGGTTATCTACGGACCACATCCCGGTTCCGGCCGGCCGGCGCTTATCAATTTCCGCTGATTGAAGCACTCCTATGCAATACAGGCTGTAGATGATTATCTCTTACAGCGCCTGTCACAGCAGGCGGCCACAGTTGGGTGGGAACTGCATTTCACTCTCTCCCTTTCACTTCCTGCAGATGATTATCTCTAAGCAGGGTAGCTTTTCCCACCACCCTTCCTCGTTGTTAAGTGTCAGTCTGTCAGTTTAGTTCTTCGAATAAGAACTGCAGGTATTGGTATATCAGCATTGGGCCAGCACTAAAGATTTCCCAAGGCATAAAATATTTCCTGCAAATTTTGTCCCATCTCTGAGCCTACCCTGCAGTAAATATAAATGATTATATTAAGTTTTGTCATCCTGAAAACAAGCATTTGGGGGAAAATTGTGGCACACGGGCAACGTACTTTCCTAATACACTACATCAACGTTTTAGTTTACCAGCTCGCAGAAATGTGTCAATTTTTGAGACCACTTGAAAAAGTTTTACCATTCTGCAGCATTAAATTATCTCCACTGCCGGAAGAAAATATAGCTTAATCACCATGGCGACAAAAAAATACACCCCCATAAAAATAACTGAACTCAAGTTGGCTCTATCCCGGCCCCAAGATGTCGCACAGCTGGGCACTCGGTGCAAAAAGCACATGTGCTTTGACACCAATTACAAGGATACACATTATTTTTTAATTTTATGAGTAAACTCGCAACACTCTATGGTATAGCGACTACATACATGTTATAATTAAAGAGTCAGCATCATATTTATAATACATTTATAGCACTACAAGCTATCGCGTCTTAATAATAGCCCTAAGAATGACTTAAAGGCACAAATTTAATAGTGTGCCCCAATATTTTGAGATAAAAAAAAGTAACAACTTACGGTATACCACTATATATAAATTATAATTTATCTTTATACAGTAAATTTCTAAAATTTTTGTAGCACTACATAATGTGAATTTTGAATTATAGGGCTATGAATGACTAAGAAGCAAAATTTTGGGGTGTTCAACACAGTGATATGAGAATATTTCAATTTAATGAAGACATTTAATTAGCAGTATACATAGCAGCTATACTGTAATGTGTAACTTAAGAAAAAAAAATGTTGAGCCACACCTTAAAACTTATGCTTTTAAGTCATTCTTGGGCCCATAATTCAGACGTGATGGTATAGACTGCTATAGAATAACTATAAATATTATATAAAAATGTAAATATAATGTAGAAACAATCTGCAACAGTGTTGCGAACTTTGGTATTAGTTTTGAGCAGACGTTGACATCCGCAGCGCTATCTACAATTCGTTATGCTCAGCTTTGAACTTTGTTGACTGCAGCGTTAACTGTGATTCGCTATGGCCAACTTTTTCTAATCCTCTCTTCCTTACTTTGACCTCTGCATCCGCATGTGCCCATTGAGCAGAGGAACTCCGTTTAATGATTGTAATTTTGAATTCGGCTCCGATGCGCTACCTATTCTTCAGTAGCCTTTCAACAAAAATGACCTTTGGTGGGTGACTGTTGTGTGATGTCTTCTGCATTACATTCAGTGGTGCATAGAGTTTGTCCAGGCGGTTTTGGCAGCTGACATTGAGTTTCAGTTTAATGATTGTGAGTCAATATTTATTAGCCTAGAGGCTAATTGAATTTTCATGGACAATTCTGCTCCAGTTTGCATTGCTGGACTAAAAATTAATGTTCCAATTTTTTTATTTTCCTGGTTTTCATTGCTGGACATTAAATGGATTTGGTTCAGTTAAAATTATTTCTCCTGGTACGGCAAGGGTGGTGTGAGTTTAAGTAGCACTAAACGTTCAGGCACATCTTACTATCTTCTTTCAAACACTGTCTGTCCGCTAGACTCTCTCTGTAGATATTTGTAGGTTTTCTAAAAATTGATAACCAATCTATATAAAAAACAGAGTGAATTGAAGTGTGGGTAGTCGTAAAAAATTTTGTTTGATATTTTTTTAATGCAAAGGTGAAATATCATTCTTTTAATTGAGTTAATGTTATATTTTAATTATTTCTGCTTGCAGTACCTGCAAGCAGAAGTACCTGCTTTGCACATGCTGTTTGCAGATTATTTTACTATCCATTTAGCTGCTGCCTTTACTGGCTTCGAACGACCGCACCGCAGTTCCAGGTTATTAAAAGTTTTAATTGATGTTATTTTGATATGTTGTGTAGTGAGAGAATTAAGCATATCAGTCTTCAGTGATCAAATGTTTGCTATTCGTAATTGGGCTGATGTAATTGAAATGCTTCAAGCCAATGAGTTTGAAGGCTTTTAATGTAACTGAAATTGGTATGGTTCTTCTCTTTAAATTAATTGGGTCAATCTTGTGTAAATGTGTTTATATGACCCTGTTTCATACTGAAGAGGTCTGTCTCATATAGTTGAATAGTTTTAATTCAATAATAGGTTTGGCTCTATTTTCTCTGAGCCCTAACTTGTCTCCTCTTAAAATTGTATTTTAATCTGAAAATAAAGAGGAGAATTTGTGAATAACTTCATTTTTGTAATGGTTATAAAAAATTATAGATTTAGTATACTTTGGTACGATACAAAATATTGTCATCATTTCTTGTAAGGCTGGTATGCCGCAGTTGTATGTTAAAATTGTTCTTAATTAAACAGTTTTGCACGAGTTTTGAAAATTATTTGTTGGGGAGGTAAGGTATCCTACCAATAATATCTGTGCACTCATTATGCAACTTTTTTTTGATAGACGTTATAATTGTGCCGTCTTGCATAATGTTAATAGCAGCACATAATTTACCTGCCTTACTTTAAAGGCGACCTTAATTCCCGAGCACGTTCCACATAATTACAATTGTTTTTCAGATTGCAAATATACAGTCAATTGTACAGTAATACTTTTTGCAAGTTTTTATTAATATTTTATTGGGGCTATAGTTTATTCATTAGGAATTTGCGTTTATTGGTTTGTTTCTTAACATGTTTCTTTCTTGTATTACCTAGATATTTGTGTTATCCTTTTTGTAATGTATTATTAATTATATTTTTTTTTTACAAGAACCATGACAAGAAATGTGGTGTGGATTTATGGCTTGAAATGGGAGGTAACGATCTTCGTAGTCTGGCCATTGACTTTTGGCGCTCGCGCCCACCTTCGTCACCCAGGTGGGGGTCTCGCTCTCTCTTCGGTGAGTGAGAATTCGTATCTACAAAATTGTTGCTTACACAACATTTACACAATGATCCATCTTTGGTAGTAGATAATCCTCAGTCGGTCTTAAAATGTTCTATTCCCTTTGCCAACATTATAGATTTGCATCTGTGATGACAAATCATTATTACGTGCGTTGTTGCCTAATCGCCACGAGTAAGCCTTGCAATTATTAACTGAAATAGCAGATCATAATGGTTAGTTTGAGCGGTTCCACAATAAAGGTTTGGAATACGTACGTACTTCATGCGTAAAACACATTTGCAGTAGGGATAGAGCCATTCCATGAAAGAGAGGAAAAACACAAAGAAAAATACTTTTGGTATAATAGTCTCTTCCAGTCAAAGAACATTAGACTTAACCGTATATTTTTATTTTCCAAAAAAATTAATAATTTTCAACTAATATAATTTTTGTCTTTGGGCATGTGCTTGTTCAATGGTGTGCAATGGTGTTTCAGTTGTTAAGAATGCTTAAGTTGGCTATACCATGGCAGCTTTTTAAACAAGAAGCCATTTTTAGTTTTGGAGAGAAAGATTACTGTGAATATTATTGTTGTTCATCCTGATGCAAGAACTTTTATAGGTAAGTTGATTTTGAATATATTTGCTGGTATACTCTACTGCTCTGTGTGTAACATTACAAATTTTAAATGAAAGTTGTTACAATGTCAATAAAACTGAATTCTCGTAAGTCAAAACTTTTTCAAAGTAAACATTTAAGCATTACCTTTTCATTTATATCTTAGAGAAAGATTATTCCTAAATTTATTGTATAATATTAGTGTAACGGATGTTACATTGCACTATGTGGGCATCCACGGCATTATTCAGAAACTCACATTCCTGTTCATTTCCTGTGAATAAATTTTAGGTTATGATACTGCTTGGTGAGTGACATGACTGTAAACCTCAGTTTGTTATTATTGCAGCAAATTAATTTTATTTTGTGGTTTTAATTTGTTGCAGATCGTAACTCTAGTGCCAAATTACAAGAATCTAATGGAAAAATGCAGAGCTAGGAAGAAGGAAAATGAACAAAAATGGAAAGAGTCCCTGGAAAAAGATCGCTTGGGGAACAAAAAGAATCAAGCCAAAAAAAAGAAGATAATTTGTAAAAATGAAGAAATTGCTCTAAAACATAGGAGGGAGAAAGTTAGGCTGAGAGTCCAGGTCTGGAGGAAAAAGAAAACATTACAAAGACTAAATGACAGTTCATATGAAACTCCACTTGGTACATACTCATGTAATAATATCCTTCACAAAGCTATTTCTAAGGGCAGCAAAGCTCTTCCTTTCAGCCCTAATAAAAAGAAAGCTGTTCTTAACCTATTAGTGAAACAATCTTTTGGTAAAGAGCTATTTACTGTTAAGAAACCACCCCAAACTAGAAGACTTCCTGTAGATATTGGGACAGTGAGAAAGTTTTACAACAGTGATGAAGTCAATTGGCAGACTCCAGGGAAGCATCAGTAGAAATCTGTTAAGGATAAGGAAACAGGAATGCGATCTCAAAACCAAAAGTGTTAAATTGTTATGACCATTTCTGAGGCTCACAAAGTTTTCCAAGAACAATTTGGTGTAAAACTTTTGAGATCTAAGTTTTATGTCTTGAGACCAGAGAATGTGTTGCCGGTAGCCACAACACCTCACAACATCTGTGTCTGTATCCAACATGCAAATTTTTCTAATTGATGACGTCAGTTCATACCTACATTCTGAGAAACCAATGACCTATAAAACTCTACTTAATACGTTGTGTTGCAGTCCAGATAGTGTACAGTACACTACAAATTGTTGCAGTAATTGACATAACATTTTGATGTTGTTTAAGCCTGACACTGACCTTCTGCAGAACGTGAAGTGGAAAAACATTGAGAGTGGGAGCTTAACAGTGGTTATAAAAACATCAACTTTACAATCACTAGCGAGGGAAATCAACAATTTATCGTCCTTCAAATGCCATGTTTTTGTCCAGAAAAAGCAAGCAAAGTAATTTGATGGGAAAAAAAAAAAAAAAAAAAAAAAAAAAAAAAAAAAAAAAAAAAAAAAACCCCATTTACAGGCAGGTGAAGCAGTTCAAGTGGATTTTGCCGAAAATTACAATCTTATTCATCAAGATGAGGTGCAAAGTGCACATTGGCAACATTCACAGGTAACATTGTTTACAGTATGAATTTAGTATGAGAAAAAAAATTTCCTCCTACGTGGTAGTGAGTGATGATTTAACACATTACAAAGAATCAGCTTGGCTGTTTTTGAAAGCTGTTGTTTCAGACTATCACAAGGTGCACTTTGATGGATTGTTTTGACACACCTGTATGTATTCTCTGACAACTGTGCAGTCCAATTCAAAAGCAAATTTACTGCGTACAACTTACGTCACTCAGCAGATGACTTGCATGTTGAATGGAACACTTTCGCTCCTGGTCATGGCAAGGGGGCAGTTGATGCTATTGGTGGACAGCTTAAAACTAACAGTAGTCTTGGACAGCTGTCAAATCAAGAGGTGTTACAGTGACTACCAGTGAAGACTTTTACAACTGTGCCAGAGAACTAAGTCCTACAGTCACCGTACTGTATGTTCCAAAAAGTGATGTTGACAGCACATCATCCTTTCTGAATGAGAGGTGGAAGGATGTAAAAGAAATCCCAGGAATAAGGAAATTCCATCATTTTCAGAAGGCCCATGGCAATTTTGTTTTCTGTGGCATCACAGTAGTTTCTCATTCGGAAAAAGTACAAGTGACTAAGTCAAGTCTGCTTCCAGTAGTACCTGGAAGTGTTTATTTTATAATGAAGTGTACACTGACTCCGAAGAGGAAGCTAGCACTCTTCCAAGTATCAACCCTGAACCTTCCACGGAGACTTCATCAACTACAGAATTACTACCATGTAACATTAATCCAGGAACATATGTTTTCGTTAGCTTCGCAATAGGGAACAAATTTGACAGTCTGTACAAGTATGTTGGTATTTGTCAAACTCATGTTGAGGACAATGATGAAGTCCGTGTTGTGTTTCTGAAGCTACATGGGAAGACGGGTAGATTATTTATGATTGATGAACATGATGAAAAATACATCCAGTATGACCAGATAATCAAAATACTGTCTCCACCTGAAATAGTGACATGGGAGCCAGAGTATTTTATGAGTACATTAATCCTGTAGATGTGTATGAAAAAATTGTTTAAAACAGTGAATCAAAAAACTGGTTAACATCATTAAGGTGCCATCCTTCATAGCGTGTATACGTGTGAGTGAGGCCAGGCAGGAAGGTCGACTTACTGGCGGGTGGTAAGTACAGCTGACCTTATGACTGCGCGACGCAGATATCCAAGAAAATCCTTTACCCTCTGAAGTTTAAGCAGTGACCTCATCCTTTTATGACTGAAAAATTATTGTCACACTTCGTCCTAGGTCTCTATATTTTTACTTTTTCACACGATGCACAAAAGTAACGGTGAAAAGCGACTTACGTCTGAAATCATTGTTTTATTTTCTCTTGCTTTTTACCGGATTTTTTTGCATCGTGTGAAAAAGTAAAACTATAGAGACATAGGACAAAGTGTGAAGATCATTTTTGTATCATAAAAATATGGGGTCACCGCTTAACTTCGGAAGGAAATGGTTACTTGCGGACTTCTGCGTCATGCAGTCATAAGGTCGAATGTGCTTGCGACTCGCCAGCAAAGTCGACCTTCTCGCTTGGCTTCACTAGCACATATACACACTAGGTAGGAAGATACCTTAGGATTTCATTATTATAAGTTCTATTGGCCTATTTGTGCAAAAAAAAAAAACCACGCACGCACCAAATAAACCACTTTTACTTATAATAGCTTTTCAGTAGACCTAAACAGCCATTTAATATTAATTCTCAAAAAGTGTTAAATAAATTATTATTAAGTTAATTATTTACGTTAAACAATAACTATTTCATCATACATAATTTCTTAGTGTACGCTTAAGTATTAATATGTTTATGTAAATTTTATTAATATTGTATTTGGTACTTGTAACATCCGTTACAGAGTAAATTAACGAATTTCTTCTTCAGAATACTATATTTCTTTTAAGTGAATATGGTTGTGACCTCTCTAAAACCTCCTGCATTGATACAGCAAATTTCAAAGTGACACGTGGCCTAAGAGAACAGATTGTTGGACAAAATGAACAATAGTAGAGGTAAATCTTCCATTTACTGTAACATCCATTACTCACAATTTTTATTTTAGCCTCTTAAGTGGTATGTTCTTTCAGGTTGTTGCATTTACTAGTCTAACAATTGTAGACAACCTAAATTAAAATGGCAAAAAGTACAGTGAAGTATTAAGCTGCAATAAATTATTATACTTTATATTAGTAAAACTGTAACATCCATTACAAATGGAATGGCTCAATATGGTTTATAGATTTCAACGACCAGATGAAACACTACCAGAATTTGTGGAATCAGTTCGGACTCTCATACGTGCCCTTGATTTGACACTTCCTAAAGCAGAAATTATTGACGATGCGTGCTGCGAATGAGTACCGCTCAGCCTACCCCCGATTAAGTTTTCTGCTCCTACACCTGAGTGTATGCAAGTACGGTAATCCATAATGCACGTCACAGTGGAACGTCACGACATTGTGTAAATTGTTCTGCCTTGGGGCACATTGCTAGTGAATGTTCATGTCCTCGTATACCGGTAGCTGAAAGGAAATGTTTTAAATTAAATCAAGTGGGTCATATTAGTTCTTGATGTTTTGCGTGCAACGGAAACGTGTAGCAACAGACCATTTGTGCTGCGCATCTCATCGTCCCTTGCCTAGGAATAATAGTCCGCATGTGGTTAGGTATTTCGTTCCAATTTTCTACTATGGCACATTGTACCCGGCCCTGGTTGATACCGGCATGACTCATTGTATCGTCAGCTGGAAATTTGTGAAGCGCTTAGTAGCCAGTAAGGCTAGTTCTTCTGCCCGTGTTCAAAGTGCTGACATGTAGAAAATTTGTATTGCCAATGGTGAAGTAATCCAGAGTACCCACGTAATTACTTTAAAATTTAAAATTGGCAGCTTTACCTGGACTTTTCCTTTTCGAATACTACGATCTTTGAGTTTTGACCTTGTCCTGGCTTTAGATTTTTTTGGCCACTCTCATGCATTTAGTCATTTTCAGTATTTAACTTTATCCTTTGCCTTCACCCCTAATTTTAAAATTGGTTTGGGACACGACAACACGAAGCATGTAGGTGGAGACTTTGTAAATCTCATAAAATATGATGATCCGGATGTACAAAAAAAAAGGGTGATATGCTGTCCGAAGAGTTTAGTGCTATCATTACCCACAAAATTGGTAAATGGGACGTGTTATAAATTTGTTGTCACCGATTACATTCCGGTGCGTGACAAGTGATATTTTAAGTGTCCCCCTCCAAAACTGCAAGCTTTTCGCTAGATAATACAGAAGTTATTAGATGCAGGCGTAATTATTCCGTCTACTTCGGAATATTTCCCCCCTGGATTTTTTGTTCGCAAAAAAGATAGTGATAAGTATAGACTAGTGGTTAATAATGCCTTAATAAATAAGAAAATTAATAATGATCCTTTTCCATTGCCAACGATTGAAGAAACATTATTCACATTACAATTACTGTATATTAAATATGTTAAAAAATGCAGGTTATCAAATACATTCTGGATATCAATATTTTCTTGTTTTTTTTAAAACAATGACAACATTTTTTGATTTGACTAGAAATAAAAACATAAGAATTGAGAGTTCTCAAGTTTGGTAAAAAAAAACTAAATATTATCCTCATAAGCAAACCACGAAAATGAGTCAAACTTCTAATTTTAATATCTCCAGAAAGGTGATGCAAAAGAAAAGAATACTATCCCTAATACTTGAGAGTATTCATCACAACTGCTAAAATTGAAAATGGTACACGTTTACAACTTAGGGGTATGCAAAATACTTAATGCAAGAAAATTTGTAATGGCCAATCAATTCGAAATTTTTCAATTAGTTGTAAGGAAAATAATAATTTCATTATTACATTGTATTATTTTGATGAGCATTCGAAATCGCCACATGTTTTGGCATACTTAGCTAAATTTGTAAATAAATAATTTGTTATTTCATTTGATTCATTGTAAGAATTGTTACAATCATAAACATCTTCATAGTCACCAACATTTTTTGAGAAAACGATTCTTACAAAGGCACTGCAAACACTGCAGGAGAGTAATGAAGTGTATGAAAGGAGGGAGCAACATGATGCAAGCCAAAGACATAGTGGGCAAGAGAGAAAATGTGACATTGCCATAAACAATTGTGATAACTCCAGGAAGTACCATTCCATTCTTAGTATGCCACTGAGCACAAAAGCAAGTAAGGAGATGGAATTCATACATACAGGTGCAGCAGATTTTAGTGAAGCACTTCTATGAAAAAGATGTACACGTATGTATCTGTTATTTAAATACCATATCTGTCTACCATACAATGTTAGACTCTAAAATACAGTACTACTTCTGTAAGAAGTTTCTGAAAAGACAAATATGGAAGCTTATTAGCCATGAAAACGTCTTAAAATGGAACTTCTTATAAAAATTTTATTGCAGTTATTACAGTCTTTCAAATCGCAAACTGATTACAAAAGATAAATAACAAAAAATTACAAATAATTATTACAATATAATTATTTACTTCACAATAAGAAAAAAAAATGTAGGTCACAGTTTCAGTTCTTACCAAATATGAATTACGCTGATACACAGATACAGAGGTTTACAAATAAGTCTTAGAAATCATTCAAATTATCTCCCTCCACCCCCCTCCGGCACCAGTACAATCACATTTTTTTTTGGTACAGTACTTCAACAAGTCACTGATGAACAAGATGCATTGTCTTTTTCCTGGTGAAACAATTTTAGGCAGTATATTCCCACTACAGTTTCACATTCTTAGAGGGGAAAATTATATTTCAATACTGCAGAGACCTGCTTCTCCATGATTTTGTTACTAAGATGATACTTAGTTTAGCGTGTGTCCTACTAGGAGTGCTGAAAGATCTCTCAGATGCAGTAGATGTTACAGGCATACCTATAATTCTGGAAGCTACTTCTGACATCCATGTATGTCTACAGAAACCTTTCCAGCAAGTGTGTGGCTAAATTATGATTTTTCAAGAGCCATCCCAAGAGCAATACAGTAGCTTGTGTTGTTTGTTGTATGCCTTCTGTAACACGCATAACAGGACTGCTGACTAACACAATCACTGTCTGCCTACCAGTAAAATGAAATTAACAAGTTCAGCGATAGGAGGGAAGGATGAATAAAAAAGGAAAAACCGAACTCTACTGTGATTAATAAGGCAACTTTGACCAATAACTGATTAGCTGCATAGTTAAAAAATAAAACAACACTGATCACAGTGAGTTCAGCCACCATAAATATGATCACTTCAAAATATACATGAGTATCTGCACAATTAATATCTATAAGAGTGCTTCCCAGAATGAATTCTTATGTGGTGGGTATTAAGACCACTTTTCTGAATAAATGATTTACTACACAAATCGCAGCTAAAGGGCCGCTCCCCAGAATGAGTTCTACTGTGTCTGGTGAGAGTACATTTTAACTTAAATGATTTACTACAAAAATCACAGCTGAAGGGGCGTTCCCCAGAATGAGTTCTGATGTGATTAACAAGTGTATCTTTCTCGCTAAATGATTTACTACAAAAATCACAGCAGAAGGGGCGCTCCCCAGAATGAGTTCTGATGTGTTTAACAAGAATTATTTTCTCACTAAATGATTTACTACACAAATCACAGCAGAAGGGGCGCTCCCCAGAATGAGTTCTGATGTGTCTAACAAGAGAGCTTTTCTCACTAAATGATTTACTACAAAAATTACAGCTGAAGGGGCGCTCCCCAGAATGAGTTCTGATGTGCTTAACAAGAATTCTTTTCTCACAAAATGATTTACTACACAAATGACAGCTAAAGGGGCGCTCCCCAAAATGAGTTCTTATGTGCATTATCAAATCACTTTCCCTACGAAATGATTTACTACAAAAATCACAACTAAAAATATGCACCAAAGAATGTATTTCGTGCAAAATGAGGTTACCTTTACTACATAAGAATCTTCCACTCATGTTAACAGAATGAGTTTGTTTCTGTTTATGCATTGAGATATGCGGTATTAAATCACGGTCACTGCATTTGGGAGATGATGAGTTATGAAGTTTTCCTGTATGATCTTCATGTCCAGCAGACAAATAGAGAGCATCACAATGCTGCTGACACTTGCAATCTGTTGAAAATACGTTACACAACTTGCAAACTAAGACCCTTGCAGACAGGTAAGTCTCGGCCATGTCACTATCTGAAGGGATAGAATCACTCTTCACTCTGTCATTTTCTTCACTGTAACACTCCACTGTGGTTCCTGGAGGTTCTTCTACAGGCCTAGTCTCTATGAAAGAACAACTGAATTCCTGCAATAAAAGAGCATAAGACTGTTACACTAACTTTATAAGAAACATTAACTGCATTATGCTCAAGATTTCTGAAAATAAAGGACATTTACTTGCAGAGAGTAACATAATTGATCTGTTTTGGAGAGTTTGAGGTCACATGTAAAAGATAAACGGACATACAACAGATAACTTGTTTTACCATTCATATGACACCTTTTCCTTTTACACACCAAATTATACTGCATGAAGCTTGTACTTTGAATTATTATTTATTGTTTATTTTATGTCTGCATGAAATATAGCAACAAAGTTATCATGGTTAAAAACTTCAATCCAAACAAACAATACTCTGCAATAATTACTCTGGAGGAAAAATTGTTAAATTTCATCTGTGTTTCAGAAAGAAAAAGTAATGATAAAAGTCCAAATAACATTTTTAGTTTTTTTTTCTTTAAAATAAAAAATACTCATAATGAATGAGTACCAATCTGTGAAATTCTTTTATTTTGCACACAAATCAAAACAAAAATTTTTAAAACTCTATTTTACTAAATATAATGTAGATTCATATTGGGTAAATGTTAAAGTAACATTGGATTTTAAACTTTAAAACTTAGTCCAGCAGTCAAAGACAAATAAAAAACAAGCAGTCGTTGAATTTCCAGTTTTTTTGCTCGGGATACCCACACACAAAAAAAAAAAGAAACTATCACATAGAATAAAAGTCATATAGCTTATCTATGAACGTTTATGTCGTGGGTAAAAAGGTTTTCACAATACAGCAACACCATGCAGCACGACACTGCCAGCACCGACAGACAACAAAATTCAATGCAGTTTCGAAACTTGGTTGGCAACGAAGTTCATATTAGACCCTGCTTATATTCCAGATAGAAAATATTACTACCAGCAAGGAGACTCATTTTTAGATCATAAGTAGATATAAAAGGGGAGTTCTAGCGCAACTCAATTTTCATCGAAAAATTATGGTTTTTTGCTCCAAAATCATGGTTTGAAATTTAAGAAATTAAGCATTCTACAAAACAAGCAAATTTACTCCAAAATCAAGTATTTTTTGCCCCAAAATCAAGTAAATTTACCACCTTTTCAAAAATGCCCGAGCAGGAATTGTGCCACCTTAAAAACATTAAATTTTAAGCTGAAATCAAGCAAATTTCTGACTTTTCAAGCAAAATTTTCATGTTTTCTAGAAATAGTAATTTTGCAAGTGAGCAATCTAAATAAAGTAAAATAAGCAAAAATTAAGCGAAAATATTAAAAAACATAATTGATAGAAGTTACATATTTAAGAGAATTCTAGAAAATGGGCAAATGTCCCATTTTTCATTTCTTTTAAACCTTTATACATTATAAAAACCTGCTTCTCATTTATTAGTTTCAAAGAATTTTTATCAAGTATCTTGACATAGCGCTCTGGCAATGAAATTTTAAGTTTACCATCTAGAATACAATTAATTTTTTTTTAACAAAATTAGATTCATAAATTTAGAAATCTATAGCAGTAAACCATTTATTTATTTCTAGATGTTGCAGTTAGGTGAATTCAAGTGAATTGTTCAACTTGTTGAGCAGAGATACCATTTTTTGTGTTATTTACAAAGAAACCAATTATTTAAAAAAATATTTTTTCATTCTCTCATTAAATTATTTTTTTATTAAATAACAAAATGGAAAATCAAGAAAAAGTGTGGCAAAGAATTAACTATAGAAAGTTTTCACATGCATAAATGCAGAAATGACAATTGTAAAACATGTTGTGCTGAATGACAAAAATCAATACGAGTTAAAAAATGAGAAAATACTACGCGAATGTGGAAAATATGTTTGTAATGGATATCACAAAAAGCATAAAAATAATAAATTACACAATGCAATAGTAGATATTCTAGATGAAATTCAACATGATAATTATTCAACAAAAACACGTACAGTATGTAGAGAGAATAAATCTATAAATTCATTTTCTCGTCATAAAACTACTAAGGACAAACGTACAACAATATGTAAAAAATGCTATAATGAGAAATATCCTCATAAGAAGAAGTTAAATAGCTAAAAACGATTTCATTATTATCAATAATTAAAGCTCATATTTTGATTTTACACCCTTATATTTCTACCCTCATTTTTGCAGTCATCATAAATTTGTTTTCTTATAAAAAGACAATAAAAATGACATCGCGCAATATCGCAGTTGAGTTGGGTGAGAAGAGATTACGAGAGTTGAGAATATAGGTAGAGATTTAAAAATTAAATATTGGTAAATGCTATGGAAAGCTGAACTTATTTCATTTATTACACCATTTGTTATAAATCAACAAAGAAAAAGAAACTTTGCAAATTTACCATTTTCATACGCCAATGTTAGAGATCTATACAAAAAGAATAAAAATGTATTAAAAGAAATATTTCCATTCTCTAATAACGTATTCGAAAAGCCTAGAAATAAAAGTAAACGGATAACAGAATGGATAACAAAGAATAACTTTACAAATTTACCATTATCAGATGCCAATATCAATTAATTATATAAGCAAGATAGAAAAGAATTAAAAGAAATATTCCCCTATTCTACTAATGTATTCATAAGCAAAAGAAATAGAAGAACCAATGAAAAGTACAGAGTTAATACAGCTTTTAAAAGTAGGATATCAACATACAACATTGAAAATTCCTTTAATTTAGTACAGCCTACACAATTTTTAACTTCAGTAAAAAATAAGGCTTTTGAGACAATACATAATCATCTTAGGAACGTTAGATGGGTGAAAACCAGCATTAAATTATATACCAATTGTCGCAAGCAGGAAAATAATCAAGTAGAATTGTTTACATTTCAGTTATATAAACACACAATATTAAACGAAGGAGACATTATAAAAATTTATAAAATTATAAAACAGGCATTACTTACACAATTATCTGAATTTCAAAGAAGAGGTTCAGGATGGACTTTAGATAGAGTAATTGGAATACAATTAGCAATAAATAAGTATAATCTATTAAATGGTGGGGCATCATATATTGAACTACTAGAAGCGATTAAGAATTAAAAAAGCATGCATTAATGTGAAGAATGACCAAAAATGTTTTCTTTGGGCAATAAAGTCGGCATTGTATCCAGTAGAAAAAGATCCGCAAAGAGTATCTAATTATAAAAATGTGGGCCTTAATATCGATAAAGTAATACATAAATTTGATTGTCCAATTCAAATTGATGATATATCAAAAATAGAAAATCAAATTGACATATCTATAAATCTATTGAAGATGAAGGTAAGAAATCCATGGTATATACATTAAAACTCACAAAAAACAAAAAAAGATAAGTACATCAATTTACTTTATTTCAAAAATGATACAAACTCGCATTATTGTTGGATTAAAAATTTATCAAGGTTAGTTTATGCACAAAAAATAATAAGCACGATACAGTTTATATATGCGATATGTGTCAATTCTTTTATTCGGAAGAAAAATTAAATAAACATACTGAACATTGCTCAAAAAATGAAGCTATAAAAATATCTTTACCATTTAAAGGCCAACAAATAAATTTTAAAAATATTAAACATACAATAAAAGCTCTTTTTGTTATACATACAGATTTTGAATCAATTCTAAATAAAATAACAACTAAACCAAATCCAAAAGAAATTTATAAATTTAACCTTATCAAAAAATATCCAATTTTAACTGAAGATGAAAGTGATAAGGGTTTTTATAAAGAAATACTCAAAGAAAATTATAATCTTAAAATTATCGAATAAATAACATTAATTTTAAATTGAATGACAAATCATATACAATGAAATATCAATTACATGAAGTTTCTGGTTTTTGCTATTATATTGTATCTAATTATGGTGAGTATAAGCCCCCAGTTGTATATCATGGCCCAGATGCTCATAAAATATTTATACAATTGATAAAAAGGGAAGTAGAAGAAATTGGTGAAATATATTCACAAATTGAACCAGTGCACCCACTAACATAAGAAAAAATATTATACAACAAATCTAAAAAATGCACTATACGCAAGTGTGAATATTCTGAGGACAGTAAAAAAGTACATCATCATGATCACATAAGTGGGAAATTCATTAATCCAACATGCAACCATTTGTAATTTACAATTAAAATTACCTAATTTTGTTCCAGTTCATTTTCATAATTTAGCTGGATATGATGATGCACATTTATTTATTAAAGAGCTAGGATATGATGATAAAATATAGAATTAATTGCAAATAATGAAGAAAAGTTTATTACTTTTGGTAAAAACACAGAAAATTAAAAAAATAAAATTTACAGACACATTTAAATTTATGACCAGTAGTTTAGATAAATTATTATGTAATTTAAGTAAAGATCAAATGAATCACACACAAACATTTTCCAGAAGATCAAGTTGATTTAGTTATTAGGAAAGGTGTTTACCCAAATGATTATATGGATAGTTGGAAGAAATTGAACTTCCACCAAAGAGTGAATTTTATAACAAATTAAAGGAATCTGATATAACTAACAATAACATGCAAAATGTGTATGGAATCAATTTAATATTAAAAATCTAGGTGTTTTCCCGGGTCTACTAATAGCTTTAATTTAGCTTTTTCTTCCACATTTACATGTTTTTGATAGCGTCGTTAGTATCTTTATATTCAAAAATTTCAGCATCATCATTGGTTTTAAACCATGGATTATTTTCCTCATCAACAATCACAGAAACTTGTTTACCAGAGTAAATAAGTTTGTTGTTGTTTATGTCTAGAATTTACTCCATTTTTATTTACGAAACTATGTGCAAGTGAAATTGGTGAGTTGTAATAAATGTTTTTAGAAGAAAATTAAAAAATGAAGAAAATAATACTAAAGAATATAGATATTCTAGGGAGGATAAATTCTCCCCCCCCCCCCCCCTCCAGATTTTTCAAACAAAATAAAAAAGATTATGCTTCTAGATATCCATATTTATTTAAAAAGTTGATAACACATGTAGTCTGATTCTCTTTTTTGGATAGTACAAAAATTATATTTGTAATAGCAAGAATAATTATATGTCTTCATTTATATACATAAAATTTTAAAATATAATAAACTCTTTAATATTATTTCTATACTTACCATCGTTAATTTTTCTATTCATATCTATTGTAATAAAACCATAATCTTCATCCCAACATTTTGCACAAATTTCTTTAAATTTTTCATAAGGCATGTATGCACCAACAAAATCATTATAAGTATGTTTTAAGTTAGTATTTTATATATATATTATTTACTCTTTATATTTCATGAATATTCCTATTGTCAACACCTCTCCATCTGCATAAAGAGATGTTTTTTTTAAAGTTAAATTATCACATTTGTTAACATCAAAAGACCTACTATGATCTATTTTTGTATTACTCTTGAAAACTGCCAAATTATTATCAAACATGAGAATATCGGTAACTATTTTATAAACAGTACATCAATCAAAAAAGTAAAGAAAAATAGATATTATGTAAGTGAAAAACGTTAGTCATTTTATTCTACTCTGCGTGTAAATAAAATATATGAGATTGGTTTAAATATTGTAATTTAACATCTAATTCTTTATCAGAATCTCCTTTGATTTTTTCAACTTTCAAATCAACACGTGTATGGCAATAATTCAATATTACTTTGTTGAAATCTTGCAATTTATCTGTTATTTCCTTATCAAGATATCTTTTATTGACTTGATCTTTGCCATCTACAGGATCTCCAATATTATAAATTCTGTGATTTTGAATAGAAACATATTCTGTTATGTAAAAAAAACTTTACTTATTTGATCTCATAAAGCAGAAACAATGGTAGCATATTTTGAATCTACATAATTTTTAATGCATAATCAGCAACAATAGTTTTATATTTTGAATCTACATATTTTTTAAATGTTAGTTTTAAATTATTCATTCGTTTCACATAATCAGCAATAGCGTTATTGAATTGTAAATTTATATCTTCTTTTAAAGTATAATCAGATATTTTTTTATTTAAAAATATTTTACTAACTACATCTTGTCCATCAATGGGGTCAACTTTATTAAAAATTCTTCATCCAAAAAATGAGAGACATAATTTTATGGAATCAAACAAGTGCTTAACTCACTTTGTAAAGAAGAAACACTCAAATTGCATTGCGAATCTACATATTTTTAAAAATCTTCAGCAATATTATCAAAGTTTTTATTTAAAGATTTGATTAAAAGTTTCCCAAATATATCGGTCATTTAATAACATAGAAATTATATCGCCAAACTTAAAATTTCTTGAAAAAAGATATAATATTGTTAAACATAAATGTCCACAAATAGCTGAATCAAAATTCTGAATTCTTTCATCATTGTAATAAACATTATTGTATTTAAAATAATTAATTAAATTATTAGGAATATTGCCTCCAAATGAATCAAAATAATAACCATTATTATTTTCTTTAAAATAGCAAACCCAATGAGTGCCAGGATTTGTTGAAATATCAAAATTAACCACGGCACACTCATTTTTGAGCATATTTTTTGGTAGGTCATCAATCATATAAATATTTCTGAAATTTTTTATACTTAATTTATTTTTACATATTTTTCAATACCATAATTGGATAATCGAGCTAAATTTTTTTGGGCCTTCCTCTTTTTTGCAAACTACACCACTTCCTGCTTTATTTTCCATTGCTAATTTTTTTTTGTGTTTTTTTAATTCTTTTTTATTTTTGCTAGTTTGTTCAACAGAATTATAAATTGAAGTAGCTACTCCTGCTAAAGCACCAAGGCCAGTTAAAACAGCAACTATGAGAGGAATAATTCCTCCATTATGTAAACCACTTCCAGATTTTTTCCAAGTAATTTTTTTTTAGTATTGGCAATGACAAGGTTAGCAAGAAACCTCTGCCTTCTTCTAATTTTAATTTTTTCGCTCATGTTGACCTTTTGTTAAAAATTTATCTATACCCAAATCTCTTAATTGATCAATGGATATATTGAAAGTTAAACTTTTATATATATATATATATATATATATATATATATATATATATATATATATATATATATATATATATATATATATATATATATATATATATATATATATATATATATATATATATATTCATTTTCTTCACCATGAATAATTAACAATCTATCGATTAATTTTCCAACATCGTCCATCCAAATACGTTCTTTTGGTAAACTATTGTATTTTTTATACCTTATATATTCATGATAAATTGATTTAATTATTTCGTTATACTTCCAACCGATACTAGAAGGTACGCTCATAGTTGAATCATAATTTTGATATGCTGCATTTGTTAATGAAACAATTTCTGCATAATTTTTATAGTCCTCATTAGTGAATTTATCTTTACCAGTGGATTTATACCATCTTTTATACTTTTTGTTAACAAATTAGTAAAGTCTACTGTTTTTTATCTTTGACAAATAGAAAATTGCCATCTATTTCTACTTTTGTATCTCCAATTTTAAAACTTTGCCCATATCTTCGTAAAACAAATTTATCATTACTAACATTAATATTTTTAGAAATATATTTTCCAACATTCATAGTAGAAACACCAGCTATAGATGACAAATTTTTTAATGGAGTAACACCCATTGGTGATTTTGGGAATAATTCTTTTTCAAATGATGTTTCTTCTGGTGTTGGTGGATAATCTAGATTTTTTACAGTAACAGGTACTAGTGTCGTTATTAAATTTGTATTTTCTTCACTTACTTGTTCTACTTTCTTGCCAATATTTTGTGTTTCACGAATTAATGGAAGATCTATTTTTTTTTTCTCCATATTCTACTTCATGGTCCTTTTTATAATTTCTAAACTTCTCGATGAACACTTTCACTCAATCCTTCACAGAATCCTTCATTTATATAAAAAATTTTTACTTATAAGTGAGTTATAAAAGCATTGAGAGTTTTAAGAGACAAACTTTTACCCCAAACTGATCAAACGAAGGGGAACTTGAATATTTACAATAATAGAATCGAGGTTGATATTCCCATAGGAAATAGCTTTTCTTTTCCAAACAATGCTTATGTTTTGAAAGAATATTGTCTAATAAAAAGAGAGATAAAGTTGGAGATGAGGCAAAATAAGAATACTTAGATAAATTCGATGTTTGTTCTCATTTCTTTCCATTTCAGTTTTCTAGAGTAGAAATTTCAAAACATGGACATATTATTGAGGCTATTGATAATCCAGGAATAACTTCCACAATGACGAATATTTTGCTAAGATCACCAGGTGAACAAAATTATTTAGAGTCTACTGGTGTTGAAATAAATTTCGAGTAAAATCTGTTCGCAGTGACAAAATTAATGAAATAATGTATTTGTCTTTATTCGCGATAATAATGAAGTTTACTGGAAAAGTGGTTATAAAATTTTTTATTTTAGAAATTCATCTGATAACAATTGTTTATTTGTTTATGTAACTAAAAAAGCAGATGGTTCAGTTGATAAAACTTATGCTGATCCAGGTAAAATTGTTATTGAAAAATGAGTAATTTTGTGGCATATTGTTGAATACGAATCTAACACATCAATTGCAATTAAAGAAAAAATATATAAAAATCCTTAAATTCATATTGGTTTTAAGTATTGGCAATTTTTAGAAAATGAAGTTCCTGCTGGGACAACTGTTTTTAACTTTTATATAAAAGATCAGTTTAATAATTTGCAATTTGACATGCCTGATTTTGTAATTGTGGGTTTCCAAACTAACAGAAAAATTGCGCTGAGCAATATGTGCATGCTTCAATGTTTGATCATTGTAATGCAAATTTTTGTTAAAAATGGTAGAAATGAAATTTTTCCAAAAGAAAATTGGAATCTAGATATTGAAAATTATCTTTGTCTTAAATTGTTTCTCGCTTTTAATGATTTTAGAAATTCTAGAACAAAATTAGATACTATATACAGAAATAATGAACTTTATTATAAGCCAACTACAAACTATCATGGCAATATCAATTATTATTCATTTTGGTTTGGGGACAAAGACCTTTATATGTTGTTGACTGCCTATATATAAAAAAAAAAGCAGTAGTTAGAGAAAGATAAAACAAATATAAAAATTAGTGTAGATTTAAAAAAAAACTGTTGAGGCATGAACCATTTGTAATACTGTTTTAATTAGCCAATGAAATTTAACTTACGATTAATTAAAAGAAAATATCACTGAAGATATATAAATTTCTAATTTTATTAAATGGATAAGGTAAACAATTTTACAGAAACGAGAAATTGTTTCAATATTTTAATACAATTTTTTAGACTCAAAGTTGAGTGGTTGCATTAAAATTTTTTAAAGAATTTTTGATTAAATAAAGTCATTTTTCCAATTAAAATTTCTCATAGTATCACTCATTTTATAAAACATTTATAAATTTTTAAATATTATAAATGGATCAAATTATAGAACTTTTAGAACTTTGGAATATTGGATATGAAATTGTAAAAACAGAAACTTTTATTGATAAAGAATTGGTCCTTGTTCATTTCAAAATTGTTTTAAAAATCGATAAAAATGATCTAAAATCAGATAAATTTTCTAATTTTAAAGACAATGTTTATGATTTGGATTGTTGTGATGGTTGGGATTATGGATTCAGTAATGGCTATGCTTCAGATTTTTCTTTATTTTTAATCTTTAAAAAGTCTTATTGGTGTTTTACTTTTGATGAATAAGATCTATAAATTCTATCTATTATATTTAATATTTTCACTAGATTTTTGTTTATTTTGCTCGCTTGCAAAATTGCCATTTCTAAAGAAAATGAAAATTTTGCTTGAAAAGTGAGAAATTTGCTTAATTTTAGCTTAAAATTTAATGTTTTTAAGGTAACACAAATCCTGCTCTGGCATTTTTGAAAAAGTGGTAAATTTACTTGGTTTTGGGGTAAAAATGCTTGATCTTGAAGTAAATTTGTTCATTATTTTTAGAAGGCTTAATTTCTTAAATTTCAAACTATGATTGTGGAGCAAAAAAACCATGATTTTGTGATGAAAATTGAGTTGCGCTAGAACACCCCTTTTATATCTACACCATACCTAGGGGAAAAAAAGCATTTAAAACTTAACTAAAAGCACAAAGGATACAATCTTATAAATGTAAATATATTCAGAATAGATTCACTATATCAAATTGTTAAATTAATTCAAGTTTACTTTGGGTGTAGAGGTAAATAACTGTATGCAGTGTTTTTATTGTGTTAAATACTGTATTTCCTAATTTTTTATTACAAAGGAAGTATTTAATGCTATTTCTTTTCCATTGTATAATGCCGAAAAAACAATGCCTGCACCATATCTATCACCTAACTCTGGCTACAGCTCTTCGCATAATGCTATTGGGAAACCAACTAGTAATTTTCATAAACCTGCTATTTGAAGTAGCATACACACAGATATGGGCTCATAAATACAAACAATTGGAACTAGAAGAAAATTGCCTAATTTGTGAATATACGGTGGCCACTCAATTTCTGTTTCAAAATTCCCTGACTTTTCCAGACCAAATTTGTGTTTTTCCATAACCAATCATTTTGAATTTATTTTTTTAAATGACAAAATTTATCATATAAATAATTTATACAAGTATTGTATAATGTGATTAGAACAGTAAAAGTGTTAATTTCTGGCAGTATCCATAATAATTAAATTCAATAGTCAGTAACCTAATTTTCACTAAATAATACTGTAATACTGTTTGGTGAACAAAACCCCTCAAGCCAAAAACCCACGTACACAATGTCAGGTTCAAAAATTGATTTGGCGTAAAAGAGTTTGTGATACAGTTTTATCCCAAATAAATTGTAAACATCAAACATTTATTATTTGTAACACATCTAATGTATCAATGCACTTCTTGAGAAAACTGCATAAAATATTACATTTACTATTGTAAATAAAGGTGTGTGTGGCCCGTAGACGTACATGCGTATGGGCAGCCAAATATGTAAAACAAAATGTATAGTGAAAAATTACATAAATTTATTAGTAAATGTGGGAGTGAGAGTGAGTAATGTGGTGACAAAGTGATGTAGGTAGACTTGTGTGAGGAAATATGCAAAGGTTCACACACTTACGAATTCTTTGCAAAATACTTCTCACACCATAGAGTGGATGCAAAAATCATGTGCGTAGCATAGGGACTGCAACCCTTTGTCGTCTATGTACAGGTTTTTACTGGTTGGAAAATATACATATAATATGAAGTTGTATAGCTGTAGAATAACTTTGCTGTAAATCGTAAGAGATGAAAATTTGTGTGATGCCCTTTAACGTATTCTTCTCTAAACACACATTGTTAGCTTTTATCTTGCAGTTACTCTCAAATGTTGAATAATGGGTAACTATACTTAAAAAAAAACCAGGCATGTTTGATACGTTAACTTTACCAAGTGTTAATTAACCAAGCTTAGAGTACTGGCAGTCCATAGCTTGGTAGGCAGGAGACACACCACTTACCACGTTAATGCTATCCATCTGGCAGTATACCAGAAACGTACATGATTTGTGCACTGAAGACAGCTCAGGAAGCTAAAACAGCCACAAAGCTAAACACCAGTAGCCGGGTAGTCGCCATAGCGACATGTACGCGATGCGGAACATAACAGTTGGTGATGAAGTATAAGATATTGCATGTGGTCCGGATCCACAAAAAATGGCACTAATTGGAGCTCTAGGCACGTTTGCCCCAGACAAGAGAGTCGTGGAACTCGTATCGCGAACGTCTACAGTTCTATTGCATTGCGAACAACATCAAGGACGACAAAGCCAAGCAGGCGATGTTTAACACAGTATGTGGCCCAGAGCTGTAAGGTCTGGTGACTTCATTATTGTTACCAAAATCTACCGATGCAGTACCTCTGGCAGAAGTGTTCACAAGATTAACGAATCACATCCAGCCCAGTGAAATAGTTGAAACATTTAAGTTCCTGAAGCGCAATCAAAAAGAAGGGGAAACAGTTGCTGTGTATATTGCAGTGTTGCGACGGCTAAGCACATACTGCAATTTTCCAAATTTGGATGGCATGTTACGAGAACGTCGGGTTTGTGGTGTTCGGGACAAAGCTGCACAACAGGCTCTCCTCATTAAGGATAAATTGACTTTGCAAGAGGCCGTGGACATCGCGATGGTAATAGAAGAGACAAGAAGGAACATGGCAGACTTGCGAGGCAGTACATTAGTGGAGAAAAATGTGCACAAAATTAACAATGTAGTTGGGAGGAACCTGAACGCGGGAGGATAGGTAAAGTCAAACAGTGTATCAGTTGACAGGCAAAGGAAGGAAATAAGTGAAGGGAATTAGCAATGTTGGCGGTGCAATGGTAAGCATGCAATTGATAAATACTGGCACGCAAATAAGAGCGGGCATGAATGTATGCATATAAAAAAATATGCAGGTAGGTTTGAGTGCGAGGGACTTGAAAGCGAACTGGTGCCACACAGAAAGTGCAGCATTTGAAGTGGACGTTGCAGACTGTGTAGGTTCAGAATATAATTTGTACAGTATGCAGGAGTAAGCACATAGAAAGTCATGGTGTATAAAAGTGCAGTTGAACAGACAACCGGTGAGCATGGAAGTTGACACTGGAGCGGGCCGTTCAATTATCAGCTGGCACAGATACAAGTTTCTGTGGTCCAATGTGCCACCTTTGAAAAATGGGAACATCGTATTGCGTGCATGGTCCAGTGAACATTTAGAAGTGTTGGGGGTACAGAAAGTGGCAGTAGAACTTAAGGGTCGTAAGGCAGTGACGCTGGAGTTAGTTGTGGTGCAAGGATGTGTGTCCAGTTTGTAGGGACGTGACTGGTTCGAGCCACTTGGAATTAAATTGATCGGGGTAAACAAAGTTCAGGAAGACAGAGTAGACTGGCTTGTTAGCAAGTTCCCAGCAGTGTTCAAAGCAGGTGAACTGGGAAAATATGTGGGTCCACAGGTTACCATTAAAGTCCCACAAGACTGCATTCTGTGTTTAAAAGGGGCCGGCCAGTGCAATTCGCATTGAGAGACAAGGTAAGTCAGGAAATACAGAGATTGGTACAGCGGGGAGTTTATGAACCTGTAAATTTTTCAGAATGGGCAACACCTGTACCTGTAATACCAGTCTTAAAAAAGGATGACACAATTAGGCTGTGTGGGAATTATAAGGGAACAGTGTATGTGCCACATGTGTGTATACATTGCCCACTGTTAATGATGCGTTAGTAGTATTGGAGGGAGGACAACTCTTCACCAAGCAAGCTCCATTTGGAGGAAGCGTATTTGCAGGTAGCAGTAGATGAGGCAAATGCCGAACTGCTTACAGTTAATACTGTGAAAGGGATTTTCAAGGTCAAGGGGTTACCCTTCGGGGATAGCAGTGGTCCAGCAATATTCCACAAGTTGGTGGATACTCTGCTTGCTGGTATTCCAGGGACTGTAGTATTGCTTGATGATATACTTATATCAGACAGGACAAGATGAAGAGCACTGGAGTCGGGTGCATCAAGTTCTAGAAAGGCTGCAACGGGCAGGACTCCAACTGAAAATAGCCAAGTGTGTGTTTGGAGTTTATTCTGTGGTATTTCTGGGCCACAGAATCTACAAGATAGGTATCCATTCCTTGTCCAGCAAGGTGGATGCTGTGCATGATGCACTGGAACCGAAAAACAAAAAGGAACTCCAGGCCTTTCTTGGACTGTTAAATTTCTATTAAAGATTCCTTTATAACAAGGCAGAACTGTTGGAGCCAATTCACCCGTTAATATATGCAAATGCTCCATGGCGTAGGACAGATAAACGCAGTAAGGCATTTCAAAACACAAAGCTGCTGCTGCAGCCAGAGCAGGCACTGACACATTATGACCTCAATAAGCCCCTAATTCTGATATGCGATGCCCTAGAGTATGGTGTACAAGCGATACTGGTCCATGACATGGGTGATGGGAGGGAAGCCCCAATATCATTTGGCTCTAGAACACTACAGAAGAGCGAGCGAAACTATGTGCAGGTGGACAAAGAAGCCCTGGCTGTCGTTTTTGGAGTAAGCAAGTTCAAACAATATGTGATTGGTAGGAAGTTCAAGATAATAACGGGTCTTAAACCTCTCTTGCGTCTGCTCCGTCCTAAGAAGTCCCTTCCAGATAAAATATCCCCTCGGTTGTTGCGATGGAGTCTCGTGTTGGGGATGTACGATTTTGAGTTGGAATACAAGCCAGGACACCAGATACAACATGCAGATGCTCTCAGCAGACTTCCGCACCAGGCACCAGAATTTGAGGTACCAGCACCCAGTGACATTCTCATATTGGAAGAGTCAGCAGAGTTGTTGGTAGAGCCAGGTAAAATAGCAGCAGAAATGGGTAAGGACACGTTACTGTCCAAGATTCTTCAGTGTACTGGAAGTGGATGGCCAGCGTAAGTGGCTGTGGAAATGCAACCATATTTTGTGCACAGTCAGGAACTGTCTATACATAAAGAGTGTTTGTTTTGGGGAAACAGGGTTGTGATTCCATTCCAGCTGCGTTCAGAGGTGATGAATCTACTGCATGCTCAACATAATCGGGCAGTGGCCCGAAGATATTTTTGGTGGCCAAAATTGGGTGCGGCCATCGAGCAAGTGGTACAGGATTGCAACATTTGCCAGCAGTGCCAAAATAACCCACCACCTAAAGTTAAAATGGTTGCCTGGACAAAACCAGATAAACCGTTGTCATGGTTGCACATTGATTTTACTGACCCATTTCAAGGTTTAACATTTCTAATAGTCATTGACGCCTTTTCCAAATGGCCTAAAGTCAGGCCGGTCGGAAATCAGTCGGCCACGTCAGTCATTCAGGAGCTGTGCAATATGTTCAGTTGCCATAGGCTGCAAGACGTCATTGTAGCAGACAATGGGACTGCATTCCGATCTCAAGAAATGGAAGGATTTGTGAAGAATAATGGTATAGAAATGGTTTTTTCTCCCCCATATCATCCTTCCACCAACGGGTTCGCCGAAAGGACTGTACAAACAATGAAGCAGAAGTTAAGAAAAGTTATTGAAGGTGACTGGCGGACACGGTTGGCACACATGTTATTTATTAGCTTGGCGGATAACACCACGACAAGGCGAAAATATTACCTGGAAGACTCCTGCAGAGTTATTAATGGGGCGACCACTACAGATGGCTCTGGCCAAACTGCATCCAGGTACAGACAGGCACACCTCCCAGGATATACAGGTAGCAGGTGCAGTAGTGGCAGGGGCTCGACACTTCAGTGTGGGAGAGGCCGTATGGCTGCATAACTACGTGAGTGGCTTCAAATGGATACCACGCTGAATCAGTGGGGAGGAAGGACGGTTGATTTACCAGGTCACAGATGAGCAGGGCAATTCTCATAGATGGCATGTAGACCAGCTGCGACGGAAAAGTTGTCAACCAGCATCAGATTTGAAGGTCAAAGAAGCAGTTTCCAGCAGGGTACAGACAGCAACCAGAGTGTTACAGCAGTTCGGGCCCAGGATCGTTCACAGCAGTAGAGACCCACAATGTTCTGCAATAACGGGTCCTGGGACATCGGCTGCAAACTACCAGAACATCAGGGAGGATTCCACAGCTGCAGGTGGAGTCGAAGCTTCAGGTTCTCCGTGTGTAAATCCGGAAAAGTCGGAAGAGGCAAATTGATCAGCGGTTTCCCATGACTCTTCTCCCTTCCGAGGGTTTTGTGCGAGAAAAACTCAAGGATGTACTCGGGACAGAGCATTGAAACAACAACGTGCCCCCCCCCCCCCCAAAGGACGCTGGATGATTTTGGCACATTTTAAATGGGGAGGAACTGTTGTGTATTGTGTTAATGTAGAATTAGATTAGGTAGTATGTTAGTTGTTAGGTTGGCAGCAGCAGTAGCCACAAAGCTAAACACCAGTAGCCTGGTAGCCGTCATGGCGACGTACATGATGTGGAACATAACAGAGGAGTTTCACAAAATTTAATGAATTTGGAAAACTTAGGATTTTCGAAGGGGTGGCCATATTTTATTTCTAAAACTCTGATCATCTTAAAGTTACTACCATCTTCTCCTTTACTGTACAATTTTTCAAAAGGTTTTAATGGGGAGGGGGTAGAATTTAAAATTGCTATATCTCCTAAACAGTTTAAGTTATGGAGATGGGACTCTGTAAGCATGCTCAGGGGCATGACAGGTTTAAACCATTAAGACCACGGGTAATTCTTGACTATTTTATTATTTAATTTGGGAGGGGAGTACATTTTTAAAAATTTGTTCCCTGCTCACTGAAACTATATTCGTGGTTTTTTCCCCATCCATTCTTGAGTGCTGTGAGCACATTTTTTTGTTTATGCTAATTTTACATACTTTTTTCCCTTTTAGAAAGTGTTTCTAACTATGTACCCCTCAGGTACCAAAATTACACTTTGAAAAATAGCTCCTTTCAATGCCCATTCGTACTTTATCTTTTAAAACTTATATGGACACCAAATATATTTTAAACACTCCATTTCTCTTCTTTTGAAACCCTCTTTATCAAAAGCCCCCAACCAAAACCCTATAAGTACAACAAAACAGAACTATAATGAGCATGGACAATGATGGAAAATTCATTAAAGAAACAATACTTTAATGCATAGGGATTGTATATTAAATACAAGGTTAACATACTCTTAAAAGTAGTGCCCATTTATGTACTCGCTTCCTTTAACGATAGTATCCTAGTTCTCATAGTTGAAACACGTAAATATATTCATTTCCCCCCCCCCCCCCCCCAAAAAACACACAATGGCCAAAATATTGTTATAGGCTGTTCACGGTAAAGTGAGCACTTTTGAAAGCCCTCTCATTTGGAATGATAGTCAATAAATACATTTTATTTTTGCCTTAGATGTTAACTTCCGAGTTCTGTGGAATATACACAGTGCGTTTGTTACTTACATGGCAATATTTATTTAAAAATATGGTTAAAGGATAAAAAAAAGCAGAAAGGAAAAAGTAACTAGGGCCTCACAAGTGCTTACTTTACCGTGAACAGCCTATAACAACGTTTACATTCCTCGTTAAAGCTAAAAGAAGTGATGACAAAGAAGGGTGGAGGAACGTATTGCTTGAGCAGCTAGAAGAGTGGAGGTAGAGTACAAAAGATTGTTCCCAGCGAAAGCGAGACAAAGCTACTGTCACTTCATTTACTCTATTGCTACAGTCGAGCAAAAGCTTGTTATGCTAATCAGTACGCTCATCTGCAGCAGACTATATCTGTTAGACTTTCACACGCTAATGTTTCCAATGCGGACAAACAAAAGCTGCTGTTTCAGGAATTAGAAATACCTGCAACTACACAGTGTAGCTCACGTTAGCGGCAGTAGTAAACAAATGGCCCAAATAACTGTAATGTGTAATGTATATTTTCACTCTGTGGCAGTACGTTTACATAAGGGATCGGAAAAAATGTTTTTCTCAACTACCATGATCATTATAACTTGTGCCCAAGAAGTGAGTGTATGATAACACTGGGAGGACGTTTCACTGCCTCCTACATTTAATTGCATGCTGCTTCCAAGACCTTTGGGCTAGGAACATAAAATTTGATACAGAGGAAAAACTGATAGGTTTCTGACAGGCAACACAACTTACAACATGTAATAAGAAAACTGTGATGAAAGAACACTTCGTACTTACCTGGTTATTGCTAATGTGTGCGTCAGACACATCAGCTGATTGATATTCTGTCTTGTATTCAATTGCTTCTTCAAATATTTCAATCTCATCTTTAACCTCAACCTGAAACATAGCAACACTCAACAAACACTGTAACACCATTCATTACAGATGTAAGAAATGTGATGTAACTGCCAACTTGGGTGGAAGATTAGATGGAATTCAAAATGTATTAAGTTAGTGCATGAATCATATCATACTTAAAGGTTTAAAGGTCAAATAAGTTTGAAGAATCCAGTATAATCAGCCCAGCCAAGTTACAGAAACAAAATAACTTATTATGCAAATATATTTTATCTATAATGAGAGCATCTGATAACTTCTTTGTAAACCTTTTAGTAATTTATCGCCATAACCATAATAGTCATCAGAAACTGGTTCCAGCCACAGGCAGGGTCTTGTCCGCACCACAAGCCTTTACATCTTCTCCTGTCTTCTCACCGCCTCTTCATTCTCTCTCTGCTCCTGTGTTCCACTCTTATCCTTACACTCCTCCAGTAACCAAATCCTAAGTTTTCATGCAGTTTTCTAACACATGCACACTTATTTAGAGTATTATTCACAATATCCTGCCATCTTCAATTCTCTTCATTTGTCCACAGTTCAATCTCATTGGTTCTATTTGTGTAGTTCGCTAATGCATCTTTCAATATCTCTTTAATCTTAGCATTCCGCATCTTGTTCATCTTCGTTAAACCTAATCTTCTTTTTTTTCATTTCACTTGACTGCACTTTACTCATTTCCCTTCTTCACAATGACCACATTTCCAACATGATGTTTATAAAGGTATGTAATATGCTTTGCATTAGTGATGGGTCAAGCTTTTTTCAATTCCGATGCCGGTACCGATTCTTTGGTCGATTCTCAATTCCAATTCTTGTTAGTTATTATATACACAAAATAAAAAAAAATTAAAACACCACATTTGACTCAAAACATTTATTTTGCACTTTGCATAAGAGTGCATAAAACTCAATATATAAAAAGAATAAAATTCTCTCTACATTAAGGATTTTAAAACAATTCAAAATGTACATGAATATGCATGTTTCCAGTCGTACCAACCAACTTTCGATACAACCAAATCTGATTGCAAATGTCAAACTTCATCTTCTTATGCGAATACAGCGAAGCTCTACCAGACACTAATGACAGCAGTATTGTCCATCTTACCTTGATGAACTGGAAAAGTTTTCCAACATATAATATTGCGAGTATCGATGTCACCAATTTCCTTAGGAGCAGGATCCTTTTCATGCTGCGGCTTTCTTAAGAAACACATTTCCAACAAACCACAACCTGTCTTGGCAGTAATTCCTTGAAAACCAAAGCGGTACAAAAATGACAACAAAATATAACTTTCTTCTGCATCTACAATTTTAACAGTTCAAGACTTGTCATCTTTATCAACATCCTTTGAAACGACAAAATATTAAGGTGTACCTTTCTAGGGTAGTAACCCATCTGTGAATGCCTCTGCAACACTGTGATGTGTATTCTCTAATGACATGGAACTAAGTGAATAAAACTATACCCGAAAGTTACTTATATACTAACCGTAAATCTAACCTGAAGTACATCCGCACAAATAAAAAAAAAACCAGGATACAAATACTTCTACTGATTACAATCTACAGTCGCAAAATACTTGCACCAAATTTAAATTCCGCTGCACCGCTCCATAACTTAATCCTTGCGCGGAGGAGCTTATCACCTGGCCACCTCCGGCCACAGCCGAGCGCTGAGATCCAGCACAGTGCATATTAACATTCACTGATAACATCCGGCCAAGATATTTGCAATGGTTACACGTTGAGTTTTAAGCACTCTTATAGAGTGTGCTAAATAAATGTTTCTAGTTCGGAAGTGGTGTTTTTATTTATTTATTTTGTGTACATTTTTACAATATGTGGGGGGTCATTGAGGGGGGGGGGGGGGGATACAGTAATTAAGAGTACATAGTGTCACCAACTTGTGGGACATTTGCATACAGATATTACATTCCACTACACCCTTGAAAATGCCCTTATAAAACACATAGTGCTCATCAGAGAGCATCCTTAGGGAACAGTCCAACATTCAATAGTGATATTAATGGTATTGAAAATATTTGTTTATATTAATTACCAATTATATTGAGTTAAAGACATGCAAAAGTTGGGGACATAGTCTGTATTCCTCCCTTACCCGTGATCTCTTTAACAGGCTCAAATGGATATTTTATGTTGGCTACGTTGGTGGATCACGGTTTGTGTTGGCCAACATTTCTACCGTTGTGTATTAAAGCACTGTGTTGATTGTATGTGTTGCAAATATCTCGGACAGATGTTTGCACTGGCTGTGCCTTGGTGATTGATAAGAGCCCCATGTATCTCGGCAACACTTAAAGTTACAGAGCATTGCCACGGAGTTTGCATTGGGTTTTGGTGTGTTGTGATTACAGGTTGTAAATAGTAAAAACGTTTGAATCCTGGTAAATTTTCTTGTATTTGTGCCGATCCAGATTCCATTTCACTTACAGAAAAGAATCTATTTCGATCCCGGTACTAAGAATCGCCAATTCTTACGGATCGAAGAATCAACTTGACCTACCACTACTTTATATTACACCTTCTTGCTTTTCTGAGAAACATCTTGCTGCAAATTAAACTCCTCAGATGCATCATGAACCCTTCTGTTTGAATCACACACTTGCATATCTCTTCGTCACTTCTTCCGCTTCCGTCAACCACACTCCTACGTACTTAAAATTCTCCACCTTCTTTAGCTGTTTCCCTTCTAACATTATTACAGTCTTCGCTCTCTCTTTACTCCAGGACTAAATTGATTGTTTGTGGCCTCTACTTACGCCATATTTACTGGATTATTATTTGTATTACGTTTTCAGATTTGCATCTTGCCCTTTCGATTTATAGATGATCTTTTCATGCACTATATGTGTGTACTTCAACTCGTTTGCGTTTACAATTTACAAAACAGAAAATACAGTCTACAGCGCTTGTATTTGTCTCAGAACGTACAAGCGGAAATTACCAATACAGAGGAAGTTGCTTCATGCTAAAAAGTTATACTGCACTGTGTTTAAACTTTTTTAGTGTCAAAGGGCATTTGTAGATATTCTTATAGACTATCACTTCATTCTAAATATGTCTGAATAATGAAATTAATTAGGGTTTAATACATTTTTAACAGAATCACTGAGTTTCTCACAACAAGCAATTGAGAGTGGAATTGCAACTTGTTTACATTTTTCTGGGGCAAGGAGATGTCATATATACCATTTTGGTGAAAATTTTAATTTGAAAGAGATTTGTCAAATAAATTAGATTAATATTCACTTTAAAAATCTGTAACTTTTGTACCAAAGATAATTACAAACTGGCTTGAAGTAAAAATATTTCCAATACTTTTTTTTTGCGAGAGAAGATCCAAATCCATCTACTGCGATTTTACGAGGTCATCAATTTTATGTTGCCATTCTGAGAAACCATGATGCCTCGTCAAATCAGGTCCGGATTGTAGTTGGTTGCTTGTTCACATGGAAACTTATACACACAAACTACAGGTGATGTGGAGTGGATGACAATTAGGGCTTAACTTCAACCCTTTCGAATAAAATCTTTGTTTTCCCTTCATAATTTTGTACTCATATTATCCCTAATTATTAAAAATGTACAGTTACAGAAAAATTACACTTCATGAGTTGTTTTAATATTTTTGTGCTGAAATATTTTTGTGTGTTATCTGCTAGATGTATAAATTCCAGAAAATATTTATATTTTATCTATACGTTCTCTCCTTTTTGCAAGTAGGAAATAACACACAGTGCAGATTAGATGCAAAAGTATTAAACAATTAGTAAATTGTGAATTTTCTATAATCAAACATTTACAACAATACACCCCTGAAACAGAAATTATGACACGAAAATGAAAAAATTCTCCAAAAGGGGTGAAGCTGATCTCTAACATCAAGGTCTTGGCAACAGATGAGGGTGAAATGAGGTACGCATGTAGTAGCATTGCTAGGGAGGGTGAAACAGGAGATCCCCAGGAAAACCCACAGGGCCGTGACTTTGTCCGGCATGATTACTACGTGCAAAAAATATGTTGGAGCCAGGGGATGGCTATGTCCTATACCGTGCAGTGTTAACAAGTGAAGCCAGTTTATAGCGCGTTGTTAGACGGTTGTTTTCCGGTAAAAAAGGTCACGTGACCAACAGTAGCCAAAAACATTGTATCGGCCTATCTTTCACGTGTATTTTGATGAGTATTAAAATCGACATAAATTAACATACAACCGTTTTTGATCTAAACGATAATATAAATAAAGCGTGAGTGTGTGTGTGTGTATCAGATAACTAGATATAATTTTCGCCGTTAAGTATGTAAAGTTATAAATTTTTTACATTTAAATGGAAGTGTTGTATACAGTGCTTTTGTTAATTTGCTTCCCATTCCCTATATATTTGCCTTGAAAATATTTCAGGAAATAATTTCCGACTATATGAGCTTTTTGAAGTTATGATAAAACTTTAACCATACTAAAAAAGAATATATTAAGCTGTTGAAGTCATCTGTGAGTGAGTTACAAGTGAAGCAACTATGCGGGAGAGAGACAACTTTTGTTTACATTGAAATTGAACAGCCTTGCGAGTGCTATATGAACTCACTAGTTGTTCTGAATTTCCTCTAAACGTGTGTTATTCTTACGGTTGTGAAATTTAAATTTGGCATGTAAACACACCTTAAAACTATAATCTATTTTTTATTTATTTGGCGACCAACGAAAACTAACATTAATGTATGAAAATGTGTACAAACTGAGCCATGCAATTGCAATGTTTTATGTATTCGTATGTACCGTGGATACACTCGTGAAACATACTGCACAATTATTGTGTGTATAGGGATATTTTTATTTGCATAAGTTTGTAAATTAACAATTGCAGTGTGTTTAATTTTCGCAAAAGCGGTTCCAATTACCAACAAGCCGTGAATTTAAGGTCGAACCTCTAAGTTGCGGACTTGTTAGAGGTAGATGCACTTTTGTAAAACTGCAGATACGTATTTTTATAAATGCCGATTTGCTATTTCAGTGTAGGAGTTTATGGAATTCATTTGTTAGTAATGGCAAATCATCTCGTAAATCAATACAAAGCTACACCTTATAAAAACTCCACTCTTACAAATTCCCCCCCCCCCCCCCCAAGTTAACCGAGTTGCAGTGACAAACAAGAAATCAGCTGTTTATCAATACAAGAATATAGGCCTACAACCAAAAAAGTCCTCATATTTTTAGTAGCTACTGAATGTAGCCTCCATGATTTGCAATTTCCATGGTTTCTCAAACTCACTCCATGCAATTTCTGGGGTGACTCAATAAATACAATTTGACCAATTCCTTCCTTGTATTCCCTTCATTGTGTTCTTGGTTTACCATTCTCTAATGAACCTGCTGTCGACAAGATGTTAAATAAATAAAGTTTACTTGTGCATATAGATGGTTATGTATTTAACGGTAGGCAGTAAACATTACAGTAAATGACATGTTTATACATTTTATCGTTTTCCAAAGGTAGTCAAAAAATAAAGGAAACTTAGATAAAGCCAATCTTTTCCTATAACTACACTATCTGCAAAATAGAAAAACATCACGCGATTTTCTTTAAACTCTATTTCCCCTTCTTAATGATTTTTTAAATTCTAATTTTGAGGGCAACTAATTGGAAATAAGCTCATTCTAATATTGATCATGAATCATGGATATTTAGATAAAACTGTTAAATTTTTTAAAAGCGTACTTGTAAATGAAAAATGGGATGATGTTTACAGAACAACCACGGACGCTGCAAAACAACCACAACCAAAATTTTCTACAACCATGAACAAGATTTCTGAAACAACCACAAACAACCTCTCCAGAACAAACATCATTTATACAATAACTGAACCAAACATTGCCTGGAACAGTTTTATTACATTTCTTTGTCATTTTAATCATGCCTTTCCCCTCAAATCTGTAAAATGTAGCGGTAGCTCGAAAATAAAATGGATTATAGGCTGTTCACGGTAAAGTGAGCACTTTTTAAGACCCTCCCAACATGTTTTAACCACTAATAAATACAACTTATTGCAGCCTCAGGCATTAAATTTTGAGTGTGGTGAAATGTCTACACTGTGTTTATTGGTGACATTGCAATGTTTATATTAAAAAGCAGCAGGAAGATGGAAATTGGATGGAAAGAGAAATTTAGAATGGCCTTAAAAAGTGCTCACTTTACAGTGAACAGCCTATAGTAAAGGTCTGACAGTCTCAGGACAGACGTTAAAAACAATGCGTCAAATGCTGAGAACCCAGGGGAAAAACCAAAATTTTACTGCAAGCAATACAAAAAATTATATAACAAGTTATTTGGAGTAGCAAAGCAGAAATACAATGGGGAAAAAATAGCTTACTCCTCAAATAAAACAAAAGCAATGTGGAATATTATTAATAATGAATTGAAACCTTATTTTATTTAACCTTTCATTGAAAGTTAACAGTATCAAAAACAAAAATAGCAAGGAAATATCTAATAGTTTTAATGACTATTTCGCAAACATTGCACTCAAATTGCAAAATTAACACAGAGCTACAAATATTCACCCTGCACACATACCCCAAAGACCTAACATTTGGAATGCTAACACGCTGTTTTTCACACCTATCTCTGAATAAGATGTCATAAATGTAATTAAACTTTTCAAAAGTCAAAATTCCTGTGTAATAGATGAGGTAACTATGACTATGCTAAAAAAAAGTGTTCTTAGTTAATAAAACTGCCTTTGACTTACATTTTCAAGGAATGTCTTCCCCGTGAAGTTTTTCTTGACAGACTTAAATATGCAAAAGTAGTACCAATACATAAAAAAGTGACAAGGCATTGATGGATAACTATAGATCTATTGCTCTTCTTAAGTCCTTTTCAAAAATTTTAGAGAAATAGATAGCAAATAAACTGACACAATTCTTAATAAGAAACAAGATTATATCATTGCATCAGTATGGCTTTGTAGAGGGCAGATCTACAGAACAATTTATTTACAGTTTTATGGAAAAAATATTATCTTCTTTTTAAAAGACAATCCTCAACAGATATTATCATAGATCTTTCAAAAGCTTTTGATTGGGTCGACCACAATATTTATTGCAAAAACTTGAACAGTGTGGAGTAAGAGGTATAACCAATAATATGTTTAAATCATATCTTGAAGACAGAAAACAAATCACCTCCATAAGATATTATGACAAAAATCACATTAGAGATATTATGTCCAATACCAGAACTACTTGAGTAGGTGTGCCACAGGAATCAATACTGGGACCAATTTTATTCTTAATATTTCTTAATGATTTTACAGAACAAATAACCAATAGCTCAGCTATAATGTTTGCAGATGACACTAACATTATGGTAACTAAAGCAAATAATGCAGTTCTTGAAGAAAATATAAAACATACAGTGACTGAGATGTCCAGTTGGTTCCAGTATAATAAATTAATACCAATTAAACGCACATAAATAAGTGCTCACGAATGTCACGCAAAGAAATAAAAATAATGCAGGATGAAAGATGCACAACAATAGAAGGAGACTGGTACAGACAGTAAATAGTAAGTACTAAATTTCCAGGGCTTATTGTAGACAGTAATAGAACATGGAATGAGCATGTTGATAGTGTCTGTAAAAAATTGAGTTCAATGTGTTTTGCGGTACCTACCTTAAAAAGATTTGTAATAATAATACAATATGGCATACTATTTCTCAAATATTCAGTCCACAATCAATTATGGAATCATATTTTGGGGTAAATCGGCAAAATGGGAAAAGGCTTTTACATTACAGATGGAAATAGTGAGATTAATAAGTAACAAGGAAAAAGAAGCCACTGTAGGCCGCTATTTATAAATAACAAAATTCTCACTCCTTCATGCATGTATATGTAACCTAGTATTCTTTTTTATACATGGTGAACATTAAAATAGTGATATACGCCATTACTACACCAGACAAGCTAATCATCTTCACCTATTCTCCTACAGAACCCCAAAATTTACATCAAATCCAACCTACGCTGGGGCAAAACTAATAAATAGCCTTCCCAGTCCTTCGAAGTAAAATACTAGTTTACAGAAATTAAAAACAGCTGTTAAAATTATACTTTTTAAATAAGGCCGCCTATTCCGTAGAAGAATACTTGCATAAAGATAAGTTTCTATAACGCAGAACAAGACCGATATAAGGAGACTTCATGTAATACCTTGTGTTTCAATCCAATGTACACTGTACATATTTATACTTTAATATCTATCTGTATATGAATTGTAACAACTTGTACTGTAACCAGATGTTAGTCTCAACATGTTTGTAGAGCTGCTAGTATTAATAAGTGTGTAAATTATATTATTTATCCGTTATATATATTTATGTTAATCTAATTATGTGCAAATATCCATATTGCATAACAAAAATTTAAAAATAATTATGATAATTGACAAGTCATTTCCAAAGTGTACTGGATGTATATGGGATGCAAATAAAAGTGTGCTTCGTGAAACAGCGAATACTCTAGCCGCTACAGCACCACGGCCTCCATCATCTTAAAACGGGAGGAGTTGAGAGAGGTTTGGTGGTTTGAAACAACGAAGGTATTGAGAGCCAATAAGGGTGAAATATGGCAGATATCGAGCAAGCACTAAAATGCAAGTGTGGGGGAAAACTGTAAAAACCTTGAGAAAACATGCCAGCCAGCAGCGTCAATCAGCAAAATTCCTATATGTGAAAATCTGTGAGTAACCTCACATTGGTGGAAGGCAAGCGTCCTACAAATATGCCTACTGCAGTCCCCCCTCTCCTCCCGAGGGAAGGGTGGTGAGGAACCTAATTTTTTCAGCGATAATGCTTTTCTTAAAGGAGTATTTGTTTGTCAAGTTTCTGCAGCGTGGTTCTGAGATGTTGAAACTCAATAGTTTTTAATGTATTCAGAGGAGAATTTAACACTAAAAATAATAATTGCACAAGTTGGTAGGTAACAACAAAGGAATTTTGTCACAAGTGTGTCTATGGACTACTTTGGCAGTGGTTAGTACATGTGCGCTTGTTATCTATATAATTACGGTGAATGCGTCTTTCACCCATTGTAGTTCAACAATGTATCCTAATCTAATTAAACTGTCCAAAGTAACATAAAATGCTGGCGAATAAGTTTTCATACATTTTAAACCTAATCATAGGGTGGTTTCCTTATTATCCCTAAAAGCGTATTTATAGGAATAATATCCTATTGTAATTAACTCTCCCAATGAGAAAATTTTTTTAACATGTCGGCCTGAATTTAAATTGTGGCTACTGACTGACCAAGCCTATGCTACAATCACCATAACATTCCCGTAACAAAATAACAGTGGCGTTAACACGGAAGTATTAAAATGAACTGGCTACAACCCCAGTACGAAAACTGTTACGTAACTACTGAGAAACCATCACAAAAAAAAAAAAAAAGACAGACTGTACATATATCACGGATATTTTCAAACAGTGTGTTGGCTAAAATGATATTTATTTTTGTTAATCTACTTGAGATGAAAAAAGTTTCGCAGGAATCGTGTTTCGGGATATTTAAAGTGTGGTATACATGTTAATAATTGCATTGACTATTTAAATAAAAGGAAATCTGAACTGCACTGCAAAATTCATTTAATAACTATGTTCTTGTTATAAGCTTGCATTGCACTGACACTCGTGGTTGGAAATGTTGTCTCGTGATTGGTCGGCATAGAACTTGGCATAAAAGAATTGAAAATATTCAATCTTCTTTAACGCCGCTACCGCGAACAGGCTGCCATCTTACGCCATTATGTTGTGTTGTAGATGGTTACATATACAAGTGTGGATTAAATTTTCTATTGTTAATTCTTACGGTGTTTGTAGCCAGGGCTTAAGCCCTTGGTACTTAATTGCACTTTTGGAGAAAGATGTAACACAATTTTTATGTATACAGGGAATAAAATTATCCATAAATGTCTCCTGTACCTCCTCCCTTTTTTTCTTCTGAAAAATTTCTAAAATTGATTGTCCAGTGCAGACAACTCCGTAAAATTTTAATTTCTGTGTTTTAATTATGTACCAAGGGTAAATTAACCCTGTCCAACATTGAAATTGCAAGAAACAAAATTGTACCCTACAATAAGGGATGAATATGTATAAAACTGTATCATAACAGAGAACTAATGTAATGTAAAGAGAGGGAATAACTAAAACGGAATTTGAATTTATTTACCAGAAACCAGTTACTATATTGACGTGAAATATGTATAAAGGAGATGAAGTCATATTGGAAACAAACCTTTCGAGTTATTGTCAGTGTTAGGAATTTAAATAAAAATGCCAGCAAATAATTATTTATTCGTGGCTCCGGAACATGTGAACTTTGCCTTCCAGAAATTTAGCTAGGCTGCTGGTCGCCATTTTGTTGCACTCATTACAGATACGCAACCTGCAATACGTTACACGACAACGGCAGAACGTTTCTTACTTTAATCATTTATTCAAAAAATAGTTTTCCACAAATCCTGATATATGAGCATTATATCTAAAACACGTGCTTTTTGCCGCACATAACCCAATACTGGTCCGCAGTACACACACTCACGATCTGTAGTTTTATGAGGAAATTATTTGATTGCACAACTAATACAAGCCAATAATAAAATAGTAAAACTTCCCACATGAATTGTAATATATATTTATTTATTTATCAGCTTCTTTGTTCAACACAAAATGCTTAGAATGTAAATTTTCTCTCAACATCATTCTAATGTAAACACAATGTTTTGGGATATTGTCAAGATGGCAGCTAGAGTCCATAGTAAAACTACCCATCTCCAGCCGCTTCACCTACGTCACAACATGCCATCTCCTGTAAACTCCTAACTCCATGGTTGGAGGTGTGTTGTGTATGCACACTTAAAAGCCTGATGCCTGCAGGTGCCTCTCATAACAGAGAAGCGAGAAGTTCAACAGAACACAGCCTCAGTAGAAAAACTGCTTATGGGCAGTAAATATAATTCAACACGAAGCTATAGCAAAACAAGTGGCAACAGTGAGTTTCAGGAAGTGGAAAAACTTTTACAACCTAGCTGCGGGAACACCAGATTACAACCTAGCTGCGGGAACACCAGATTACAGATATCTGCAAGTCTACGTTCCAGGTATTGGTTTAGCATTTGCAAACCTTTCAGTCAACAACTTCATGACCTCTTCCTGAGTAAAATAAGAAAAAGGCATGTTATGTAAGCTACTTACAGTATATTCGAACAGTTGTGTTTGGGTTATAATTTGGTCTGTGTAGGGACGTTGCAAACTTGCTCTGACTGCCAGCCACTTCAATGCCAGCCTAGGACCAGGTGTTCCGAAACTTTAGTATATCATGCCTCCCTTCTTCAAAAAAAAAAATAACTACCCCCCATGTCACAACTTCATAATTATAAGGGTAAAACAAAGACGAATAAAAGTCTTAGGTTTTATTTAATCATTAAATTGTAATGCTTATTGAACACAAATGGTGGTGAACAAATCAATGAGACGGATGAGCTTGTATATTTTTAACAAGATTCCTGATGCTTGGTTGAATAGAAGAAATTGCACAACGTGTATCACTGGCAATATCGAGTTTGCTTCTGTACTTTGGTGCCCGCGCACCCCCTTAGCATGTTAATGCCCTAGACCATCACATGTATTCTTGCCATGGGAGGTAACAAAAAAGTGCCACTCAGCCCGAACTCCAAAATCATCTACATGCTGCATCAAATTTAAGAGGTTACGTTTAGTCTTAACTAAGCAGTACAGCCATCAGAGAAGTAATATATTTTAGATAACGTAACCTTTCCTTTAAAAAATGGAACAAGGTGTTTCAGAAAAGTAATATACTGTGATGGCACCATGTTGGAGACAATCCAAAATTATTATTAGGTTTGTAAGAATAATTTCCCCTGTTGATACATCACGGTAGTATAAAGCGAAAGGGATGAACTGTAGCTTGTGCATTGTTCCAATGAAATCCCTGAACTTTATCTTGCAGAATGAAAGAATCATTTTCTGCAAAATCACATAGAACTACCACACCAATGTCCAAACTATCATTCAGATCCTTCAGGTGATTCCCTCGCTGACATGCGATGAAAGAGTGAGTTTGTAACTCTAACAATTTAAAAATGAACAATCAATGAAATCATCAGATGACTTCACAAGTGTTTCAAATGTGCAAACTTTAGATACAACCCACTGCTTGGATGTTATAGATTAAATTGAAATATGCTTGAATGTAGTCTCTAGTGTTTTTTGAATGTTATCAGGTCCTAGACACACTGCACTTATGAAAAAAACATTTAACCTGTGGTGGACTACACATAATTCGAGCCACATAATGGTAATTCGTTAACAGATTGTGTCTTTCCTTTAATTTGGTCAGATTACATCCATCTATTAACAACTTCATATTTTGGTGTGTTGCACAGACGCATACAGAATGTGTCACACTTGATCCTACCAGATCGTGTTTAGGATGTAGAGATGTAAACTTGGAGAAACCGAATTTTACACCCAGATGCTCCTGTATGAGCAGAGCATAAACCTCGGTCAGATTGTTTAGAAGAAGCCATTTTGTTTGTGTTCTTTGGTACCACCAGTTCAAAGTATTACAAAGTCCTTTCCAGGCATCATTCTGCTTACACTGTCATCTGTATTAAACTTTTGCAAAATATCAATAACATTGTGATTGAGATTTCTCCCTCACTAACTTCTTTATGTTTGGATCATGTAGTTTGTTGAAGTCGGGAATTCCTTCTGTATTCTGCTAATACTCAGGTCTTTAGGCAAAATAGTAAAAATTCGTACTTTCATACCTCTTTCTGTGCAGTCTTTAAACTTTTCCTTCAACTGTTCCTATTTTTTTTCATCACAGCTTTTCTTCTGTACCACTGGGATTCTAAATATTGATTTTTGAATTGTATAAGATATTTGCATTATTTTTTTCTTCCATATTTTGCTGTTCTCATTTTCCTCTTTTTCTATGGGTGATTGTCCTAGACTGTCATGTAATGCATGTAAAGCCACATCCCGGTTTGATTCCTCTTCATCACTGTTGGTTGACACGATACACTTGCTCACGTGTAAAACTTTTACTTGCCATTGATGAGATTTGATCACATATCTTGTTTAGTTTGCAGGTGTGGTTGTGTCTGTATCATCCACTGGAGGACATTTCTCAACTGTTTTTTGCTGCTTTTATAGCTCTGAATATTAAATGGGTTACAACAATGTTGTAACCTATTTAATATTCAGGGCTATAAAATACACATGCGTATTTATGTAATTCTTCTCTATAGCTGATTAGTAAAAAGCTTAGCAATCATCTATAAAGGAGAAAACTTTAGAAATTTCACACTAGATGTATTTCACTCACTGTCAACGACAAAGCTGCAGAAAGACTGAAGGGAACCTGCTTGTTTGAACTTGCTCAAGGCATAATTGGTGCAAAATTGGCTCAGGTCCACTGTACCCTTAAGGTAAGTTTTCATGGCACCACAGCGCATGCAGCAATGCATAAATTTCTGCATTACACACTCTGTTGCACGACAGGAATTGAAGCATGCCTGTTCCTGTAGTAGTCGACATGTCCGCAGAAGAACTGGCTGCTGGTTAGTAACATACTTGAAGATGTTTGTCTGAACAACGAATTGTTATTTAGGAACTTCACTCACACGACAGCATCAGACTTTTTAAAAGTTTTATTATGAATGGTTGCGCCACTGATTATCAAACAAGACACAAATATTAGGAACAGTATTCCAAGCAGTGCAAGATTGGCAGTTACATTGCGGTATTTAGAGATGGAAGATTCTTATCACAGTTTGATGTAAACATTAAAAATATAGGTAACAGCCATTTTCCACATTATTACAGAGGTTTGCCGTGCCTTGATATCAGTTTAGCACAACAATGTGAAGGTACATGCATATACGTGGTCTTGTTTTGTCCATAGCGTTTAGGTGTGCATACTTTAGCAGAACAACACATGCATAAGCTTACATATTTTAACACTTAATTGGCTACAGTATTTAAATAATGTGACAGTATGACTCTATGTAGTCATTCCAACAATGTGCTTATGAATGTGTTGGCAATATCCTATATATATGCGTGCATAATGTTATATAATACTATAGACGTATTAAAAAAATCAGAATGAGTTGGTAATGTATGCTAACCCCGTTTGAGCGTAATCATTCGGAAAATTAATAGGGAAAAACATACACGACTAAAGGGTCTACAGTGATTTTGGAGTGTGGCAGACGCCCCTGAAAGAGGAGATTGGGAATCTGTTATGCAGCGATAAATGGAAATTGCCTGCAAGTATACAACGAACGGTAGCATACGCAATGACTCATTCTGTATATCCCAAGCCCAACCCAGTGCCATAATAAAAGGGCATACGGACAAAAACTGCACATTATGTACACAGAACACATTTAATACAGAATTGGAAGAATGTTACAAAGTCATTTATTTAGCCATTAAGATAAGCAAACATTTGCGAATAAAGGACAATCAGAATACTATCAAATCAACTAAGCAATCAATAGGTCCATGTGCCAGTAAACAACCATTCTTCTTAGGAAAACAACTTGAAAAGTAACGTTAACCCAGGAACTCCAAAGTACCATTGGGGCTTGGACAATAATCATCTGCATTGTTTACCGAAATAGGACCAGAAGTAGAGGCGGTTATGTCGGACGTTGACATTGATGGAGAGGATACTATGGATTGCGACAGATGATATCCACCCACATTACCGCATGCTTGTTGCATGGCATATTGCTACATTTCTATTTCAAATAATATGTTTGTAACGCGATGTTGGGCTACTAACTGCTGCTGGAGGTCACTGATATTACTGTATTATAATGATTACGTATTCGCCAAAAATAGTAACCTTGTCCCTATTTTCCATTTTCTTCATGGCAGTCATGAAGTCGTAAGCTCCATCCACAGCCGCATCATTTATGCATTTTTCCAAAACATTCAAATTGAAGTAGAATGCTCATGTAGAACAGCTGTTGTAGGAGGGGTCAGTTGGTATGCTGCAGTGGGTGATGTTTATTCATTTACCTTGTGTGTACTTTGTAAGATCCCCTCAATGTAAGATTGGAATGTTCTTTGTGGAAATACGATTGCAGACTTTTTATTTTGGCAAGCACGACTTTCGGCGAGCAAATATATTTAGTTGCTAACTCCCGCACTACATCACTTCTCATCACCTTATTGTTGTAGTTCTTGTAATCAAATTTCCAAAGCTGAAGAGGGGTCACGGTGGCTGAGCGATTAGCACGCTTGCCTCCCACCAAGGCGAACCGGATTCAACCCCTGGTCGAGTCACCGGATTTTCGCAAGTGGGAATCGTGCCGGAATGATGCCGTTGGTCGGCGGGTTTTCTCTGGGATCTTCCGTTTCCCCTGCCCTGTCTTTCCGGCACAGCCCCATATTCATTTCAATCACCCTCATCGGCTTTCAAAATCCTGCTATTAAGAGCAGCCCAAATCTCTTCGCTCATTCATAGATGAGGAAGACCACGGTAGTCCTCAATATATGCTATGCATACGTCTTGATTCCAATCCATATTTAAATATAAAACCTATAATCTATCTTAACGTCTAATGCAACTAGACACTGAATTGGCCACACAGAGGTAATTCAACAAGAGAAGCACGAGCAACCCACTAGTGATGCGTTGCAAGTGCATCCCTGTGCAACTCACTTTTTCTTGGAAAAAGCGCATGTGCTACCGTGCGTCTTGAAGCACGCCTCATGACGCACGGAAAAACTCACCGTGAAAACACACCTTTAGGCAGTTATCCAGTTGTAGCTTCTGATCCCAGGGTCATCACAAAATGACACTTATGTCATTACAGCCAAAAACACAATGCATCACATTTTTTTTTTTTATTTTAAAAAATACATTTTTCGAAATTTTCAAGGCCAACTGTTACATGACATGACCGTGAACCAAAAACTTAACTAAAACTTTGGAAACTTATTATTTTCAAAACCCATTTTTCCAGATTTCAAATAAGCTCCAAGTCAAGATTCTAGCTTTAATATAAGGGAAGTTATCACTGTTTTTCCTCGGCCTTGCATGGCAAAAATTTCATTTTTCCCACAAGTTGGCAACCGTGCTACACAAACAGTATCACTTAGAAAATGTACTTTACTACAATACTGCTTCTCACTCACCAAGTTTCATGAAATTCACAAATGGTGATGTCAAAAGTATTTTTTTTGGTGATTTGGTATGGAATAATCCTCACTAAAGAGAGCTTCAGTGAATATTTACAAATATGGAATCAATAATTGGCGAATTTAAGCACATTCATCATCATTTCCTTCACACAAGCATGTACCTAAACACATCCAGTATACAAGTCCTGCAGGTAACAAGTAGTTTGCTGCAACGAAAGACTTATATAGAAAGATATACTATGAAATTGTGGATTGTGCGAGTGAAGAAGCCGAGAACAGCTTTAAAACAACCAGGGTTCGAGAAATATTGTGCATTTGAAAAAGTAATCCTCCACCTCCCTACACAACAGACTGAAGAAGTAAATGCAGTTTTGAGTGAACATAATTTTGACCTATCAAATCAAGTTGTTAGCTGTAAATGTTGCACGGCCTACATCTAAGTCTCATTACTGCTGCAGCCGTAGCATCAAAGTTTAAAGGAATGCGACATAAAATACGTTGTTTTTTCACATATACTTAAGATTTATTTGCTGTGGTTATTAATGACTCATCAACTACTACTAAAGTCTTATTTTAAGCTTAGGAAACTGAAAAAATTATTTGTAAACCATAGTTTGTCGAGAGCACCCAAATCATTTGTTCTCATTACATTGTTACCAGCAAATGGTGGATGAAGTAGAGTTTGTGATCATAAATTATATTATTGCGTGCAACTGTTTGGCAAAGTTGAGTAAAACTAAATGAGTATAGATATCAATAGACTATAACTTGTTTTACCAAATTGCTGTAATGACAAGAAATACGACTGTAAAAGTTTCATTTGAGTCTGCTCTGATACATTTTTGCCTATTATAAAATATTGAATGAACTTGTAGATTTTTTCAGTACATTTGATTAATCACAATTTACTTAGTAGTATGGCATTAATTATATAAAACACCCCAATACTAAATTTAATATTTCACAAACAGCGTGTAACGTTTAAAGAAAGGTGTAATCTACCTCGTTGGATTTTATTTTTTAATGATAAACATCGTAGACCACAAACAGTTATGATATAGGCTATTCACGGTAAAGTGAGCACTTTTGAAAGCCCTCTCATTTGGAATAATTGTCAATAAACATATTTTATTTCAGCATTGGACGTTAACTTCCAAGTGTGGTGGAATATACACACTGTGTTTATTACTTACATGGCAATAGTTATTCTTAATGGTGGTTAAAGGATAAAATATAACTGAAAGAAAAAAGTAACTAGGGCCTCAAAAGTGCTCATTTTACAGTGAACAGCCTTTAGCTGGTTTATGGCTGGCAAACAAAGAAGTATTCCATCATTAAAAAAAAGACATTGATATTTATAGATGACAGTGGCAATCATCGACACAAAATGGCTACTGTACCTTTATTTTTTCTGTCTTTATAATAGGCATGAGGTCCTGTAGTGACTCTCTCCCATTCTCCTCCTATAACAAACATGAAATAATAGTTTTATAAAACTGCCCACATAACAGCTATACCAGGAGCAAAAAGTGTACTACTTGTTTCAACAAAATGCTAAGGACCAGAAATATTTCCAAAATGAAACTATTTATTTCACATTCTTTTTGCATCACTGAGAACTGTAGCCAATGGTCAATTTAACAAATTTTGTAGTTAAAGTAAAACTAGGTTTTTATTTTCATTAAAGTGAACGATCCACAAGCAACCCGTGATAAACAAGATGTGGCTAAACTATCATACATAATGATTCATCGTTTACAGAAATACATATGTTATGGTGGAAAATAAGTTATTTATTGACCATGTTTGTTAGAAACATGCAACCATTACAATGATTCGCCCACACACGAGCCGTGATAAAGTGTGGATGAAATTCCAAAAAATGTGATTCATAGTTTACAGATGAAAAGTTTGCCGGCAAAATAATAAATTATGGGCTATACTTGTTCGAAATGTACACCCAATACAGTGATTCACCCACTCACGACCAGTGATAGGGTGTCGTTGAAATACTGAACATAGTGAATCATCGTTTACAAATCTGACACGTTAATTTTGGCGGCAAAATAGTATTTATTGAATAAGATCCCTATGTGGTATCGCGTAGTACACTTGAGCAGATGGGCACTAGTGTACTACATTATTCCATGTATGGAATCGGATAGTACACTGAGTGGATGGGCTCTAGTGTACTTCCCGATTCCAACATGTATAAATATTTAAAATAATGTCCTCACATGAAAACAGCCACATTCCCATGGATGCCCCGTTAAATTGTCATAGGTAAGGGATGTGGCAATAGTAAAACACATATGATGTCATCGTCACCACACTGACGACATAAAATGAGTGTGAACATTGCGGAATCAGGTTGTACACTAATCCCCAGATTTCCATTTCCTATTGAACATTCTTCTTGATACCTGCTGTTTCAGAGTGAAAATTAAGATGTGGGATTTATTTTTAAGAAGCCAGAAGGTAATTTCATCTAAGATTATACTGGTACTAATTACTGCATCAACATAGTTTTCAACTTGACTACAATATTTGCAAAAAGAATATCCCTTTGTGGATGTTTACGGGAAAGTCATTTATAAATATTATTGTATTGATCCTTGTGGAATTTCAATTGTAATATATTGGCCTTGGCTTAGAAATAACATTATTTATAACTCATCTGGCATCCTAGAATTTTATTGATGACATTTTTGTGCGATTTTGAAGGTTAAGACTTGTAACATTTTATATATGTTTTCAAGCTGTTTGTGAATTCTCAGTGTATACTTGTGAAGTATATACATTTGCGTACTAGCAGTGATGTGTACTAGTTGTGTACTTGTTGAAACTATTCAGACATGTAATCATCTCGTCATGTTAGATTGGTCATGCATTCTGGTGGAAATATCAGATACGATGTGACAACAGAAAATTTGATGCACTGTGTTTTGAATTGGTTTTTGACAAAGCAAACTACGAGGGCCAGCAGAGAAACATGGCTTTAAATAAACTAACAATACGAGCAATAGTGGGCGCGTATCATTTACTAATGAAGTTATGTTTCATTTGTTTCTTTGTAACTTTGTATCACAATCACTTCAGTCACCCATTGTCATGCATGTGAAGCTGGATTACGGAACATTTGTCATGTTTGTACTGCAGCTGTGTTATAGAGACACATTTTATTACTTATATACACTCAAACATTTTCTCCATTCAAGAAACATACCTATGCTTTGCTCTGTTATAGAACAAATCCTGTAGTTATCTCGCATACAAGCAGTCTGTTGCTAATGAAATGAACACCTTGGCAGTAACACTTAAGGAGGAATATTAGACGCACTATTTGCTTGTAATTAGCGTGCAGAACTATCTGGCTGATGCAAGGGCAGATACAAACGAAATTGCACGCAGTTCTCGAGTTTCCCGCTAGGTAACACTATCATCGTTTAATGGGACAGAAGCTGCAAAACGTAACAAAAAAAAAAAGAAGTGTAGTACGGACGCTGTTGCCAGTTCTCCTGCAACACACTCTTGACCGGCTGGAGGTGGTTCCTCGACTCGCGCTATAGAGAAAAAAAAAAAATTTATTGCGTTGGTCATTATGTCTCAAAACTTTCAAATCCCGTGCAAACCAGTACAAAATACAGACTTGACATAAAAATATGTTTCATTCTAATTGAATAATTTATTCTTTTATAAGTTAACATATAATTGTTTACACTAGTACCTAAATACGGAGGTAGTTAAATACTACTCCGAAATCAAAATAAATAGAATTTTTAAAGTACCTGTTCTAGGCATAAATGTGTCTATATAAAGGCTGTTCATGATAGAGTGAGCACTTTTGAAATCAACCTTAGAAAAAGTCACTGCCCCTGCCTCCATATACTTTGACGGGCGCACTGAGTGACACGCGCACAATAAATTTAGTAACAAAGGACGGCAAGTAGTTCCATTCTTAACATCGAACTAAAAGTGTTAGGTAACCATTGGCGATAATTTAAATTATTTGTTTCTCTTTCTGTTTTTCTAATGCATTGAAGCGTAAGAACTTGTAGATTTGTAAAATGTTTATTTTTCTAATAATTTCACAGTTTCACTTGACTGACGCATGAATAGTCATGAGGCCCATGGCAATGCTAAGACGGAACAATACACAACGTACATGCAAGTAGATCTTAAGCAGGGCTTTCAAAAGTGCTCATTTTACAGTGAACAGCCTATACTTGAATTTCTTAAACTCCAACAGAGTAACGTAATGATTTTGGCAACGTGATATCGCAACTTGAAATGTCTTGTTCGAATACAGCTTCTATATTTACAATAACATACATAGTGTAACACCCATAAAAATAGGGTTTTTATGCATACAATTAACCTATATTACTTTTCCTGTTCTTATTGCTACACATTTTGTCATGCAAGGTTTAATGTAATATTTTTCACACATGTCACACATGATTTCAAACGCCTATGTAAATTTTACTTATTTGTATTAATTCTACTGTTCTTAACACGTAAGATTTTTAAAATATAGATGTATGGTGGTAATAATATTTATGTGTAATTTGGATCATCTAGTTTATTTTTCATTGTGCATTTATTTTTATATAATAAATATTTATTTTTGGTGTGATCTCAATTTTGAAAGTGTTTGTACTTTTTATTGTAATATAGTTCAGTGCCGAGATCATGTATTCTTTGGGTTTTCATCATGTAGGTCGTTAGAAGTGGTTCATGTGTGGTTTGAATAGTTTTGATCCCTATTGGCCCACAGGTTTAAATCCTGATTGTTGATTGACTGGGGCTATAGGCCCCCATAAGTTAGCGTCAACCTGCAGAGACTAATGCTCGCTTCGCTAGCAGCCTCCAACGACATCAAACATAGGGCAGGACATCCCGTCTGAAGTGGACGGAGATGTAGGGTTTTTAATTAGTTTTAGGGTGTGTAGACATGTCCCTGAACCAACTTCTAAGTAAATTTGTAACCAGCAATGGAGCTTGTTTCAATGGTCGCCCATTCGCGAGGTTTAGTGGTCAAGAGATTGATAGTTTAAATATGCAGTCTACATACATGTAGAGCAAAGCTCCACGTATCTCCACCTTAATCCTGCTACGCCATTTTCCTGCCAGAGCATCCTACCATCAATCCACAGGGATCTGACATTCTCATTTGAACATAATTTTATTTACAGTTTAATTCAGCTCGATGTCCATTAACATCAGTACACAAGCGACGCCATTTTGACTTTTATAAGTACGTAATTTTCCAGCACACATACACCCACTGCAAAACCTGCGATAAGGGAAGTTTCTACCAGAGCTAGACTGTTTAGTGAGAGCATAATTTGTTTCAACGTAATATTTACTACAGAGAACAGTTTAATTATTTTGATTTTTAAACAAGTATATTTAGACTACGGCAAGCTATGTCACATAATCATAAAAGGGTTCAAGTAGGCTAGACATGACCACTTTTAGCATTGTTAGGATAGTGTGCTGTCTTTATAGCTTTTCTCATATTGCCATCAAGGAAATTAAAATGAAAATAAATGAAAATAAATGAAATATATTCAAATGGCGTATCTGTTTTGTCGTTTTCTCTACTGTAGTGTCAGGTTAACCTATTTTTTACCCAGGGTCTTACATATGTGTTTACTAGAGTTTTCAATTGTCTGCTTTATTTTGACGCACGTACATAAATGGTGTCCGTGCCAAATGCTAGTTTATAGAGGTTGCTAATGGTAATAAACTTGTTCATCTACCGGCCCAGGACTGCACCGGGCAATTATACAGACAGCATAGGTAAGATACATTCTTTCCCACTGATTTATTGCAAGTCAGCTGTGCAGCCTCATCACTCACGTGTGTTGTCCCATTGTTGCGTATATAGACTACAGTGTCCAATGAGAGAGAAAAAAAAACATTACAACAGCACATATCTATTTGAATATAATATAAATATATTTCATATTGGCTATTCCAACAAGGACGCATGGTGTGTGTTCTTCACAGCTCCCAACATACTATATTACATACTTATATGAAATATAAGCTATATTTCAGTAGTTATTAAGTTTTTTACAGTGTAGGAATGTTGGATATGCATCATAGAATATAACTGGTGTACAAATAAGTTTTACATTTTTTTACATTTCTGAAAGAAAGTTTTATTTTACAGTAAAAGGACAAGAAATAATTATCTTTCCTTTGACAATTTATGTAAACTAACTTGGTTGGTTTGCAGTTAACTTCTAAACCCATCCATTCTTCTTTGAGACCACTGCATGCCCTTCAATCACATGTAAAAATCAACACCGCTTACACATACAATTGAACAGAACACTTGAATGACGTAGTCTATGTGACACAGAGACACTAAACTGTGATACATAAGTTTTTATGTATACGAAACGAAACCGGTCTGAGTTGCGCCAGTTTGAACAGTGCACTTTTATTCTGCTGTTAAGATCTCGCGTAATTTACTGTCTCGCAGTCAGTAATTATATATGAGCGCTAGAGGGGGAGGGGGGGATGGTATTTATGTGAGATTATATTCATTTCGGGCCAATGATTTCTTTGTAAAAGTAAATTTTTAGCAATGCTCGGTTAACCGCAAACTAGCTACAATCAAGCGTTTCTTCTGTGTCAGCACAAAGGTTTTCAACGTCTCAAAACCAAGAAACATAGGATTATGGTGCCTTATGAACTATACCATTCAACCAAATTCTGTCAAATTTTGTATGTTGAAAGTGTTTACTACAAGCATCAATGTGCCAACACATAGCCATATTTGTCAGCCAGTTTGTAAGTTAGTGCCACATGAAGAAAAAAATAATGTTTTTATACTACATTGCGATAAAAAAAAAAGCAGATTCATACAAAATTTGACATACAAGTAACACTGCTTCATATGATGTTCAATTATATGTTACAGGTTTCTCAAAAGCTTATTTTCTATAAGGTGGCCATATAGTTAGCTTAGCTAAGAATGTAATATCGTCGAATACATATAATCAATTCCAACTTATTTGAATGCAAGCAGTAAATATTACAACTATCAACTGTGTCTACACGGAGAATATTTTGTCTGTCATTTTGTAAGATAGCGCCACATTAATAACGCAATTTTTATGTAATATTTTGGGAAACAATTGGTCAATTCCAACCAAATTGGTCAAACAGTTTGCACAGCAGCAGGTGCTGCAAACTGCTATGTTTTAAGTATGTCAGGCACCTATTGAAAATGGCGGCTCTATAAATATTTCAGTTTAGTATCTTTTATGAACGAACCAATTTCCAACTTAATTTTGTATGCTGGCAGTATCAGTTACAACCATCAAATTTGTCTATACAGAGCTTCATTTCTCTGCCATTTTGTGTTAGTTAGCCCTTCAATACAAATTAAGTTTTTGTCATCATATCCCGGGAAACAATCAACCCATTCGTACCAAAATTAGGCGAAGAACTGGTATTGTGGTAGGACATATAACTATGAGAATTTTTTCAGTGTGACAGATATGTTCAGAATGGTGGCTACAAAATAATTTTAGGTTAGTGTGCTATATCTACAAATTTATGCAATCAATTTTAGCATTACTTGTATACTAGTAGTATACAATCACAGAATGGGACTAATAAACCGACATTTACCAAATTCTGCACACAAGTAGTGCAATGGTAGGCCAAGTAAACTTAAGTATTTTAAGTGGCTCAGTCACTTATTTTCAAGAAGATGGCCCTGTAAATATTTTAGGTTACTAAACCCTGTCATTCGAAACATCAGACTGATTAAATTCAAAGTTGATGCTTGAATTGACCATCGTAATGCAGTTTGATTGCACACTAACATATGGTAAGAGGTTTTCTGGGTTCGAGTCCCGGGTAAGGCATGTGTGTATTTGTAATTGTCTCACTACTGTTGCATATGTTTCTGGTTTCACCTCTAATGATAGACTATTGCTTTCAACGAGGCGACAGGTTCTACCTACCATTAACGCTTTTAAGAAATTATTTAAAAATTAATTGCACCCACGTTGAGGAAAGTATGCCCATGATTTATATCAGAAACTTCTTATTTGTATTGACTATGAGTCCAGCGATAATTTACATTCACTTCTTAAACTATAATAAAGTAATATAATGATTCTCGCAAAGTAATATCACAATTTGAGATGTCTAGTTTGAATACGGAATACATATTTACATTAAACATTAGTATACTTAATGATTATTTGTTCATGCTTGCCTATAAATATGCAGTGTGTCAAACAATATAGAAAAGTTCTGAAGACACTAATATATTTTAGGATGTTTTACGCATGTTTTCAATGTCTTAATGAGTAGGATCACCCAATTTCTGTGAAAAATACTCCATGCCATCTACAGTTCAATATTATATGTGCACAACTTCAGCGTTCCTTTGTTTATTAGACATTTGTCTTGAATAGAAAACATTTGTTAGTAGACCAAGCCAGCCACATTCTGGTTACTCTACGAGTAAACATCTATAATTCGCTGGCAGACCCTTAAAACCAACACTAGTTAAAATCATCCAGTTATGAAAAAGAATATAAGTTGAGTATTTTGGAAACACAGTAAACCACTATACTTTTTGTATGAAATGCTGGCATCTCCGCTAATTAGTGGATACTGACTAAAACATTTCTGAATCAATATACATAAATACAATTAAATATGTGATGTTAATTTTCCTTGCACGCTTTGTTACAGTTAGATGTCGGAAAATATTTAATTTATAATATTTTACCACATTACATAAATAATATATCCATCCAAATAACTATTTGCAAATCTGAGTATCAACAATATGGTATGAATCTAGATACAGGTCCCGATCAAGACTCACATTAGTGATTTAAAATCCACTTCAGTATTATTTCATGTTTTAAAATAGTCTTGAAAATACTAATGTGTACTAGAATTATAATATTCCTAAAGTACATTTCGTACTTAATTCTGTGTGAAGGAAGTTTCGAGTATTGATTCAGTGGCATAAGCCAGAAATTTCCCACGAGTGGGTTTACACTGACTGAAGGGAGGGAGGTTATACTGACATTAGTAGTGCTGACGTATGTATTAAGACCAGAGTATCCACTGAAATTATATTTTGGAATTACCAAATTTTCCCCGTTTTCCAGACAGAATCTTACCAGTATCCCTTACCTGACACAGAGAAAAAGAAAATTCTATTAGTGAAGTTGAATTAAATTATACTGCGACACGCCAATCCAGCAGTGCCAATATTTTATTCAGCTCATCAACATTTCTCGCGATACATGCTATTCGCTTCACTGGAGTGCCTATCACAAACACGCAAATAATTTATTTTGTACGTACAGGCCCTGTGAAACTTGACAAAGTTGTATTACTGCTAGTTCACAAACTTCAAATTGGAAAATTTAAAATGCACATGCTCATAATTACTCATCCTGTATTCACACTACTAACAAATTTTGCAGAGTATCAATTATTTACATTTTCCCTGACGTAGGGAAAAATTCCCTGATGTTTCCCTGTCTTTCCCCTGAATTATTAGAACCAAAGTTACTTAATATAGCCTAATAACATGCATCATAGGTTACAGCAATTATGATTTTATTGAAATGAAAGGCTTATTAACTATTTTAATTCTAATAGTTGATAACCGTATGATAAAAAATGGAGGGGGGAGGTTACAACACCCATCGCCCCCCTCCCCCCCTCGGATTTGCTGCTGGTATTGGTGTATGCAGTGTCAAATATATGATAGTATATTTTCTGTTTGTCATAATTTGAAAGCAATTCTGATTTGCAGGATTTGTGGTACATCGTACAAATACTGAATTCAATGACATATAATATAAAAGGAAAGTTTAGAAAAGCCCATTTACTGTTTCAAAAAAGCGGGAATATCGCTTCACAATACACGACCATAATGTTTGAGATCATTGCATTAGTTTATATAAATAACTGAGAAAGTAATCTGAAACCAATATTAGCTCACAGTTTTTTTAAACTAAGTTGGTTATGAGTTGTGTTTAGTTTAGTGACAGAGTACTGCTTGTTTTTTTCTTATTTTCATAGCCACATGTGAATACATATATTATGTTAGGTGAGTCGGCTAAGATGCGTATTGAAAATTAAAATTAAATATTTCGTCTTGGCGCCTGTCAAAATACATCAGCATAACTGGCTGAGTGCAAAACAGACATATATTGTATTGAAAGAAAATTTAAATAGATCTGCTAATGCCAAAAACCTATCTTCCGAGACCATGGGCTAGTATTAGCACTTTATTTTCTCTATGGCCCGAGTCCTCTGGCAGTGGACACTCGAAAGCGAGCTGGCATGGTTGTTGGAAGACATCACGTGTACAGCCCTTGTAGTTCCATTGTGTCGTGCAGAGCACAACAGTAAACAGAGCTATCTTTACGGCAAACAATATGAAAGGCACGACTATATCGTTGGTGGCATAGTGTTTAATTGCACAGCTTAGTGTTTGTTAACGTCACACAAATAAATAATTGTAAGCTATTATGTTTTCTAGATACATGGAAGAATGCTACAACGAGGTCAATCTCTAACTTTACAAAAATTAACATACGAAAAAACTCACTTGAATTGGCAGATTGAAAGCTACCACTTACAGTGAATATTAAAATCATTTATGTGACTGTTACAACTTCCTACAAGTCAAACGTTTATATCTTGGATGAGTTTATATCTCATATGAACCTATGACATTTGAATAAACTTACAAACTTAAAAACTTTGTCACTAAAGTTTTTTATTTGTGCAGTTTCATTACTTAAAATTACTAATTAGGATGGAAATTATAAATGCACACCTTATACTAGCATAAGTTAATGCACTTTACATAACATACATACATTGAAATACTGTCATCAAATGCACAGTGAATTGTGTTATTTCAATTTCTGCCACACGTCTGGAATGGCTGCACTGTTAACGATTTTATTTCTCACTCTCAACTTAATTTGTGCACATCCACCCAAAATTTTTCTTTGAATGCTATCACACAATTACAGAATTTACACATCATTGTTAGTGCATCGGGGACCTTAGGATTCACCTCATGTCAGGTTTAATCCATTTTCGTACACTAGTCTTGCATGCCCGAGGTCGTTGCTTTTGTTCTGGTTTTTTTAAGTAATTTTTTTTTGCTACGTAACCCTTTGAGAATTAATTTTATAGCTTACATGTATGGGTGTATTCCTATATATCAGTTTTATTATTGCCAATTCTTGTTTGGCTTGAAAAAAATATGTAATATGTGGTTTTGTTCGAAATACAGGGATATACACAATTTTCCGGGCACTCTATAGTTGGCCACTGATAAGTCATGCTGATAGAGCTAGAGGTATAGCTTGGATGAGAGGACATATGCAGTTTTTGTTCCGTGCTGTGTGGTCGGGCGGCTGGGATGAGTGAGGAGGGATAGGGCTGGAGGATAGAGCTAACTTCAGTTCAGTTCGCAAGATTAACCTTGAAAAAAAGATCTAGGCAATAAATTCGTATTAGGCCCATGTTCCTAACCTACAGAAGCTAAGATAAAAAAAAAGCAATCCAAACTGCATTTACACACAGTAATGCAAGGCAATAAATGTTAATGCAAATCAAATTTAAATATTATTTAATACTTTATTAACCCCTAAAACCTTCGGCAATTACCAAAATCTTAGTCGGAATAGATGAGCATTTAAAATGATTAGCTGGCTAATAACTTGCACCAAATCCAACAAGACTGCATGTCCAAATTCAAGTTTGGTGTCAAGGGTAGGTGAAGTACGCAAGGAACCAAATACACAAGTATATACCTGTTCGGACACGGCTTTAGTAGAAGTAGACTATGATATACGCTACAAAAGACTTAGTTAAATCTGCAAAAAAATACCAATGCGTTTCCCTTCATCTAGAGCAGTTATGATTTTGTTAATAGAGCTGTAGTTTCTTGTTCTTTTGATTTATTTCTAAATTACCTCGCATCAAAAAACCCTGACTATCCACTACAATCTCAACTCACCTTGACTAACACTTCATCACAATCCAATTTCATTATCACTAAATAGAACTAAAAGACCTTTCCATATATATTCGTCTTTACTAGGATCTAGGATGCAATCAATTGTATTCAAAATGATTGAACATAACAATTCAAAACCACAACATCCCTCGCCGCCATTTTAAATAATGAAATATATAAACAAGGACGGAAGAGCGCAGGAGGATGTCGGGTACATATGGTATATGCGTCAGTGCTGCTAAAATTTAACTACGAACATTAAACGAAACAGAAAAACAGAACCCACAAAATCCTATTAGAGAGTTGCCTAATTTACTGTATTTATTCCTGCTGGTCGTAAGAAAATTAATCGATGATATTATTTTTATCATGGAGTTAAGAGTATACAGAACATGGCATGTTGTGATGTAGGCGAAGCCGCTGGAGATAGGTGATTATACTATGGACTTTAGCCGCCATCTTGCCAGCAACCCCAAACATTGTGTTTTCTTTAAAATGACGTTCAGAGAAAGAATACATTCGAAGCATTTCGTGTTGAACAAAGAAGCAGATGTAGAAAAATATATATATAACAATTCTCGTGTGAAGTTTTAATAGTTTATTATTGGCTTGTGTTAGTTGTGCAATCAAATAAAACTACCGATTGTGAGTGTGGATACCACAGACCAGTATTGGGTAATGTGCGACAATGAGCACGTGTTTTAGAAATTGTGCTCATATATCAGGATTTGTGGAAAACTATTTTTTGAATAAATGATTAAATAAAGACAAAGAAACGTTTTACCATTGTTGTATAATGTTTGCAGGTTGCGTATCAGTAATGAGTGCAACAAAACGGCGACCAGCAGCCTAGCTAAATTTCTGGAAGGCAAAGTTCACATGTTCCCGAGCCACGAATAAATAATTATTTGCTGGCATTTATATTTAAATTCCTAACACTGACAATAACTAGATAGGTTTGTTTCCAATATGTCTTCATCTCCAAGATGGCCACCAAAGACGCACTACAGGTTGTGGCATTCCGTATTTAAGGTTGTTTTGGTTTATGATTAGTTCTAGCAATATGTTTAATTATAGGTGGAGTAGTAGTATGAGGTATAATTAGAGTTAAAATTACTGTTTTATGTGGTAATTAGATATAAGGAGAGAGTAGTGCCCGATTGTGTGTACGAGGCCGAGGCCTTTGTTATTGTACGAGGGTAAAGGGTGTATGGTGTAAGTTAGGCTAGTTAAGACAGTGTGTGTGTACGTAGGTATTTGGTGTATTCTATAAGGGAGAGTAGTTTTAGTTTTAAATTAGTTTAATTATTTTTTAAAAGAGAGATAATGGTAGGGAGGTGTAAGTGTAGGTGCTGTGGTGAGGTGTGGAGAAGGTTAGATAGTGGTGTGCAGTGCGACCAGTGTGGTGGCTGGTACCATGTTGGCTGTATAGGGATCAGGGAGGAGGAACTGGGATCACTACGGGAACATGAGTGGAAATGTGAGGAATGTGCTGAGGGAAAGTGTTTAGTGGCAGTGGTAGGGAACTAATTGAGGGTAGAGAAGTAAACGCAAATAAGTGGAGAAGGTGGAAACTGGATTTGGGAAATGCTGAGGGGAAGCTTTGTAGAGGGTGTGCCAGTGCCAATAGAAGTGGCTAAGGAGGAGAGGTGGAAAGGGAAGACGGTAGATCTGATGAGCAGGAAAGAGAGGGATATGATGCATACGATTGAGAGGACGGAGGAAAAGGTCAGGAATGAGATGGGTAAGAGTAGAGTAGAAATTAGGGTGGATAAGTTAGAGGAGGAGTAGGAAGTTGTAAAGGAGGTGCTAAGGAAAATGAAAGCTAGTCCACGGGAGGAAAAGCTGAGTAGAGAGGAAGAGTTAGGCAGAATGCAAGTAGGGCTGCAGAAGTAACTGCAAGAGGAAATGCAGAGGAGGAGGGAGGCAGAGATAAGGTGGTAAGATTAAGGAGGAGAATAGAGGAGTTGGAGGCAGTAGAAAGGGATAAGGCAGTAGGAGACATAAGACAGCAAATAAGGTTAGAGGAGCAAGAAATAGGAGCAAGGGATTAGGCAGGAAGAAATCAGGAATAGAGGAACGGGAAACAGAAAGCAGGGAACAGGCAATGGTAGAAGGTAGGAAGCAGTAAGCTGAGGCTTGCAAGTGTGCGATTAGCAAAGACCAGCAAGCAGGAGAAAGTGGACAGTTCAGGGCCAGAGGGAAGATAGGAGGGCTGGCCAAAGGGAGGGACACAAGGATGCTGCAGGAGACCGGAGACAAGGGTAGGCAGGTGGGTGGAAGAGCCACAAAGCAAGAACAGGTTGTAGGAAGGGAGCCAGAGGTAGTTTTTCTACGCAGCTCTATTGTAAATGGGGTGGAGCTGAGGAATATCAGGAATGAAATTACACATAAAGCAGCATTTGGGGGAGGGGGCAAATACCAGGGATTTGGAGGAAAGGGTTAGTGATATGAGAGGTAGCAGGGAGGCAAAGGTTATTCTCATTCATGTAGGAGGAAATGACCTGGCTCATAGGGAGGTGGGGCAGGAGGTAGAGCAGGAACTCAGGGGATTGCTGAGGAAAGTGCGGGAGAAGTTCCCTGGAGCTAGGGCAGTAGTCAGTGGCATGTTGGTTAGGAAAGGAGTATCTTATAGGAAGGCAGTGGCTGCGAGTGAGGTATATGAGAGGGTGTATAGGGATTTGGGGGTTACATTAATAGATAGTAGGAAATGGGTATGCTGGGAAAGTGTAGGGAGGGACCAAGTTCACCTGACAGATCAGGGAAAGAGGATGCTAGGTGATCTGCAAGGTAAAGAAGTAGCTGGTTGCATGCAGAGGGTCAGGACAGAGCAGCAATTGTTAAAATAGCAATCAGTTAGAAGTAAGGACACAGAAGTGGAGAGAAATGGAGATGATAGCATTGCTGAGGCCGCAGGGGTGAAGATAGGATGTAAGCAATGTAGGATGGTAAAGCAAAGTAGTAGTATAAAGATAATGGTGGTGAACTGTAGGAGTGTGTACAACAAGCTGGGGGGCTTCTGGGGAAAGTTGAAGGATATGGGGCAGATATAGTGGTAGCTGTGGAGACTTCGCTGACTTAGGAAGTACTGGACATTGAATGTAGGCAGGATAAGTTCACCGTCTTCAGAAGAGACAGAGATGGGAGAGGAGGAGGAATAATGGTGTGTGTAAGGAAAGGGCTAAAAGGGGCGGTAGAATGGGCTAGTGAGGATGTCGAGGTAATGGAAATTAATTTGAGTGGTAGTAGTAATAGGAATATTACTTTGCTGGCAGTGTATATACCACCAGGACAGGGATGGCAGGCAATTGAGACTGTCGATAGACTAAAGGACAGGCAGTGGGTTGTTATAGCAGGGGATTTGAATATGCCAGGGATGAAATGGGTAGAGGGTGAAGAAAGAATGGGTAGCATGATGTAGAGAATGGCAGCACAGTTAGTCAATAGAGGATTAGTCCAGGTAGTAGAAACACCTACGAGATGGAATTAGGAGGGTGTTGGGTCAGTGCTGATGTGGTGTTTGTCAGACCTAGGAATGCTGTAGTTGGTGCAATAGTATAGGATGGTATAAGCGACCATCATATTCCGGTTGTGGAAATTCGGATTGGCAGGATGAGGGAAGTGCAAATGGCAGAAAGGTTGGTGTGGTAGTATTGGAGAGGAGACAAGAAGGGGGCAGAAATATTCCTGAGAGACAGGTTTAAAAAATGGTCTATGGAGGAGGGTGTAGAGGGGTTGTGGAGGGAGTTTAGAGGATTAATGGAGGTTATGTTGGAGAAATTTGCGCCAATGAAAAGGTTACAGACTGGGGGAGATCCCCATATTATGGACAGGAGATTTTGAGAATGAAGTAGAAGTGCGGAAAATTACATGCCAAGGGGAGAAGTGAAGGGATGACAAGATCTACTTAATTATGAAACAAATGGGTAGGGATCTTGAAAGGAAGATCAAACAGGCAAAGAATGTATTTCTGGGGAACATGGTGGAAGAAGGAAAAGGCAAGGAATGGGGGAAATTGTTTAGGTATGTTAGGTGGTTAAGGGGGGAAGAGGAAGAGATCCCTCTTCTAACAGGCAGGGATGGTAGGCATGCGACAAATGACCAAGAAAAATCGGAGATGCTGCAAGGACAGTACTTGTCAGTGTTTGAGGCGAAGGAGGGATTGAATAGGGGGACAAACAAGGTTCGGGGGGTGTTTAGTGAGTTTAAGATGAGGGAGTTGGAGATAGAAAGGTAATTAGGGGTTTGGAGAGCAGTAAGGTAGGGGGACCAGGTGGGATAGGAAACGCAGCACTAAAGTTTGGGGGCAGGAGTTGCTGAAATATTTAGAGGTGCTGTTTAAAAGTCCTTAGGAGAGGGTAAGTTACCACAATATTGGAAGGATGCTAAGGCGATACCTATACACAAGCAAGAAGAGGATAGGGGGAGGCCTGACATCTACAGACTGATGACTCTCACATCAATTACAGGAAAAGTAATGGAGAGGGTGGTGATGCAGTATGTGGTGAGGGTTATGAACAATAGGAATTGGTTGGAGGAGTCCAAGCATGATTTCAGGAGGGGATACTCATGTGAGACTCAGCTGGCTTGGGTTATTAGAGGATCTGGTGCAGGTAGTTAATGCGGGGAATAAGGTGGATGCCTTTTTCATAAATTTTGATAAGGTATTTGATAAGGTGCCCCATAGGACATTGATGAGGAAAGTGGAGGTGCTGGAACCATACAGAAGGGTAGTGGAATGGATAGGGGACTTCCTCAGGGGGCGAAGGCAGAGGGTGAAAGTGGGGGAGGCAATATCGGAGGAAGAGGAGGTTACATCAGGGGTACCATAGGGAAGCGTGCTGGGTCCTTTGATATTTACTATGATAGTAAATGACATGGGTTTGGGGATTACAGGAAAAATCAGATTGTTTGCAGACGATTGTGTTGTATTTGCTGAGGTGGGAGAGGGGGGTGGGAATTTGCAGGTGGACATTGATAAGATATGGTTGTGGACCAGGAAAAATAAAATGAAGATAAATGTAGGAAAAACTAAGGTAGTGAGGTTCACAAGGAAGAAGATGATAAGCAGGGATATATACAGATGGGAGGGACAAGAGATAGAAGAAGCCACAGAATATAAGTATCTAGGGATCGTAATGCAGCGAGACCTCAGGTAGAAAAAAACAGGTAGAGAGGGTGGTTGCAAAGGGAAGAAGGGCTCTGGGTATGCTGCGAAGGGTGCTGAATGGAGTCAGCTGTGAGGTGAAGGAGAAGGCGTATGGCACAATGGTACAGCCAATGTTAGAATATGCTGCAGCAGTATGGGACCCGTATGTGGAGGTGAATGTGCGAGAATTTGAAAAGGGTGCAGAGAAGGGCAGCAAGATGGGTAAAGGGTAGGTGGATAAGGCAGATGCAGGATGATGAGGAACTATAGGCAAATGGGGTGGAGCTCATTGAAGGACAGGAGGAAATTTAAATTACTAGAGGATGGTAAGCAGTCCATGCTTGTGAGGTCTGTGAAGGAGTGAAATGTGTTGAGGGTTGAATTGGAATCTGTGAGCGGGGTTGATAAGTTCAGGAAGGGATTGGAAAAGAAGTTGGTTGGGTGAAGGAGAGGCGAGAGAGCTCGCCACTGGGTGGTAGCCTAATTGCAAGTGTATGTATTTATTTATTTTATTAATTTATATCCCTTATTGTAGAGCACAACTTTTTTTGTTTCATCTAAAATGTTGGACAGGTTTAAGTTACCCTTAGTACATAACCAAAACACAGAAATTAAAATTTTTACTGAACTCTCTGAACTTTGCAATCAAGTATTTTAGAAATTTTTCAGATGAAATAAAAAGGGGAGGGAGAGGGGGAGACATTTCTGGATAATTTTATTCCCCATATCTACAAAAACTGTTTTACATATTTCTCCAGAAGTGCGACTTAGTACCAAGGCTGCAAGCCCTGGCTACAATAACCGTAAGAATAAAAATAAAACATATAACAAATAACAATAAAAAATTGAATCCACACTTGTATATGACATCAACTACAAAACAACATAACGGTGTAAGATAGCGGCCTCTTCGCCGTAGCTGCGTTAAAAGGATTGAATATTTTCAAATCTTTTATGCCGAGTTCTATGCCAGCCAATCACGAGAAAACATTTCCAACCACAAGAGTCATTGCAGTGCAAGCTTATAACAAGAACATAGTTATTAAATTAATTTTGCGGTACAGTTCAGATTTCCATTTATTTAAATAGTCAACGCAATTATTAACATGTATACCACACTTTAAATATCCCGAAACACGATTCCTGCGAAACTATTTTCATCACAAGTAGATATAATAAAATTAATATCAGGATAGAAAAGACACTATTTTAAATCTCAGTGATACATGTACAGTCTGTTTTTTTTTTTGTGCTCGTTTCTCATTAGTCGCATAACAGTTTTCTTAATGCGGTTGTAGCCAGTTCATTTTCATACTTCTATGGTAACGTCACTGTTATTTGGTTACAGGAACGCCATGGTGACCACAATTTTAATTCATCCCAACATGTTTAAAAAATTTAAAATTGTAGAGAAATCTACAATAGGATATTATTTCTATAAATATACTTTTAGGGATAATAAAGTAATCACCCTATGGTTAGGTTAAAATGTATGAAAACTTATTCGCCAACATTTTAGGTTACTTTGGGTAGTTTAATTAGATTAGGATACATTGTTGAACTACAGTGCATGAAAGACACAAGCATCACAATGATATCGATAAGAAATGCACATGTGCTAACCACTCTCAAAGTGGTCCACACACACACTTGTGACAAAATTTCTTTTTTGTTACCTACCAACTTGTGAAATTATTATTTTTAGTGTTAAATTCTCCTCTGAATACATTAAAAATTATTCAGTTTCAATATCTCAGAATCACGTTGCAGAAACTTGACAAACAAACACTCCTATAAGAAAAAGCATTATCGCTGAAGAAATACTGTTCCTCTCCTTCCTTCTCAGGTGGAGGGGTGAGGGGGGCTGTGGTGGGCATAGTGGTAGGACACTTGCCTTCCACTAATGTGATCCATGTTGGTTTACCTTTGAGGTTACTCACAGATTTTCACATATAGTAATTGTACTGATTAATGCTGCTGGCTGGTATGTTTTCTCGAGGTTTTCCTGCTATCCCCCACCCTTGCATTTCAATTCTTATCCATATCTGAAATATTTCACCCTCATTGGATCTCAATACCTTGGTTGTTACAAACCACCAAACCTCTCTCAACTCCTCCCATCTTAAGATGACCGGAGGTCATGGTGGTTTAGCGGCTAGAGTATTTACTGTTTCACGAAGCACACTTTTTTTGCATCCCATATACATCCAATACACTTTGGAAAGGACATGTAAATTATTTTTCATTATTTTTATTTTTGTTATGCAATAAGGATATTTCTACACAATTACATTAACATAAAAATATAACAGATACATAAAATTATTTACACACTTCTTAGTTCTAGCAGCTCTACAAACATGTTAAGACTACATTTGATAGCAGTACTAGTTGTTATAATTCCTGTACAGATAGATGTTAAAGTATATATATATGTAAAGTGTGCATTACATTGAAACACTCTGTATAGCATGAAGTCTCATTATATCAGTCTTGTTCTGCAATATAGAAATTCATCTTTATGTAAGTATTCTTCTACAGGATAGAAGGCCTTATTTAAAAAGTATAATTTTAACAGCTGTTTTTAATTTCTGTAAACTAGTATTTTACTTCGAAGGACTGGGGAAGGCTGTTTATCAGTTTTGCCCCAGCGTAGGTTGGATTTGATGTAAATTTTGAGGTTCTGTAGGAGAGTAGGTGAAGATGATTATCTTGTCTGGTGTAGTAATGGCGTATATCACTATTTTAATGTTCATCATGTATAAAAAAGAATACTAGGTTACATATACATGCATGAAGGAGTGAGAATTTTGTTATTTATAAATAGCGGCCTACAGTGGCTTCTTTTTCCTTGTTACTTATTAATCTCACTATTTCCATCTGTAATGTAAAAGCCTTTTTCCATTTTGCCGATTTACCCCAAAATATGATTCCATAATTGATTGTGGACTGAATATTTGAGAAATAGTATGCCATATTGTATTATTATTACAAATCTTTTTAAGGTATGTACCGCAAAACACAAAACTCAAATTTTTACAGACACCATTAACATGATCATTCCATGTTAAATTACTGTCTTCCTTGCTTTGTGCTTAGCACATGTTATGCAGCCAAAGTAGGCATCTGTTGTCAGTACGTAACATGAAGTGTTGATACTCCAGATAAGCCCGATATCTCTATATCGCCCATATCACAGTGAGCCACTCGCGCTCATTAACATAATAGCCCCGTTCGGTAAGGCCTAGCTTGACGCTAGCGAATCACTCACGTTCCTCTCTCTGCTGTCGACTAGTTGGTACAATATTGTACGAACTCCCTCCTGGCTCGCATCTGTCTGCAAATACAAGTGTCTGCCAGCATTGTATCTCACCAGTGTCGGATATGTGCGGAATTTTCTTTTGATTAGCTGGAATTACTTTTGTGCTTCGTCTGACCACTGGAACCGGGTCTGCAGTGAGAAAAAACTTATTTATAGTGCTGTGGTCACTGAATAATTTTGTATGTTCTCCCTAAGCCAGTTTATAAGTCCGAAAAATTTGCACAACTGTTTTTTTTCTTGCCCTTGGATACTCTGCAATTAATTTAAGTTGTTCTGAGATTGGCTAGTTACTTTTTGCACCAATTACATGTCCTAGAATTTCTATGCTAATTTTAACAACGTGACATTTTTTTCTAGTGCACATGTCAGACCATTAATCGCTAATCATTCTAACACAACAGATAGGTGATCTAAACGTTTTTCCCACGTGTTGGACCATACAATCACATCGTCCAGGTAAGTCATGGTGTACTCGCCTATTAAGCAATCCAACATGAGCACCATCATAGATTGGAACATAGCTGGGGCGCACTTAAGCCCAAAGGGCATGGCACAAAATTGGAACCAGTGCCTGTCTGGTGTGGTAAAGGCTGTTTTCTTGAAGTCTTCCATTTTTACAGGCACTTGCCAGTAGCCACTTTTTAAAATCAATAGGGGACATTATTTTAGCCTCTCCAAGGAACCTAAGGCAGCCTTTATACTAATATATGGGTACACAAATTTTTAGTAACTTGGTTGAGTGTCCTAAAATCAATGCTAAAATGCCACATCCCATCCTTAGGCGCGAGCATGTTTGCAGAATTATACGTGCTGTCATTTGTTCTATGACGCCATCGTGCAACATTTCTTGAATTTGCTGTTTGATTATTTTTGCCTGGTTTGGTAAATAGCTATGTGGTGATGTATGAACAGGTTCGACATCTAAGTGGATTTCATGTTCCGCTACTGTAGTCCGCCGTAGAGCAACTTGTGTACCAAATACAACCCAGCATTAATTCCGTAAACACTGGAAGGCAGCCTGTTGTTCGGGCGATCTGTCATGTCGGGGCAATTTTTTTTTGGGTCCCATGCACTTTATTGCACTCCTGCACTGTGATTTGCAATTTGAACTTCCTGTCTTCTTTCGTTTTGAAACGGCGGCCTGTTAACTTGCAGGGTCTGAAAAAATTTTGTTTAGGTTGATCGAATGATTGTGGGTTTTCTTGCTGTACTGGTGTTGGGGTTGTGTGTCCACTCATATCCTTTTGCTCGTGGAGCCATCGAACTGATCCCAGATCGCGACATGGTTTTTCGCGGTTGCGCTCCAACAGTATCAGGGCATGCATAACATCTTCGACATTTTCTTTCAGTGATGGTATTAATGCTGCTCCAAATTCCTTTCTTGCCGCTTATGCGATTATCTCTAGGATCCCCCGCTCTGGCAGTTGCATGTGCACCCGGCGAATTAGGTGTGTCTTGCGTTTGATGAAGGCGGTTAAGATCTCATTTGGTGGTTACTCGTCTAGGGTGTGGCAACTTTGTGCTTGTATCGAGATGAATACGCCTTGGAAACCACTCTGAAAAGTTCTGCGAAACTCCTACCACTACAGCCCATAGTGAGTAAGAGAGTGCCACCATGACTGTACATCTCTTTGGAGCTGCACACAAACACAGCTAGTCCATTCCTTCTGACTTACTCCATATCTGGTGAGCCTGCTGGTGCAGTCCTCCAGAAAGGCAGGGGGGACGTCTGATGGTGTTCCTGCAGATGTGGGCAATATCTGAAAATGGCTGGGTGTCCTCGCATGTACTTGTCCTGGCGGTGTTATTCTGTGGTTAGGCTCTGTGGTTCCCATTTCTCTTGCCGGCTCTATTGTTGTTCTCATTGCTGATGCTACTCTTTCGGCATGTGTTCTCATGTAGGGCATGGCAAATGGTATGGTCGAGTATGCTGTTGTTAATGGTGATAATATGGACGGGTACAAGGGGGTCGGATACATTGTAGGCATTGGTGGAAAATATGTGTTGACGGGTAAGTATGGTAAGGGGGTTGCATTAGGATGGGGTGGAGGTAACATTGCTGACACTGGAGGTTGATTTATCCCTCCGCTCACCACATGTGCACTGTTTGTGAGTGGGTGTTGCTTTCTTTCTCCTGCATCACCGCTGTATATGCAAGGCGCTCCTATTCTCCTGCGGTCTGTGCAGTAGCTCCTTGTTTCTCCACACTCCTGCTTGCTACATCTCCTGCTTGCCAATTAAAATTTTGAGAATTGCTCTCATTACCTGCCTGAATATGACACGTCGACAATAAGTCCTGCACTTGCTGTTGCACATTACATTGAACATCACTGGTGTGGCAGGTACCACACGCAAACAATAGCCCAATTGATGTTGCTTGCTACTTTTCACTGAGACATGCCCTTCAAATTTTGTTTTACAGTCCCGACAATGTAGAATTATCACTCCAAGCCCATCACAAATGAGGTTCTAACAATAATGCAGCTCACGCTAATTGGGAGTGTCTGATTCTCCCTTGACTGTCTGCGATTGCGTTATTTCAGATTACAAAGTCCAACCTAACACCACTGTCGCTGCTATGTGTGGTGGCTCGCGGTTCGTCGCGACGCGGTTGCTCATGGCACGATTGTCTGCTGCCAAGTCAGTACAGCGATTGCAACGGCATCTGTATGGTGGTTACAACTGCAACATTGCATGCCCCATTCAAAATTGTCCACAAAGATATTGGGCAATGGTTTCAATGGTTTCAAGCACTGTAAACACAGTGGCATAGGTGTTCCTACGAATGTAGTGTGGCTTGCCAATTTTGTTTACACAACCATGTGCGTGGCATGAATGACAATTCAGGTACACATGCGTAGCCCGGAAGGTCACAGCGTGGCTGTCTCTGCTCGAGCGCACGCGAGCACGGGGGTCAACAAACCAGCGATGCTCAGCTGTCTGCTGTTAGGCAGCGCAAGCGGTGAGCACGGGGAAGGAGGAGAACTTCTCCTTTCTTTGTACCCCCCTGTCTTGCTTCACCTACTGCTTCTGGGGGGATGGAGGGGAGGGGTGTGGCACAAGCCTGCCTTACCATACTCTCCTTTCTGATGTGTCCTGTCTAGAGGTATGAGCCCTGGCGTAACGCCAGGGCTCATACCTGCTGTACCAAATTGGCTGCCTTCTTGTCCTTTTGCTATGCTTTCCCCACAATGGTGATGACCCAGCTTTTGCATGCCCTTTTCCTTGCAGAACACGTGGTCTACTTTCTGGCATCTCCCAGGCATCTGGAAGGCATCTCGACACTGTAGATGGTATCCTCTGCTCCTCCTCGTTGCCGGTAGGTGGTTGGTCAGGGTTAGGATGGCGTCGATGGTCAGATTGATAAGGAAAAATTTCGAAAAGATTGGTTGTAAGTTCAGATACAGGTTTTGGTGGGAAATTTGGCATGACAGGAGGGCAAAAATTTGACAGCTGTCATGTCTTGGAGAAGGGGTTGGCTGTGCTTACAAGGGCAGTGAACAATTCCGAAGGAAGTTTGGTTGGAAATTTTTACCCGGTTGGCACCAGACGTAGATGGGGCGGTGTTAATGATGATGCTGTATAGCTGAAATCTCCTTGGTTCTCTCGGGGTGTTGCGGGTCGATCACGTGGCCAACTTTCCTGCGATTATCTTGCTGTTATTCACATTGTATGGGACCTAGTTTGTTTGTTAATCAAGGGGTCTTCGGGTGGCCCAATCGCCGCATGGTATTGCAAATTAATTAAATACTTGGATCTGCACAGTCAGACTCCCTATGTGTGGATTGTTTGGGCCAACCACGCGCCCATAAATGCTAGACCCAAACACTTTAAATATGCTGCAGCACTCATGAAAATAAATAATTACCCTTTGAAAATTTACATAACACTTGCACAAAAATGGTAGGTTGAAGGGCCAATGCCCTGATATGTCTTTCGGCGACCAAAATAAAATGCACTGGTCAGTTAATGCTGTTTATTCGGTGACTTTAGAGTTCCCTCCAGGAGAACATCTGACATAGATTGCTCATTTTTACCTGTGGTGAAGGCTGTGCTGATAAAATAGCTATGAAGCTACATGAGAATTACATGTGCTATTAGGTTTACAAACTCCCCAGGCAATGCAATTCCTGGCGTGGCGAGAGGGAGTGTCCTGGGTGGCAGAAAACAAAGAGGTTCCAGAAGATTATGGTATTGCTGAATGATTACCGGTTATAAAGCAGTTGAGGGCCGTCTGGCTGGGAATAGCACGACCGTGATCTCAAGCACAATCTCCCCTTCTAGGTACGACTTGCTTACTGACTTCCTGCAGTGGTGCAAGAGATGGCGAGCGCAGGTTCACATGCCACGGAGGGATCTACTTGCACACACAGAAGAACTTTTTGTGTTATATTATGGAAAATGATACTTAAAACCCTGCAGAATTAAAAAAAAACGAACATAATTCTAAGCCTATATATCCAGCATGATAGAATTAAGTGGGCAAAATACTGATGGCAGTGAAAATAAACATTTACAGAAACACAGCATTGCAAAAACAAAACAATTGGTAGCATGAGGGTACCTGTGCACGTCATCTTTAATTCCTGTACACGTGTCCTTATCCCGTGTCCAGAAATTCCCTCAGAATGTTTCAAAACCCCTTTATGCTTAATCATGTGTTTGTGTATTATCTGCCCTTGTTTCAGGATGCTCAGAGCACATGGTTTTGCACCACTTACACTTTATTACACATTCACTTACTTACACCCCTCCTGCACTGCACGTTACTATTCATATTCGCCATTGAGCATATGTCGAGTGCTGGTGCGTGCTGCGCTTGGGATGCGATCTGTGTGACAAACCGCCTAAGGCGGGGAGCGACATACGTAAACCATGTTCCATCCTCTTTAGGGACCAGTGTTATGGCACTGTTGTATCCGCTGTTGGAGGATTCGATTACCCTACCAACCAACATCTCCCCGATCTGGTCTTTAATTATTACACACTGGTGGGGTTGGTAATTGCATGGTCCAGCATACACAGGTTTCCCAATCTCCAACGGTATTGCATATTCGGCTATGGAAGTCCTTTGATGTGGATCTGCTGCCACAAACACATCTCGACACTCAGGAAGAATCTTTTGGATTGTTGCTGGTATTGTACGGGTACTTCATGATCAAACTGGTCGATTTGCACTCGTAACGCTGTTGTTCTTGCGTGGTTTGAGTTCGTTGACTGTCCTCTCCTTTCGACCGAAGTGTATCTGTTGATCCATTGCCTCCACAGTTGTGTGTTCTTCAGTGAGCCAGGGATGCCAAGGATTGTATCCATTAGGTCGTTACACAGCAGGGTCGTAGTTGTTGTTACATCCCATATTCGGACGAAGACAGTGGCTTCTACTATTATCTGTCCAGTGTGCTGGTATGTAGCAAGTTGAATCACTGATTCGGTTGGTCGCAGGTCTTTCCTGTCTATAAAATCCTCTCTCACAAAGCTGTGAGAGGCGACTCTCTCTACTAAAGTGAAGCAATGCTTATTATTGAGGAGGACCGGTATTCTTATTGTTAGGTGTTAACTGTTTACTATTTGTTGCAAAATTGTTTCTTGTGGAATTTGACTTATTTGCTCTATTCAAGGAGGAGGTGATGGTGCCTTATTCCTCTTTCCTGTGCTCTGCGATAGTACGTGCTTACGTGCTTGCGTTTCGACTGGGGTCGGCTAACGTTCGGTCCACCTTCCATACACGTTAGTTTCCCATCTTGGGAGTTTGGTTTTTGTACTGCTCTTCGATTCGGGATTTTAATGTGGGGCATACACTGTACCAGTGCCTCTGTTGCCCACCCGGACAACACTTGCAGAAGGGGATCTTTCCTGAATTAGTCCCTACTGTCCCTCTCGATGGATTTTCTGTAACTGTTCGTGCGGTGCCTGTGTGTTTCCACCTCTTTGGCCATGCTAGCCATCTCTGTGAGGTTGTATTGACTCTCGTGCACTTTCATAACACATTGGGGTTATGTAGTCCTCTCATTTTGTTGTGTGGGGTTGGGTTTTTGTTGTAAGGCGGCCCTATCCTGTTTCCTTCATGCTGCCTGAAATTCCCTATCCGCTTGATCAAGTAATGTTGTGGATCGAATTAAATTTTCAATGCTACTATGAATCAGGGGTGCCATAGCGAGATTATATTCGGGTCGTACTGTTGAAGCTACGTCCTCAAGTATCTCGGTATCACTCATTTGTGGGTGGTAGCTGCGAATCATGTTTATTTTACAGGTTACAAATGCCATCAAACTTTAGCTTGCACTATGGGCGTCCAATACTGCATGGCTCTGTGCTTGTAGGGATGAAAAGGTGTTTGAGAACCTACACTCGAATGCACTTAGGAACTCCTCCCATTGCATATCGTAATGTTTCATTTGTCTCCACCAATTAAGTTCTTCACCCTGCAATTGCATGCCAACACATTGTTCCCATTCCTCCCTGCATACTACGTAGTACCCCAATCTACCAGTGCAGTCACGTAAAACCACTTGCGGATGCTCTTCGTTAAGTCGGGTGAAAGTGGGTAGAGACTGAAAATTATTCGGGGTAGTGTGTATTGCTTATCCAGGTTGCTTGTAGTTCGTTGCAATGGCAGAAGTAATTGTCTGTAATTCCAAGCTTGTGACCGAAATATTATTTTGAGTGCAACTATGCTCCTGTGATCCTACTTCTTTGTGCTTCGTTGAATACACTAGCAGACTTGCTCGTATGTCTTCAAATCTGTCGAGGCTTTCATGCGATTGAAGCATTGGTAGTTGCAGCCCGAATGTGCATTGCTCACATCTGAATCGCTTCGTCAGAGTGTTCACAAAGACCAGATGTGTAGTGCAGTGCCAATTTGTCAACTTACCACATGTCTCACATGCAACTATTTCTGTTTGTTCTCCCTTGCAGATGTCTTGGTGGCATCGTTTGTGAATGGCTAATTGTAACCATGCGGTCGAAAATGATGTGGGCATGGTTGAATAGTTGCATAATGTTGCACTTTGGGCATGTTAAACTGTGCATGTCGAATTGGTACCCCATGCTGTTATATTTCCGAACTAATATAATAATAGAATTAACTTTAATTTGATTTTCCCAAAATATTTATTCATGCTATTTGGTGCAGCTGAAAACTGTTCCTTACGACACACATTGCCCTGTGTTGGATTCGGAAACGATTGCCGAAAACATATTTATTCTGAGTTGGACCTGTTCTCTATGTCATGTTTTCTATGGTTGGTGAAAATGATCGTGCTCGGCCAATGGGCCAGTTGTTCATGGCTGTCCCATGATGCCTATGATGAGGAGGGGGTGTAATTAGTGCGTCCAGTTCGCCACGTGTCTCGTTCTGCATCTCTTTTCTTGTCATGGTTTGTGATGCACCCACTCGACCACATGTCCTTCGTGCCCGTCAGGGGGGTGGGAGGTCACTATCCACACATGGTCGATAGACGCTCTCTCAGCACGGCCAAGATCACGTCACCAGGCTATCACGAGTCGTCTCCTGCCAGCATGTTCCGCTTCCGCGTCTTACTGTCTCTATCTGCAGATATTCACACAGACGTCTTCACGCTTCTGTCTACTCCCTGTTATACACAATGGCTCTTGTTCGCCTTAAAAATTTAAATTTTTCAATTTATATTTGAAAAAAAAATTTCAATTAAAATTAGCAAAATTTTTTTTATGTTCTATACAAAACAAATGCTACCCAGAAATCCACTTGCTCCCCTCAATGCTAAATGTTATTGGCTGTATTGCTTATCGCTTGCATTACTTTTCACTTGCAAAGAAAATTTACAATATTAAAGAAAAATTTATTTAGTTTTAAAGGTTATTCCCAGAGCAAAATTAATTTTAATGACACTGTTCTCTTGGGAGCTGTATACTCTTTGTATTAGACTATGTCCTTGCTTTATATATTTTAGATGCAAAATAAACAAAATCGTGAACAAAATATCACGTGTGTTACTGTTCCTTACTCTTCATGCTACTGACATTATTACATGTGAATAATTTTACTGTTTTTGATTCTTATCGAAACTGCTGCTGGAATTCTTGGTTGCTGGACTTGCATACATATACAATTCTCTTAATGCTCTGTTATATTTTTGCATATTAGGCAAACTTCACATAGCTTTAATTTATTGCACAATATATAATCATTTAAAATATGCACTGAGGTTCGGAATCTTCTCTTTACTTCACCACATGTCTTTCACACGAGGTTGCTGTGTGCTAATTATTCGTGACTTTCTCATTACTAGTTTGCTGTTATGAGATTTTGAAAGTATCTTAAAATTTAATTCAAATGTAACTATGTGTTTCCATGACACATGTGATTTACTATAAAGTGTTGAAGTAATGTTTTTAATTGTTTGGAATTATTTTGAAAATAATACACAGTAAATCACGTGTTTTTAAAACACATGTTTTTATTTGATACATATATTAATTAACTATGATATCCTATGGATTTTAGAGTCATTTATTGCAAATATTCCTTTACTTTTCATATCACTGTGTACTATTTTGTAAGTTGGCATATAAATCTTGCGTGCACTATTGAAATTGCCACATGCTATTCTTCCGTGAAGTGGAAATACTAGATATTTCAATAGTGCTTTAACTTTCTCACACTGAATTTACTGTTATTCTCCATGTGCATATAAGGGGGGTACATAGGCCTGCATACACACATTGCAACACTTAGTGTGGAAATGCATACATTTATGTACTTCGTCAGTTTCAACGTCACTCTCCCTCACTGATTTCAGGCGCAGCTCCAGAAAACCTGGCAGCTATTTTTCCTTGTTATTGCTTGATATTGTGTTGTTAACTAGAGCCATGTGTCGGACTGCCAATCTTGACTTTGTGCATTGTTCAGCCTCACTAGAGGGGACATTTTTGATGTGGTACTCAGGCTCAAGGGATAATACTTTCAACCATCTGACTTTCCAGACTGCTAAAGTGGTTAGATTGCCCAACACAAGCCCTATTTGGAGAATGGTGAGATAGGGTCATGTGCCGATGGCCCAAAGGGGATCCCTGGTGTCTGCATCATGGCTCTTGCGGGTGCAAGTTATCTTGTGCACTTACACTGTGGTACATTAAAGTGATGGTTTTCACCATCACAAAAAGAATGGGCTGTAGGTCTCCCACATGCCATTTACGTACACTGATGCTGCACTATATTGGAGGACATCTCCCATAAATTACAATTGCAAACACTGTTACATTATGGCCTTCAGGATGGCATGCCCAAAATTACCTTCAGGTAAACTCAATAATAATCGGGGATTCAGGTATAATATGTTTTATTGAATGTTAATAAACAAATACTACACTCATTGAATGAATGGGCTGCACTGATGCAACCTTGGGACTGCAAATATTTGCTGATGACCTGTAACTGAAACTGGGCAGAGCCCTTAATGATTAAATTGAAAGTTAAGTTCCTGCTGATGGGAAAAGCAGCGGGCCCGACCTTCGGTACTTTTAAAGAAAAGGTTCCGGAAGATTACACTTACTAATGCTGAATTGAAGGTGATTTAGGCCTAAATACTGTGTACCAAGTGTGGTCACGATGCTGACCTCCTGCGCTTCTGTCCTGTCTGCCTACCAAGACCAAGATGCCAACAAGGCCACGACGAAGGCTCCAAAAGCCCGCCCTGAGGTCAAGTTGCTACCTACATGAAATTTGAATGTGTGCACTCTTACTTGCAAACATATAACATTGAATACCCCGAATTAATCCAGCATGTCGATGACATCCCCTCGGGCTACCGAGTGTTCCTTCAGATGCTTAAAAACATATTTGCGGGGGAATGTCACTACTCTTACACTATTAAAAAATCTCTCTAAGACTGTGCTGTACAGTTCTGTTGACTAGAGTTGCATTGCCAATGATTCTAACATAAACTAACATAATTCCAGTTCCATTTGCTGCTATTTAAGTGTTCTTTAGATAAATCATCACATCCACCATCATGGCGCCACAGAAAGTCATTTCCGCTCTCCTCATACCATGCTCTATGTCGTCACTACATATTATGTGTTTCGTACATGTGGAAAGGGACTACAGGCAACTTCATTTTGCCTTGACTACAAAAGAAACTTTCCAAGGGACAAAATTTGAGGATAGACAGGGCAATGCTATTCCCTGCCTATTTGGGTTGATTAAAGGCCACAGAGCACTTCACGAAGACCTACAGGCATGCCTGAGTAACATGCATGGTAGTAGCTTATTACATTGCTGTGCTGGCAGCTCACTCGCTCCTACCAATGTATGTTGTAACTGGTAGTCGTAGTCTCACAGGGACGTCGTGCCAGATCGTCAACTAATTTCCCCCAGGCATTACTTCTTGAAGGAAACTGATTAAATCGACCTTTTTTAGATACATGATCCAGGTCCCTGAGAAAAGTGACTTGCTTGTTCTCAGCGACCTACACCAGCATACTCTTGGCTGTTCTCATCAACTCTCAGCATACTCAAGTTGCGATTATTGACAGTGCGGTGTAAATGATCATGGAGACACAGAGTGAACCCTGCATTTACGTCGAATTATGCACAGCATGGGGAATGCGACACATAAAAACTGCAGGCGGTGTATCATTGGTGTCTGACCCCATATAACGGTGCAACTAGGAGTTGAAGGCGCAACTCCAGTTCTGTGTGGATGAGCAGTATACTACCTGGGCCAACCAGCTGCTCGCCGCACTCTTCACACTTTGCCACCGCACAAACGCGGACAAGGGAAAGCCCCCAGCTGAAGTTCTCCTCGGACGCAACATTTCTTTGCTGGGTGAAAATAGCTGCCCACCAGAGAACAAATAGCAGTGCAACAGAATAGTGCCGCAGGCGATGAGAGGTATCGGCGATGGTACAAAGAGCAACTCCAACAGCAAGCGCAGTGGCTGCCTGAGACGAGATGTCCACCACCCACGCTCGCACCGGAGCGAATGGTGTGTGTACGAGCACACCCGCAATCCAACACCAAGAAAATCTCTTGTGTGGTATTAGCACCCAAGTGGAGTGGACCCCACCGGGTAATGAGAGACCTCGGCCAGACAACATACCTAGTCTGAGTGGGAGGAAGAGTGGTCCAGACACACCAGGACGACATATGCTTCACAGCAGAGGATGTCCCTGGAGAAGAGGCAGTGAGTGTCCTGGAGAATTAAGACTGCAAATCACCTGCACAGCAATTTTCACCAAGCAGTGAGAGAGGAGATGGTACAGCACCTCCTAAAAAGGCCCGGGCGAAATTTTGATGCCGAGTTCCACAGTGCTCCTACGGGTTCAGAAAACATCACTACCACTACAAACCAAGCCGCAAAATCAACCCAAGAGGGCGGATTGGGAACCGCAAAGGAAGAGAAGGCAGACAGTGTAAATACGCATCACATGGAACCAGGTCAGCTGGAAAACTGCATGGACATCCAGGAGACACATGATGGTGTTGGTGCTGACGAGCACCTTGGCGATTTTGGAGCAACAGAAGCCGGGTCAGCACCTCACTCAGGAGTACCAGCAATGGATGCAGAAGGTCCGGCATCACCAGACATACTACCATCACCAGGAGTGAGCTCGATGGCCAGCATCAGTGAGTCCGACGTTGTAGTGCCCCGGGAGCAGTTCTGTTTGGCCAAGAGAGCTGGAGACAGCACGAGTACTTTCTGTGGGAGCTATAGAAGCAGAGGAACTGACTCCTGCAGTAGAAGCACCTTTTCCAAACATGAGAACCGACAGTGGTAGGGAGGCTGCAGAGCAGGTCCAGCCACCCTTAGAAGCCTCAGCTAATGAGCATCTGCCTATAGCAGCTGTTCACATAGGTCACCACCAGATGCAGCACACCTGCATCATTTTTACGTATTTCATCCCCCATTTCATTCCATGCAGTATTTAGTATGTTTATTAAAGTTATTTTGTTAGAGTACATTTATTAACATGTTGAAACCAGCAATGTAAGGTTAACAAGTGTCATGTGTATTTTTGTCCAGCATAAGAAAGTAGATCTTGCGGCATGCCTGCCTGTCCTCGCCGGCCGGCACGCCATGTGTTACCAGTTGTCAGTTTTTTCATGTCTTGTGAGTGTGGACATGTGGAACGACATCGTTGTCTTCGCGCTCCCAGGTGGCTAGCAACTTCTTGTACCAATCATATTAATTTCAATAGCTTAAATTTATCCGGAATCATTTTTGTCTGCCGCCCAAGACTCATCACCTCTCACCCTTACCTCGGTTTGTATCGCCTGGGGAAGCTTAAGTTATCCTTGTAATTCTTAGTGGCCTAACACCGTTTCAACAAAGTAACTTTACCGGCGAGTTAAGTCAGGTAACAATTTTAAAATTTAGTTAATGAGAAAGGTGATAAATAAATGCATCGATTTACGCTAGAATGTCTAGCCTTCTGGCATTCATGAGCGTGGGCACCCACCTTCCTGCCAAACGTGTAACAGTGTTTTACCGTCATGTTTCTGCGTGAGTGTGTGGTTCATCCTAAGCATTAACCACATATTACGCATATTCAATCAAATTTAGCCTTAGGAGCAGCAGAGCAGCAATGCTGGAAGGATGCCACCTTTGGTTGTCGGCACACGGGCCTGAGAAAACAGAACCAGCTCTCCGCGTTAACTTGGCATTGTTTCATGTGCAATATCTGGTGTCTGGGTGCAGTATCAAATCTCACCAAATTTTCCTGATAAATAATTCTCCCGCTCCTCAATCCCAACTTAACCATGATTCATCTTACACGACACCATCAAAGGTTACCCATAGATAAAGACAAGAATATGTATGAACTGCGCCATGTTACCTTTGACATGGTTGATCAATGCCTGCTGTGGTGTCAAATCCAGATTGTGATGCTGGAACGGGGTGTTAGGGGCGTCAAGGTCCCCTTACCCCTGCTCCTCTCTGCAATAATGGCAGGCCATTTGTGGCAGCTTGCTCATGTCCCACTTGATGTATGTTTTACCTGCACTTTTTCCTGCATTGTCTGTCTCTTTTTCCAGCATTGCTGTTTTGCTGTGCACTGTTCTCACTGGGATATGAGGCTTTAAATCTGCTCTGAATTTGTCCGAAATATTTGTTTTGGTGTTGATTCGACTGTCCATGGTTCTCAGTGTTGTCATCATAATGCGACCTTTGTGGTGATCGTGAAATCGCGACACAGTTGACATAGATTCCATTCGAGGATGATTGCTCCTCGCATCGTCTCTTCGATATTTCCATTCAGTAATGGAACCAGCACGGTGCGGTACTCTGGTCGAATGGTCTCTGCGATGACATTTAATATTTCTGCTCTGGAAGTTGCAGGAGTAATTGCCATACAAAGTGTACTTTACATGTGATAAATTTAGTAAAAGGTTCCTTTAGCTACTGTTCTTGTAATGTCAATTTGCTTGTGCTTATAGGGACTTGAATGCACCTCCTAACCGACACTGAAAGGGGGTGTGAAAATTCCACCCATGCCAGTCCATAATGGTTAAGTTAATCCTACCAGAGCTTTGCATCACCTTGAAGTTGACTCCCCACACTAACTGCCCACTCTTCCTCACACACTTCATATCTCTGCAGGCAGGCCATGCAGTCCTTGAGTAAGTAAGTTGGGTCCTCATTAGTCATACTGGCGAAAGTCTGTAAGAGCTGGAAGGGAATTGGGGTGAATTTCTGTTTGGCATCTGCGTTGTGCGTGGTGGGTGTCCGATGAACTGCCTGCTATTTTTCACTTGTACTCGTCCAACTGTGGGCTGCGGTCGGCCCATAGTCATAGACTAAAAAATGTATCACAGGTGTAAACTACAGAATCAAACAACTGATGGAATGATATCTAGACCGATGTGAGATACGAATTAATAATGCAATCTTTGCAAATATGCGGTTTTAGTATTAAAATGAAAATTAATGAGTTAATTTTCTCATAACAGGCAAGCTGCATGTCTAACTACATGACACTGATGTGTGTCACATGTTCCCTCACCCTTAAGACTGTTTGTCCATTTGTCTGGCCAAGACCAGCAATGCCGCAGCAACAGGGTTGTGCGCTCTACCGATGTGAATCTTGCGCCCTGTAGCCAGTGGGCGATCAGGATCGGTGCAGCTCAAAGCAGTACAAGGGTACACCAGTGCAGAGCAGCTGGTGATTGCCATGGTAACATAGAGACTTCACGAGGCGGAGGAATATGGGAACAGAAGTGGCTTTAATCGAACTTGTGAGTCCAGTGTCTATACCAAAAACGGTTGTGTTTTTCGAATTAAAGGGTTTATTGCTTTTTGTTTTTATTTTGTTCTTTGTGCAGTGTAAATGTGTCACCATTTGTCTCATCAGGAATCCAGTGTTATGTTCATTTCATTCATCAGTATTTATGTTGCAGGGTTTTTGTGTAATTTTTAATAAGAGTTTTAATTGATATCACGATGCATGGTAGAATAATGCAGGGTGATACAAAAAGTAGTGCCGCTCTGGCACATGGGTCAGCCAAGGCCCGCCCATGCATCAGGCGAATTCAGTCAGCGAGAAGCATTGGACGTGGGGTGGTGTGTATGCCATGAGCTCAAACAGTTCCTTTATGTGCCGGACGGCGTTCAACATTGTGGTATTAACTCTTCACTGCCTCAAATTTAAATAATTCTGGAAACTCTTTAGCATGTATCTGCCCGGTAGCCACACTCCCCTTCCCGTGGGAATTGCACCGTTAATTAGTTTAACCACAGTGGCCGGTCTTTGCCATCTTTCAGTGTGTAAGTGCTCTCCTACAGGGATGTTTTAGTTTTCATCGAATAAATATGTATGTGAAATGAACTTTAAGTGATTTATTCGATCGCTATATGCATGTCAGGTTATGAGCAATAACAATGCCCGATCATACCATGTCAGATTTTAGCATTGCTAAGTGTCTTATGGGCGTTAATGGCAGTATGGTACATAGTCGACCCACTGGCTACCAGTTAGCAAATATCTACTAAATTAATTCATCTGTAGTAACAACTAACGGGGCAGAGATCACCAGCTTCATCGGCGAGGAGATTTAGTCGAGGTATATGGCATGCAACCCCGAAATCGGCAGAGTCAACAATCAACTGGCAATCGCCACGACGGCATCTGTTTCCTACCGAGTAAAACCACATCGTATACCTCATCTTGACCACCCAAAAACCATTTCCCACACCTTTACGACCCATTTAGCATCGTCAAAATGGCACCCAATGTGGAGCCAAATCTCCCACGAAAAATTTTTCCAGCCGAAATTACCCAATAAATTTTTAACATTTTTCGCAAGTTTTTTCTGGTGATTGGATTTTTCCTGCATTTCCTGCCTGCAATGGAGAGAGGACGACAGAAAAGAATCAGCAACGGTTGCAGTAGTGTCGGGATGCTGCTGAGACACTTGGAAGCATGTCAACAATCAGAAAAAGACATCATGCTGTAAACCTCGCCACGCCGCTTAGAGGGAGAAGTAGAGGGAAGCTGCGAGAAGGAGAAGTGACGAAGTGGAGGCTACCCCTGCCCTGTTCCCCTGCACTCTCCGCCAGTGACAGTTAGCTGACCCTTCACGCGTGCCACACATCAGTTGAGCATCGGCTCGAGAACCCCTCCACTGCAGGACGAGCAGGCCAGCCACAACATGAGCGGGGAGGGCGATTCCTCCTTCCCCAACTCTGCGCATCCGCATCAGTACACCCGCATCACTGTGCATGTGGCTTTGTTTACAAACAAAGAATGGTTGGCAGGATGACTGACAGCATGCCGGCGCTGTGGTGTCCGGACTGTTTGTGCCCTATTACTGGCAGTTACCAATCAATGAACGAGAGTAGTGAAACTTGCCAGTTCCGCCACAAGACCAGCCTTGTGAACAGCCGCGTTTGTGACATCTACGAAGCAGTGAATGACAGTAGTGGTGAATAACACAGAACAATCAGTATCCTACAACACAAGTGAAAAGTGAGGCCGAACAGTTTCCAAATTACACATTTCTCAGGTATTGTAACAATATGTTGTGTAATGGCCAGCCTGCCATTGTATTGGAATGTGTACAGTGTAACGCAAAATATTATCAGCAATGTCTCAGTGATAAGGAACATAAATCTGTCATGGGACTTAAATTCATTTGTTTATCGTGTCACGAAACGTCATTACTGATTAGGTAGGGCAGAAAACGAATGCAAAGCGTATCCACAGATACCCCACGTGATCAAGTGTTGGACTTATTAGGACAGTGGGACAACGAAGTAGCAGTAAACATAAACAGCAATCTTTCACAAGTCATAGTAGCATAGGACAGTAATATTGTATCAAGTAGAGTGATGCAAGACAGCGGAGAGGAGTGGCAGCAGAGTAGAGGAGGGATTCAACGCGAAACCGAGATGCCACGTGCTCCTGCCACGCACGTGGCTAGTGTCAACAAAGCCCCGCCACCCAGACCTACCTCAACTCAAGTACCAATCCCATTTCAATCACTCACTTCATTTTCCCGCCACTATCACCAATATTTTCCAGGCCGATTTACCATCAATATTACCATAATTTCCACAGAATTGTTCAAATTTCCCGCCCAACCACCTACAAATGACATACTGCATGGGAAATATGGCACCGCATACAGCAGGAACAGAAAGTGCGATATGAAGTGGAACCGTGGTGTCTAAATTACGTCAGCTGATCACTGCAAAAACACAATCAAAATTTCAGTCTTTGCCCACGTTCCCCGGGACTCAGATGAAAGATCCAGCAGCATTTTTATAAGATTGCGTAACCTGCCTTACCAGGTACGGGGTAACCAGAGATGACTGGGCCAGCTGTGTCGGAGAGCTACTCCATAGTGACGTGCATTCTTGGTGGACATCTCTCAGCCATTATAGACTTCAGTGGGATGAGTTTCGTCGCTCGTTCCAGTGCAGATTTAGAGGGGTCTTTACCTCTTCGCAGGCTCAGAGCAGGCTGTCTCTTGAAGGTCCATGATTGGGCGAGTCACTTACAGCCTCACACATAAAAATCATCTCATCAAGCACTTGCATTCACACTTGCCCGAGCGAAAGTCTCGAAGTGTTTGCAGAAACAGTACAACCTAAATTTAGGGCAGTTTTAATACCTCTGCTTAATGACATGTTAGAAGATTTAATGCATGCTGCAATTATTTTGGAAAGAATGCATGGACCACCATGCCGTGATACAAGTGAAATAAAATTCTGGCCAGAGCAGAGGTAAGATCATGTAAACAAACCTCATCACCACTCCACGTCACAAAATGTTCCATAGCACTCACATAGTATAGTAGGCAGTTGCATGAAAAATAATATAGTGGACCATTGCATGAGAAAATGTATAATGGATAGTCGCATTAAAAGTTGTATAAGCAAGACAAGAAGCGGAGCGGAGACATGGGGTCAAGTGGTCAGGAACCACAATAACATTAGCATGTGGAGAGTACTTGTCCATTTTTTCTATTATCATTTGTATTATTTAGTTCAAGTGTGAATGGTATCATTGTAAATATCGTCTCGCAAGCAAGAAGGGAGTTAGAATAGTAACAACAACATATTAAAAAGGAAATATTGCGCAAGTTAAACTAATGTTCATCATGCCACTCAAGAAAATACTATCGCCCGTTGGGTGATTTTGTTAACTACTGCAAGTGTTCCAGACGGCAATTATCAGTCACGCCACCATACCAACAGTAGAAAGTAAGTGCAGGATGTACATAGCAGGTAGGAGGAGAATGCACAGACCATGTTAGCAAGTAAGTGTAGGCTGTACATAACATGGAGGAGGGGAATTTACACATCACACTAGTAAGTAAATAAGTAGAAAAAGTGCATGTACAAAGCAGGAAGGAGCATGCACAAAGTAAGCAAACGAGTAGTAGGAGGATACACATAATCAGTGATCAAGAGGGGAGGAGTAGCATGTAGAAGCAAGTGAGTAGGAGGAGCCACATGTATATAGCAAGCAGGGTAAGAGAAGGGTGGGTGCACCTGGTGCTGTCGGCGACGAAGTCGGCCTCAGTGTGTCCCGACCCCATGATGGCGAAGGCCACGACGAGCTCACACAGGAGCAGGAGGAGACGTGAGGTGTGATGGCATCTCAGGAGGGAGAACACATAGAGGACCCACCCATGCTCGCAAATACCGGGATACCACCAGAGGTGGTGCAGGACAGAAACACCATCGACGAGCTCCAAGAGGAAAGGAACAAGCGAAAGAGTGCATTTGCACTTCGAGCAGGAGTAGTAGAGGAGGCAGAGAATGTGTAAGAATTGCCCGGCATCGTTAATCCCTGCAGGGAGCTTGTAACACCTCGGACAGAAAGCAAAGTGGGTGAGTTGCACAACAGAGTTTGTGCACTCACTGAAGAGTATGAGCAAGAGCAAGAGCTAGTTCATCAAGAGAGGTTTAGAGAAGGCATGATAGTTGCCTACCAGGAAGGGGCAACCACCAGCAACGCATAGTGCGGCAGGGCCACAGGAGTGGCAGTACCACCTGTGGTCACACTCGGACCGGCCTGCAAATGCAGCTGCTGCAAGTAACATCAGCCAGCCTACAAAAGGTCTCGAAAGGGAAGGGCAGTTGATGTGTGCCACGTGTGACCTCACTGCTAAGACCGTGTGTCTGTTTGTCCGGCCAAGATCAGCAATGGCACCGCAGCAGGGTTGTGCGTTGTACCAATGGGCAGAGTGTGCGCCCGGTTGCCGGTGGGCGATCAGGATTGGCGCAGCCCAAAGCAGTGCAAGGGCACACCAATGCAGAGCAGCTTGTGGTCGCCATGGTAACATAGAAACTCCATGAGGCGGAGGAATATGGGAACAGAACTGGCTTTAATTGAACTTGTGAGCCCGGGGTCTATACCAAAAACGGTTGTGTTTCGTATTAAAGTATTTATTTCTTGCTGTGTATATTTTGTTCTTTTGTGCAGTGTTAATGTGTTATGTTCATTTCATTCATCAGAATTTATTTTGCAGGGTTCTTTATGTGATTTCTAATATGAATTTTTTATTGATATCATGATGCAAGGTAGAATAATGCAGGGTGTAACAGGAAGTAGTGCCGCTCTGTCACATGGGTCAGCAGAGGCCCGCCTGCGCATCAGGTGGGAAGTCAGTCAGCGAGAAGCATCGGACGGGGGTGATTTGTGTGTATTAAGCTCTGGCAATTCCCGTGCACACCGGGCGGTGTTCAAAATTTTGGTATGTATACTTCATGGCAAGAAACTTTAAATAATTCTGGAAGCTCTTTATCATGTAACTACCTGGTAAGCTACTTTCTCTTCCTGTGGGAATTGCATCGCGTGGGGAAGTTTAATTCTACCGAAATTTATTGTGTCACAAGATGTTTATCAGTGTAATCTGCAGTGGCTGGTCTTTGACAATTTCCAGTGTGTACGTGCTCTCCTAGAGCACTTTAATTTTCGTCGAATAAATAGGTCTGTGAACTGAACGGTACATGATTTATTTCGATCGCTGTATATGTGCCCTAACAATACTTGATCATACCATGTCTCACATTCTTAATTTTTGCAAGTGTCATTTTTTAAGCATTGTTCCATGTCTTATAGGAGTTTGGTTGGCCCTAACAATCCACATACGAGAGTGTTAATGGGTAGTCAATTTTCCCGCCATAAGATTCAGCATGGCTCGTATTCGACCCACTGGCTACCGGTTTGAAAACATTTACAAAATTCATTCATCTGGAGTAACAATCAATGGGGCCGTTGTCACCAGCATCATCGGCGAGGAGATTAAGTCCGGGTGTACGGCTCGCAACCCCGAGATCAGCAGAGTCAACAATGAACTTGACGTCGCCACGATGGAGTCTGGTGCCTACCTGGTTAAACCACATCCTAGACCTCACCTTCACCGCCCCAAAACATTTCCAACACTTTCCGACCCCTTTAGCGGGCGCCAACGTGTAGCGCCTGGCAAAACTATACTGAGATTTTAAGTGAGTCATTTTTGCATGCTGGCTGGAATATAGTGTGTCCAGACCTTCCCTTCTCAGACCTTGAGCAGGACAAATAGACTAAGGGTTGGGAAACATGGTATTCATCAAAGTTGTCTAAGGTTCACTTCAGAACCCTAGTAAAGAATCACGAATAAAGAAAATTTCGTATTTCCCTATGTTTTAGCATAGGCAAAATAGGAGAAAGACAGTAAAATCTGATGTCATAATTGCATCATGGTTGCTCATTAAAACAATTGCTTAACTAAACACAATTTTTGTCTAATTTTAAATTAAAATAAATCAGAACTATACCTTTACAAAAAAAATTGTTTACATTGAATGAGGAAAGTGTACCAGATATAACTCGTGAAATTTGATAATGTAAATAACTTGTACAGCTAATAACCAAAATGAATTGTAAACAATCCAATGTATTAGGTTTGTCCAGTAAAATGAAATTATTTTCTGAGATGAGCCTGTATTTTATAATAATGTTTCAAATATTTGGTTGTAATGTAAATAATAAAGATATTTAATGAGTATCAACTTTTACCGATAGATAGAAGAAACTTATTAGAACTATGAAAGTAGATTTTGTACCAGCATGCAGTCTACAAGAGCATGGTGCTCCTAGACCTCGCCAAGGCCTTCGATTCCATCCCGCACCAGCAGCTCATCACCCGCCTCTCCTCTATGGCCATCCCGCCTCACCTCACCCGCCTCATCTGCTCGTACCTGGGAGATCGCTCCTACCGGTTGCGGGTGGAAGGCACCCTCTCCACACCCCGCCACATTTCCGCCATCGTAACCCAAGGCTCCATCCTGAGCCCCCTCCTCTTCTCCCTTCACATAGCCGACCTGAAAGTCCCTCCCGCCACCCACATGATCCAGTACGCCGACGACACCTGCCTCCTCTCCTCCTCCGTCCACGAGCACATGCTCAGCGACCGTCTCCGCCATGGCCTAACCTCCATCCAAACCCAACTCCACACCCATGGCATCGGGCTCAACCCATCCAAATCCGAAGCCGTCCATTTCTCCCGCCTTCACCACGCCGAGGATCACCCGCCCCACCTTTCCGCCTCCGTCATCCCCTGGAAATCCCAAACCCGCTACCTCGGCGTCATTTTCGATTCCCACTTCAACTTCATCCCTCACCACGACTCCATCACCACCAAAGCCCGCAACCGCCATGATCCACCTCGCTCCCGTTCTCCACCCTTCCGCAGGCACCTCACCCTCCACCCGCAACACCGTCTTCCACACCTTCGTTATCCCCATTCTCACCTACGCCTGCCCCACCTGGTCCCACGTCACCACCCACACGCTCTGCCCGCCCACACACATCTTCTTCCGATCCCTTCGCCTCATCCACCGCCTCCCCCTTCCCGTCACCCGCGACCAGGTCCTCGCCACCGCCCGCATCCCACACTTCCATTCCATCCTCGCAACCCGCACCGACCGCTTCAAGCGTTCCTGCATCCGCCACCTCACCAACCCCCTCATCCGCCAACTCGCCAACCCGCTACCCTTCACCCTGTATCCTCGCCGACCTCTCCTTTCGACGCAGCACTTGCATCCCGCCGCCGAGGAAGAAGAGGACGCCGAGGACGCCGAGGACCCAGGACCACCCCCGGACAGCTGATGACGGCCAAGGCCAAGGATGACGTAGCACTGCCCCCATCACCCTGCCACTTTCTTCGCCCCACTTGACGTCCCATTACTTTTTCTCCCCCCCCGAGACTCTATCACACTTTATCGCCCCCACCATCAAATGAAAATCATCTCCCCTTCATGCGTGCCCAATTTCCATGGTAAGCACACCCCCCTCACATGGTAAGACTTCCGCCCCAGCAGCCCCCCTAACACTCATCGCCCCCTCATTCTCATTTAAGCCCATATGTACGTCCCGGTCGGAGGGGCTTCTCCCACACAAACACTCCAGGGCTCACACACGACACATTACACATCATGAAAAAAAAAAAAAAAATTCAAATTAGGCTGCTTGATGGATGGACTGTCCTAAGGATATATCTGATTAGACGAAATCGTGCGTTTAATGGAAACATTTAACAGGGAGGGAGGATATAATTCTCTTAAATGAACTAGGTCGTTCCGAACTAGTTAGATTGAACCGTTCTTTTGAACTATGTAGGTCACAGTCGAATGATCACGTGAACTGCAGAGCGCAAGTGTAACCTCTGTCCGAGAACTAGATAGTTCTTTCTCTGTACCTCGGTCCAAGAACTAGATGTGTTTCTTTGTTTCCTCTTTTACAGTTCCATTACCCTTCCTCAGTAGAATCTAAGCAAGCGTGAAACAGAAAGAGAAGCAAACAAGTGATGTTTGTTAATTAAATGCTAAAGAATTAGTGCTTTATTGTGTTTAGTTGAAATTACTTCTTTTTTATATAAAAGTTAGATAAATGAATAGTGAAAATATCTTTATACTGTGTGATCAACACCTATGCTGTATAATATAACACCAAATTACTTTTGGCATGGACAGTAACGACCTCAACAATATTATAATAGGTTGTGTTGTGAGCAAACTTCGTACAAATATTCAGATTCAGGAGGACATTATAAATCTCGGCGAAAGAATTTATTCTTTAATTCGTCGAGGAGAGATAAAGCCGTGCAAATTGATAGAACGAGTTGCAGAAATGATGAACATTTCAACTGCAACTGTCCGGAGGTAAATGTAAATGTGTTTTTACTAAGTGTTTTCGCTGCTTATCCCTAGTAAAAAAAGTGAGAAAAAAAAAACAATTATAAATCGACAGTTAGAAACGTGATATTATAAACGAAAAGCTAAATAGCAATTATAAAGTAAATGAACGACAGCAGAAATGCTAAATTAATATGTTTGTGTGAGTTTGCGAAGTACATGTTATATCCTAAGTTTGACAAATAATTTTAAAAGTTATCTGTACCTATCTACCTATGCTCATCTGTTTAACCTTTCTTTCAAATCTGTCATTATAACAAGTGCAAATTTGGCAGTCAATAATTATGCATTAAATTTATACGTTTTTATATCACTGTGTAATTTTGTAATGTAGGCCTAACCTCAAATACATCTGTACGTACCTATTTACGCCCAGCCATGTAACCTTTCTTAAATCTGCCTTGATAACAAGTGCAAATGTTTCAGTCAATAATTATACATTAATTTGACACGTTTTGAAATAACTGTGTTATTTTTTAATGTAGGCCTAACCTCAAACTTGTGTTCATGTAGTTATTCATTCCAAGTTACAGTGTTAAGTTTTAATATTGTTAACGTAACATAAACGTCGCAGTTTGATGCTACACCAAAGTTGATCCAACATATTAACTATAAAATCTTGAAGCTGGTTTCGTTAACTATAGACCTATAGTTGTGCTTGTTGCCGACATTATTTCGTGATGCAAGTGTAGGCATAATAGTTTTATTTGGTAATGCTTGCCCTAATAAGAATTAGAAAGTATTAACAAATAATTGTCAACAGTTAGGCCTATAGGACAATTCCATGTTTAAATTTCGAAATGTACGTTCGACAAGGCCACTTGTTACATTTTGAGAAATATCAACAAAGATAGTATGCGTTATTGAGTAGGCATACTTGTTTGTAATATCTGCCACTTTGGCCGCAAAAATATTGTAGTTATTGAAATTTAATTAACTCTAAATTACATGTCATAGTCAACACCCCAGACTCCCAGAGCTCCTGTTTGCTTGTGAGTGCATGTTTTGTAAAGGTTAGATTACATTACACAGTGTATATGTTAAATTAAGTATTTCTAAAGAAGCTGTATGAGCTAGCTTTCAATAAGGGCCAGGCTACAATTGACATACCAAACACATTCACAGTTATAGCGATAAGCACATACAAAACACAAAAGCACAGTGACCTGGCTACAGTTTATATAACAATAATAATATTTGTTAATTTATGTTGCTGCATTTGTACTGATGAAATTAAGGTCTGTACATATAGTTGGTTGTGGGTTTTTTCAAAAATAAATATTTTCAATTGATCTGAGACATTTTTAAAATGGTAAATTATTTACATTCCAATATTTACTTTAAATATTACCTAAAAGCCTTAGAAAACTTCCTTGGTTGTGATTATCCATAAATAATCAAAAGAAAATATTTTCCCGAGGAATGAAGTCAAAATACATGCTTTCTTGATTTGTAAATAGGTTTTTTAATTGATAACATAGTATAAATGTCGGGGCTTGTAATTGGCTGTTTATTGATGCACAGGTAACAAGGAAAGTTAAACCAGGTGCTTATCGCTATACTCAGTAACTTGCCTGTAAGTATTACTTTTATAATTTGTCCTTTACATTATCATTTTGCTGTCATTTGTGAGTATGTATTAGTTTTACACTAATAATAAGACATTTATTTCTGCTTTGTGTGTGCATGCATGAACCATTTTTGTAAGTATAGTAATTTTCTTAAAATACTTCTCTCATTTAAGTTTTCAGTTTTGCTGCAGTCATTGCAAAGAAGGAACCATGACAATGATGAGAGTCCATGCACTTTACCTGTAAAATTGGTTTCTTGAGGCTGTGTGGGTTTGACAAAAAGGAAATGTCGCACACATTTGGGCCACAAGAGACACAGGAAATATGGCCATCACCAGATCGTTATTTCACTTAGTTATAAATAATATACATTATTTTTAGAATTATTTTGTACAAATGAAGGTAGTGCCAGTTGCAAGCCTGGTATAACCTTCTTTTACCACTTCAATTCACAGTATAAATGTTCAGTTCTTTTTTGGAGGGTCTCAGAAGGGGATGAACTGAGAGTAATGGTGTAAAAAAAACTATATGTATATATACACAAATGCATTTGTTGATATGTTTATATTTTTAGTGTAAATTATTTTAATTTTATATAAACATTATAGGCCTATGTTGAAATATATTTATATATTTTTCTTTTTTATACATTACATATTTTTATGTCACGCCACATTTGTGCCATCACGTTATGTTGATCCATCTACTCCTGTACACTGGAGTACTCTTTGCTTGGCTCAAATCCCCTCGTATTTCCTTGGCTCCCTGTATTTCCCTTTGCCCTTCGTGCATCATTATTTTTTGATTTGTTATTTTTTATTTAACTCCTTGCACAGCCTCGCTCTGTCTACCTTATATTCTTCAGACATCTGTTACATTACACCGCTACCTCATGCCTGCATAATGTATGTTTTTTACTGATGGCTTAGTTGCACCTAATTTCAGTCAGCTGAGGACAAACACAGCTACCATATTTTAGAGCTGACGTTTTACTTGTCATGCTACAGAGTGATGGGGCACTTAGAAAACAGTGAATGATGGGAAACGTTAAAGTTTGTGGTACAGTTTTTAAATGTTTGGTAATTTGTGTGACAAGTGGTGTTGTATCTTGGGTGTGCAGTAGTGCTAGTCTATTTCAAAATCTGGAATTGGGTGCCCTTCCAAATTATTTTTCATCTTAACTAATGTGTGTCCTTTTTTAATGTGCTGTGTTGGTCCTTGTTCACCACAAAGTTTAATGTTTGCTTTTTCACAGTTTCCATGACTTCATTGCTAGGGCATTCATTTTTCAATTGTTTGTTGTGTAAAGTTTTGTCTATCGGATATGTGAGATGACCCAAACAATTATATATGTTACATATTTTATATACATGGTATATTTTACATGATATATGTACATATATATGCATATATGCATTATATATCATGTGTTATATAAAACATATATGTGACATGTTTTATACATAATATACGTGTTACATTTAGCAGTCCTAAAATGAAACATTGAGTTTATTATCATGTGGCAGTCACATGGCAATGTTTGTTTACATGTGGTGGAAGGATACATAATGGGCAAGAAAGTAGAATTTTAGCAGGGCTTTCAAAAGTGCTCACTTTATCGTGAACGGCCTTTACCATAGTAATCTTTTACTAGGAAAACATTTTAAAAAGTTAAAATAGTAATATGCACCATTACTACACCAAACAAGCTAACACATCTTCACCTATTCCTATAGAACCTCAAAATTTACATAAAATCCATACTTTGTTGGGGCAAAACTAATAAATAAACAACCCAGTCATTTGAAGTAAATTAATAGTTTAAGATATTACAAAGAGCTGCTAAAATTTAATTTTTTAATAAATCTTTCTATTCTCTAGAAGAATATTTACATAAAGATAAATTTCTATAATGCATAACAAGACAAATATAAGGAAACATCATGTAATACCTTGTGTTTCAATCTAATGTAGACTTTACATATTTATACTTTAATATTTAACTATACATTAATTGTAACAACTTGTACTACAACCAAATGTATTCTTAACATGTTTGTAGAGCTGCTAGAATTAATAAGTGTTTAAATTATGTTATTTATCTGTTATATATTTTTATGTTAATGTAATTGTGTGCAAATATCCATATTGCATAACAAAAATTAAAAAAAACTGACAAGTCCTTTCCAAAGTGTATTGGATGTATATGGGATGCAAAAAAAAAAGGTGTGCTTCTTGAAACAGCGAATATTCTAGCTGCTACACAACCATCCTCCACCATCTTAAGACCGGAGGAGTTGAGAGAGGTTTGGTGAATTGTAACAACCCAGATATTGAGAGCCAATGAAGGTGAAATATAGCAGATATGGAGCAGCATTGAAATGCAAGGGTGGAGAAAACCGGAAAACCTAGAGAAAACATGCCAGCGATCAGCATCAATCAGCACAATTCCTATATGTGAAAATCCGTGATTAACCTCACAGGGAAACCAACATGGATCACATTGGTGGAAGGCAAGCATCCTACCACTATGCCCACCGCAGTCCCCCTCCCCCTTCTATGGAATAGAAGGCATTATTAAAAAAGTGTAATTTAACAGCTCTTTTTAATTTATGTATTTATTAGTTTTGCCCCAGCATAGTATCAATTTGATGTAAACTTTGAGGTCCTATAGGAGAATAGGGGAAGATTATTAGCTTGGCTGGTGTAGTAATGGCGTAATCACTTTTTTCAACTTTTTAAAATGATTCCCTTGTAAAAAGATTACTATGGTACATATACAGAGATGGAAGAGTAAGAAATTTGTTTTTTATAAATAGTGGTCTAAAATGACTTCTTTTTCCTTTTTACCTATTAATCTGACTATTTTCTTCTGCAATCTAAAATACTTTTTCCATTTTGTCGATTTACCCCAAAATATGATTCCATAATTTACTAAAGACTGAATATTTCAGGAATAGTATGCAAGTATTGTATTATTATTACAAATATTTTTTAAGATATGTTTCGCGGAAAACACATTGAACTCAATTTTTTACAGACACTATCAACATGCTCATTCCATGTTCTATTATTGTCTACAATAAGCCCTGGAAATTTAGTACTTACTATTTACTGTCTGTAGCCGCCTCCTATTGTTGTGCATCTTTCATCCTGCATTGTATGTTTATTTCTTTGCATGACATTCATGAGCACTTATTTATGTACGTTTAATTGGTATTAATTTATTATACTGGAACCAACTGGACATCTTAGTCAGTGTTTGTTTTATATTTTCTTCAAGAACAGCATTATTTGCTTTAGTTACCATAATGTTGGTGTAATCTGCAAACATTATTGCTGAGCCATTGGTTATTTGTTCTGTAAAATCATTAAGAAAAATTAAGAATAAAATTGGTCCCAGTATTGATTCCTGTGGCACACCTACTCAAGTAGTTCTGGTATTGGACATAATATCTCTAATGTGATTTTTGTCATAATATCTTATGGAGGTGATTTGTTTTCTGTCTTCAAGATATGATTTAAACAAATTATTTGTTTCACCTCTTACTCCTCACTATTAAAGTTTTTTGCAATAATATATTGTGGCCGACACAGTCACAAGCTTTTCAAAATTTGCGAATATACCATTAGAGAATTGTCTTTCATCAAAAGTAGTTCAAATTATTTTCATTAAAACTGTAAATAACTTGTTCTGTAGATCTGTCCTCTACAAAGCCATACTGTTGCGATGAAATAACCTTGTATTTTTTTTATTAAGATTTGTGTAGATTTATTTGCTATCAATTCCTCCAAAATTTTTGAAAAGGAAGTAAGAAGAGTAATAGGTCTATATTTATACATCAAAGCCTTGTCACTTTTATATATATTGGTACTACTTTTGCATATTTGAGTCTATCAGGAAAATTTCCCTGGGCAAGACATCAATTGAAAATGTAAGTCAAAGGCAGTTTTATTAAATAAGAACACTTTTTTAGCAGAGTCATAGGTACCTCATCTATTCAACGGGCAATTTTTATTTTGAAATGTTTAATTACATTTATGAGGTCTTCTTCAGAGACAGGTGTGAAAAACAGCGTGTTAGCATTCAAAGTGTTAGGTCTTTGGGGTATGTGTGCAGGACTAATATTTGTTGCAATTTTAGTGGGATGTTTGTTAAGTAGTAATGAAAATTATCATATACATATCTATGTGTGTATATATATATATATATATATATATATATATATATATATATATATATATATATATATATATATATATATATATATATATATATATCGTTGATATTTCGATTTTAATACCATCAACTTTCAAGGAAAGTTTAACATGTCGTTCCCTAGGTTTCAATTCATTATTAATAATTTTCCACATTGCTTTTGCTTTATTTGGGGAGGCTATTTTTTCCCCCATTGTATTTCTACTTTGCTACCCCGAGTATAACTTGTTATATAATTTTACCAATGCTTACAATATAACTTTTGTTTCCCCCATGGGTTCTTAGCATTTTATGCATTGTTTTTACCCTTTGTCCTGTGGCTGTAAGACCTTTACAAATCCATTTTATATTCGAGCTACTCCTACATTTTACAGATTTGTTCGGAAAAAACATGATTTAAAATGACAAATAGATGTATTAATAAAATTGTTCCAGGCGAATATTTGGTTTAGTTAATGTATAAACATAATTCTATTTTTCTTTTATAAGTTGGCTTTTAAAAAATATAACATTTTCATCTTAATATCCATGATTCATCATCAATATTAAAATAAGATTATGTCCTATTATTTGCCTTCAACATTAGAATTTTAAAAATCATTAAGAAGGGAGAAATGGAGTTCAAAGAAAATCACACAATGTTTTTCTATTTTGTAAATGGTGTAGTTATAGGAAAAGATGGGCTTTATCTAAGTTTTCATTATTTTGACTACCTTTGGAAAACGATAAAGTGTTTAAACATGTCATTTACTGTAATGATTACATCCTACCATTAAATACGCATAACCATCTAAACACACAAGTATACTTTATTTATTTATCTTGAGCATCTTCATTAGATCAGCAGGTTCATTAGAGAATGGTAAACCAAGAACGCAATGAAGGGAATACAAAGAAGGAATTGGTCAAATTGTATTTATTGAGTCACCCCAGAAAACGCATGGAGTGAGTTCGAGAAAACATGGAAATTGCTAATAATGAAGGTTACATTCAGTAGCTGTTAAAAATATGAGAACTGATTTGGTTGTAGGTCTATATTCTTGTATTGATAAACAGCTGATTTCTTGTTTGTCACTGCAACTCTGCTGACTTGGGGAGAAAAAAATTGTAAGAGTGGAGTTTTTATAGGTGTAGCATTGTATTGGTTTACGAGATGATTTATCATTACTAACAAATTAATTCCATAATCTCCTACACTGAAATAGCAAATCGGCACTTAGAAAAATATGTATCTGCAGTTTTACAAAAGTGCCACTACCTGTAACGAGTCCGCAACATACAGGTTAGACCTTACATTCATGGCACGTCAGTATTCGCAACTGCACTTGTAAAAATTAAACTCACTGCAATTGTTAATTTACAAAGGTACACAGATATCATATCCCTATACAACCAATAATTGTGCGATATCTTTCACGAATGTATCCACGGTATATACGAATACACTGAACACTGACTCGCATAGCCGGCTGGTACACATTTTCATATATTAATATTAAATTATGTTGGTCGCCGAAAAAATATTAAATTAAATTATAGTTTTAAGGTGTGTTTACATGCTTTATTTACATTTCACAAACGCAAGAATAACACAAGTTTAGAGAAAATTCGGAACAACAACTTGTGAGTTCATATAGCACTCGCAAGGCTGTTCAATTTCAATGTAAACAAAAGTTGTCTCTCTCCCGTTGTAACTCACTCACAGACGACTTCAATAGCATATTATATTCGATTTTAGTACGGTTAAAGTTTTATTATAACTTTTAAAGGCTCCTATAGTCATCAGAAAATTATTTACTTGAATATTTTCTAGGCAAATATAGAAGGAATGGGAATCAAATCAACCAAATGACTGTATACAACACTTCAATTAAAATGTAAATAATTCAGAATGATATATATTTAACGGCGAAATTTATATCTAGTTATCTGAGACGAACACAGTTACACTTGATGTACATTATTGCTTATGTCAAAAACGTTTGTATGTTAATTTATATCCATTTTAATACTCAAAAAATTACACATGAAGGATAGGACGAAACAATGTGTTTGTCTACTTTTAATCATAGTGACCTTTTCAACCGGAAAACAACAATCATAACTCCACACTATAAACTGGCTTCACTTGTTAACACTGTACACTATAGGACATTGCCTACCCCGTTCTATTCCTACTGCAGTGGTCTCTGGTGTTTCTCATAGATAAATAAGGTGTTACTAGATCAGTATCTCTTATGTTAATATCTTTGACCGTGGATGCACTGCGATCGTAGTGCCTTACCATTGGTAATGAAATAAAGATCAAGATGGTGACCAGCAGCTGGGAATTAAAATACAGTTTAATGGAGGGGTATTTGAATTTTTTTTGGGCGGATATATGAATGACAAACGGTTGACCAAGAAGATCTGGAATGCGACATACTTAATGGGAAACAGCTGGATGAAGGAAGTTAGGGAGGACTGAAAGGCAATTGGCATAATGGATAAAAATCCTCAGACAATAGTACAAGAAGAGTCAGGTACAAGAACATGGTGGTAGGTCACAAATGTATTGACACCAGGATCAAGATATAACACACAGAAGCAGAGATAAACAGGAGGAGTGAAAGAATTAAGAGGTATTGGGAAGAGCGAAGGCGTGCTGAACAAGTCACTCGTGATCCTGATGGGTCATAACGAACTATGGACTTGTAATATGATACACCGAAAGAATGAAACAAAATACAAAATTTCAGAAACCGAACCATTCAAATCTACTCAAACAAGTGACAAATTTAACTTAGTCCTACACATGTAAGTAGCATACAAGTACACAATCTTTAAAAATTTCTACACACATACACATCATAAATAGTACATATCCATACTAAAAAATATAATTAATTTTTTAGGAGCAATTTTGTTTACTTTAAATGCTGAAAGAGGCAATATATCGAAAGTAAATATGGTGGGACTTGTGTGTATATTTACAGCATCACCCTTCCTCTTACTAAGTACATGCATGGCATAATGAACTTGACCCATTTATTTCCATATAAATTAATCTTAGATAACTTACAAAGATGATATATCTGTATAGCCTGTTCATGGTAAAGTGAGCTGTATATGATGCAATCTCATCATACATATTTTAACAAATAAATTTTTTTTATTATGACCTTGGCCTTTTGCTATGAGTATGGGGAAATGTATAAAATGTTTTACTCATATGGTGGTGTTTATCTTCACATTGACAGTTGGGGTTATCTAGTCCAGGAGGGATGTTGAGGTTATGTGGAATGGTTCGGTTTTATGATGGAAATGTTACCCAGGGTGCCAGTCTGCTCAGTAGCAAACATGATGACTCTCTATCTCGGGGGCATATGGCTGATCATCCGAAGTGGCTGCACCTCCTGTACCAGCCTTCTGCGGTCATTGATGATGGTGAAGTTCCTCTAAAATCCTGTTATGCCTAGTTAAGTACGGATTGTCGGCTCCACTTATACACCATTAAATACTGTAAGGGTTGTTCCGGCCACACCATGCCATAAAACGCACTTCCTCCATTAATTTAATTTCGTGGTTAAGTGGTCCGAATGACCAATAAACAAATGTGTACTCAGTCACTCTTACTTACGTAACGATTTATTCATTTCACCCTCGTATGAGGCAAGAATGCATTTTCGTCTCCACCGAAGCTCAGAGAGAACTTACACTGATAAAATGGCACGAAGCCATAATGAAATTGATAGTAAATTACGGTTCGGCCGTGTACAAATGAGTCGAACGGTGGGGAGGTGCTCGCTCCAGGGTAATGCAAAGTTAAAAGGTTCCAGTAATTTAAGAATTAAAATATTCCCGCTACGGGGTTAGTGAAAAAAGTTGAAGTCCCCAGAGCAGGCCCAACGCACGACCTACCCCACTGGATACGATGATGCTACTGACCATAATGGCCGCGGGGAGTTTGGCGCCTGAACACCAACTTCCCGCTGAGGTCAACAGCGCCTAGGCCTCAGGCCATTTACCACGCCATGCCAACAGAGACATCAGGAATGCAACACAACAGCACAGCAGAGCACCTGAGTCGGCGAACCAGTGCTGTGTGCGTGTTATGTGTCAAGTGCAGGGGCGTATAAAGATGTAATTAGTGTTATGCCAGTTGTTAGGGAGTATCCAGTGTATGTTTATTTTTATATGTGTACATCATCATCTACAATTCCAATAGTGTTAGTGTAAATGTTAAATGTTTTTTCATCACAAGTGTTAATGTTCCACATCGTGCATCAGTTTGTACGATTATGCAAAGTTAGATTATCGCACTACCAGGTGCATACTGATACGAATACCAGTGTACATGTGTCAGACCGAATGCCACGTGTTTTTGTTTGTGTTTAGTGGTTACTTTTTTGAGGGTCAGTGTTATGTAGTGCAATCTGTTATGTCTGTTTTATTTTTCCTTATAACCCGTATCACATAAGTATGAGGAAAATTGTCTCCTTAATTTTTATTATTATTGTTTCAGTATGTTATGTGTAATCTTGCATGTCCGTAATTATTAAGCTCTTGACAACTTGTGCCATTGAGGTGCCACTTTGTGTATTTTCTTGAACGGTCACAGACGAGGCTATTGTAACACGTAGACATCTCTATAACATTTCTAATAATCATTAATGTAACTTTTATGCATTACAAAACATTCTTTTATATTTTATATTCTTAAAGTATGTTCGACCAGTACTGGCAGTATTGAAATACTGGACTTTCTTACCATGTTCCAAAACGACGCATCAAAGTGGAATGTTGCTCATGGTCACAAGGCAAATAGCCACTACAAAATTTTAAAAGTAGTTTTGAACTCTTTTTATGCCAAGTAAGATGAACTCACATGTTTTGCCACGAGCAAAAATCGTATGGACATAATAAACTTGACTGGGGACAGCCCCTCTAAAGATATTATTGTTAATTTACACATATCGATAGTAAGGTTAGGTTGCCATGGCCATGTGGTCTGGTCGAATATGTATATTTATTTTTATATTTCTAAGATGTGCTTTTATGTTTTGTCATTAAGAGTTTATTAATTTGTACATCTCATCGGCATTGTAGAACCCATTTAGTTTAATTTACTGTGTTTCACCTTAAGTAAATTTATGTCATGTGATGTTTGGTCAGGAGTGCCGGGCAGTGAGTAGCCACCGCTACAAACAAGAAAGGAGTAGTGTCTGAGATCTAGTGAAAGTACCACCGCACTGCAGTGCTCCAGGCACTTCATCTTTGTTCATTAACCATCATGTAATTCTGTTTAATTCACTTTAGTACACTGGAACATTTGTTTATTGCTCGCCCGGAGTACTATGTCTCTCACCCTCGGTTCGTCTTTTACATGAACGAGGTGTAATGTACCACATATGTTCATACATCCTATGGCCATTTTATCTGTGTAAGAGCCCGCCTGGCTAGAATGGCGGTGTGTAAATTTCAGTGCCCAATGGGGAAGAACTTATAATACAGACGCACTGGTGAGATGCTGAAGTTTTTATTGTGATTAACCACCTATTAGTAACTTAACCATTTTCGCAATTTTGCATCGACCATGTGTCTTTAATAATGGTGTTGGGTAGACAAAATAACCCTTTGGGAGTGAGCTGGCATATCAGGGGGGCCGACATCCATGACTAAACGAGGCAATTGTAGTGTAATTTATGGCTGTGGTAAAGGTATTACAACTGGTAACATCTATCAAGATGTGGACATGGGGACAGATGAACGGTCGTCTGACATCATGACCCGAGAGGAGGAGTCTCTACCAAGTGTAACTTTGTGCTCGCACCGCGGGCTGGTGCCCTTAACCCTGGCAAACAATATTTCCTATCCACCACACCTCATTTCCCCCCATGGTCAAGGTAAATAAAAGCACGCCGAACATCACCGTCCGACACACAAAAGTGCTGAAATTCAGATATATTTCTTTATGTGAGATTGGATGTCAACGATAATGAACAACAAATTATAATAGAACCCTGCAAATGATTTAAAACATAACATAACAATTATACACTACCTACAAAATATAATCTAATAAGGAACGATATGGTTAGTTGACAACCACGTGCTCGGTGTCTGTGTCCTACCTTGAATTTGTGTGATTTTCTCATGTGTTGTACATCTCTCTTAGGGGATGCGATTCGCCATATTTATTTGTACTGTGTCGTACAACCCTAGGCTTTATAATGCGTAATATGATAACTCCTAAAAATTCACTATTATAAATAAAATCAATTTGGCATGGCTTGTTATTGTCTGTGGACACTGTATTTCACCCTACAATTTATGCATGGTCTCTGCCACCTGGCCCTGCTGGCCAGTCTTTTAGGTTAGTGTATGTTGCTACTCACGACACGTGATCACAATTGAAATCATCCAAAAATAAATAACATTTCACAATCAACAAACATAACACTTCCAATACCCTCTTATAATTATTGTACGTGTCTGCCACTTGTATACACAACTTACCTTAGTGATTAATAAGTGTGTACGGTATTGCAGCAGTCAAAATATGACACGTGTAATTCGAAGAAAAAGTAAACAAATAATGCCTGACTATATTTTACGTTGAATAATATTCACATATTTTAAATGGCTCTCAAATGCACATTTCAACCCTGTAAAGATTATTATTATTATTTCACACCAACCTGCATGTCACATGACACTGGTAATTTGATGTGAACATACCATACACTTTTGAAAAATGTAAACAAACAAGGCACATGGCAAAGCAATAGCAACATACACCTCCTGCACACTCTCTGCATTCAAAACAAACACAACATAACCCTCAAAATAAAATATTAACCTAACATGACAACTGATGCACTGATGCACTGCATGGACACACTACACACATACGGGGAATGCCGGCTGCGGCACTGACATTTATCTCATGGCGACGTATAGTCGTGGATGCTGATGCGATTGTATGTGCGTAATGGCCTAAAGGTGGGAGCACGTGGTACATGTCAACATCATTGTGCTGCGTTATAGTTTTTTTATAAATGACTGAAGGTACAGTTGACAGAACTACTGTTGGATTTGATTATTACAATGCACACCCAAATAGAGCAGGTGAGAAGCCAAACATTCCAATTTTTTTTGTAAAATAAGCAAAATTTAAGAAGTGTATTAATAAAAATACTGATTTTTATTTAAGTAGTGAGAAATTTTATTTTAGGAAATTCACATTCCTCCACATGTTAATATAAACACTACCATGTGAGTACAGTACCTAATTTACACAGTGTGTTCTTTCCCAATAATTTAAAAATAAAAGACTAAGGCCACAGTGAAATGTATTTATTGGTTTATGTCTGATGAGCCTGGATCATAAGTGCTCACATTACCATGACAAGCTATACAATTGTATTATCTTTGTAAGATTATGTAAGACTAATTTGTATTAAAAGAAATGGGCCAAGTTCATTAGTCCTACACGTTACCAAACAAAACAACTATACTAATGCATTTTCATTAGGCCCTTCATGTACTTAGTAGGTGGAAGGGCGATGCTGAAAATATACACACAATTCCCATCATAGATACTATGGATATATTCAAGATGTTATCCATGTATCATATTACAAGTCCAGATTAACTAAAAGGATGATTATAAAATTGGCGACAAATACTGTATACAATTATCCTACATGTAACACAATGATGCCCAAAAAGTACACACAAATTCTGTACTGTACTAATAATAATCATTACCTGGCAAATTCAGGTTAGGCACGGAATTAGGTTTAAGCAGTTTCGTATCAAGGCAACGACACCCTTTCCCGAAATACCAACTACAAATCTTTAATTTCTTGTAGATATTGTCATTACTCAATTACTTAGATTTTGGTGACGCTAATAACCACTTCCACAAATCGAACTGATGTGCGTAATAAATATCAGGAAACATGTGTTTACTTCCCGATTCGTCCTTGCAATCTGGAATAAAGCACTTCGTAATCCTGCAGATCACATCAAGTACTTTATTTTTATTTTTACTTATACGCATTGCCAGTAATCACTAAACATAATCTACGAATGACCACCATTAATCTGAAACACAATAAAAAAAAATAAAAATCTACAAGGACGAAAGTGGGCAGAAATAAACAAACAAAACAAGCACCGGAAATGATACTGCGGTTGGTCATGAACTAAAATGATGGTCAACAGAATCCCTTTAGAGATAACAGGCCCTGATCGTCCTGTGTAGTAGTGGTTAGGGATGGGCGGTTAGTAACGATTCGTAATATTAGTATTCGTTACTGTACTGGATCCAAAGTAACTAGTACCGATTCTTGGAAATATTCGTTATTCTAGTACATATTCACGAAGCTGTCTGGGATCGTTATAGTACAGGTTCGGTAGAATTCGTACCGAAGGACGAAGCGTAGATGCACAGTAGAAAAGTAACAAGTTCCTCTCCTCCAACCAGCTTGATATAGCATATCGCTTGATGTGGCGGGAGGAGGTTGATGAGGGCGGAAATGGCCATTACGTATTTTGGAGGGATGGGTAAGCCTTCGTTTTGTTCTAGTGTTTTCAAATACCTAGCTAGTTCCATGCACCACGAAAGTTTTGGTGTCAGAAATATTTTTATTTGGATATATGCGTACTCTGAATATCTATTTATCAGTACGAACATATTATGCATGTAACCTCTGAGATGAAAAGTAATTTCTAAGTACTACACAAGTATAATAGATGGTAAAAAAAGAAAAATTTTTACTTTCTCACAAAATTAAAGTTATGATACAGTTGTTTATGAAGTTGAGCTTTAATAACAAATTATGTGTAAATGAAAAAAATAGAAATCTGAGACACTGATAAACATTTATATATATATATATATTTTTGCCCAATAAGGGTTACATAATTAATCCCCGTGGCTATCTTTAAAAAATAATTACCCCGCAATATAATCAACTAACCTCCCTACTCTGCAAGATCAATTTATGCGCTAAAATAAAAGAAAATACCATACCGAACATAAATTATGAATACAATAACATATATACAATTTATTATATTAAGCAAAAATCATGGGCTGAGTGGAGTTTGCTAAGCATACATAGTTATATTCTTGTGAAAGTGTGTGCTAAGAGTACGCATCTTTTAGTAATGACTAAGGAACTGGAGTAGCTGTTCCTCTGTTCACATCACACCACTTTTTTTTACATTCTGTAAAATGTATTATGTAACTATGTAACGAATTCAAAGTAACGAGTATTTAGTTGTTAAGTAACGAGTAGTAACGAATATCCAAACGAAAACATTTGAACTTGAAGTTAGTTCCGCTACTTTGACGTGGACCATGTCCCCTACCCTAAGCCCGTTCACTATGCTGCCATATAGCAGCTACCACAACCATCTCTGTACCACATGTGTGCATTGTAGCCGAAGCCACCATCCCACATGGGTACATGAGTGCGTGTTGTGCAGTGTAGTTTAGTTTAAAGTGTTTGAATGTTATATTTTGAGGGTAAATAACAACATAAAATTCAGTGAGTGCATCGCACATGTCTATCACCCATGAGATTCAGTGCACATGTTATTGTTTTGATTCTGCTGGGTTTGTTATGTTTTCATTCAGATGTATTGTGTACCAGTGTAAATGTCATACCATGTATTGTTATTATTCTCGTTCCCTTGTAACCTTACCTACACATTAGTACCGAGACAGTCTCTTTACATATTTTAAAGTGTCATGTGTTGTTTTAGTAATATTCGTATTTTATTAAGTGTTATATGTCATGTGTTATAATGGCCTATGTGCTCCACGCACCCTATTTATGACACTTGATAAGGAACACACGTAAAGCTAAATAAACAATATCAACAGAGTGTTAAAATTAATTAGGAATTATTGACGTATGAATTACATGACAATCATGCCACAATAATAAACTGCCAACCATAACCTAAAAGGACAGTACTGAAATACTGGCTAATGCTAGTGATACTGGATGTTCGGTTATCAAACCAATCTGTGCACATGGTGTGTCCGACCATTTGGCTGGAAATTTAAGAAATATAATAAGTTTTATTGTGTGTATTTTTAGGTTCTGGAATTAGTTGTAAGTTGTAACATATTAAAATATTAGTTGAGAAGGGAAAGAGCCCCAGCATATATAATCAGCCTGGATGTACTTACACAAAAGTGACGTTAGATTGCCATGACAATCACAGTGGTTGAACATGTTTTCATTTTTGGTAATTTTTATACATAACATTTTTTGGTGTTTATAAAAGGATGCGTTACTGCTTTCATCTCACCAGCCTTATGGCTAGCCACTTCAATTCATTTTTAACATTTGTGTAATTAATAAATCATGTCACATGATATGTTGGTGGCAGTTACAGCCAATGAGAGGGCCTTGCGCCCAATGCTAGTTAGTCGTGAGGTAGCCGCTGTGCCACCGGGCTCCGGGTAACTCACTTTTGTAATACCAATCATATTTAATTCCTGACTTATAATGTAATTTTATTGGAACTGTTTATCATCTTAGTAGCCCAGAGTCAGCACCACCTCACAACCCGGGCCGTATTGTATATGGCCGAGGTGTTAAATGCACCATAAGTTTCATGTAGGCCTACTGTCATTTTTACAGCTTCAGAGCTCGCCTTGCTATAATGGTGACCATGTAATTTCAGTACTCAGTGTAGAGATAAATGTTAAATAAATATACGTGATGGAATAGCGGCATGTTTATTTAACCCAGCCGCATCTCGGCTGTTTATTGCAACCTTTTAACCTAAAGAAACCACATGAGTAATTATGGTGTTATAAGGCCAGAACAGCCCATTTAAATGTGCATATTGGCATTTGGGGAGGCCAACGAGCCCCCACTAGACTAGGCACCACTGGATATAGTATTACAGAGATCGTCATAGCATTGGGAGTAAGCATGGTAACCACTTGGTTTCTCCATCTTTTCTACAGGCAGAGTGACTACCAGGGAGGCCACATGGGCTGTCGGCCTTCACGACCCCAACTTATTCTCGTACTCACTACAACTGGCGCCCATCCCCGGAATTTCTACTGAAAACCATATTTTTTCCTGTAACTTTCCCTTGGAGCCAGAGTCACTGCCCACAATTACCATTTATTCCATCTTCTTTCACTTCAGTGAAAAAGTGAAACATTTCTTCAAATGAGGCCACTTTTCCATTTTGCAACCACCATGTGCTTTCGACTGTTTCGTCAACTAAAAGGAAATCCCAAAGATGTGATCATGTGATGGTGTCCATGAAAACAAAATCCAGACACTACGTTTATATGTCATGTTGAATCTATGGTTTCGATGACATTGGTTTCCAGAAAGTGGGGTTTTGTGCAGTTTATTAAGCATTAAAAATTACTTTTATCAAAAACCGTATATATCAATACCAACACTCTGTTTATTTACATGGGAAATTCTGGAAGTCCTTTCCACTAGTGCATTCTGGTGTGAGTTGTGTGATTACACAAAATAATTCTTATTATTTAGAATTGTTCAATACAGTTTTATTTGAAAATTTTTTAAATATGGTGTTTCAAGAAAATTTATATTCCAAAGTAGTTTTACATTGCAAGAAAAAGGACAGAATAAATGGTTTCTCACAGAAGTCCCGCTAGATTCGCTATTAGTGACTGGTTGCCAGTTTCTCTGCTGAGTGTCCGGTATTAGGATGTTAAAGTATTTGCTTTTATGCTGTGTTTATACCGCACAAAAAGTAACTTTATGGAAAACATAGTTGTCGAAACCATAGATTCGGCTTTGCGTATCGCATCAGAGAAAGAAGGAGCAGGCTTTTGACCACTGAGTGCGTATTAGGAATATATGCATTTCACCAGCTGTTCCCGATGAATTGTTGTGGCGATTGCTCTCTTTCCTGACAAAACATTACTAAAATAATGTGAAATTCAAACGTCTGCATGAAAATAACTTTTAACTTATCTTGAAAATAAGTTAGTTTCCTGCTAAAAAAGTAACTAAGTTTATGAGTCTTGGTTGTAAAACTAACTAGTATATAACAACACATACACCCTCAATTAGGTTACTGCCTGGTCGCGAGTTCTCTCTCCTCTCTCTTACCCGACCGACTCCTGCCCCCACAGATACCAATTCATCCCTCAACACATTCCACTCCCTCACAGACCTCATAAGCATGGACTGACTATACCACTCACTCCGTTATCCTTCACACACTCTGAAGCTTCTTACTGTTGCTTCCTCTCCCTATAAATATCCCCTTACTTGGCTTGCAGTGTAGCACTTCCCATCCTCCCTCTTCATTCTCCATCTTGTACATTCTGACTTGCCATTCAACTTTCCTCCTGTCCTTCAATGAGCTCCATCAAATTTCTTTCATCATCACTGATGGCATATAGTTTCCTTCTTCCTCGCCATCCTGCCCCTGCCTTCTCCATCTACCCTTCACCCATCATGCTGCCCTTCTCTGCACCTTCTCCAGCTCCTGCACCTCTACCTCCATGTACGAGTCTCATACTGCCACAGAAAATCTAACATTGGCCATACCATATTGTGCCGTATGCCTTCTCCTACACCTCACAGCCGACTCCCTTCAGCACCCATCCCAACAAACCCAGAACCCTTCTTCCCTTTGAAACCACCCTCACTGTACATGACCTGCATATCACCTTCTTCCTTGGAAACCTCACTAACCCAGTTTTTCTAATATTTATCTTCATTTTGTTTTCCTGGTCCACAACCATATATTGTCAATGTCTGCCTGCAAGTCCCCCCTCCCTCCTCCCCATTTTCTCAATCACTTCTGCATACACAACACAATCATCTGCAAACAATCTTATTTTTCCCCCAATCCCCATTATTGCCTCCCCCACTTTCAACCTCTGGCTTCGCCCCCTGAGGAAGTCCTCTATCCATTCCACTACCCTCTTGTCCGGTATCAGCATCACAACTTCCCTCAGCAATGTCCCGTGGGACACTATCAAATGCTTTCTCAAAATCTATTAAGCAGGAATCCACCTGCTTCCCCTCATCAACTACCTGCATCAGATCCTCTAATAGCCCAGCTAGCTGTGTCTAACACAAGTATCCCTTCCTGAAACTATGCTGAGACTCCTCCAACCAATTCCTCTTGTTCATAACCCTCACCACATACTGGACCAGCAGTCGCTCCATTACTTTTCCAGTACTCGATGTGAGACTCACTGGTCTGTATCTACCAGGCTTCTCCTTATCCTCTCCCTGCTTATGCATAGGTACCACCATAGCATCCTTTCAACATTGTGGCAACTTACCCTCTCTTAAGGACTTGTTAAACAGCACCTCCAAATATTTCCCCAACTCTCTCCCACCAAACTTTAATTACGTGTTTCCTATCCCATCTGGTCCCCATGCCTTACTGCTCTTCAAACCCCTAATTACATTTTATATCTCCCACTCCCTCATCTTAAACTTACTAAACACCCCCGATCACTATTGGCCCCCCTATTACAATACTCCTTTGCCTCAAACACTAACAAGTATTGGCCTTGCAGCATCTACGATTTTTCTTAGTCATTTGTCGCATACCTACTACACCTTCCTTTTAGCAGAGGGATCCCTTCCTCTCCTCCCCTTAAACTCCTTCCTTACATACCTAAACAATTTCCCCACTTCCTTGCCTTTTCCTTCTTCCACCATGTTCCCTAAAAATATATACTTGTCCTGTTTGATCATCCTTTCAAGCTTCCTACCCATCTGTTTCATCCTTTCCTTAGATATTTCCATCCCTTCATTTCTTCACTTGGCATGTAATTTTCTTCACTTCCTCTTCATTTTTAGAATCTCCTGTCCATAATATGGCCAATCTCCCCCAGTCCACAATATCTTCTTTGTCACAAATTTCTCCAACATAACCTCTATTATTCCTCAAAACTCCTTCCATAATTTTTCCACACTTTCCTCCATACACCATTTTTCAAAACGTAACTCTCATGAAGATTTCTGCCCCGTTCTTGTCTCCTCTCCCACACTGCCACACCAACCTTTCTGCCAATTGCTCTTACCTTATCGTGTCAATCACAAGTTCCATAACCGGTATATGATGGTCGCTTATACCATCCAATATTATTGCATCAACTACAGCATTCCAAGGTCTGACCAACACCACATCCAGCACTGACCCAACACCCTCCTCATTTCAGCTCGTAGGTTTTTCTACTACTTGGACTAATCCTCTGTTGACAAACTGTGCTGCCATTCTTTGCATCATGCTACTCATTCCTTTTGCACCCTCTATCCATTTCACACCTGGAATATTTAAATCTCCCGCTACAACAAGTTAAGTTAAAATTCTGGAAAAAAGTAACTTTTTAACTTAACTTTTAACTTGTTCACAAGTTAGTGCCCATGTCTGATTTACACTAACTGAGCGACCAAAGTATTTGTTTTTATCTACATTTGGTTGGGTTGAAATCAAAATTCCCAAAAAGGGAAAGAGAAGGTGTTGGGTACGGTATTGTAAAAATATGAGACCTAAAGGAAATGTGAAGATATTTGAGTTTGCCAGTAAGCCTTCAATGTAAGTGACATAACTTTTTATGTAATATGTTGCATGCTTTGTTAACAAGTTAAAAAACTAAAATTATAGATGTTGGTTTCTGATTTCAGTTTGTACAAGTGGTTGAAAGCCGTTGGCAATATAGCAACTTGTAGCACTAAGAAAACGTGGTAAATTTTTTCATACGAGCAAAATGGGCAAAAATAATGTGTATCAGTTAATGAGAACTGATACAACAGTATGACTGTTATAAAATATTTTCAGGTAATGCTAAAAGATTTTAAGGTGCTATCTGGGTCACATACCAATTTTAAGAATTCCAGTAGGCCTATATGATATATATTTGAATTTAAAATGTCTGGTCATATGGTCATGGCACAGCAGATGAACTACACATGGGTGTTGTATAATATAATTCACAAAAAAAAAACCATGTCTAATTTTTTAGTGTGATTTGTGGTACAATCATTCTTAAAATATGTAGTTGTCAAAACCAATGTTTATGAACTCAAGTAATTAACACTTTGAGTTAACATTGCTTTATTTATGGCAAAGATGTAGCTGATATTTTTTTAACTGGCATACTAGAACAATTTCTTAGGCTATTTGTTATTGTATCCCAGGGCCACCTACCAGTGGGATGATGAAGATAGGGGGAGGGGGTTGTGTAATTTGCCCCACCAGGCCCCCACCCTAAAGGGCCCTTTCAAGCCTGCAGGCTAAGAAAGATTTTCATAAATATAAGTTATTGCCATTGTCATATGGCGATGTAAAACTCTTTATTTAGTGAGGATGTCGCAGCACCAGCTGGTGACATCCCCAAGGAAAGTCATACCTCTCATTTGCCTGGGAGACAAGGACATTTCATTTAGAAATTCGTAGACTAGGCTTGTTGTGGTTTGGCTGAAGTAATCGTAGAGTGCCTCTGCATTGTTGCATACAGTGCTATTATTGGGTAGAGCACTTACTGTGTAGCCACGCCTGATGGTTGTTGGGTGGGCGTGGCTGCTGAAGCAGCATAAAATACAGCAGTGGTACCATCTCCTCCTAGTAGAGTTGTCTGTACATCTCCTGATAGTACACGCCAACGTGGGTGTGGTAGATTTGTCGACCTGTAGCAATTATGAACATTTGCAGTACAAGGAGCACTGTGCTGCTGGTCGTGGTTCCCATGCTGCTCTGAATTTGCCTGTAACATAGCATAATAATTTTAATTTTTTTTGTATTGGCTAGGTTTTTATTGCGTGTATTAACAGTTATAATTTTGTTTTCGCCCCATCTGCACATTTCGATGCAAATCGTTGAGGGTCCTTGGATATCATGTATCTTATATGGCCCATAATATTTGAAGTTAAGAGCCTCTTTTCTAGCTCTATTCTTGACTCATATGCATTGACCTATTTTTAGGCCATTGGCCCTGAATTTCACATCAAATAGCTGTTTTTGTTTGCTTTATGATGTGATTAGGTTGATTTTTGCTTGTTTAATTCCTCACACAACTTCTCACTGCATTCTGAATATTCGTGTGCGATTATGTGGGAGGGCATTACTGCCTCTACCCCATGGATAAGGAATAATGGGCTATATTTTGTACTGCAGTTGACAGTGGAATTATAATTGAAAATTATATATGGGACGTATTCGTCCCAATGAGCTGGGTCTTCGTTAGCGCATTCAGTTAGCTGTTGTGATAAAATTTTATTGACTTGTTCTGTTAGCCTGTGAGAGGCGGGATTGTAAGCAGTCGTTCGTAATTTTTTGATTTGCAACTTCTTTAGTATTTCTACCATTAATACGTTATTGAATGAAGTCCCTTGGTCTGTTAGTTTGGTCTTCGGATATCTGAATTATAATATATCATCTTTGACAAAGTTTACACATGTTTGTGAGTCAATAGCTTTAACTTGCTGTGCCATGGCATACCTACTGAAAAATCCAGTTATTGCAAGGATATATTTATTACCTTTAACGGACGTTTGCAATGGTCCTTTTGCATCCAAGCACCATGACTGTAGGATGTAGAGAGGGGAGGGGGTATTGGTGTAATTTGACCAATTGCTTTTGATTCGACAGTTTTATCTTTTGGCAAACTGGGCAATTTTTGTTACAGGTTTTGACATCTTTATTGATTGTGTCCCAGTAATATGCATTTTTTATTTTTTGAAGTATTTTGTATTTGTTGAAGTGACCGTCACCTAGCAGGGTACCATGGTGTGCGGTGACAATTTCATTCACGTAATATTTTGGTACAAGAGTCAGTTTTTTTCGCCTGTGGGCGTGTGTACTTTCATGTAAATCTCGCCATTGCCTGCTATGGCGTATCGTAGCGCTAGTCTCCGATACTTTGGTTTGGCGTTGTCGGGGTCTGTTAGTGCGACCTTAAGTTGTTGAATGTTGGGTTCATTTATGCATTTGTCTAAGAATGGTGAGGTGTTGTTGACAATTTGTGCTATTAGTAAGTGGAAGTCATCTTCAATTTTTATGTACTCCTGTTCATGGTGGTATGAAGGAAAATATTATAGTGTGTTATTGTGTGGTTGTATTATGATTTTGCAATTGAGGAGTGGGTCTAGACAAGTTGCTTTGATTTTATTATCGTGGTTTTCCATGGCAATTTCAATGTTTACCTGATAAAGGGTGCTGATTATTTTAGCTATTTTGTGTAATGGCAAGTATTACTCATTTATGATGAACTTCGCTATGTGCATTTCATCAGTTGAGTGGAGTTCATTTTTCATAAAAAATTTTTATTCCCGTTCAGTTATCGGTATTGAATTTTGCAATGGTTTTCTAAATTTCCCCATGTTTTTGTGGGTTTTGGAATAGGCATTCAGCTAGTGCCTCGTAAAAAGTGGCGCATTTTAGCATTGTCTTTTTGATTTCACAGTTAATGTTATTTATTTGTAGCATTGCGGTTTCAGCCTTTCCCATGGTAGGCAACCTGTTCATCGCATCTGCGAGTGTATTTAGTTTATCTTTTACGATTTTTGGTTGGAAATCATATCCGGTGAGAGCAATTACCCTCTTTTGGATGCGGATGTTGTGTTCCATCATATATTTGAGTTAGCGTAAGCTCGCATGGTCCATCTCGATGGTGAAGGTTTTCCTGTATAAGTATTGCTGGAAATACATATGTAACAAAATACTTGATGGCGGATATATATATATATATATATATATATATATATATATATCCGCCATCAAGTATTTTGTTACATATGTATTTCCAGCAATATATATATATATATATATATATATAATATATATATATATATATATATATATATATATATATATATATCTCTGTCGCGCTCCAACGCGCCTTGTTAAGCAATAGTTTATTAGAAGCGAAAGCTATGATGGCTCTTTCTTTGGTACTTGGTATTTCCTGCATAAGGACCCCGCCTATCGCTATTTGCGAGACATCGCAGGCTAAAATAGTGCATCTGTTTTCGTTAAATTTTGCTAGTATTTGTGAGTTCCGAATAGCTTCCTTGAGTTTGTTGAATGCTACTTGTTTTAATTGGTCCATTTAAATGGGACATTATATTTAGCTAGGTCAATAAGTGGTTCTGCTTTGTGGGTGTAATTCTGTATATAACTATGTTGGTATGATGTTAGGTCTAGGAACGTTCACAGTTGTTTTAAATTCTCGGGTGCTGTCATGTTTTCAGTGGTTTCAATTTTATCGGTGTTTATCATTATTCCTTTGGGTGTTATGTAATGAACAAGAATTTTTATTTCATCTTATGTGAATGAGGACTTTTGGGCATTGATTTTAACATCAAATTTGCGCAACACATCCATTACCTTTTGAATGTTTTGCAGATGTTCTTGGAATGAAATACTGATTATAAAAATGTAATCGATGTACGCTACTGCAGTTTTCCATCTTAATGGACCGAGCATGATGTCTACAAAAATTATGAAGTAGTTCGGGGAGGTTGCGAGCCCCATTGGAATACGGGCGTAGGCCTATTCAAAAGTCTGACTCCATCGAAAGAAAAGGCAAGTTTTTCGCGACCCTCTTTCTGCACTGGTATCACGTAAAATCCGCTGAACATATCAATAGAACTGATATATTTGGAATTTTGCGAGGTGTTAATGTCTTCGCTGCATGGTGTCGGATACTGGACTTTTTTGAGGTATTGTTGGAGAGCTCAATCATAGCACTATTGGAAACACAGCGAATATAGCATTGTTTGAGAACTGAGTTGTAACACCCATGTAAATTTCTTGAAAATAATGTTGTTGGAGGGTTTTGGTCATAGCTCAAGACAAAATACCACAAATATAGCATTGTTAGATAGCTCTGGCATAGCACTGGTGGAAAAAAAATGAATATAGCATTGTTGGAAAGCTTGGTTATAGCTCTCGTGGAAACACAACATATATAGATTTGTTGGAGAGCTCGGTTTGAGCACTCATATAAACACCACGAATATAGCATTCTTGGCTAGCTTGGCCGTAGCACTCATGGAAAAAACCACGAATAAGTCATTTTTGGAGAACTTAGCTGTAGCACTAGTGGAGACACTACAATGGTAGTATTTTTGGAGATATTGGTCATAGCACTCGTGAAACACAACAAATATTTAATTGATGGAGAGTACAGTCATAGCAACGGTGAAACACCACGAATATAACATTGTTGGAAAGCTCAGGTATAGAATTCGTTTAAACAAAACTGATATATAAGTTGATGAGCGGTCGATGCACTTGTGGAAACACCATGGGAGAGCTCAGTTGAAGAACTTGTAAATACACCACGAATATAGCATTGTTGGAGAGCTCGGTCGTGAAATGCATAGAAAAACAACCAATATATTATTGTAGGGAAATTTCGGATGTAGCACTTGTGGAAACACTATGAATATAGAGTTGATGGAAAGCTATGCCATACCACTTGTGGAAACAAAAAGGAATAGAGCAATGTTTTAAAGATTTTTCATAGCACTTGTGGAAACACCAGGAATGTAGATATGTTGGAGAGCTCAGTTGTAACACTCGTGGAAACACCACACAGTTATTGTGGGAGAGATTGGTTGTATAACATTAAAAAACACCACTAATGTAGCATTGTTGGAGAGCAGTGTCGTATCACATGTGAAAATACCCCGAATATAGCATGGTTGCTGAGTTAGGACGTACCATTCGTGAAAACACCACTAATGCTTCATTATTGGAGATCTTGGTCATAGTACACGTGCAAAAATCACAAATATAGTAATGTTCGAGAGCTCGGCCATATCACTTCTAGAAACACAACAAAAAGCATTGTTAAAGAACTCGTTCATAGAACATGTGAGAATACCACGAATAATTCATTTTAGAAACTCTCGGAGGTAGCACTTGTAGAATAACCACGAATATAGTGTTGTCGGAGAGCTCGGTTGTAGCACTCATGGGAGCATCACAAATGTTAGCTTTCGTAGAAACCCAAAGCATATAGCATTGTTAAAGAGCTTGGTCATAGTACTCATGGAAACACCATGATTATAGCATTTTTGAAGAGCTTTGTAAGAGAACTTGTGAAAACATCAAATATAGCATTGATGGTGAACTGGGTCGTAGCACCAGGTTAATGCAATGAATAAAACATAGTTGGACAGCTCAGGCATAGCACTCGTTGAAAAAATACAAAGATAATATCGATTAAGAGCTCGGTCGATGCAGTTGTGGAAACACCATGATGGTAGTATTGTGGGAGAGCTCAGTTGAAGCACTCGTAAAACACCACGAATGTAGCACTGTTGGAAAGCAGGTACATGGAAACATAGAAAATCACAGAATATAACATGGTTAGAGAGCTCGATCGTAGTACTCCTAGAATCGCCACAAATTTAGTGTTGTTGAAGAGCTCGGTCGTAACAATCGTGGAAACACCAAGGATATAGCATTGTTGGAGAGCTCGATCGCAGCACTCATGGAAATAGCATGAAATTTGCATTGCTTTAAAATTGCCCATAGCACTCGTGGAAACACCATGAATATGGCATTGTTCGAGATCTCAGTCGTAGCACTCATTGAAACATCATGAATGTAGCATTGTTGAAAAGTTCGGTCATAGCACACTTGGAAACACAGCGACTATGCCATTGTAAAAGCACTCAAGGTGAAACACTCGTGAAAAGACCTTGAGTATAATGTTGTTAGAGAGCTCGGTCTTAGCATTTGACAAAATACCACGAATATAGCATTGTTAGAGATCTCGGGCATACCACTGGTGGCAACACTTTGAATATAGCATTGTTTGGGAGCTTAGTTCTAGCACTAATGTAAACACCTCGAATGTGTCATTCTTAGATAGTTTGGGCATAGCACTCATTTGGAAAAACCACGAATATAGCATTGATGGAAAACTTGGTCATAACACTCGTGGAAACACCACGAATAAAGCATTGTTGGAGAGTTCCCTCGTAGCACTCGTGGAAACACAATGAATACAGCATTGAGAGATAGCTCGGTCATAGTACTCATGGAAACACCATGGCTATAGTATTGTTGGAGAGCTTGGTCAAAGCACTAGTGAAAACACAACATATATAGCATTGGAAAACACCACGAATATAGCATGGTTGGAAAGCTCAGGATAGTACTCGTTGAAACAACACAAATATGGCATTGTTTGTGAGGCCGTTCGATGCACTCGTGAAACCTGAATGGTACTATTGTGGGAGGGTTCAGTTGAAGAACTCGCAAAAACACCACGAATGAAGCAAGGTTGAAGAGCATGGTCGTAGTGAATGTGAAAAATCAATGAATATTGCATTTTTGGAGAGCTTGGTCATAGCACACATTGGAAACACCAGGAAGCAGCGCTGTTTGAGAGCTCGGTCGTAGCACTCGTGGAAACACCACGAATAGTGTTGTTGGAGAGCTTGATCACAGCACTCGTGAAAAATCCACGAATGTAGCATTGTTGGAGAGCTTCATCGTAACACTTGTGGAAACACTGGAAATGTAGTATTGTTAGAGAGCTCTGTTGTAGCACTCGTGGTAACAATATGAATATCTTATTGTTGGAAAGCCCAGACGTAGCACTCATTGAAACTACACGAATATAGCATTGATGGAGAGCTCGGTCGTACCACTCATGCAAACACCGTGAATACTGCATTGTTGGAGATCTCAGTGGTTTTACACTTACAAAAACAACAAATATATAGCATTGTTGGTGAGCTCGGTCGTAGCACTTGTGGCAACACAACAAATATATCATTGTTGAAGAATTCCGTCGTAGAACACGTGGAAATAGTACTAATAATTCATTGTAGAAAATCTCTGATGTAGAACTTGTAGAATTACCACGAATTTAGTGTTATTGGAGAGCTCGGTCATAGCACTCGTGGGTACAACACGAAAGTAGCACTTTTGGGGTGCTCGGTTGTAACACTTGGGGGAACATCACGAATGTTGCATTGATGGAAGGCTTGGTCGTAGCTTTCGTGGGAACACCACTAACTAGCTTTGTCGTGAGTCGCCCTCTACCTCCAAGGGCGTCAAGGTTCTCAAAAGTACCTCACTCAGCATAGAATTTCCAAATAACCCCAACATATATCCATTACAGACTGGAGTAGAAAGCAAACTCGTGAAAGAAGAGTATAGTGAAACAGCGTACTTTTAACTTGAACCATAATTCCTTTAACTTGAACGCATCCAATCTTAAAGCAGAGCAAAAAGTTATTTAAATAATTTAACTGGGAGACTAAATTCATGAACAAACAATGTGACACCAAATTCCTTGTTGCAAACAATGTTCATTTGTTCATGGTTTGATGCACAATCAGAAAATCTATACAGTTGGAATCACTCTATATAGCATCTCGCCGAAGTTACTTTTCATCTTTATTAATTCACACGGTGCTCACACATTAAAAACGCTAGCGTACAAGTATTTTTACAGGACACTGACAACATTAAGAAAGTACACGCATCAAATATCTGCAGCCAAAGACTTTGCCGACTCCGAGAGTTACGTGCGGCGCAAAAGGATACTTCAGGACCTCAGCGAAAGTCATATTTCCAAATATTACGTGCCGACACCAAACGGGCATGCAAATGCGGTTCTCTCATACCTGGTGATTGATGACCACGATGTTTCTGCAGCGTGTGGGACACACATCGCCCTCGCACCTTCCAGGCAGCGTACCAAACGTACCAGACGAGCTCATGCCCCAGATGACTGTTAGGCCGTCCAGAGTCAGCGATGAAACATCGGCATGTCTCCTCGCACACTTTAAATTAAGCGACGTTAGGTCAGGATTTCCCACACGTGGAAAGTTAATTTTGAAATTAGTAGCCGCCGTAATCATCCTAATCGCAGCATAGCTCAAAACCAAAGTAGTTCCCCGGGTGAAAACACGTCTGCATTGACAAAAAGAAACGCCAGCGAAAACAGTTGATTAGCCGTACTGATGAATAGTTCCATACTCTTTCGTTACACGTAACTATGTTAAAAGCAACTTATTAAGTAGGCGTGTACTAGACGACACCAACATATTCCAATACAAACCATGTTTAAAGCATAATGAAATATAATATAAATTACCATAGCAATAATAGAACTTTATAATATAACAACACAACAGACCAGTCTGAAAGGAGTTTTTAAAAGACTCGTACCCGTTTACACATCCAAGTTGTTACCAGCTTTCTACAATCATAACCTGTGACGGTAACACCGGCACAGTTGGAGTGCTTGATCGTAGCACTCTTAGATACACAGTTATTGTAGCATTGTTCTAGAGCGCAGTTAAAGCACGCCTGGAATCACTAAGAAAATTGCATTGTTGGAGAGCTCTGTCACAACACTCGTGTAAATACCAAGAATGCAGCATTGTTGGGGTGCTCGGTCGTAGCACCCATGAAACAATACAATAATAGCATTGTTGGAGAGCGTGATCATAGAACTTGTGGAAAATTCACAAATATAGCTTTGTTAAAGACCTTGGTGGTAGAACTCGTGGAAATATAATGAATATAGCATTGTTGGAGTGTTCTCATGTAGTACTCTTATTAACACCCCGAATATAGTGTTGATAGGAAGCTTGTACGTAGCACTTATGGAAACTCCAGGAATATAGCATTGTTGGAGATTTCGATTGTAGCACTCTTAAAAATAATATGACATCAGTATTGGCTGTGAGATCAGGCATAGCTCTGGTGAAAACACCGCGAATATGGCATTGTTGGAGACCTCAGTGGTAGCACTAATGGAAACCCCACGAATATAGCATTGTAAGAGAGGTCGTCGTATCACTTGTGGAAACATCACCAATACTGCATTGTTGGAGATCTCGGTCGTAGCATGCGTGCTAAAACCACGAATATAGCATTGTTAGAGATATCGGTTGTAGCACTCTTTAAAACACAACTAATATAGTATGTTTAGATATATCACTCATAGCAGATATGGAAACATTAGGGATGTAGCATTGTTGGTGAGCTTGGACTTAACACATAAAAACACCACGAATATGACACTGTTTAAATATCCAGTCTTAGCACTCGTGGAAATATAGCTTTGTTGGAGAGCTCGTTTATAGCACTCTTGAAAACACAATGAATATTACATTGAAGAGCTTGAACATAGCACACATTGAAACACCAGGAATGTAGAATTGTTAGAGAGCTCACTCATAACATTCGTGGAAAAATAATGGCATTGTTGAGGACTCGGTCGTAGAACACTTGTAAATAACACGAATGAGTCATTGCAGGAAATATCGGTAGTAGCACTCGTAGAAAATCCACGAATATAGTGTTGTTGGTAAGCTGAGACATATCACTTGTGGAAACACCACGAATATAGCATTGTTCGATAGCTTGTGCGTAGCACTAGTTGCAACACCAGATATATAGTGTTGTTGGAGAGCTTGGTGGTAGCACTCATGAAAATAATAATAATATTAATATTAAATCGTTTTTATTTGGCGCAGTTAAGGCCTTCTCTTACACTGAACTATTTTTTAACAATTTACACTTGCATATTACAGTTTAGAAAAGAAAAAAAAATAGCTCTTACAAATTAACAAGCACTGCAGAAAATCAAAAGTCGTTACTAGACATTGCTGGAACAGGTAATTAATACTAAATAGAGACATAAATATTTAAGTACAGAAAAATGTGTAAATTTAAGTGGTGATTATTAAGTTTATAATTGTCCATAAAACACTGAAGATGAACTGGCAGTATTACGCCAAAATATGCACCATATACATGCAAGAATATAGTACATTTTCACAAACGCATAAATGCACAAGAGGCCCACATACATACACACGTAACAATAGCTCCCTGCAAATCAAATGATAAAATAGAACACTTGTAGAAATAAACATTCACGTGGATTCTAATGATTTCATTACCTGCAATATATCACCGGTGGCGCATTTGTGAGGTAGACCCAAGTTTTCCCATGAGAACACTTTTTCAGTAATAAATAATTTTTGTGGTGTAATATTCATATATGAAAATTGTAACCTTTTTGTACAAACGCATTTATGTAAGAAATATTTTCAACATTGCCGATATTTTTTAAATTTTGATATAAGAAGAAAATATACCAGTAAAACACAACAAAGGCTGTTCACGATAAAGTGGGCATTTTTGAAATCAACCTTAGAAAAAGTCACTGCCCCATGTCTGCATATTTCTTAACGGTCGCACTGAGTAACATGCTCCCAATAAAGTTGATAACGATGGATGGAAAGTAGTTCCATGTCTTAAAGTCGAAATAAAAGTGTTAGGTAACCAACTGCTGTAACTTAAATTATTTCTTTCACGTTGTGTTTTTTTTTTTAAATGCATCTAAGTGTAAAACTTAACAGATATGTAAACTATTTACATTTCTAATAATTTCTAAAGTTTCACTTGGCCGAAGCATTAATAAAGTGACGAGGCCTATGACAATGTCAATCTCACATAAGGCGGAAGAATACACAACGTGCATACAAGTAGATCTTAAGCAGGGCTTTCAAAAGTGCTCATTTTACCGTGAATAGCCTATGGGTAAGTTTTTCCTTTGTCGAAGTAAACAAAAGTGACTGAATGCCGTGTGTATGAGAGACATTGTGCTGGGGAGTGGTATCCAACAGGGAGACCATATAGTTTAAATATCCCCGCCGTGGGAAGGGGAAGCAGGCCTGACGGAGAACGAGGTAATAGTTTCCCCGAGGGATTTATCCGGCGTAATGGCATCGAATGTCAGTGGAAGTCGGTTTGTAGCCGGGGCGAGTAGGCGGAAAGTACCGCCGGAGTTCTCAGCCGTGAAAGAGGAACAGACGCCCTCATCACCACTCGATTGCCAGTTCCGGACGACAGGTCTTCCTTCCGGACGACCCTTGACTTCTGCCCCGAGACCGTTCCTGAGGAACCGAGCTGGCAACGACACATTGCGCTATAAATCGACTCTAGCCGGGATCCTTTATCTTAGGCCATATATGCTAAGAGGGCGCGGGAAACCAGTTAACTTGAAACTATGTCAAATTGAACTCCACAGATTTGAGAGTCAGTTTAGAACAAGAAGTTAATGATATACCTAATGAGCATACTTTCCTCAACATGGGTGCAATTAATTTCTAAATAATTTCTTAAAAGCTGAGTTTTTAGGTAGGACTTGTCGTTTCGTTGAAAGCAATATCATTAGAGATGAAATCAGAAACACATGCAACAGTAGTGAGACAATTAGAAATACATAGGTGACTTACCCGGGATTCGAAACCATGAAACCTCGTTCTATAAGCTAGCACGCAATCAACTGCATTAAGAAGGTTGTATTCGAAGCTTCAACTTCGGATTTAATCAGCTTAAATTATCAAATCATAGGGTTTACTAACCTAACATATTTACAGGGCAGTCATTTTGAAAATAAGTGAGTGAGCCACTTAAAGCACGCGAGTTTACATGGCCTAGTTGTGTGAAATATTTGGGGGAAATTGTTTGAATGGTCCTTCAGATATGGCATAAATAACTCCGTTTGTTTCATGTCACCATCGTTATAAACGGAGGACAAAAAAGTTATGTATTAGCACATTCGATGATTGTATATTGCCAGTATACAAAGTCAAGCTATATTCGATTACACAGTTTCGTAGATACAGCACACTAGGCTAAAATTACATTACAGCCATCATTATGAAAATTAGTGTGTGTTACATTTAAAAACTACTTAAAGTTATATGGCCTACCATATCACAACTTTTCCGCTAAAGTTGGCATGAATGGTTTGATTGTTTCTCGAGATATGGTATTAAAACGTAATATTAATTGAGATGCTATCTTGCAATGTGGCAGAGAAATGAGACTCTGTACAGACAAATTTGGTGGATGTAATTGATACTGTCGGTATAAAATGTTAAGTTGGACTTTGTTTCATTAGTAAAAGATATTAACCTATAATATTTATGTAGCCACCATTCTGAAAATGAGTGCCTGGCCTACTTAAAACATACCTGTTTACACTACCTGCTGCAGTGCAAACTGTTTTTCAAATTGTGTAGGGTTCGGTCGAACGTTTCCCATGATATGAAATAAGAAATTTATTTATTCCCTTTCTACTACAGAATCGAGGACAATATGTGTTTCATGAAGACACAGTTTATAGTTGTAATATTTACTGCCACCATACAAAGATAAGTTAGAATTGATTACATGGTATCGACTTTAAGTTGTTCTAAGCTCAAATGGTTATATCTCTACAATTTTAAAAATAAGTTTCTGATGTACTATGAACGTACCTGTTAACATCATCTGATGTACTATGAACGTACCTGTTAACATCATCTGATGTACTATGAACGTACCTGTTAACATCATCTGTCACAGTACTACTTGTTTGTCATATTTGATAGAAATCGGTCAATTGTTTCCCAATATATGAGACAAAAATGTATTAATGTGTGTAGCTCTGTCTTACAAAATGTTCGATAAAATAATAATTGTGTACAAACAGTTAATAGTTATATCTACTGCCACCACACAAAATTAAGTTGGAATTGATTACATTGTTATGGCAATACAACATTCTAAGGCTGTTTCCGATTTGTCAGTATATACGTGTAAGTACGTACATTTGCATACTAGCAGTGACGTGTACTTATAGTGTACTTGTCGAAACTATTCGGACATGTCATCGCCTCTTCATGTTAGACTGGTCGCACATTCTGGCGGAAATCAGAAACTATGTGCCAACAGGAAAATGTGGTCATCATCACCAGCCAGTTCAACAATGAAATGATGTGGCCTTTTAGAGTAAGGAATTTGGGTAGAATTTCAATAGTCTTCTCCAGATAGAACGGTCTTGGGTGATTTTCTGCCAGTTAACTCCAGCAACCCTGCGTATGTCTTTGTCCCAACGGTCTGATGATCTTCCTCTTGGTCTCCGATGATTTCTTGGACTCCATTTCAACACCGTTTTTGTCCATCATCCATTTTTCGCCCGAGCAACATGGCCAGCCCATTGCCACTTCAAGGCAGCTGACTTTGACTTAAGTAACTGATCTTATGTATGTTGCTTTTTCTTGTATTTTCTAGTAAAACCTAGCATTAACCTTCCCATAGCTCTTTGGACTGTTCTAAGTTTTCCTTTTGTAAATTCATTGAGTGTCCAGGTCTCACAGCCATAAGTCAGCACTGGAAGAATGCACTGGTCGTAAACTACTTTCTTTAGATTTATGGTCATATTTGATTTGAGAACAATAGAATACTTTCCAAATGCTTGCCATCCCAGCTTGACGCGACGGAAAATTTCTGGTCTTACATCTCCTTCCATATTTACAAGCTGGCATAGATAAATGTACTCACTGACATTTTTTAAAGATATATTATTAATTCTTATATTCCCCATTGTGACCCATTTGTTGGACATAACGTTTGTTTTTGAAAGATTTATGCTCAGGTCAACTGCTTTACACCTAGAGGCAAGCTCAGAAACCAAGGTTTGGAATTCCTCAATGCCGTTGTCCAAGAGTGCAATAGCATCTGCGAATCTCAATTTACTGAGTCTTCTGCCATTGATTATAATTCCTTTTTCTGTCCATTCTAATTCTGTCATTGTCATCTCCCACACAGCTGAAAATAACTTCGGAGAGATGGGATCACCTTGCTTAACATCTCTTTCAATGCGGAAGTCTGTAGTTGGCTCACTGACACTGACAAGGGCTGAGCAGGTGTCGTAGATGTAATGGAGCACTCTGATATAGGCCTGTCCATACCCTTCTCAGTTAAGGCTTGCAGGACCACCTTGTGAGTTACGGAATAGAATGGCGTTTCGAAATCCACAAAAGCTACAAAAAGAGTCATCTGGTATTCGTGTGTTCGCCTAATTAGTTCTCGTAGGGCAAGCATATGGTCGATTGTGCTAAATGCTGCGGAATCCTGCTTGCTGAATGGGCTGGGCTGAATCAAGGATGGAACTAATTCGGTTTAACAAGATCTTTGTAAACACTTTGTACAGTACAGACAACAGCCATATAGGGCATATGTGGTACAAGGTGTTATACATACATGAGTTACGACAACTTCTATGGATATGCATAAAAAAACCTAACTATATAAAGATTATTTATCTAATTTTGTGTCATGGTTTTGTACCTTGACATCTTATGAGTTTATGCGCTGAAACATGTCGTTAGTCGGGAACGAGGAATTAATAGGAAAACGAATATACAAAAAAATGCCAACATGATTTCTTTCTTTGGTCGTTGTACACTTTAGTAAAAATTGTACAGCAGAAAAATATTGCAGGAATATAGAAGGTCTTGCACCTTGGTATCCTGAGGTTATGTTTATCTGTTCAGCTTATCTCGATTTCACAAATATTCATACCACACCAGTATGTGTGGAATACCCCTTTATCACGTCAATGGAAATTGTAAACAAATTAGGGCAGTTGTTATGGGATTTGTTGCATTTATTTATCGTGTAAAGGGGCATTAAAGAGACACTGGCATTCTTTCCTCGTTTCTCGATGTGTACCTTACCATGTGTTTGAAATATACACATTGATAATAAAAGGACGAAAAATACAATTCAATGGCGTTTGTATTAACTTGGAAATGAGGATTGAAATTGAGGGACTGAGAAGCAAAGTGATACAAGTGACATGTCAGTAATTGTGAGAAAAATGCACTTAAAGTTGTATCTGTAATACAAAAATCCCAAGCTTGGCTAAGTAAGACATTACTAATTCTTATTATTGTTATTAGTATTATCTTGCCTCGGAGATTGTTGATTTGACCTACTATGGAAGATGTACATAATTTATAAGGTCTTAAAATCACGTGTATCACTTTGAAAGAAAAATAATTTCGAAGCACAGTGATACAAGTGCAAATATAAAATTCTAATAAAATATTTGGCCATAGTACACTATTTATGATACAAACTTTGCACTGCCTTTGTGGTGAAATGACATTTTCTTTTTAAATTTTCTCACTATCACTGTCCAAAATATCACTTGCTTCATCAGAAAGAACAACTTCATCTGCTGATTCAGCTTCTCCACCGTTTCCATCTGCTTCTTCTTCTGCTGTGATTTCTTGAATGTGTGCTCTAGTAAGGGTATCATCAGAATGTGTCTCATCTTCTCTTCTGCCACTCTTTTTTCCCGTGCCCTCTTCGGGTTCGCGTTTCCGAAGGTACTGGTTCATAAACGAGATAATCGAGAATGCATGATGTGTTGGTGGGATATACATTTCCAGTTCTTGCAAATTTTTCCACTTGGCTTGCTTGACTTTTATTGGCTGGTCATGCAAATGTAATATGCGCACTTCTTCCACGAGAAGGTTTAGAGAAATTAGCACAGTAAAATGCCAATTCTTCATTTAACGTAATTTTGTAAACATAACAAACGGGTATTGTATTTCCACATGGATCCATCTTATTTTTCGCCGCTCTACTTTGTCCTCCTCTGTATTAGTTTTAACATTTGCTTTGGTACACTTACCCCATACTTCATATGCACACAAAAACATTGCGACACATTCAAGTTACCTGAAACTTTTTACTGGCTCTCCTAACGACAGCTAAAAAAAATTAAAATATAATTTACGAAAATGAAAATTATACCTCGCCAGCACAGGGATTAGACCTCACGCCCCTTGTATTATTAGCTTGCACCTTTAACTACAAGACCAACTTGACTTAATATATTAATGCTTATTTTAAGCGTAATATACGCACAAGTACATAGAAAATAATATTTAAGTTATACGGTTAAAAAGAATTGTTTTTTTTTTTTTTTTTTTTTTTTTATTTCAGTTATTGAGTTAAAAGATTTGGACGCTTCTTAACAACGGGGTATTAAGAGTCGATTTAAGAGTTATGCTTAGCTAAGAAAATAATGAATAATACGGTCACGTTTTATTGAACGTGTCGTTTTGTTATAATTATTTGATTTGTTTTAAGTGTTTTACGTAATTAAAACTTGCAATACATTAATTTTTGCACCCATAGTTTTGCACAAACAGCTTTAAATGGTTTTACGTTGTTGAGTGCCCGCCATTTTGCTGAAGATCGTAGATACGGCTCAGTATAGTACAAATGTTTCCTAGGGTCTATTACAAATACGGACCTTGTAGCTTTACAAACGAGTAGCTTTACAAGAAAAATCTTTGTACGGTTACAAGCATTTCTAAAATTACAAAGAATTTCTCAGTAAAAATTACAAATTTTTTTAGAGTGTAGAATTTAAATATACAGTAAATACTGGGCGCACTGTGAAATAAGAAGGGTAATAGGAGAAATAGATAGATATATTAATGCTGTAAATAATATTTTTATGAATAAATTAAAATCAAATTTAGTTCTTAAATTTTTTTTATTAAGACTTCCATCCCTCACGAACTCGGATATGCTCCTCAGGCGTCATGTAACAGTACGCTGGCAGTGGACATTACAAATATGAACTGTATCTACATAAAGCATCGTTTGTCCACCATTTTGTAAGATAGCACCACACGAATGAATACGTTTTTTGTTTGGGAAACAATTTACCTCTTCCTATCAAAATTGACAAGCAAGTAGTAGTCCGCTGATAATGTATAAAGGTACGTTTTAGTATACCAGGCACTTATTTTCAAATAATGGACATATAGCCATATTTGCTTTGAATGATATATAGTAAAGACCATATAATCAATTACAACTAATCTCTGTACGCTGTCAGTAGAAATTACAACTATCAACCGTATCTACACGACGCATATTTTGTCCACGATTTGGTAAGATTGCACTATACGAACTAAAATTCTCTGTCAAATAGTGGGAAAGAATTGACTTATTCATACAAATTTTCGGCAAACAAATAGAACTACGACATATTATGTAATAAAGCATATTTTAAATATGTTAGACACATATTTTAAAAATTGCGGGAACATTGGCAAGATGCCTATTAGTATACTTTATCGTCGAAACCATGTAATCAATTCCCACTTAATTTTGTGTGTTGGCAGTTTATATTAAAACTATCAAATTCTTCTACACAGAGCTTCTTTTGTCCACCATTCTGTAAGATAAACCACATAAAAAAATAAAGATTTTATGTAATAGCTCGGGAAACAATTGACAGATACCACTGCAGCAGGTGGTGGAAGCTGCCATATTTTAAGTAGGTAAGGCACTTATTTTCCAAATTGTGGCTATATAAATATTTTAGCTCAGTATCTTTTATTAACGAAACAAATTTCAACGTAACTTTGTACCCTAGCAGTATCTAATACAATCATCAAATTTGTCTATATAGAGCCTCGTTTCTCCAGTATTTTGTTAGTAAGCCCTACAATATAGATTAAGTGTTTATGACGTATCTCTGGAAACAATCATTCGTTTCTTGCCAACTTTGGCGAACAATTTGTACTGTGGTAGGGTGTGTGTGTGTGTGTGTGTATATATATATATATATATATATATAATATATAAATTGTGACAGTCACTTAGTTTCAGAATTGTTGCTATAAAAGTTTTTTTAGCTCGGTGTGCTGTATCTACGAAATTATGTAATCGATATTAGCTTAACTTTATATACTTGCAGTATACAATAATCGAATATCCTAATATAGAACTGGTTTGTTTTCCATTTATGAAGATCATCACAAGAAACAGATGAATTTTTACACCAGATCTTTGGGACCAAATCAACCGATTTTCACCAAATTCTCCTTACATGTAGCGCTGTGGCAGGCCATTTAAACTTACGTGTTTTATGTGGCTCAGTCACTTATTTTCGAAATATCGGCGCTGTAAATATTTAAGGGTTGTAAACCATATCATTCTAAACATTACACTGATTAAATTCGAAGTTGATACTCGAATCTGACTTCCGTAATGCAGTTGATTGCTCACTCTTATGGTAAGTACGAGATATTTGGGGTTGCTGTCCCAGATATGACACGGGTGTATTTGAAATAGCTTCACTACTGATGCATATGTTTCTGGTTTCATTTCTTATGTTATTGCTTTCAACGAGTAGATAAGTTGTGCCTAACAGCTCAGCTTTTAAGAAACATTTAAATATAATTTGCACCCATGTTGAGGAATATAGCATCCTTATTAATATGAGTAATTTCTTATCTCCAAACTTCTTGTCTCTGTTGAGTTTCATAAAATTGCAAAATAATATTAATCTCAATAGCTTAAATATTTTTACAATGATTTCTTAAAGAGCATCTCTTGCGAAAATAATGCAGTACATTGCTTGTCACATATAATTTGTTTCCCAGCTGGAAAACTGTGATAAAACATTTCATTCAATAGGTTAAAATCGCAATAAAATATATTTACCTTTAGTGTCATATACATGTGGTATTTTTGAAATATTTTGATCAACAGCAGTACATTATGCATTATTTAATTGTTTTGGTAGTTTACTCACCTATACTTATACTTTTTGAGATGTCTACGAAATCAAAGATGAAATTAATAAGGTCAACAGATTATTGCAAAATACAAAATTTATTGCATTGCTCTTCAGTAATCAAGTACTGAGTACATAAGATACGAAATTTCATGTGTTGACATTTTGGCACTTGGAAATCATGTTGTAGGTTTCCCTGTGAATCGAATCCTTTCAGTATAATCTGGCCATAATTTAAATATCCTTTAAAAAGTACTCTTTTTGATGCAAAGAATGTATCAAACAGGAAGTATTAGTTTTAATGTTTTAATTTGTAATAGCTACGTACAAAAATATATTTTGTGAAGTTTTCTACATAGAAAAAGTGGAGGAAAACTTCACTTAGTGTAAATTTTCTGTGTTTGTTTTTTAGTGTAGTGCTTGACTAGTTGCGTAAATAGTTTGTTTTGATTTTACTAAAATGGGAAATGCCAAAAAAATGACTTATTTCAAGGCAAAAAATTTATTGAAAAGTTATTTATCAAATACCTTTAAAAGCTGCTACTTTAGATTACAATAAATACACTGCAGGACTTTTTTTTTCTTCGTGTTGTGTAGTTTGCGTAGGGCCTAAGTCACAAGCATATTAAAAAAAATTTGCGCTACAAACACCGGTCCTCACAAATTCCGTAATGGAAGGAATGTCAATAATTTATTTTAAGATTGCAGAGTCCTTGATATAATTTTCTACGGACATTGTTTCAAGTGAGGAAAATATATGCAGTGTGGGTAGCGGATTAAAGAGAGAATTTCACATGCCAAGAGGTCGGTTGATCAGATCAGGGAGGAAAAACTTCTATATTGTCGCTGAAAAGCACATTATTTATAGTTTAGTTTCCGTCAGTCTCTTAGTAAAACCAGAAAGGCTTCCCCAAAATATTACCTGTTTTAATGTGTGTGTGAGAATTAAGATCTGTAAATAACGTATTTTGAAGCCTGAACAAGTGTTTGGGCTGGGTTAAATATTTACACGAGAGTGATGCATCACTCTCGAGTCCAGTGGCGCTTATTGTATTTTATTTAAACTAAATTAGTTGTGTTTGTAAGTCGTTATTGGCAGTTCAACTTCATTTGCAGCGCCACTTTCTACTGTGAATAATTATTTATTTTATGTATTATAGTTCATCCATTTATTGTTCTGTGAGCCAACCTCGATGCATGAGTTGCCAGGGAGTTGTTGATTTTGAATATTACGGCAATTTATTTTCACTAAATTGAAATTAATTTTTATTTTAATGTTATAGGAATGGACTTGGTTACTCCTTCGAAACTTGATGTCACTTTTCTTAGCAGATGTTCTACAATTATTGATTTTAGTTGCAACATTGTTCTGGCCAGAGAGAATGCTCGCGTTCCTGGGTTCAAGTCAAACAAAATGGAAGTGCAGAATTGTCATCGCTGTTACACTCCGAATGTCGGCCATAGAGAATGTTTATTCACTGGTCTGTACTGCCGAGAACAATACTTCGGACATGTCGCAGATGCATTTTCGGAATTTGGTATTGCAAGCAGAAAAAAATTTCAGATGAGCAAAGAGGATCCTTAGCACACTTGCTATTGAAATATCATTCTGTGTTTAGCGCCAAACCAGGCAGATGCAATAAGTACGAAGTAAAAATTACACTGACAACAGTCCTAACAGACAAAGGGGCTCAGTTTACTTCTGAAGTTTGGTCGACTGGGTTGACTAAGATAGGCATCAGCCCTACCAACCTATCTGTGAGACATCCTCAGTCAATTCCGAGCGAGTAAATCGTACATGAGCTAGCGCACATGCTACGTATTCTTTGTTACTCCAAACAACAAAGTTGGAGGAACTATTTACCTGCAATTGAATACTTGTATAATAACGTCATGCATGAATCAGCTGGTCAAACGCCTACTGGGGTGTTGAAAGGCACAGTATCAAGGCTACCATTTACCTGTTTGACAGACAAGCCCTCGGATACTTCTGATCAAGATGTCGAACGAAATGGAAAGGTACTATTAGAGGAAATTCGAGCACTGTCCAAACAGCTATTAATTAAGGCGTCTCAAGATATAAAACGACGTTAAAGGTTAGTCAGGGAGCATGGCTTGCATTCGAGTAACTTAACACTGGTTCGAGTCCATAATGTGAGCAACCAGGCTGAGTTCATAAAAAAGAAGTTACTACCAGTATTCTCTGGGCCTTACAGAATTTAGAAGGTTATTCAAGAGAATTGCATGGAATTAGTAGGTGAAGTTAACGAGTAGGTTGTGGGGATATTTAACGTTAATAAACTGAAGCGATTTTACGAGATAATCTGTGTGGATTATGCAGTCTGTTCGTCGTTTTCGGAGTGGAAAGCAACCTCAGCACAGTTGAAAAATGACAGTTGAATTATTGAGTAGTTCCGATCTTAGGTAACATACTAACTTATTATTTGATGTAGAGTGAGGACACTTGGGGACTGTGGTTATTTTGGCATAAATATTTCCTCAAGATGTATACTGTGCCATATGAGCGTTTATCACTGCATTGAGTAAGTTACTGTTTAAAACTTAAATTTCGTATGTTTACGCTCGTCGCATGACTGGTGATGTGAGGTCTCGATTGGGAAGCTGCATCATCTCCACATTTGATGGGATATCTACTGGAGGAGGGTGAAGATCGACACTTGAGGATCCAGTGGAAAAAGTTGCGGTTCCATGATGTCCGATACCAGTTCGGCCCAGATACCAGAGGTGTTGCCTGTCATACAATTACTGGGATCCTGTTGGTGCATAAGCTGAGCAGCAGAGCGATGCTGCAAATAATAACCTTTTAATTCGCAGGGAGTATAAAAAGTACTAGTCGATAGTCGAATTTTGTAATTGTTAGATAATTTCTAATATTTTTTAAATTTTAAATTATTATGGTATTCCTACTGCCTATGTGACTAATTGATAAGGAAATTTTTGCAGTTGAATGTAAATTGTTTTAATTTTGTGCATGGTCTTTGAAGCATTTAGTAGTTTTTCAGGAAATTGCACTAGTAATTGCACTATGTGATTCTTACTAACCACTAAATCAGAATTATTAATTTTTATTGGTTATATTACTAGTTTATTTGTTTTTTTTTTCCTCATTTCAACCCTCACACTTTAGCCCAGCCATCCCTGTTCTTCCGTCTTCCATTTTCCTCGGGATCCTCGACGACGTAGAAGGGAGAGTGCATGGGGCGAGGTGGAAGAGACTGATCTTTCCTTCTTCATTGTTCACACATATTTCAATCTTATTTCTTGTTTGCATAGCTGTGTACTGTTAATGTGGCCTGCCATTTGTATTTTAAGTATTACCCTGTTGTTGTTTTGTTTGCAAATTGTCCCTACCAAATTGTCAACTTAAAGCTGCCCAGTTCGAGAGCGGGATGCTGTTAGATGACGTCGGGAAGTCTGCATTCCTTCGCTTCCCGGCGTGGAGAGGCTGCTGTGATGCATCACTCTTGAGTCCAGTAGCTCTTATGGTATTTTATTTAAACTAAATTAGTTGTGTTTGTAAGCCGCTATAGGCAGGCTAACTTCATTTGCAGCGCCACTTTCTATAGTCAATAATTATTTATTTTATGTGTTATAGTTCATCCATGTTTTGTTCTGTGAGCCAACCTCGATGAATGAGTTGCCAGCTAGTTGTTAATTTGGAATATTACAGCAGTTTATTTCCACTAAATTGAAATTAATTTTTATTTTAATATTATAGTTTATTCAGTCGGATTAAATACGTAATTTTAACATTCACAAATACTGGTTTCAACTGGCGTTTCTACTACTCAGTTGGTAAGTATTTTTATTATATTAATGAAAACAGGAGTTCTTTAGTGGTCTAAGTTTTTTTTTTGGCACTGAAGATCAATGCTCAAGAATAATTCTAGCCGAGTTATAAGGAATATTTAATTTTTACGTGTGTAAAAATATATAAGCTTTTGATAGAATTCTACGATTATGATTACTCAATTACGTTCTACACGTTAAAAAGTATATATATGAATATATGAAGTTGACGTAAAAAAACATATTTTGTGAAGTTTTCTACATATAAAACGCGGAGGACAACTTTACATAGTTTATATTTTCTGTGTATATTTTTTAGTGCAGTGCTTGACTAGTAGAGTAGATAGATTGATTTGATTTTACTAAAATGGGAAATGCCACAAGTGACTTATTTCACGGCAAAAAATATATTAAAAAGTTTCTTATCAAATACTGTTAAAAGCTGCTACTTTACACGGCACAAAATACACTGCAGGACTTTTTTTTCTACGTGTTTTGTAAGTCACCAGCATATTTCAAAAATTTTGCGCTACAAATACCGGTCCTCACAAATTCCGTAATGGAAGGAATGTCAATAATTGATTTTAAGACTGCAGAGTTCTTGAGATAATTTCTACGGACATTGTTCCAGGTGGGGAAAATTTATGAAGTGTGGGTAGCGGATTGAAGAGAGAATTTCACATGCCAAGGGTAGGTTGATCAGATCAGGGAGGGAGGAGAAACTTTCTATATTGTCGCTGCAAAACACGTTATTTATAGTTCAGTTTCCGTCAGTCTCACAGTGAAACCAGATAGGCTTCCCCAAAATATTACCAGTTTTAATGTGTGCGGGAAAATTATGATCTGTAAATAACGCATCTTGAAGCCTGAACAAGTGTATGAGCTGCATTAAATATTAACGATTAATTAAAATTTCGTGTTGCAGTTTTGAAACATGATAATTTTGCTTTCTGAGTATAGATGAATTGTTCAAATACACTATTAGAAATTTCGTCTATTTGTTTTGTTAACTGTATTGACCCGGCCTGTATTGTTTAGTAATATAATTTAAACACAAAATAAAAATTTTTATGGACTGCCACTTAAAAATGTTTAACTATAAAATCTTTACATGTTGATATTCCCGGAATAGCAAAGAATCACAATAATTGCCAAAACTAAAATTTTTCGTTAAAGTGTTTTGTCGAAACAATGTAAAATCACAGTAACTTCGCAAATGTAAATAAACGATATAAGGGCGATTGTGAAACGTAGTACTACAGAATTAAGCGCGGGTTCACACACACAAGAAACGCAGTCACTTATCGATGTGATTTATATGAGCATGCAAGGCAATTTTTTATTTTTTATTTAGCAAAATATGACGGAATAATATTCCTTGCATATGGGTTATAAAAAGGGAAGTCAAAATTGTTCTAATTATTTTATAACTTTTGGTCATGATATTAAATGTGAGTATAGAAATAACAATTTGCCTATAGGAAATTGATTAAGGTCTTAAAATTAGGCCAATATATAAGAATCTTTCCTAAAGCTGAAAACTGGCACTGTCGATTACGGCATTGAAAGACTGTATATACTACATTTACACGCTCTTGTTATAAGTGAAATATTTGCTTTACTGGCACCCGTGAATTGGAAAACTGTTAAAAATTGAAACGTATAGTGTATATTGGAATATAAGTACTGAATTGGAATAAGTGGTTGTTATTCAACTGCACTGACTATGTGTATAGAGTGTAGGTTATAGGTGTGAGAGAATCTTTAGCATGAACAGTCTTAATATAAATACATGATCAGTGAGTCAAATAGGGTAGCTGCGGAACAAACATAACAATGATCGGCATTAAATAAGTAGACCTACACTCTGTAAGACATATTCCATTCACGCTAGAACACAGGAAAAGCAACGTGCGAATTTCTGGAAATAAATATACTGCCCCAAAACTACCAAACCAAAAACACGTACACTTGTGGAGAAACACTTAATTATTACTAATAAAACTACCATCTAAAACATAATAACTCTGTGTCAGGTAACGATGATATAAACAGAAAGTTAGCGATTTAGTTGACATTAGCAGCATAGTTAAAGGAACCCAGGAATAATTTAATTGTGTGTGTAAACAAAAATTAACATATTTTACACTTTAGTTCAGTTCGCATAATCAGCAAACTTTTAGCTATTGCCTCGATCTAAGATATGTTCATAATTTCAATTGGTGGCGTCATTAGACAGCCGCTTCTGAAGGAAGTACGGGAATAAATTCAGGAAAGTTCTGGACAATACAGTTAATGAGATCCTTGAAAACAAACTTAGCAGGAATGAAATAAAGCTGCTGCCATATGCAACTTAAAGAAGGCGCTGCTTAGCTGTGAGTCTTCCTCGCAGCTATTCTGGAACAGGAGGGTCTTGCACCATGCTAGCAAACTCATTGATTGTATACCAGCAAACACGTAAATTTGAAAGCCAACTTCTCAGCAGATAAATCTTCAGGCCGTCTTCACTTGCTAAGCGCACTCCGTCGGCCCTTAAGGTGTATTAGTAACGCCATCTTGGATTTTCGGAATTCTCGTCGTAAATTGCATCACAGATTTTGCATTTTATTTTGGGCTTCGACAAAGCGTAGGGCATTACATTGCACATGTTCTAAAACATGTATTGCTAGACTATTGTTGCCAGGTCCATTTCTGTAAGCGAAAGCAAGAAAAAAATTATCAACTTCTTGCCTTTGATCACTAGTGAAAAAATATTATATAGAAATGTAATATGTTGATTATGGAGCTTATGGGGCTATTATTTATGTCATGTTGTGCAAAAATGTTCAATACATGTCCTTAAATGGAACTTATGACAAAAATAGTGAAAATCCAATATGACGGGGACTGATCCACCTTAATATCAGCGTTACTAGTACCTGGGAGCTCAGATCCACTTCAACTCACACTTTCACGTTTATTAAAATGTGCTGGACCGACAGCCCTGGCTGACCAGCAAAATCTCCATTATCCAATATGTCCCAGCAAAATCTCCATTATCCAATATGTCCACGTCAGTGTTACAAAACTATAACATTTTTTAACACAGTCTAATTTGGAATTTTCATAGCAAGATAGGACCTGAATCTGGAGCACTTTCAAAAACCCCTCTTAACGTTACGTTTTGCACAATACTGCCAACTGTTGAAACTGCCTACATTAATACATATCACTTTAAAATTTGTTACATTAAATCTTTAAAAACGCTGCATTAAAATGTTATGTTAAAAATAATTAATATCCGGAATATATGTAAATATGTGACATTTTTCAAATTAACAGTGATAAGAAAAGAAATAAGCACAACAAAAAAAATATAATTTACCACATGTTAATTTTTTCTGCCAGCATAACGATCATAACATTTAAAGGAAAAAATTATACATGCTTAAACTTATCATCGATGAAACTGTGCAATGGAATAACAAATAGTAAATGTCCGAAGGAAAGAACAAAATTGTCATACGTCACAGAATTAAATAATAAAAAGCCAGAGTATGAAGAAAAGAACCAAATTATCATACGTAACAAAATGATTCAAATATATATCTCTCCCGACGTAAACAATACACAACAGAGATCGAAAAATGAATAATACAATTTTTATCACACTCTCCAAAGGGACAATATCACGTTCTTAACTGTGCGTATGTGTGTTTGTGTGTGCCCCTACCTCCTATAAACTTTTGAACCCGTTAACCGAATTTTACCAAAATCTGTACACATGTAGTTCAATTAAATAAATTTGACTTTTATAATTTTCAACAACGCCAGATGCCTATTTTCAAAATTCAAACATTTTAAAATTTACAGAGTTTTGTCATACGTAAGCAATCATTTCACCGATTTAAAAAAAAATTGGCCAGTTCACAGTAATTCAAGTAAACATGAAAATTAGACAGATATCGTTATTAGTCTGCCTTTTTTGAAAGATAGAACTACATGAGATAATGAAGCTTTTACACCATACCTTGGAAACTACTCAATCTATTTCCAACAAATTTAGTATGTAAGAAATATTATAATATACTGTTTATACATTTACTATGTGAATAGGTATAGTGCTTCTTTTCGAAATGTCGGCTATACAAACACTTTATGCTAATTTTCTATACCTACCACACCGTTTGACCAATTTTGTTCAAACTTGGTAAGCTGCAACAATAGATTACAAACATCATGTGGATAAATAACATTCATTTGTAAGCCATTTTAGTAAATAGCGCCGCATAGGAAAATAAAGTTTTTATATCATATCTCAAGAGAAAATTTACCGATAACTACCAAATTTGGTAAAAGAGCAGTACTCCAGGTGGCCTTGTAAATTAGCATGTTTTAAGTAAGTCAGTGAGTCAGATACTTATTCCCGAAATGGCGGTCATATCAATATTTTAGCTTATTATACTATATCTACGAAACCATACAATCATTTCAACATAACTTTTTATGATGGCAAAATTAATTGAACTAACAACAGTTGACAAACAAGTAGCGCTAAGGCAGGCCATTGAAACTGGTATGTTTAAAATAAAATCCGGAGTTTATAAACCTATTTAGCCAAGAATTCCGTCTATAAGAAATCATTTAACCAATTTAACTTAAACCTGTATGCTTGCAGTATCTACTACAGACATAAATTGAGTATATACACAGATTCATTTATCCATTTTCTGATATAGCGGCACATGATAAATTAAGATTTGTATGTCATCTCTACGGAAACAACTAACCAATTACTCCCAAATTCAGGTAAAAAGTTATACTTTTGTAAGTCAATCTAAATTCGTATGAGTTAAGGAGGTTGTCACTTATTTTCAACATAACAGCTTTATATATGCTGGTAGTAGTTTTTGCAAACATCGACTGGGCTAATACACACTATTTTCTCCGCCATTTGTGAAGATAGCACTACGCTAGAAAATGGACTTCTTTTTGCGATATCTCAGGGACCGACCAACTGAACGGAAAATGTCAAACATAATCCCGCGAATCAACATCAGACTACCTGGAAAGTTTGACACTGTTACCTCTCTGTTGGCGGCACCCACAGCAGGTTTACTGGTCATCTGGCGTCGGCAGTGTGTTTCTCATCCACCGTACAGTCCAGAATTGACATCTTCCGAATTTAATCCGTTTGGCAACATGCAGAAACATCTACACGGCAGGCGAAAGACGAAGTGGAGAAATAGCTTATTGAGCATGCAATTTAAAAACGCATTATTTGTTGGAACTCATTATTTGTTAGCACAAATAAAAAGTTGCTTAATTATGAACGACTGAAAAGCAGTCTTGCCAAAAACAAAATTTTTATTTGATCTATACGGTAATGACTATAACATTACATTCTCGTATAGGCTATTCACGATAAAGCGAGCACTTTTGAAATGAACCTTAGAAAAAAAGTCACTGCTCCTACCTGCATATATTTTATCGGGCGCTCTAAGTGACATGCGCCCAGTGAAGTTGGTAACGATGGAGGGAAAGTAGTTCAATATCTTAACGTCGAATTAAAAAAGTTTTGGTAACCATTTGTTATAACTTAGATAATTTCTTTCGCTTCCTGTTATAAAATGAGCAGACTTCTAAAATATTTACTTTTTAAATTTTTTTGCGATCTCACTTGACCGACGCACGAATTAAGTGAAGAGGCATATGGCAATGTTAATCTTACACAACGTGCATGCAAGTAGATTAAGCAGGGTTTTCAAAAGTGCACACTTTACCGTGAACAGCATTTAACAATAGTTGACAATAACGTAAAGAAAGTCTGTAATATGAAAAACAACCGTGAGTGACAAATAAGAGAGAAGTAACAATTCTCTCAAAACTATATCTTCTAAGAAGTAATATAAGGAGTGCCACGAAACTCGAACCAGCATTACTAGCCTATCTCATTTCTCCACACGACCACTCCTCTATCGTGTTCAGATTACTTCTGATAGGTAAGTTATGTGGGGTGGTGATGTAATGTGTTTCAGAATATGTCACCTCTTGGGAAGAACTGAGGGTATTGACGCAGAGAATCACTGTACTTCAGAATTACAGTAAACTTGTGGAGCACTGTGCTTGCTCAGTTTTAGTTTCGTAATTGCAGAATATAATGGTTTACGAATGCCAGCGCCGGGACAACAGTTACCTACTGGACGCTATAATATACAACAGAAAACCTTGAATATCAGCGAACCTTTACCCTTGGTGCAAAGTAACTTTTCCTTACTGTGAATAAAAACAGCTCAAGGGATGTTTATTTGGTGGCCATAAGGAAAGGTAATATTGCCATAAAAACGTACAAAGAAATTTTTTTGATTAACAGCAAACCTATGTATCGCTACCTTTCTCTTCAAATTATAGCAATATTTCGTTACTGTAAACAAAGAAATGGTTTCATTTGCTGTACAAAAAACTTTCAATTGACTTTTTTTTTGTGTCTGACGCCACTTTCTATTGTGAGGAAATGCAAAACCTTATTTTAAGTTATGTCTAATGCTCAAATACATTTGGCGATGATGTCGAAATGTAGATTAACAATTCAAATGAAAAGTTGTTTTTTTTTTAAATCTTAACCTACTTTTGCCCATTCACATAAAAACGATAAAAAAAATTACTTGTTGACTCACCCTCGTATATTCATCAGTCATATAAACAGCCACTGCTATCAACATCGAATACAAACAGATTTTGATTGGTTCTGGTATATGACATTGTGATGCAATAACATTTATAGAGTTACAAAGCAAAATTATTTGTTCACTATTACACGTAAATAAATATACAGTATATTTTATGGATCTCAAATAGTTAAAGCACCCGGATATCTGCTTCAGTGGAATTCAGGGCCCTATATCATCACATGGGAGCGGTACCGCAGATTGACAAAATATACCGGGATAAGACTGTAACTCATCCACGATCACATAATGTGCTTGACCCTTTATAAAAAGTACCTCCTGTGAAACAGTCATTGATTAATTTGGACAGCATTTATAATATTCTGTTTACGTGTTTTGATATAAATAAAACTATTATTTCTACGTATTTAAGTTTTACCAGTTATACATTACAATATAATCATAATGTTTTTGCGAAGTTCAAGAATAATTCTCATCTTTGCTGTGTATGAAACAAAATAAAATAAAATAAAGTATGTGTTACTTAAGGAAATGTACAGCTTATTAACAGTATACAGCGTGTCCCATTTATTTTTACCACCCACAATAACTTCGTACCGGAGCTCCAAATGAAAAAGTATTTTATATAAAAAATGTACAACTAGAATGGAGATGTATTAACGCTGCGGAGTAAGCCTTATAGCCTTATATATTAGTTTAGATGCGAGTTATAGCATCACTTATTTTAAATAGAATAATTCATCTATTGGTCAATAGTTCAATGAAGTTCGTCAATGTCCATTTAAACCTGTAGCACAATGGACACTTTCTTAACATGAACATCAAATACGACACAGAAAGTGGAACATCTACTGCCCGTTTGAAGTACTATCTAATTGGCTACTGTGAGGGGTCGAACATTCACATTAGATGTTAAAAATGGTGGCCATCGGCAGCGATACACAAGTTCGGTCGCAGGATGAAATACAAACACTTATTCCTTCCTCCAGTGTTGCCTGCTGAAGAGAATTACAAGCACATACAATACGTCCCTGCGTGTTCTCTGGAGTTGTTGGAATATCTCTATAGACAGCGCCATTGAGGTAACCCCAAAGAAAAAATTCCAGGGGGTTAAGGTCAGGAGACCGCGTAGGCCACTGAACTGGTCCTCCACGACCAATCCACCTACCAGGATATTTTCGGTCCAGAACACGACATGCATACACGGCATTATGTGCTGGGCATCCATTGTGCTGGTACCACATTTTCATTCTGTTCCTTAGACGTATCTCCTCCAGAAGATCAGGAAGAATTGTTTGTCTTAAGGCGGCATACTCCCTGCCGTTTCGGTTACCTATAATTCACGAAATAAGGCCCTATAAACTTATTGCCAACCGTCGCACACAAGACGTCATCTCTCCATTGACGCTGATGATCCACCTGTCGAAGCCATCGTGGGTTCTCGACAGCCAAATAATGCATGTTCCTCGTATTATCGTGGCCTGGATTGGAGAACGACGATTCATTGGTAGAAAAGGTCATCCGATAATAGATTCCGGTTGGCGATAATTTGATGCTGTGCCCATTGACAGAGCTCTACACGATTCTGGAAATCATTCTCCGTGCAATTCCTGGCATGATTGCACACGACAGGGATGGAACGTACGACGCTTAACAATGCGATGTGCACTCGTCGGAATGGCAATTTCGGCCCCATGTTGCCGTGTGCTGAGAATTGGATTAACTGCTGCAGTAGCGAAAACAGCAAAGTCAGCAGCTTCATCCGTGCCTGTTCTGCGGATATTGCGTGGCTGTGGGGTTCAAATGGCCTGTTCCACGAAGCTTCGCCACCAGACTAGCTCCACGCCGGACCTTCAGCAGATTGAACGACGAGTGAGCAAACCAAGTTTTGATGCTGGTAATAACAGAACTGTGCGCGTGTGCGTGTGCGTGTGTTTCACTACAACTCGCTTGTACTGTACTGCACTGTACTGTACAATAATACGATTGCACGCATCTGCTGACTTTTATTCCCCATCGACCAGCAACATTTCTATCTTCTCGCTGTTGGAGTACATTTCCGTTACAACTCGCACATTGCAGTGTACTGGATTCAACTGCACACGAGTAGTCGTCAAGTAATGCCATTTAAAAAAACTGATAATAGTACTCGTATCTCACTAATAAATAATTATATAAGACTCACTCCCCAGCAGTATTATTTCCCCCTTCTTGTTATATAATTATTGTATGAAACTTTTTTTTTTCATTTGGAGCCCTGCTAAGGGGTTATTGTGGGTGGCCACAATAATTGGGACAATCTGTATATGGGATATTCAATAGCGATCGTAAGTTAAGGTCAGTGGCATACGTTTAGACTTAACCTTTGAAAAAAGATCTTCTTGTTCGTGCATAGAGTTGACATCTTACATTAAATTAGAAAGACAATTATAAAAATAAAAAAATAAAAAGCTGTGCGCATCAACATATTATTAAAAATGTTATGTTGAAAATGGCAGGCAGTGATTGGCGTCGTTGTATTAAGTAAAAACCCAAATAATATCAGGTATGATATAAAAATATTTAGGCAATATCTCTAACAATTCCAATGTCTTATTCAAAAGATGCATTGGAATTGTAGCGGAATAATACATAATTAGATTTCAGAAGTGTATAAATTACCACGAACTAACTATGCAACCCTAGCTCCAATATTGAGAAACAATGGCATGTATAGAAATATTTTTTTGTGGGTCGGTGTTATCGAACCCAACAATTCTTATGTTTTCCTAAACTGTTGTATGTTTTATATTAATGCACTGGAAGTACATGAATAAAGTGATAAATTATGTAAAAATATGAATCATTATCATTTCTCTGCTTCTGCTCTCTTGATAAGGGGAGGGGGGGGGGGTCTAATCTGCCCGCTAGCACCCTTCACTCAATTTTAAACCTATTCTGCGTGAGTACTTGGTGGAGAGCGCAGGTTTGAGACATACATTACCACTGGTCACAGCCAGGTGACGTCCAGCACGAACCCTCATTATCCCCCCTTAAGGCGTAGGGTAAGGGACTGGGGGGAGAGTGCTTGTATCAACTACTGTGGGACTCATAAGCCGTGACCTCAACGCGTGCCATAGAGGGGACTGTATAGTCACTCCCCTCCCATCCTCTCCAGCCGCACGGGGCCCTCATTACCTCACGGTTGGTAGGGGTGTGTTAGGGGAAGACGTTAGGGGGGGGGGGGGTGTTGATGCTGGCCGCTCGAGCTCATGACTGCGGGAGCCCGGGCTCGACGCCGTGACCCCACGAGGGGACGGGTATAGTCACCCCTCTCTCCTTCTCGCCCGTGTCATTAACCATGCTGGGGGACGCATAACGCGTCGCAGGTGAGCAGTTCGCGCGCCGACACCGAACAAGCAACAAGCTCCCTGGGACACACTACACCTACCCATCATTCCCTCTTGCCTTCCTCTCCACACAAACACCAAACCCCCTTCCCCCTCCTCACCACCGCAATGCATGCATCCGGAACTTTATTAATTACAGCCCGGCACGTAATGGACGCGCTGCGCTGCACGTGTTAGCCACACTTTCCCAGTTGCAGTAATTTCCAGGCGGCGGCGGTGTCACGTTTCCAGCTCATCCCCCCTCCCCCCTCGTTCATTTAACTCAGGACTTGGATGTGAGCTCACTTCACTTTGCCCTGCTCTAATTTATTGCGGGATAAAAGTCACGCGACACTGCTCGCCAGCACAATAACGGCTGCCTGCTATCCTTTAGTTACAGCCAGTTCATGCTTTTTTTTTTTTTTTGGTGACGATGGTAGCAGTGTAGATCGTGTGGTGCACATGATTTCCTTACTGCATGCCCCAGATGTTCAGTACTAACATCACACTGGAACATAGTCTTTGGACTATAAACGGATGAAAAATAACTTAAAAAATAACCAACGTTAGCTGCGTAACAGCTCGTTTTAAAAGTTACACAGAACGGAATGCCTGTGCCTTGGAAGACTATGGCTGTTTTCTGGAATGAAAATTCACAATTATTCTGTTAGCGGCTAACTAAACAATTCTGAAGTCTGTGTTTGTTTTTTTATCTCTCCCTTGGAGTCCATTATGTATACTTCCACCACAATCCTGTACAAACACTGTCATGCTAGTTTCACTATATGTAAACATTCTTTATATAACACAAAAAGTATCAAACAAGTTTCCACATGTTCGAATGTTTGAAGTGACGTGCCTTTTTATTTTACCTCGGTGAAATATTACAAAAACCTTTATCTATTTTCTCGTAGTGTGTGCATAAGAGTTACGTTATCCGCAGATGAATCAAAAGTCCCATTGAAATGACATATGCGTCAATATACAAAAAACTAAACATCTAATAGACAAAACCATTGTTCTATCGGATTGTACCAAATTTTCAACCACACTTTCACGAAAGTTCCTATCACTCTTGGGAAGTTTTGCAAAAAGTCCGTTCAGATAAACAGTTTTTACATGGTCTAACCACAAAGAATGTCTTTCAATGATTTGTTATAAAAAATTCCGCAGCGATAATAACGTGATTTCAAAGAATATTTACAATACGTAACAAACGACAACGTACAAATTTGTCATCAAAATTTTCCCGAACTGTAAAAATTAATATTGTTAGCTATGAAATTTGACAAACATGCAAATCGATGGATGATACCCAAGCACTGTGAGATTTATGAAATGATGCATGCATATATGCTCTTATTGTGGCATTTACAGAGAATGCTGACAGTAGCACATGTCACCTGACACTTACAACACACTTGCCAGACATGATAAATGAGAAGTACTTATGCCGAGAAGACGTACGGAGCAGTCATGCAAACTCCTGACGGAGTTTGTCACATGCCCGATGAAAGGGATGCGAGAATCAGAGTGGATGGTGCTCACTAACCACTTGTAATTTGCGCAATTCGAAATTCGAGGTGAGGTTGAGTTCGGAGACATGGACCCGTGAATGTGGTAGACCAGTTCTCGACGACCTCCGCAAAACTTCGGAGAGGAGGGTCGTTTGACTGACAAACAGTTACGGACAGAGCTAACAGCTTCTTTGTCCGCCATACAGTTACATTTGCCAACTTCACTAGAGCACCAGATGTCTACCAGAGACATATGCAGACGTATAGCACAGACAAATATGTATTCCCAACGAACTTTACGTGCTCTGTTATCAGCAGCTAAATATTATTGGTTTTGTTCGCAATTCGTAGTCCACTTACCAGCTCTTTGCCTCTGCTCAGTACTCACCATATATTGGCATGTCGTGCAAAGACAAATAACTGAATCGCGGACTGTAGATAGGTGTCAACGTCTCGTCGACAGGGAGGTCATTAGAGACGGAAAAAAAATATATACCCAGAGAATCAGAAACCATGAAGAAATCGGTCTGTGGCGTGTAGTGAGTAACCATGCCAGAATTCGCCTGGAGTGATTTCGGGTAACAATGGGAAACCGAAATCAAAATCGTCGGATTGGGGATCGAACCAGGGTCCTCCAGAATGAGAGTCCAAAAGTCTACCACTGCACCACTCCGATCGGTTCGTTTGCCGCGGTGTCAACGGCGAGAAACGTGGAACGCTACGAACTGGAGAGAGACTTTCTTTAGCGGCGAATCGCGTGCTTCTTTGGAAATGAACGACAGCTATGCTACAGTTTGGAATGCAGCAGACGAGCGTTACAATCCCTGCGTCACTTTGACAGCTGCACGGGTGGAATACACCACACTGATAGCGGATGCACAGAAGTACATGGAAGACATTTTTGGTCCCATGGACCACCTTTACTGGTGAAGTGTCCAGGGGCCAGTTTCCTCCAAGGCAACACTTGCCCAACTACAGCTCTGGTTTCGCAGGAACGTTTGTGTGATATTTCAACACTCCTGTGGTCTTCCCCTTCGCCTGATTGGTCGACTATCCAACGTTTTGTCGGCCTGGATCAGACGTCAGTTTTCTTCGTCTAAAGTATTCGTTATTTGAGTCGTAGTTCACAACAGTTGTCAAATACACTGCCTGATGGAGAAAGTACTACACTATGCAGTGCAATTTAAAAAAAACATTGCGAATGGTTATATGGATGTCACGCATTTGATTACCACTTATGGCCAATCATACATACCACACTTGTGATATAGGCAGGAAACCAGCATGTGAAGCTGTCATTAAAGACGACGCTGTGTCAGGGCGAAGGAGAGTTTTGACTGGTACTGTGTCCGGACAATTGTCAAGGCGTTTTAATGCTTTTAAGATGTCGTTGTACCCCATTCCGTCGAACAGATGAGTTTGCGAGAGGTGTTATCGTAGGTCTCCGTACTGGCGATTGGCCCTTGCAACATACTCTGGAATAAAAGCAATATGAAGCACACAGCCGTTGATCGCATTCAGCGACAGTGGTCCCAGGTTGGAAATATGAGTTGTCGTAGTTGAATCAGAGCTCTAAGACGGACATCAGAAAGCAAAAATCGCCGTATTAGATGCCATGCCGTAGCACAAGTGATGACTGGCGACATTTTGCGAAGTGTGAGGGCCAGTTTGAGTGCTCTGATATCAACACGGAGAGTGTCACGCCGGCTGTCTGAGGCCGGTTTGTTGTTCAGACGTCCGTTTCGAAGGCTATCCTTAACAGCGAGCCATCGTCATCATCGCTCAAAGGCTGTTCGCGATAAAGTGAGCACTTTTGAAATTAACTTTAGAAAAATGCCACTGTCCCTGCCTGCATATATTTTAACGGGCGAACTGAGCGACATGCGCCCCGTAAAGTTTGTGACTAAGAATGTAAAATAGCCCCATGTTAACGTTGAACTAAAAGTATGACGTAACCATTTGTAATAAAAACTAAATTATCACTTTCACTTTTTTTTTTTAATTTTAGTGCATCGAATTGTAAAAACGTGCAGATTTAGAAAAATGTTACGTTTGTAATAATTTCACAGTTATACTTGGCCAGCGCATGAATAAAGTTATGAGGCTCATGGTAATGCTAATTTTACATAGGGCAGAAGAAGACACGATGTGCATGCAAGTAGATCCTAAGCAAGGATTTCAAAAGAGCTCGTTTTACCGTGAACAGCTTATAGAATCATTTCCCAGCGGAGATGAGTGGGAGTGCAGAATGTAACAGCGTGATCTTCAGCAGCGAATCTTGTTTTTTTTCACAACGATGATGATCACCGTTTGAGAGTCTGGAGACGACATGACCATCGAGCGAATTTCTCTGCGGCTGTGGAGCGCCAAAAATCCCGTCAACATGGGATTAAGATATGGAACGCCATCAGCTCGAAAAGCCGCTCACCTCTAGTACGCATTACGGGTAAATTAACGTCACACTGTTATGTTGATAAGTTGCTGTTGTCCGTGGAAATATCATATCTGTAGGGCCAGGCCCGAAGCCAGGGAGGGGAGGGGGGCGTTTTTGCTGTCTGAACACCCCCCGAAATATTGAACAAAATTTGAAAAAATAGGTAATATTTATAGTGTTCTAGCTATTGCAATGAAAAGCACTTAGAAGTAATAGATAATGGGGTTTTGACTGTTTGTTGTGCATAAAAATACTGTTATCTGGTCGGGTTGACCTTGGGCACATGATGGTTGACATCAGAGTTTTCACCCTGCAGTGCGCCTGCGACTGGCCAAGGTGTTCAACAGACAAATTTTTATGTATAAATACTTCTAAGAGTTTAAGAAAGTTGATCTTTAAAAATATTACGATGTCTTCCAGCTGTATAGTCAATATTTAGATTCTAAAACCACTTAAATTGCACCAATTTGAACTTTAAAATACAAATTTTCCCGGGGACGCCCCCCTCACCCCCCGCTTTAATTGGGAGTGGCAGTGAAGAACACCCCGCTTAATAAAATCCTGGCTACGGCCCTGGTAGGGTACTCCAAACGCACATTTTCGTCAAGGTAATGCACAGTAATTAGAGCTGAGATCAGCTCCAATACCTTGCAAGGTATGGTAATGCTTCCTTGGCTAGCGCGATCTCCTTATCTCTCACCAATTGAGAATCTCTGGGACACGTTTAGACGTGGATTATATCTTCCATTCCCCCACGAAACGAAGATGAAATGTGAGCTCGGATCAATACTCCAGTGCCATAGCTATTCGAATTATTAAGCGGTTTTTTTTTACAAAACAAGGGATTGCAAATGCCTCAATTGCTTCATAACTTAGAATATTAGTTTGTCTGGAGGATGTGAGGATTCGAACATGAAATTTATCGTCTCATCGATGGGAGGATCATCAGAGACGAAACAATTCGCTCGGACTACCAATAGCAGAGAAGAAACCATCTAGTCATTCGTCCGGAAATATTTACACAGAAAACGTTAATCGGAGGGGCAAAACTAGGTTAAAATGTGTGCACCGATTTTTGTTTGTTTGTGATTTTTAAAGATTGTTTCCTCGATTCAATGATTTTGAATGGTTTATGTTTTTTTTTTTCGAGTTATTTCTTGTGATTTTCTTGCGATTAAATAAAAAGAGCATGAATTTTCGAAGATTTTTTTGCGAGTTCCGAAGATTTTGAGTGATTTTCAAATACTGTATAGCGATTTTCAGTGATTTTTCCAAGATTTCCAGTGATTTTGAAAGATTTATTTGTAATAATTTTTTAAGATTTTCTTGCGATTGTCAAAGATTTTCTTACAATCACCGACGATTTTGGTGATTCACATTTTTTTTTTCTTTTTTTTTCTCGATTTTCTAAGATTTTATTGCGAGTTGAGAAGAGTTGTAACACTTTTATTGCATTAAGTACTGTGAACACCATAGTATTAGCTTTCCAAGAGTACAGAGTACAGTTTTAGCAGCTACGATGACAGTAGCAAAGCGGGGATATGTAGCGAGGGGAGTATACGACTATGACTGTACCAAGCTCTGAGATGTTCGTCCGGCCAATAGACTGCTATGGAGAGTGCACTGTACTCGCGGGACGAAAAAATTATGTGAATGCGTTTGCAGGAAAAGCTCGAATTCAAACACGCGTGCATTTAAAATTTCCCTCAGGATTGGATCACGTTTTATTACTAGAGCCACGAGTATTTCGCTAATTCATTCGGAGGCGAGGTAGACTCGAAACACTTGTTTTTTTCCTCCTACTGTTTTTATTGGATGACAGTTCTTTAGACAAGCCCCGTTTAACTATGAGCCAGTAATAAGCTCTAAGCAGTAGTGTGAGTGACTTCTTAACAGCCCTGTACAGAGGCTTTACTTGTTCGCAGCAACTAATAATCAAACGATAATGTCTCGGGTGTATAGATGGCTCAATCCGCGAAATACTCGGGGATCTACTTCTAGAGCTAGCGATTTCTCGCGAAAAAATACGTGTACACGGTAGACTTCAATACTATAAGCACCCAACAGCAGTTTGTTCATTGGCGTAGGTTCATGTCTGCTTGAGAAGGCGTTCCCATTTTTGACCGGGCCATTCAGAATTCGGCAACATCGGCACGGATCCTACGTGATTAGTTTCACAAAGTAATTCGGCCAATCAAGATACGTAAATACCCTACAGTGCTTTTAAATATAACTTGTATTGAAATCTTTTCGCGAAATTTCACTACCCTACTTATTACAAATGCCTTGACGGACTATGGACAAATAACAAACCTGTTCGGAAACAAGGGCAGAATGATGTGTTGCCTGGTCTGGAGTTAAACTGGCCGCTGACTCTGCATCAACTAACGAGAAAATAGCTGATGCTAGAGAGTACAGGGGATGGAGTGATATAGCATTACTCCTGTATGCTAAACTCCACAGTTCTCTGTAGTTAGTCGATCGGCGAAATTTTCCACATCGTTCTAAGTGGTAATGTGCAAGACACGTGGAAAGAATAGTCGAGTAATATGATATTGGGCACAATAAAACACATCTTATATTGCCTCCTGCAGGTTCAAATGAATAGATTTGAGATTCATTACATCAAAAACTGTTACATCTCCACTCTTAGCAGCGGCTTCACCGACTTTTTGGAAACGGTTACTTAACTTGGTTGAATTAAGATAAATTGGTTCTGATTTACGATATAAACATTTATATTAGAAATTTCAATTGGCTTACGTTGTAGAAAATATCACGTAAACCAGAAATACAACCCTCATTGCTGGGCTCGAATTTTCCGACAAACCTGCAATAAAAATACAATTATAAGTAATTATTATTTTACTAAAGAAAATAAAATAAAAATCTGGTGATAAAATTCGAGATAACGTTATTAAAGGAGACAAAGATTCACGATATTAAACCCAACATGTCAACCAAGCGATTAAATTTCAGATGTGACAAGCGGTTTTTATGTACTCAGACCATCTATGACAAGGATCTTAAGTCAAAGTGCAGGTGCATAGAAGTGCACACACGAAACAGGGGAGCTAGCTCCCATAAAATAACATACACTCGTTTTTTTTCAATATGGCAATGTTTGGAATGAGGCGCATTTTGTGATTCATGGCCCGAATAGAGAAGAACGAGCATCGGAATAAATGCCGATATCATTATTTTTTAGTATTTCGTAAAGAGACACCATGCAACATAAATATTTTTTTAGAGCAGAGTGCATTAAATTTTGTACTTTGTGTACCGGGGCGGAGGAACAAATTTTTATCGGCGATAGCTAAGGTAGTTTATGTCGTGCCATAAAGCACACGCATGGGCGAGGGTGCTGTAGAAGGAAGATTTGCTGGGATCGGACGAGACAAGGCGTGTCGGAGGAGAAGAAGAGGGTGTAAATGTTTAAAAAGCAGGAACCGCTGCGGCATTCGGGGCACGCAGGGGCTGCGTGAAGGGGGTTGGTTGGTTGGTTGGTTGGCGGCTCAGGTGTCGGTGCGTTCGGACCCTCTCGGCGGCTGTATTCCTGACACGTTCCTCCCCTACCCGCGGCGAGGAGAGACAGTGTCGGGACTGAGGCGTCGTGCCCGGGACCTCATTAGTTACCCCCGCGCCCGCCGCGGCGTGCGGCGCGTGACTGCCCTGCCGCCTGGCGGTGGACCACAGAAACTCAGGCCGACCGCATACACACTCGACTCCTCGCTCAAGAAACTCGAAGTTAGGATTCTCCGGACCAGCAATTTTTGCATTCAGAAAACATAATATCATGCTTGTAATATTAACTAACTGCTCCTCACTAAATATACAACAGAACGTATTACTTACTTTTCTTTGCATATTTTAAAACATATTTATTGATTTATTTCCAAATTGAAATTTTGAATGTGGTTACACAATCTTCTTGTGCTATAGTAATTTTTATCCTACTGATGGCCAGAAGCTCAGTACTAGTAGTTCGCAACTTAAAAATCTCGCCGCTATAAAGCACTGATGGAGCAAATGTAACACAAAATATTAATTTTGCATGTGAACAAATAAGTTTACCGCCAGCTTAGAAGCGACTGTTTTGGAACACCAGCATTTAATGCATCATTTTCCCTATGCCAATCTCTCCCATAACAACCCGAACAGAACAAACCTTACCTTCATCTGTATTTCGCAATGTCGTCAGCCATTTTGTTTTTGCTTTCTACATCCGTTTATGTCTGTTTACCTTTTCATTCAGTGTGTAGAAGCAATTTTTTGCGCATTTTATTTCGTTAATTTTTAATTTTTGCGTTTGCTGTTGTGTGTGTGTGTGTGTATTATATATATATATATATATATATATATATATATATATATATATATATATATATATATATATATATATATATATAAACCAGTGAGCCTGTTAAATGTTAATGTTAAAATGTGTGCAGGCAGTATCAGTGACTTTTCAAAAGGTTGTTTTCAAAAGTGCTTGAAAAACACTGTGAACAACGTACATATAGTCGATTCACGGTTTCTTCGGCCTTTTTAAATGAAATCTTTGAAAATTTTCCCCATGACCGACGTGTTTGGTTATTTCCTAAATACGCCCTGTATCGCAAGCGTTTTATACTTGTGTTCATAAAAATTACTTTTTTTTACCTGCTAAATAGAAATGTTATTAATATCTTATCTGTAAATTATAATGCTTCATTAATAAATAATTTGAATAAATACAGGGAGAAAATAGGTATGTTGGTAACGTATAGATATTTTTACAACTGAGTGCGTACGAATGTGGTGCGTTGTCCCTTCTGGTGTAATTCTCCATACTTGTTAAGCTTAGTTTGCACGTGGCGGAGGAATATCCTGTAAGTAGGACATTAGCAGGGCTTCATAAACGGCCGAAGTAACAGTGAATGGATTATAGAGGATTGTAAACCATTCGAGAAGGAGATGCAGCACGTAGCGATACAGGAGGCGCGAGAAGCCAGCGAGAGAAAGGCGCTCACACAGAAGGAAGGGAAGTGCCAGGCCGTAATTAAAGTCACGCGCCCACGGCGTCATCACGTTAATCCGGGGGAGGCGAGGAGGGGGTGAAAGTTAGCACCCCAACAGCAGGGTGGGACGGGCCCCGGGAATCGCACCCCAGGGTGTCTGTCGCCAGCGCGTGGAACTGCTTCTCGGATTGGCGAGCGGATTGCATATTCATACCTGCCTCGCCCTGCACTGCCCGCTGGGGACGACCCCGGGCGCCTCGCCTTTCTGAGTGTTGGTGGATGGCGAGGGGGGGGGGGGAGGGTCCCCCCTTCTCGACCTGCCGACTTGGAGATTCACCGGCCCTGCCGGCGCTAAATCTTACCCGCGCGAGCCTTGGGGGGAACATCCGCGCAAGTGACGGTGAGAGATATGTCGCAAGCAAGGGGCGTGGCATCGCCTGAACAATTACCCCGACGATTTTACTGCAACACCACGAGCTTGGAGCAAGTGCAAAGTTACGTTTGGTCACATTGTTTCAAACTTAACGTTTAAAATAGTATGTCTTCCGATGGAGAACTTCATCGAATATAAAACGAGCAGAACGCATCAATAAAATGTTACACAACCTAACAGTATTGTGAAAAAAAAAAAAGCACGTTTTATGATGCATATGAAATAATAATACATTTATTTTTCAAACACTAAAATGTACATACGTAGTAGGATTTAGTATGTCTGGGCTCACTCAAGGAGATCGGCGATAGGATTAGGATTCGGGGGAGCCACCATATTGTTACGTAACCGACCACCATCTTGGATGACCTTGACCTTTGACCCGTGACCTTGACCTTGACACCAAGGACTTTTGACCTCAAAAACACTAAAAAAAATTCTGCTCAGAGTGCTCCTATTTTTTACATGCCAATTTTATGGGCACAAGCTAGACGCGTTACTTCTAAAATAACCACATTTATATATTTAAAAATGTCAGTTGATGTTCTGACTCCTCGAGGTAAACGTCGATTTGGAAGCGCTCTCTGGCTATACTACAAAGATGAATTGTGACCACGAAGGTCTGCCCCCAACTAACATGGAACCACGACCTGTACCATCGCTAAATGGTTGTCTTCAGTGTAGCTTCTGCGATGGAGTATTCACCTATGGCCAAAATGCTCGACGTCCTGAGAGAACGGCATGTACGAAGATACCTTTTCGCACGATGAAGCATTGAGACAATGGCCACATTCAGCTTTTGCAAGATGATACACTGCAGGAAGATAGTCAGATCTGCAAGGGTTCGTCTTTTGGAAACCAGCAAGTGATGCCATCAATACCTTCTCCTACATCGTTGGGTACCCTTTCCAAAGACGATAATGGGGGTACAGTTAATGCTAAAGTCGGAATGAGTGCAGTACAGTCGGTTTGTGTGGAACGTACACTTGCAAGATGTCCGCGTGAAGTCAACGAACTTCAAAATAAACCCTCATCAGCTCTAAATACTGATGAACATACAACTCCTGCTACACAGAAAGATAAACTTGATATCGAGGATACAGCAGGAAGGGAAGACGATCATGAAGATAGCATTGATGATGACTGGCGAAAGTGATAGTGTTAAAGACGATGATAATTCCCTCGACGGCTCTGCACGTTTCCTTAACGAGTTTCCTTAGACAAGTGCTGTGAAGAAGGCAGAGGATACCAAGTATACTGACGATATGTTTACCGAAGATCCCAACAAACTTGTAGACAGACTTAAATATTTTCGTGATAGGCAACAGCATAGGGATTACTCAGCTATAAAAGAGGTGGTTTCGATCATAAGAGAATTTAAGAACTGGATTATATCAGATGATGTGATGAACTGCTTTCTTCTGAAAATGTAATTACAAAAGCATAATAAATTATTATAATAAAAGTATTTCCTAAATTTTTTGTGTGTCTTATCCTTTTATCCCTCATAACATTAAAGTGGCGCAATGATCACTCGCTTATAAACGCAAAAAAAGTGTAAATATAATGATAATAAAGACTTTAGTAAGAAAATGTACTGATAGTTGATTGAATATACAAATTTTAATTTTGTCGACATGTACAAATTTTGAAGACCATAGGTGAATCTTTTTTTCTTATCTCTGTTGGTAGAGGCACCCGATAAGACCATTGATTTCTGGAGACTGATGAGGATTGGTGTGGATTGAGGAGGATTGGTGAGGATTGAGGAGGATTGGTGCGGATTGAGGAGGATTGGTGAGGGTTGGTGGTGAATTGGTAGTGTCAGATTGGTGGTGTATTGGTGTCGAATATGTGTCTGAGAAGAGCATGAATGACTATCCCCTTGGCTGATCTCGTACATCCCAAGTATCCAGGGACCTGGCAGTACAGACACTTAAATTTAACACTAATTAAACCTATAAAACTGCTGATCCATACCATGATTATAACATGCTCGTGCATTTCTGCTATTAGTATTATGAGTATGGTTTAGTCACATAAACAGACAATGTAAAGGTCACCTACATCTAATATGGTGGTAGTGGCCTGTAAAAAATACGTTTACTGACTTTATACATTATTCTCGAGTTTTTATTTTCAAGGTCATGTAGTCAAGGTCCAGGTAGTCTCTATCTAATATGGACGTGGCAGTCTATTATATATTATTTTTGCTGACTTTTATGCATTTTTTCGAGTTTTTATTTTCAAGGTTATTAAGGGTCATGGGGTCAAGGTTGTTGTAGTCTGCATGTAATATGGTGGTAGTCCTTAATGTATTATGCTTGCTGACTTTTTTGCATTTTCTCGAGTGTTTTGTTTCCATGGTCTTTCTAGGTCATGGGGTTAAGGTTGAGGTAGTCTGCATCTAATATGGCTGTGGTAGTCTGGGATGTATTATGCTTGTTGACTTTTAGGTATTTTTCTCGAGTTTTTGTTTCCAAGGACATGGGGTCAAGGTTATGAGCCAAGGGCCAAGGGTCACAGGTTTTAAATTTTTTGTGAATTTTTTGTGATTTGTAATTTTCTTTGGATTTTTGCTCTTTCAAGTTCAAATTTTAAAGTTCAAGGTCAAGGTCACAGGCCATAGGTCCTAATCATGGTCACCTGGCTTGGAGTCACTGACCCCAGTCACCGGAGTCGCTAATTCCTCTCAGCATTTCTGGAAAAAATGGGTCATATCTAAGAATAATTTTTAAAAATTTTTAAAAATAATTATTTAATGATTTTTAATAATAAATTTTTCGGAATTTAAAAATGACTTTTTAGAATTTCTTGGAATTTCTTCGGATCTTTTGGATTTTTAAAGGTTTTTTAGTGTTTTGAGATCAAAAGTCCTCGGTGTCAAGGTCAAACTCACTGGTCAAAGTTCAAGGTCATCCAAAATGGTGGTCGGTGACGTAACAAGCCGAATCCTAATCCTATCCCCGTTCCCCTGGTGCCCAAACATAATAACTCCTACTACTCACATAGTTAATTATAAAAGAATCTATTGCAAATAGTTTAGTTTTATGTACCTATAATTTAAGCGTAATTATATTGTGGATGCTTTAGAAAGCAACTTTTGCAAGATAACTTTCAAGTAGAACAATCATATTCAATAAGGACTATGGTTGTGTGTAAGTAAACATTGCTGCCAATATTAACAAATATTTGAAGCCTATTTCCGAAACACATATGAGATAACATTCTTGTCTGTGTGTAGATGTGTGCCTGAGAATGTGACTGTTTTCTGCGTAACCCCCCCCCTCCCCTTTTCCAAAAACTATTGAACGCGTGAACCGAAATTCACTAAACTCGTACAAGTATATTACTGAGTAAGGACATCATACTTTTGTAGTTTTATACCACGTTTAACACTTACATTCGAAATGATGGCATTAAAATTTTTTGGGTGATGAGTTATATCCCCGGAACCATTCAACCGATTTATACCAATTTTGTAGGTTGTAAGCATTTAATTTTGAGATCAATATTGTTGTTGGTCCTATATTTGAAAGATTGCACCATATGAGAAAACATAGTCTTTGTTATATTTTATAAACTGTGTAGTCAATTCTTGTTAAATTTGGGAAAAGTAATAATATTATAGCTCATGTAAACGTGCACAATTTAAATAATTAGGTACATATTTTCAAAATTGCGTCTATTCAAATATTTTAGCTTCATTTCGTATGACTACCATACAGTTTAGCCAATTTCGACCGAATTTTGTATGTTTAAAGTATATGTTAAATTCATCATATATGCAAATACATAGCCACTTTAGTCTGCCGTTATGTAAGACAACGCCATACGAATAAATAACATTTTTTTTCATTACATCTTGGGAAACAATTTAACGATTCCTCCCAAATTTAGCAATCAGGCAGTACTGAGGTATATGATGTAAATTGGTATGTTTTAGGTCAGACAATAATTTTCAAAATGGTGGTCAAAAGGCTATTTTAGATTTGTGATCTATATCGTCGAAACCATGTAATCAATTCCAAGTTAAGTTTGTTTGCTATCAAATGTGTCTACACGGTTTCTTTTTTAAGAAATTTTGTAAGATAGCATTACGTAGACCAAGTGTTTTGTGCCTTAACTCTGGAGAAAACCGAAAGATTCGCGCCAAATTTGGCGCACAAGTATCACTATGGCATGCCATATAAACTTATTTGTTTTGAGTTGGTGAGACATTTATTTAAAAAACGGCGGCAATGTAGATATTATACCTAGGTATGATATATACAAAACAAATTTCAACTTAACTTTCTATGCTGGCACTATCTATTATAACCATTAAAGTGTCTACAGAGGACGTCATACATCCGCCATTTTGTAACGTAGCTCCACATTAAAAAAAATTTTCCTTCATATATCGGGAAACAGCTAACCAATAACCACCAAATTTGGCGAAGAAGTTGTACCATGGTAGGCCATATTGATTAGTATGTTCCGAGTTTGCTAGGCACTTATTTTTAAAATGGCCAATATAAAAACATTTTACCATGGTGACCTATATCTACGAAACGATGAAATTGATTTTAACCTAACTTTGTATAATGTTTCTGTGATAATACTTGAATGTGCTAGTACATAACCTTTTCGTCCTCCATTTATAAAGAACGTCACATGAAAAGAATTAAGGTTTTATTTAATATCTTCATGACCAATTAATCGTTTCCAACCAAACTTTACCTCAAAGTATTGTTGGAGTAGCATATGTAAACTAATATGCTTTAAGTGCAGCAGGACTTTATTTAATGGCGTTAATATAAATTATTTAGGTAAGTATGTTATATATTTTAAAAAGTTCTTCAGAATTTTGCCAAATTTTGTTCACTAACAATGTTCATTAGAAGCATCAATTATGCATACAGAGATCCCCTTTTGCAGGCCTTTTAGCAAAATGGCGCAGCTGATAGAACTAAACTTTTGGCCATATTTCCGAAACAATTAAACTAATATTCACCAAATTTTCCATACGATTAGTGCTACAGAAGGCCTCGTAAACTTACATAATTTAAGTTGTATCAGAAACAGTTTTTATAAATGGCGGCCATGTAAATATGTTGATACGTTTCTCATATCTATTGAAATTTAAACCAATTTTAACCATACTTTTTAAGTTGACAGTATCAATAACCATCTTATACAGAACTTCTATAGAATAAATTTTTTAAGATAGCACTAATTAAGAAATTTTTATTCCATATCTCAGGAACCAATCAACCGATATCCACTAAAATTTTTACACATGTAGTACTAGAGTAAATTGTATACATTTGTGTATTGTCACGGGCTGCAGCTGGCGCCGGCTACCGGCTCGCGTTGTACGTGCCTCGGTGTGACCACCTCGATCCTCCCCCCGGGCCGACATGCTAGCCGCCTTGTTGCTCTTTCTTCTGGGAAGCCCGTGGATGATTGCCAGTGGCGCGGCGGTCAGGCTGTCGCACAGCTTGGCTCCTGGAGGACGTCACAGTTCCTCCTCTGTCCTGCTGGAGATGCCGGAGATGTAGCGACGACGCAAGAATATTCTGGTGAAACTGGCTGGCATCACGGTCCCTCCTACTGCCCCCGCTGAAGAACCTGGCACCTGCAGGATGAGCAAGAATATTCAGTGAATTAGGACGCTCGACGCAGCGCGCGAGTTACAGAAAATCCTGGGTGACGGCCTACGACACTGTACATGCTGGAGCTGAATTCGACCGACAAACTTCGTGAAGTGATTCCTTATGCAAAATGAAGTGGCAAAAAAAACATAAAGGACACTCCGTACTTAACTAAATATTACGGGAGTAACAAGTCCCCGAAAATTGAGATTTTGGAATGTATTTTTGCAAAATGTCGGAAACAAGGTGACATGAAAGTACAATTCGCGAAACATTGTTTTATGTTATCGGAATCTTCATCCTCGGCGCAAGGTCACAATAATAACACAACCCGTTACTAAAATAACAGGGGTGGCCACCCTCTTATTGCGGGCAACTTCGTTACCGTCGAGAATTATGAACGTTTGAAGCCGGTTTATTCAGTAGTATGACATACGAAACAAAAGTGGCTCCCTTGTTGCAATTGCCTCGTACGTAGGCACTACCCATATCATGCGTGTAAGATACACATTGTTTACAGTAGGTGTTAACCTTGTCCGCCACCATCGGCTGTGCTGTGACCATACACGCATGAAGGTAGAATTGCCTGCATACTAGGCGTTGTATCGCTGCAGCGGAATCTGGCGGAATCTTCGTGTGGGTGTTAAACGAAAACGGTGGGTCCTAGGAGTTGCAACAAGGGGACTATTTTTGTTTCGTAGGTGATACTGCTCAATAAACCAGTATCAAACGTTCATAATTCCCGAAGGTAACAAAGTTGCTGGCAATAAGAAGGTGGCCACCCGAGTTATTTTCGTAACGGGGAGTGTTATTATTGTGACCTTGCCCAGAGGTTGAAGATCCCGATAGCGTAAAACATTATTCCGTGAATAAAACTTTAATCTTACCTGGTTTCCGATATTTTGCAAAAATACATTCCAAAATCTCAATTTCCAAGGACTTATTACACCCTTACTATTTAGTTTAGGAACAAAGTGTCCTATATATTCGCCACTTGATTATGCATAAGGAATCACCTCGTGATGTTTGTCGGTCGAATTCAGCCCCTCCTTTATTTACTACCGCGGTACAGCGGCCAGCAATTTTTGGCGAAGTCAATCTATCTGAGTGCGGACGCGAAGCGGGGTGTGGTACAACTGCAAACGAGGTGTTCTTGGTGTGAATGGAAGAGAGGGCGTGAAACGCGGCGAGTGAAGCCTACTGTGTGTGAGGGTGCTCGGAGAAGTCTAGAACATTGCTAACTGCGGGACATGGACTAAACTGAGGTTGGAATCAGTGGACATGTAACACGAATTTTATTGTTAATATTGGAACTGACAAATATGGACACTTAATTTATAAAATAATTTAATACGTTGATAAATGGTCGATTGGGACTGGTTCTTAATTCTTTAATGTCATTAATTTATTTCAGGTAATTTAAATTATATTGATTGAATTCATTAATTGTAAACAGTAAGTGCTATCAATTTACCGTGAGATGTTGAGTTGCGGGAATCTTTTTTTTTTAATTATTTTAAATAAAATTAGGAAATTATATTTAATTATTTTATTCAATGAAGACCTTCATCTCTCAAGAACTTGGTTTAGCCCACTAAATTTCGAGAGAGAAATCGTAACAGTATTCTAAGGGACTTAGACTCTTATTTTCTAAACGTAATTATTTCAGGTAAGTGAACCCTATCATTCAAAACGTTAGACTGATTAGATCCAAAGTTGATGCTCCGAATCCGAACTCCGTATTACAGTCGATTGCACTCTAGCTTATGGCACGAGGTTTTGTGGGTTTGAGTCCCAGGTAAGCCAGGTGCTTATGTGTATATCTCTACTGTGTATATGTTTCTGGATTCTTCTCTAACGATATTGGTGTCAATGAGATGTCAAGTCCTACCTAACATCTAAGCTTATAAGCTTATTGAACTTCATTTGAAATGTTTATCACACATGTAGTGAAATGTATGCTCTTTAATAATACTATTAATGTCTTGTATACAGCATATTTTACGTTCATTAATTTCAGTTATAACAAATTATAACTTAAATATCTGAAATGGATTAACATTAAATCAATTATTTAAAATATTTGTTAATAATATTACTCACTTTTTATTACATACAACAGAGTAATTGCATGGCGGTGTTGGTTACCGGAAATTGTTTCTTGCCAAATACGTTTCTTAAAGAATCTAGGATAGAAATTTAGTTAAATTTCAATTATAATTATATTTATTATTTGATATGTATATTATTTAAAAAAGAAAATTCTAACAAAATATTTTATAGTGTTACGAAATATATGCATTCTTCTTTCGCATGCCACATAAATAGAATTTATGTGATAATTTTGTTAACGTATGTAATAATGCTTAATGAGCACTGCATATGTTTTACTATTGAAGCAACTCGCTCTCTCTCTTTTTTTCTTTGCCTTATAAAAGAAAAACTTATATTTTATGGTAGGTTATATTATTAGTCTTGTCTAAACTGTAAAAAATACTCATTAATCTAATATTAGAGCTAAGTACACTTTATTTAAAAAAAATGACATTTATTTGCCTACTTTCCAAGGTTTTGCGTTAGCAGGAAAAAAAAAATACATATAACTCATTCCCGTACTATTTAAATTTAGTTTCAGGACTCCCTGTTTGGTCAGCATAGTAGGTACGTTGAGAAATGGGGAGAAGTATTGGATTTATTTCTTTCTAGACCGTTTATTTGCTCATCTCCCCAGCGCTGACACACCCATCACCAAAAAAAAAAAAAATTAAAATAACCAGGTCAAAAGCGACAAACGTGTTTTTCCTTTACGTTTGATTTTCAGCAGCCCCACTTACGTTAAGGAATAAAATATTTTGACAATCATAAGTAATCAGAGGCTGCGCAAAAGTGTTTCTAAGCACAAACTTTTATGAACATTAAATCTTAACGATATTTACTTGTTTGCTCGGCGGATCTCGAACGCTTTCTCGGGTGACGTCGCACTGCTCGTGTATCTCTGATTGTCCCGTAAGCAACGCCTACAGCCTTAAGCGGATTGAACCCATTTTGCCTTGGTGGGGGCGAGCGGGCTAGCCGCTCAGCCACCGTGCTTCCATCCTCTCTCCCGCCTTCCAGCAAACGGATAGGTTCTGTACGTCACAGAGGGTTACTTATGCGCAGGATAACAGAAAAAAAAAGTTAATATTTTGCTCACATGTGGTAGCATTGAGCACATCATAAGTAGTACAGAAATGCCGATTTGGGCACAAACGCAAAAAAAGTGGTTCAAAAAGTTGCGTTTGGGAGCAGTTGCAAAAAAGTGGATTAAAAAGTTGTGTTTGAGCACAACAGTAAAAAAGTGACTCAAAAAGTTGCGTTTGGGAACAGTTGCAAAAAAGTGACTCAAAAAGTTGCGTTTGGTTAGATCGTAGTCTTTAGAAGAAAAATAATTGTGTTAAACTTTGTGTTTAAGTGCATCTGCAAAAATACGCGTAAAAAGTTGCGTTTGGGCGCAGTTGCAAAAAAAAGAGTGGCTTAGAAAATTTGAATACGTAAAAATAAAATGTTGTATATAATAAATATGGATCAGTTGCTAAATGTATTAAACGGGACCAAACAATTTAAGAAACTTTCCGAACTTACAATTGGACAGTCCTATCCCATAGACCATGCTTAAATAAATGATACACGGTATAGATACAAAGTGGTAATTACTTCTGAAAATCTTAAGGTAACCTTACCAGACAGATATGTTCAGAATTTCAGTGAAAAAGTTTTAAATGATGTTAATTGTGGAGGTATAAGTTTTGTATATGATGGAATGGTGGATTGTGGTGCTAAACAAATGCATTGTATTCGGCTTTTTAAAGAATAAATGATCGTCGTCGTATAATTAGACATCAGTTGATTTTTATTTGCATCCAACCTCTATAAAGTTTTAATTAAAACACAATTATCGCTCTGACTTCAGCAATGTGTGACAACATAGTCTAATTAAAAATTTAGAAACGCATCTCCAAATTCGACATATTAAAGTAGTCGAAACATTGAATTCTTTTTCTAAATCTTTCATTGCACTTTCTATAGAAATATTATTCATTTTTATCACATGAAACGTTAATAGTTTTTAACTATTAAAGTTATTATATACAGAATACGACTACTTCCAACCCAAAAAATATCTATGGTCTCATCTCTAATACCACTGTTCTTTTGGACAAATCGAAGTTAATTAACTTAAATTTTTCATCCTTAATTTCAACTATTGTTTCATTAACTTGACTTGCTTGCACTGGAAAAAATAATGGATATGCTGGTTCGTAATAGATCGTGTCGCCAAATCCAAATGTTGTTCTTGGTTTAAAAGTGGCAATTATATTAGTTTCTCTATGATTATTTTCATCATGTTTTAATATCATACCATTTACTATATTTCAAATGGAGCAAATTTTGGAATTGTATCGCCATTATGATCCACATTTGCTTTCAGAGTTTTATTTTCTATGAAACCCAAACGTTTTCCTATTGAACCCCGTTTTCCAAGCTGAAATTTAAGCGTACATTTTACTTTCACTCTGTTTGTTATTTTATCCAGCTCGAAATATATATCATTTTCATTCCCATCCATTGCATCTACACAAATGAAAAAACAGTTTTTATAGTTTTTTCAAGATCTTTTAAGCTATATAGACCAACTGGAATTTAAACTGCTGATTCTATATCATTCTGGCCTACAAAATATATCTTATTTTTCCCAGAGATAATGTTATGTGTTAGATAAGTAGTATATAACTGAACTGAAGCCACTGAGTGCCCCTCTATCTCTAAAGGGTAATGTAGTCTCTTCTTCAACACTGATTTGTTATCTGTTAATTTGAATACTTTATTCATTTATTATATAATTTAAACATCTATTAATAAATGAGCAAGAAAATCATGAAACATGTAGACTGGGATATTAAAATAAGAATACCAGACAAGACTGTATTGACAAAACGTCATGGGGAATTATTACCTAATAATATTAGATGTTTGATAGTGGGTCCTAGTAACTGTGGAAAAACTACACTTATGATAGATATTTTTATATATGCTCAGGGATGGTTGGACTTTGGTACTCTCTATGTGTGTTCAAAAAGTCTGGACCAACCAAAATATATCAATTTAAAGAAAGATATAGATGTAACATCAAAATTATTTAATGAACCGATAGCATGCTTCTTTCCATCAAATGAAGAAATGGTTGATGTAAATGAATGTCATAAAGAGTCTGTAGTTGTTTTCGATGATATCATACTTGAAAATCAAAATATGGTAAGGGATTACGTTACTTGCGGTAGACACAAAGATATTGATTGTTTCTATATAGCCCAGACATACTCAAAAGTACCTAAGCAGCTTATAAGGGAAGTGCTAATTTTCTTTGCATATTCAGACAAGACGATACAAATCTTAAACATATTCATAGCGATTTTGTTGGTGGTGATATGTCGTTTGAGAAATTTAGGGAGACTTGAACAAAATGATGGAATAATGAAAATGGGTTTGTTACAATAGATATGACTCGTAAGTTAAATAATGGTAAGTACCTTAATAACATTAAAGACTTTTTAAATTCTTAGATTATAAGTAAGTTTTTTTTTTTAATGGAAGTATTTCCATTAAAAACTAACATAATCTGATATTTTTAAATGTATTCATATACCATAACTATTTCAATAAACACAATTGTAACTTCGGGTACATTGTGGGCTTTTGGTATTTTAAAATATATCATATCATCAGAATATACTTCAAAAGTTTTATACATGTCAATTTTTTTCCGTTCATGATATAAGTTGATAACACTTTTATATTTTTCTGGTTTTATTATTATTTCAACTGTATTTCCATCTCTCATAAAAAAATATTTTCTTTGATTATCAAAGTAGAGTACTTTTTCTTTTGAACTGTATTTCCCAACTAAACGAATAATGTTAGTTCTGTTTTTCTGATAGTATTCTAAATTGATCGCATCCATCGGTGCAATGGAATCTCCCACATGTCTTAGTCTTTTTTATTCAAAATCTATATTGTTATCTACTTCCAAGTAAGTAAGATAGGCTTTATCCGATGATCTTTTATTTCTCGTCAATGTGACTATAAGGTCGTTGAACTGTGTGATGGAAATAAAATCATTAGGATTGATCTTCTCAGTAGTTGTATCACTGTTTGTGTGTTCTTTAATTTTATCTTCAATCCAAGAGCTCATAATGCATTTCCACATATACCATTGTTTATTAATAGTGAAATAATTTTTGGAAATTTAAAACTATGTGAAACGTGATTTAGCACAATTATGCATAAATGACCACAAGTTACTTGATTGAAATTTTGAATTCTATCAACGTTATAAAAAATATTACTTCCGACATATGCTATTAATTGTCGGGGTGGATTTCCACCAAATGAATCAAAATAATATTTGCTGTTTGATTTTTTCCAATAGCATACCCAATACGTACCAGAGTTTTCTTGAAACATCGAGATTAAGAATCCCACATTTATTATTGAGTGGTGTGTTAAGTAGCTCATCGATCATAAATACACCTCGAAAATTTTTAATGTATATTTTTTTAACCATTTTATCAATATCAAAGTTACTGAGTGGAGTTACTTTTTTTTAACATTCTTACCCCACTTAACTTTCTTCAATCCCTTGCCGTATTCCTTCATAGCTAAATTATGTCTGCGCTGTTCTTCCAATTCTTGTTTTTTCTTCTTAGCATTGATTACTGATGTAGCAATAGATGATGCGCCACCAGCTAACGCTCCTAGAGCTCCCAATGCTGGCAAAATTAAGGGTAAAAATCCACCGTTGTGAACTGTCAGACCATTTCCAGTTTTCATTTCTTTGGGAATTTTCTTAAGTTGTGGAACTGAAATTGTGATAGTCATCCCTTTGTCCTCCACAATCCAGTTGGTCTTTCGTTAGGAAAGAATCAATATTCAAACCCTTCAACTCATTGTTAGGAACTTTAATACAATGTTTTTTACTTTCATTTATTATAACAAATATTTTATCATTTCATTTTAATTCCCCAGCCAAGCTTATGTTTAATATGCATCGCAGAGCCAGTAACACCAGCCCACAATCTCTCATTGAGAACAGCATCTGAACTTAACAATCTTTTGAACGCTTTCTTTTCTAGTTCTTGGTCAGCTACATGCCTTTCAGCTAGATCTTTATGATGATGATAAGCTATATCATGTTCCATTGCAGCCGCATCTAGTGGATTAATGGGTTTATCACACTCTAAATTCTCTCTTTTAGTTTTGTACCCGGACCTAAGTACTGATAACCAGGTGCATGCAACTCAAAAGGTAGTGAATTTATTATGTCATTGAGTAACCCTTTTCCGTGATGCTCCGACTCCCAAAAAGTATGTGGTATTGTGTTTAACATTCGTATCAGATATGGTATGCCTTTTGGATTATTCACAACAAAGTCACTAAACTTGCTGTTGAGCATATTCATTATTCCAACTTTTTCATTGTAATAGTTATCATTTCCAGCATTCTCTTCACCATAAATAACGAGAAGTCGATCAATAAGCATCCTAAAATCATCCATCCATATGTATTCTTTGGGATGGTCTGTATATTTCTTAATACCTTTCTCCTTTTTAGGTGAGAGATGGTTCTTTTCAATCGAATCGTAAATAGGTTTAACAATAATTTTCCATTTATTCCCTTTACTCGATTTTGGGGTTCCCAAGTTTGGATCATTGTTTTGAAAAACTGTGTTTGTATCTGCTAGGATACAACTATAGTGTTCATAGTCGGTTGTAGTGTAGTCACTTTCTGTTACTTTCTTACTAGTTAGTAATTTCATCAAACCATCAGTTCCAGTGTATGTTCGGCCTTTTACAGTAAATTTGTCATTGATGAATTTTACTTCGCTATCACTAATATACAATCTATCTTTATTGGCCTTTAGTCCAAAAACATCGTCTTTGTAGTCAATTAAGAAATCGGCCACTTTCTTATCAATAAATGTTGTTTTCTAGTTAGTTAAACTGTGAGACATCAGTTTTCAAATGTCCCAATACTTCGTCATAGCATTCATCGTCATCGTCAATGCGTTTAACGCCATCGTCACAGCATTCATCATCATCATCATTGCATTCATTGGTGTCTGTTTTACCAAACAGTTTTCTTTCAAAAGATGTTTCTGTTGGTGTTTGTGGGTAGTCTAAATTCTTAACAGCAAATATAACAAGTTCTTTTTATTAAGTTCTTATTCTCATTTGTTATGTGTCCAATTTTTGTCCCAAATCTTCTATCGCATCTATCAATGGTTGATCGCAAAAGCTTTAAAATATTAAAGTAGCTAAAAATATTTTCTACGGGCATTCTTTCTATTTCTATAGACCTAATTTTAAATATTTTAATCAGTTTCAATTTTATACCACACGGCTTTGTTTGGCTCATTCTCTCGAGTGCCTCTGTGGCTATCTGAAATTTTAAATAAGTTTTATCTTTATATGTTAAAGGTAATTTTGTTGTTGGCAATTGTTTTAAAATGGTAATTGAAAGAATTGGTGTATGAAGCCATCTAATAAGCCGTTGTTCTGAATCCTGTGTCCGTAACTTGTGACATGCATGCCACAAAATAAATGAAAATTCTATTAAAGTAAAGTTTTCATATGCCGAGAAAATTCTTCAAAGGTTTGGATTTATGGACAGTAAACCTTTAACTTTGTCTGTTGAGCCTGGCTGGGAGCCTGTAAACTAACCTCCAGCTCCAAAAGTTGAACTTTTCCGGGAGATGGTTGGCAGTTTGAATTATTAAATTTCAGGTACAATACCAAACCTAAGTTTTGCCTTTAATATGGCATCCAGAGCACAGAGTCGATCAACAAAGGCACATTTTAATTTGGCGAGAAGAATTTTTTGATATTTAAAATCCACACTGAAGTATTGTATAACATTTGATAAAACATCCAGCAGTAATATTAAAGCATATAGTGACGCTGATTATGCTGGGGACAATGTGGCAATGACATCTACAAGTGGAATTCTACTTAAATGCCATGGTGGGCCTGTTATATGGAAGAGTAAACAAAAAAAATGTGTTTCTCTTTCTTCCATGGAAGCGGAATATGTTGCAGCTACTGATGCAACCAAATGGCTAGTTTGGTTTGATGATGTATTGAAAGAGGTTTTAGGCACTCGATACAAACTCAAGACCAACATTCCTGGTAGATAACCAGAGTGCTATTAATCTTATGAATAATCCCATGTTCCATGAAAAATCCAAACATACTGAAACAATACCATTATGTGAGGATGATGGCCAGGAAGGAAAGGGTATCCATGGACTACATTCCATCTGAAGAACAGACAGCGGATATACTCACAAAAGGATTATCTTCTCGTAAACTTGAAGAGATGAAAGTCCTTATTGGGATGAAGAATTCAAAGTGAATTATGCACTTTGAGGTTTTAAATTATGAACATTGGGAGGCAGTGTCAAAGAGTGTCTATTATACATCTTATTATATTCAATGTTAATAATAACATAAATTGTAATATATTTAGTAAGGTCTTATTAATATAAGAACGTTTAATTCAACTTACATAGATTGTATCAAGATAGCAGAAAGGAAGGTTACAGTTGGTTGATGTGTGTTATACAATCCGTGATTTGTATCCATGTTTTTCTCTGTCAATAACAGATATTTAAAAACGACTACGTTATTTTATGAGTTTTAAACCCGACAGCTGCAAAGTCAGTATTGAAGGTCAATACAGTTGTCTGAGTTACGTCTTTCTGATAAGGTCATTTTGATAGTTTGTTAATACAGGGTGGCCAAGACAGTTTTTACAATAAATAGGTTGTTTACAGTTGAAAGCCCTCCTTGAAATCTACTTGTAAGCACATTACGTATTCTTCCATCTTTGTAAAATTAGCATTGTCATCGGTCGTAACACTTTATTCATGCGTCGGTCAAGGGAATATGAAAATTATTAGAGACGTATATATTTTACACCTTCTTTAATTTACGCGCTTATATACATTTGAAAAATATTTTTTTTCGGTAAATACACATGTTTACTTAACACGTTTGATTCAACGACAAAGGCGTGGTACTAGTGCTAATCAGTTTACCGTGAACAGGTTATAGGTACGTGATATCTCTAAAATACCATCGCTTAGTTTTTTGGTGTGTTATTTTCCTAGAAATATATTAGGGACACTTAGCAATTTCGTCAGGAAATGGTTTTTCATTTACTAACTAGCTGCAAAGATGTTCAAGAGCAGAATAAATAGGCGCAGGTTCTCTATTGTTCTATTCCTTCGTGCTAGTGCGTTGCAGTGGAATGGAGAGATCTGGGCTGCGAGGTTTTGAGAGCTGATGAGGGTGAAGTAAGGGAAGTACGGCTTAGCGCTGGAATGCAAGGGCAGTGGAAGTGTGACATCCCCGAAAAAACCACACCGAGCAGTGGCATCGTCCCACATGCGAATATTTGGGAGCGACACGTCTACTTATACATTAATAAACTTCCATCCATTGTACGAAACACGAAATATTTTTATTTTTATTTTAAAATATCAAAATTTGAATTTTAACAATTATTTTATTGAACTATGTATATATTATTTCAATTTATATTTATTACACTTGCTCTTTTAAAAGCTATTTTTTACAATTAGTTTAGTGTCAGTCTCAAAAATTAATTAATAACTATTTTAATTTATAATTTCGCCCGGTCGTATTTAATATAACATCGTAATTAATTTATTTGCGGTTCTAATATCTTAACATTTTATGATTACTTTTATTACAATTATTGTGTTTCTAAATTTTTGAACACAATGTAAGATATAAAGACTGTTCCTGAAGTCGAAACATTGGTTCATGGCGTCTGAAAATTCGAATGTTTTCGTTTATTGAATAAGCTTTCTGCAAACGTTTAGAAATATTTTGTTTTCATTCCATGACGTGAAGAGTCTGCAAATTTTGTCCTCTTTCATTTTATTTTTGGTATATTCATACTTTAATTACTCTACGAAATAAAAATGAATGTCTAGTCAAGAAATTTGTCATTGTAATAAAATTTCAAAAACGACGATGTAATGTAGACGTGTGCAGTAAAATTACAATGTGATAATGCATTTAATTTATGTAAAATAAATAATGCAAAGACAACATTTTTCTTGAATTACTCTTTCATTAAACTCATGCAACGAAAATACTCATATTTGCCCCTTCCTCTGTGGCACGTGTTTTCTAATTGTTCTGTTACATTACTTTGTTGGTTACTACTGCTACCGGATGTTTTACGAGCGCCATTGGACAAAATTTCCTGTCTTCAGCAGACCGCTTCTTTGCTAAAAAAAAGCTTACAAATTTCAAAATTTCCTGTCGGCTCATCAGAGGGACGGAGTAAATAGTACGATAATGAATTGGAGGTGAATGATATTTTGTGTGGATGTAAAAATATGCTGGCACATAATTAACGCTGTTAGTAAATTACACCTGCTTTACAGCGTTATAGATATGCCTATGCTTTTAATTCATGACTATAGTCGCAAAATTAGTTTTTCCTTTTTCTTTTTTTATTATTATTTATATAAACTGTTTTCGTCATAATTTCGCATCCTACGTGTATATTTTGTAACTTGTGTTATAATTGTCTTTGTGCACTCGCGTTTTAAAATTAGTATCTCATAGTTCCTTTTCAGAAGTTAGGCCTACCTATCTCCGTGCTCGTGGAATATTTTTTACTTTTAACGAAAGAAAATTATTCTTGTCTACGGAACTTTTAGCGCATTTAAATAGTCTTCGTACGCAACTTTAATTACGTAAATAATAAACCGAAAATATTTTCATTATTATATAGAAGAGAGTTACTTATTTTCTTTCTTGTTTTCCTTATTACAATAGAAAATCGCTTTGTTCGAAGTTAGAAAATTTTTGAAATTATAAATTGCTTTTGCAGTAATTAAAAGTACCAGCATGTCAAATTTATTTTGTTTAGGTAGCGATCTGCAGAAATATTTTCCAGACTCTCAATAAGTTTAGAAACAAGCTAAATATCGTTGTAATAATCTTTGCCTAAAGATAACGTTCACACCAATAAAGCTCATGGAACATTTAAGTTGCCACAGAAGTTCCAGAATATAAGGAGAATTGTCATGAATAAAAACGTTATCGTTTGAATGTGTTCACAGACATTTATAGATTTTAAAATAACGCCTATCTGTGAAAAATTCAAATTAGCCGAGGCCACGGTGGCTGAGCGGTTAGCCTGCTCGCCTCCCACCAAGGCGATCTGGGTTCAATCCCCGGCCGGGTAATTGCGAATTTTTGCGTGTGGGAATCGTGTCGGACGATGCCGTTGGTCGTCAGGTTTTCTCGGGGATCTCCCGTTTCCCACCCTTTACTTCGGGCGCTGCTCCATACTCACCTCGATCATCCTCATCGACTCTCAAGACCTCGATATTAAGAGCCGTCCAAATATTTTCCCTTCAAATTAGCTAAAGATTTCTTTGCATTATTCCATCAGTTTAAGTATGCCTACTCAATTGCACGCAAAAGATGTATTGTTAAAAATGCCAATTAATTTATTATTAAAATATTTTTATTATGGAACATTATTCAAAGACATGTGCTGGAACCTCTACTTGTAAGCTTAATAAGTCAGGAACATTTGTCCTACTTCCAGTTTCCCTTCAAATTGGCCAATGAGATAAAAAGTGCATGCATCACTTTGAATTACAAACACCATAGTCTTGATACAATAAATAAAATAAGATTATTTTTCTGCCGTTTTAAGCTAGGAAATCAAGCAGATGGTAAAAAAATAACACATAAAATGAAAGAGAACAACATTATTGTAGATGAAGATATTATGTTCAGATAATAATACAGGAACCATTTCTTTTCAGCTCTTTTAGATATATCCAGCAGTTTAAATGGGTTCTGAAGAAAATTGTAGTAACTAGCTCAATTAAATCATTAAGATTGGAGCTTGGATTTCTGTTTCATTCTCTTAGTAGGATTTCATTTTAAAGCAAGATTTACACGCTTGCAGTAACGCACAATAATAATAATAATAAAGCATGACTACGGGTTTTTTTTTTTTTACGTGTTCAATTCACAGAAGCGAGAGGAAGCGATACGGGCGACACTAACATGTACACCTGGCACCTTATCGCTCCTACGTGCAAGGCGTGCAGTGTTTCCGTCAGTGACCAGTATTACGTAAATTAGATCTCTATCGGTGGGACTTAACACGCGATGAAATTCCACAGATAAAACTACGTCCTTACGTTTGTACAAGTCTTCTACCACTTAAGAGAATTGCGAAGGCAAATTCCAAATATACAATTTTTTTTATCATGTTTACAATTTTTTTTTTGGAATAGCCTACATTTAATTCCAGTCTTAGATAATTTATTTTTAACACCTTTTCTGGCAAAAAGTATTCCTCGAATATGTCTACTGAAACATGAGTAGCCGTGCGACTGACGAGTAAAACAAAAATCGACAACTAACTTTTAATGCGCATTTATTACATTGCACTTTTTAAGTTAGATTGTTCAATTTAACAAACAGCCCATATTGTAGGCTGTACATCGTTTCACATTAAACGTTGCTTACAGTCATGAGTAAAGCAACCAAAGAATCTTAGACATACAGAATATACCCAAGCAGGATTACTAACACAAAGTTACGAACATAACTTTCTCATAGAACTGGCCATGACGTGCAGTAAGGAAGTATCCCGGGTTTCTGCTTACAGATACGGGGTAGAGCGATCTCACTGGCTGCGCAGAACTAGTTCTCATGTTCCAACCATAGACGGCACTTCAGGCAATACAACTAAATACGTCATAAATGACGCGCATAGGATTAGCGGTCAGGACACTTTTCATGTAAACAAACTCTTTGAGATGTTTTATATTCACTTTGACCAAAGTTTAATGCAGTTAGATTTCATTTTAAAAAAAAAGTATTTCATTCATATAAAAAGTATTATCATTTCAAAATTAAGATATAAACAAACACTTTCATCACAGTTGGCAATGGACTTTCACAGCTGTGCAGGATTGGGGTAGGTGAATTTGAATTGTGTTTGTAAAAATTATGGAAGTTATTTTAATCAAGACCTTTAAATTACGTTGCAAATACACCCTTGTGACTTCTTTCTGTATTGGGCAGAGTGCATAAAGGGGATCGTAATTGTTGTTGGTGGTGATGCGTAGGCCAGGATGCCCGCCATACCCTACGCACATCCCGTGCGCTCCGTGCGGTCAGTGCGCGCCGTGCGGTCCGTGCTCACCGTGCGGTTCGTGCGCTTCATGCGAGCAGTGTGCTCCGTGCGAGACATGCGCCCTGTGCGGTCCATGCTCGCTGTGCGGTTCGTGCGCACTGTGCGGTCCGTGCGCTCCATGCTGCCTGTGTGCTACTCACATCCCGTGCGGTCCGTGTGGTCAGTGCGCGCTGTGCGGTCCGCACTCGCCGTACGGTCCGTGCGCGATGCTGTGCAACTCATGCTCTTTGCTGTGTGGCACATGGGGCCCGTGGATGACCTGCTCCACGGCCGACATCATGTTCTCCATCCGCAATCCCTACTGGCAGGTACGCTAGCTCTCATATCCGACACTCTATACAACTAATAGCCTAACTATTCATAGATATATATATATTTATTATTTGTTGGAAAGCTTCCGGAGTGGCTGGCTTATAAAAGGAAGCGGTACGTAACGACATTTACAAACATTCATTAAAATATTTGAACAGTTCATCAATTACAGTCCAATTAATACGAGATCTGAGTACATGTGTATATGTTTATCTGTTTACATACATATACACATATGGGAACTGTTCCACATTACATAATTTCTTGTAGGAACACTGAGAAGAGACATGCCATTAGTTCAAATGCAATACTTGTCTAAGCATATACAAACCATTTAGTCGACATATTTAGTACCCTGTCAGCATGTATCAAACAATATAATCATTACTATGTCATGTTCGCAGTAATCATTTTATGGTAATTTTGCTACACCAGTCTGTTACTGTTTAATGTTTATCATACCTAATTACATGTACACTGTTGGTATAGTATTACCATACCAATTTGTAATTTTAACTGATTATGAAGTTAAATAACATGCACCCCGTACATGCACTTCGACTATGTAAATTATAAATTTCCTGCCACATGCTGAAAATTGACACGAACATCACAATTGTTATTTCACCAATCTTTATGTTTTTTTTCTCACTAACAAATACCTAAAATCATAGATTCACTGCAATTGTAATTACATAATTTTTGTAGTTTAACAGAGTCATAACAAGTTATCTCCAAAATGACCATTGACTTCAGACATTGAATAGGTAGTTATATACAAAAGCTAGCATATGCCATCAGTGGGAGTTAAGATTTCCTTTTGAACACAAAAGGAGTTCGAAGTAGTTCTACTCCCTACTGCTAGATCGCATGTGTTTAGCAAATACTTGTAGTTATATTTAAATTCACCGAAATTTTGGTGTAAAATTACAAATAGTGTACTCCTTTTAGGAAATTACACATAAAAATCTAAAGTTGCCGTTAATTTGTGTAAACATTCGCTCATATACTTTCGAATTTGTAATTTTACACCCTTGTTAATGTCAATATACCAGTACACTTGTGTTTTTTTTTTAAACTGTAAGATGGAACTACATTTTGAGTGAAATAGGAAAACATGTACTTTTACACTGATGTATAAGTTTATACAACATTGGCGTGGTTGTAAAAACACACAATCTTAGGGTTTTAGTGCATTGCATTAGTGTATTTTTACACATACTTTTGCATGGGTAATTTTACACCCTTTTAAATGTCAATATACCAGTACATTTGTGTTTTTTACAGTAAGATTGTACTACCTTTTGAATGAAATAGAATAATATGTACTTTTACACCGATGTACATGTTTCAGTACAACATTGGCGTAGTTGTAAAAATACACAGATTTGGGTTTCAATACTTCACGTTCGTGGATTTTTACACGTACTTTCAAATTTGCAGATTTACACCCCTCTTGTTGTTAATATACCGATACATTTGTGTGTTTTTTTTAATAATATCAATGTACTATGTTATGAATAAAGTTGTACATTGCTGTAAATTTAGACGTACTGTACTTGTTTTTACAAATTACACACAGAAAATGTAAGATTACCAAAAGGTTGTACGTATATTTTTACACATTTTTACATTGTACATTGTATTTATCACCCTCGAAACACTGATGGAAGATTGTAATGTAATCTTATTTGTATCTGCAGTCAGAGAATCGATAATAATGAGGGTAGTTAATATCTAGCAGTATAAGCTGTTCGGAATTATTATGTGTGTGTTGCCGTGACAAAAATTTCGAATACTCCTCTGAAAATCCACTTGTGGCAAAAATTATTATAAATATACCGTTTTCGTGTACAATTCCTCTTAAGAGCTACTTGTATTCACATTATGCAAAATTAACATTGCCTGCGGGCCTGATCACTTTATTCATATGTCTGTCAGGTGAAAATGGGAATAGTTTTAAAAGTTAATATTATACATGTTAGTTACTTTTTACACTTATATGTATTAAAAAGACAGCCAGGAAAAGAAACTACTAAAGTATTCAGAATTATTTACAAACACTATTAATTAAACGTTATCACATTGAACTACTTTTCTTCCATAGTTTTCAACTTTATTGAGAATTAAGGGATTTTAAATGTGCTCCGTTGACCTTGAACCACCTACAAGGTTTACACGATGAAAAACTTTGACATTAAGCATTAAGTACTTTCAAGAGGCTTAACTTATTATGTATGATTTCAGCATATTAAATGATTTTTCTTCATGACATGAAATAATAGTCAGAGCCAAAGTATGACAATGGAGAAAAATTACTTAAAGAATGAAATGATTCATAAAAAATTAAAATTTCCAAATTATTATTATTATTATTATTTTTTTTTTGACAAATCTCGAACTGAAACGAAGTTAATACCTACGTTAGTCTGCTGACTGCTAGTGTCATTGCAATGCTATGAAGAATATTTCTTAGAAATTGGTTATGTGGTTCACTCATATTTCAATTTTAGTTTTTGAGATAAAATTAAATGACACAATAGTTAGTTAAATCATTACCGTCTGTGAACGAATTGCAGGATTTCAAAGAAACTGTAACATATCATTCCTGTGACTATTTAACTGAAATCAAACTTACTTAAATTTGTACGAATACAGATTTCAAGTTAAAAGGTCCGTACTTAAGCTAAAAAAATTATGGTAAATATTATTTTCCAAATGATTTGATGTGTTTTATGAAGTTGTCTTTGTTTTATCACGAACACGTAAACTACCCTCAGAATGTAGGGAAAATATTTACCTCTCGAACAGTTTAAACCAGAAGATTGCAGAAATTTTTCCATCATTTTGGGTCAAATCTACATATATACAATGAAATTACAACTTCATACTTTCACAGTAGAAAAACGATTTGAAACTGTTAAAATAAACTCCCATGTCTTATGTTTAGCTCATAACCAAGCAGCACAACGAAGCGTAAAGAACGTATGTCTATTTTGATTTCGAATACTTCACGGTAAATTGTTTTTCTATTGGTCGAACTTAGTAGAAATAATTACAGTGCCAGTCATATTTTTAAAGCACACTGCAACTTCTCCGTTGTGTAGAAGGATTGAAGACGAATTGAAGTATAAAGTTGGCCTGACGAAAGGTGGCAGCTGTGTAGGCCTAATCGTTTTCCGTATGTCCGTGGCGCTAACATGCGTAAGCCAAGTAACTGGACTCTATAGTCTATCCACGGTAAAGTTAGAGCTTTTGAAAGCCCTTTTAATTGGAATGATATTCAATAAATGTATATTATTTTAGTATTAGAAGTTAACTTCCGAGTGCGGTAGAGTGTGCATACTGTGTTTATTGCTTACACTGAAATATTTTTATTTAAAAAGATGGTTAAAAGGATAAAAAAATGGCTGAGAGAGAAAAGTAAATAGGGCCTCAAAAGTGCTCACTTTGCCGCGAACAGCCTATAGCAATCGTATTCCGTGGGATAAGGGAGGTGTCATTTTATATTCCTAGGACAAGCTATGGCAAGGTTTACTCTACTCAGGTTGAGAAGATCGATGATTTTAGTTCAGCAACTAAAATGGTCCACCGCCAGTGTGTACTGGTATCGCATGTGTACCGGACTTTCCCGTTTGCTATATGTATAAAAGAATGGGATAATTGCAGTTTTCATTAAATATTTATAACTGGGGGAAATATTCCGATTTGCATTGCGACGTACGCAAAGAATTAACTTTTTTTCCATGGCTCACATAATCATTAATCAAGAAAGGAAGGTTTTTTGAGGGCGCGTTGTCTTTCTACACGCCGCCCTCCCCAATGTAAAAGTTAAGCTCTTCGAACCTACACCCAAGTCTTAAGTCTTAAGTATTAATTTTCAAGTCGTAATTATTAAGTCTTAAGTACTAATTGTTAAGTCGTAATTCTCAAGTCTTAAATATTAACTGTTAAGTCGCTGCGGGACGGGACATGCGAGCGAGTTCCGGCGTTCACAGCCTGCATAACCGTTGGTGGCTTAGCCCACGGACATTACGCGGGCCCGTTTTCTGCTGGAAATATCATGAAATATATTCACATGTGTTTCAATATTCTGTCGCAACATGAATTCAGCAAAACGTTGGCTTACGCGACTGCTTTAATTAAATACGAGTTTTACAACTTAATCGAGAAACAAATAGTGAAATTGTTACAAAGAGAATTGTTGTGTCTTTCCGCGCAGTGCCCATGGAGCAATGCACCTCACTGTACAATAGGAATCACTCACAAATGTGTAGTACAGACACCATGAGAATTGTTAGAAAAGTGAGGTTTATGCTGTATATGCAATAAGAATGTATATACTTTGCAACATTATAAAATATTTTACTACAATATACTTTTAAAAGGTAAAAAACTAATCAATCGATGGAGTCCGCATTTTTTACAATGTTTAAGCGCATTTCCGTTTTGGATACTTCGGAAAGCAGAATTTACAAGAAAATCATTTTCAAAAGGTCTTCATAATATTTGCTGTGATCATATGTAATAAAGTCATAATAATAATGTATCACATCAACTTTGTAACTAACTTTATTTACGCCAGTTTCAGCCATAAATATTTGTGACAAATGGACGCACATAAATTCAAATATAAAACTATTTCCTACACTATTATTACAAATTTCTAACATACAATCATTATGACTATATCCCATGACCAAAATTTCCTTGCAAATTCTGCTTTCTAAAGCACCCACTCTTTTAATAGATTATTTTTTTTACACTCAAAAAGCATATGTTAGTAAACTGTTTTATTGTTTTTCAAAATATACACATTATTCTTTCATGTACAGCATAGATCGCATTTTTCTGACTATTTTCATGGTGTGCGTACTACTTTTTTTTATGGGTGTTTCACATTTTATAGTCGGGTGCAGTGCTCCATAGGCAGTTGCTTTACTTCAGCCTCAAGAGATATGATAACAGTACAGAGGTCTGATAAAAGTACAGAGGTCCTATTGACGACGGCAGCTATATATTACGCACTTAAATTCGTATAGTTTTTTTCCATCGAAATTAGCTTACTTTTAAAATTATTATTGTCAAACACAGTTGTATTTTTACTGGTTGCTATTGTAAACACCATTGGAGGGTGTTAATGGTAGTTACGAAATAAAGTAAATAGGCATATTTAAAATATACACACAAATAAATAGAATGCCTCCATTTACCACCAACTTAAAGATGACATTTTTGAAACAGCAGCCTTGTGGTGGAAATTTTACCCTATGCCAAACTCTCCCATAAGAAATATCGTTTTGTTTCTAACCTGAGTAGAATAAACCTTAGCTCAGTGTTACCAGATGTGCCAGAATTCTGGTATACGTACCAGATTTTCTGACTTGGTACCAGGTACCTGATTTTTCTCATTCTGGCACGCATATATACCAAATTTTTTTTGGTCACAAAAATTTGATAAAATTTAATGATTTAGCAAAAGTATCTGTTAATTTAAATTATTTTGTAAACTAAAATATGTATGCCTAATTGTAAATCACAGCTGCTTGAGATTATTTAATGTTATATTGTACTTGTAGTTTGCAGAAATACACAGTATTAGTTCAAATTATATGGCCATAAAATAAAAAATTATTTTCGTATTTTTCAGTTTCTGACTAAATGCATTGAGAGAAAAATAATAATTTCATTTTTAAATGAATACGGGTATGTAATATCTGAGTACCCTGAAAAAAATTAATATTTTTATATAAAATCTGATTGGTATATCATAGAATAGCCGTTGTTTTAAAATTACGCAAATTTTATTTGGGACTTAAAATTACTGTAATGTAATTGCAATACATGTTTTCCGGGTGAAGAGGTAATGGGTTTGGGTAATGAGGGGGGGGGGGTGACGGTGCTTATTTACTCTATCTAACAACACTGCATGGCTAGCTTAGGGGGGGGGGCAGTGGTCCTTCAATCGTGTATTTATTTTTGTTTGGTATAACTTTTTCAGATCAAATATTTGAATATCTTCGCAGATATTTTTAATTCTACAGTATTATGACAATGTTGTTTTTGCTGAATCTGTAATGGACCGTAATAACGATGAACTCATTATTTATTATTTTTCAGTTTTACATGAGAAAATGCGAAGTGAAACCAGTCCACTAATGTTCTCGGAATTCTGTAATGTAGTTCTGTATAAAATAATATGGCAGGGTTCGAAATTTAATACTAAATCTTGACAATTGGTGATAAGCATATATGTATAACCTCAATGTGGTAAGAATACCATCACCTTAAGAGTGGGATGGACCTCCGCGTCCAAGGTCAAGAAGTGAGGTAGCGATACGGGCGACACTGACACGCACACCTAGTGCATCATCGCTCCTACGCGCAAGGCGTGCAATGTTTCCGTCGCGATGCTGTGCTGTGTAAATTATATCTGTAACAGTGGAGTTTCATTACGCGCCATGAAAGCTCACAGATTAATTAAACAACGCCCGTATCTTTGTAATTTTCTCTTGTCCATTAGTAAAACTGCATAGGCAAGCTTTGAAAATGCGATATTTGACCATTTTCACGAATCTTTTTCTCCACGAATACACTTAATATGAAAAAAAAGTAAAAAAAAAAATTGGGCATAGATAATGGTTTTTTGACTCTTCTGACAAGTCATATTTACAGAATATTTATTTACCGAAATACGCGCATTCGTGCAAACTAATATTTCTCAATAAACGCGTGGGTCCCTCCCACTCTTAAATCATTGGATGGGCGCACGATGGCGTCCTGGGAAAAATTAAGTCATTACTGTGCTCCCTAGTGTCAAGCCGCTTAACTAGCTCTAAAAACTTTGAGAATATTTCCTGCTTTATCATTATTTCTGCTGTATTCCTTATATCAGATCACAGAGCAACTAAATATAGAGATGACACTGCTGCGTGTTGCACCGAGCTCTTATTTTAAGCTACAAAATGTAAACAGTACACACTTGTATTGCCAACATAAAAACATTCATCAGAGTACGTTAGTTTGGCGAAAAGCTATACATTCAGGCATTGGTTACCCCCATGTCACAAACTTAGCAAGTATATTTTGGGAACCCATCTTTACCAAGGTAGATGTTGTCTAAGTGACTCTGATTTACAAGTTTTTTTCCCTGTCGTCCATCCCATAGACTAAATATTAGGTATGACACTTATTCGTCTTCTGCTCATGTACAAAACATTGACCTACCCCAAAGGAACACTGCTGTCAATGTCACATGGTCAACAGTGATGAACGAGTTTTTTTATATCTTAATTTTCAAAATAGAAGTACTTTTATATGAATAAAATGGTTCCGCCAATTCGAATTTAATCTAACCGCATTCCAAATTGGTCAGAGGAAGTATAGTAACTTCTCGAAGCACTTGCTAACTAAACAGTGTTCTTATATTAAATCAAATCCATGCCATTTTTTTCTGGTCGTGTTGACAGGAAAGCAGTTCGATGCTGGGACACGGAGACCTGTTGTGCGTGGCCAGCGAGATAGGGCTACTTCATCTTTAGCCTATCATATATATCCAGCTGGTAATTTATATTATTCTGGCGACTGACATCCAATACGTTTTTACAATTAGGAACTGGAAAATGGCGACTGCTCATTTCCTCAAACTCCTTAATTTTTCCAACATCCTTCCAAACAACCGATTGATGTTCGCTATTTTCATGGTAGACTGTATCGATTAACAATTCTGTTGTGCACACGCACTCCTGGATGCTTGTTTTGATCCGTTTTCGCCCCGTTGCCATTCTGTCGCTGCGTTTTTTCCCAGCACTCTGTATACAAACATAGGTATTAGTACACAGAAAATGTTACCTAAGGTAAACAATGCGACTAGAAACTAAAAGAACCACCATTATTTGCAGGTGCCAATGGGAAGACAAAGAACTTGAAAACTTTATCATTTCGACCAAGTACTCAAGAATTCCTCTGAAGTTGATGACCTGTATGATTCTCGATTGTTTCCTGCTATTATGCGAAAAAGCAATTTTTTTATTGAAAGTGAGCAGTTTCAGACTGAAGTAAAATTGTCAAAAAAATTTACTCATTTTTATGCCATCATCAATGTAGATTAAATTAAAAAGTGAATGTTTTATAACAGAAAAGAATGTGTTTTTATGCCTTTTAATAAATGTGTTTACATTTAAGCTTAATACGTATACTACATAGCAACTAATAGTATTCAGAATTATACACAAATATAATTTATGATTCACACATATTAACATATAAGTACAATAACTTAAATATCACGAAACAACGTCCAAGCTCACACAAATGGTCTTAACTAAACAGCGTGCGCTCTAATTGTTTTAAACGTCGTAAATATGGGCGCAACTTTGAAATATTTCCGCGGGACTATTTTTACTCGTGTGTGGCTAACACGAGGTCAACAGCGAAGTCAATGAGCGGAACTAGCGTCTCGGACGGCCACGACCGGGGAAGAGAATTGGCCTTGGCCGAGGAACCACCACGTCATTTTCCCGGTGGGGTGGGGGGGGGGGGGTAATTTAGGAAATCCGTAGAAAACAAAGATCGGGATGTCTGGACAGCAAATCGAGCTCAGATCCTCTGGGATACAAGCACAGTGTTACAGCTGCGGCACCTGTTTCGTTCTTCCATACTAATTCGAAA